>JAPVLO010000253.1:0-1200000 GCA_027257055.1 Cephalopachus bancanus | reverse complement strand
CCCTCCATATCCAGGTGTGCTTATGGGGAGTTATTTCTAAAGAGTCATTTGGAATACATTCCAAAATATTGTTGACAATACGCATCTCTGTGAGATGTATTTTTTGATATCAAGGCCTCTGAATTTAAGGTATTTTTTCTGTTATGAAAAAAAAAATCCAGTTAACTAATTCTAGGAAGCACAAAATGCTGTGCATAGTTTTCTGTATTCCATGTGTAAATCATTATCAGAACATGTGTATTACAAATGTGTGCACATTTCCACTTCCATTAAAATCAGAAACAGCATGTTACACCTAGGAGAAGAGATTTTTCACAGACTATTTCTCAGCCCTCAAAGGTGCCTTTATGTTGGTTTCCATGGAAATGTTCCCTGCCACTCTGCTAGGTGTTGGGAATAGACACCCCTCAAAAATACTTGTCTTATCCTCATGGGGCTTAGCAATTATACAAATAAGTCATTTTCAGTGATAAGAACTGTAAAGGACATAGCATTTGAGTTGAGAGCTGAGGTTAATTAGCAGTCAGCTAAATGAAGAAGGAAGAAAGCTTTCTAAGCATAGAGAGATATATGTGCAAAGCCCCTAAGATGGAAGGAGGATAGTGCATTAGAAGGAACTGAAAGAAGGTAAGAGTTCCTAGACCGTCCCATTTTACACAGTGGCTTATTTTTATGGAATAGGTATTCTATATAGGTATTCTACTGTCAAACCTATGCCAGGTATAGACCTAAGACTCTTTTATCTTCATCGATTTTGGAGATTCTGTCACTTTACTTTTTTGAAAATATAAGTTGATATCAAAAATCATTTACATGAAATAAGCTTTTCTTATGGCAGAGGAAAAAGTAAATGCAGATAGATTAAAATATCAATAAAGAATATTGGCCAGACTGTAAAAAAATTAAAAATCAAATCTGGAATGATTGTAGCTAAAATCAATATTTATGATTATGAAATTACTTCCAAAATGTGATAATATCCTATCTAATTAATATTAACATTATCTAGACTAAAATTTGAAAAATGACTTACATAGTTTATTCATATTTTATATATATTAAAGAATCTGTGTTTATTCATTATAAAATATTTTGAAAAGGCTAATCAAAAAATGAAAGTTATCCATGATATTATTATATGTTAATAACCATCACTGACCATTTGGTGTGTATCTTTCCATTTTTTTAAAACAGTGCTATTTCAGAATATATAACCTACAAAAGCTGGTTTTTTCTTATTAGTATTTATTTATTTTTTAAATTTTTTTATTTTAAAGATGTGGGGTACAATTCAGGGTTAGGTATATAATGAACAAATGTTCATTACAAAAGCTGTTTTAAAGTAAGTTTTTTTGAACCACATATCATAAAAAATATCATGAAATTAAACATTTTTCTGTTGAATCATTTAAAATTGCTAGAATTAATTCCTTTGAGGTACCATGCCCTTATTCAAAATTCAAAATTAGGCACCTAGGTATTCTAAATAGTTTGATTGATCATCACTGTGGAGCTCAAATTTGCCTGTATTTCTAAAACTCTTTCATGATATTCCTGACCCTCAAACCTCTTTTCCCAATAGGATTTTTTTTTTTTTTTTTTTTTTTTTGAGTTGGAGTCTCACTCTGTCACTCAGACTGGAGTGCAGTGGCCGCTTCCGGCCACTGCAGCCTCGACCTGCTGGGCTCCGGCAATCCTTCTGCCTCAGCCTTCCAAGTAGCCGGAACTACAAGCACGCACTACCACGCCTGGCTGATTTTTTGATTTACTGTAGAGATGAGGTCTCGCTGCCCAGGTGGGTGTCGAACCCGCGGGCTCAGGCAATCCACTCACCTCAGCCTTCAAAGGCACGGGATTACAGGCTGAGCCACCGAGCCCGGCTTCCCAATAGGATTTTTTAAGGAATTATTGCATATGGTATAAATCTCTGAGGTTTGAACTAAATAGGCCTAAATTTGAGTCTCATTTCCACCACTTTCTGACTGTGTTACCATGACTGACTGAAGGGGACTGTGGGAAATGCACTGACTCAAGAAACTTTGAAAATGAGGTGAAATGGTAAAACAATGGCAAACTAATGCTCTAGTTAGTAAAGTTGTTCTCTTTAAGGATAATAAATAAGAATTCTGAGATCATTGTACATGTATATGAAATTAGAATAATTAAGTAAATGAACATTAAGCAGTGGAAGTCATTGTTCTCATTGTTAGAGTGGAAGATTATAGACAAGCAAGGGGAGAGAGTAGAATGATGCTTATGACAAAAAAGTTGCAGAGGCCAGTATGAACTTATTTGAGCTTACTAAGATGAATACATCTAGAAATAATTATAGATATGTGAATACATGGGTAAGTAATTCCCCCCACACTCACCCACCCACTCAAACACACACACACGTATATAAATATTTATTTATGTATTTACTTATTTTATTTTATTTTGCTCTGCCAGCTCAAAGTTCTAGAAGCACATAACTAAAAGGAACTAGCACACCTTGAACACACATTTTAGGTATATCATTCTCTGATAAAGTAAGCCAAGGATTCACGGGGGAAAAAAAAAGACTGATTCTAGTGCTAAAGCAAGGAAAATACAAGAAGAGTCTGAAATAGTGAAGTACTTTCTTACTTTCAGACATTACTATACAGATGGGGTATGTCAAAGGGACAAATGAATGAACTGAAATAGCTTACAATGGCCAAACATAGAACAATTTGAGCAAAAAACTATTAAAATAATAATGAATTCTAACCCAGAGTATATTATAAATATAAACGAATCATCTTTCTATAAGGAAATAATTAAATAAGAATAGACAAATATTCCTTGCAGAATTCCAAATAATTTTTGTAAATACTTTGTCCTCATGTAGGTGGTACATAATTATTCACCCCTAAAGTGCGGGCTGCATGTAGTGACTTCCTTGAAAAGAATACAGTATAAAAAGGGGGAGGGAATAAACTGCATAAATTTACAAACACCATCTCAAACCATGTGATTAAGGCTAATATCAACAGTAAATAAGTCATGTTTATAGTATGTATGTACTCTGAATATGAAAAGGTAAGAATGACGCTTTTCCTCTATAGTCATCCTCACCAAAACACATAATCCCACACATGAAAAAAACATCAGACAATCCAATTAAGAGACATTCTACAAAATACCTGACAAGTCCTCCTCAAAACTGTTAAGGTCATTAAAAACAAGAACTGTATTACAAATTGTCAAAGCAATGAGGAGCATACAGGAGACATGATGACAATATGAAATATACTAAAGATGAAAAATGACATTAAGTAAAAACAAAGAAAATATAACTAAAGCATGGGCTTTAATTAATAATATTATTACGGTTGTATTAGTTGTGACAAACATATCATAGCAATATAAAATATCAATGTCAAAGGAAACTTGGTGTAAGATAAAAGGGACATCTGTGTATATTTTAGTAACTTACCTATAGTCCTAAAACTATTATTAAACAAAGAAGTCTATTAATATAAACTGCGATCAACTATGCCTCATAAAAACTGATGAAAAACACAAAATAAAATTGTAGAAGTATTAAAATTAGCAAATCCAAGTTATTGAGTATCCAGGAATTTATTTTATTTTTATTTTAGTGTTGTGGGGTATAAATGAGGATTTACTACATAACTATGTTGCATGTAGGTGAAGTCTGGGCTTCTAGGTGGTCCTCTTTCTCCATCATGGTGGGCCTGGTACCCAATGTGTTGCCGCATGCCCTCCATCCCTCCTCCCTCCCTCCCTTCCCTAGCAGTGTCCAGTGTCTGCCAATTGCATCTTTGTACTCATGTGGAAAGTGGTCAGGACCTTCATATTAGTGAGAACATGCAGTATTCAGTTGTTTCTGTAATAGTTCACATAGTATGATGGTCTCCAGCTGCATCCATGCTACTATGAAGGCCATAATTTTGTTCTTCTTTGTGGTTGTGTAACATTCCATCAGATATATGTACTACATTTTCTTTACCCATTCCACTTTCAGTGGGCATCTGGGTTGGTTCTAGGTGTTTGGTATTGTGAATAGTGCTGCAGTGAACATACAGGTGCAGGTGTCTTTTTGGTAAGGCAATTTATTTTCCTCTGGGTATATTCCCAGAAGACAGATTGTTGGATCACACAGAAGCTCAATTCTTTGTACTTTGAGAAATTGTCACACTACTTTTCACAAAAAATTAAACTAGCTTACATACCCACCAACAGTATAGAAGTGTTCCCTTTACTCTGCAGTCATGCTAGCACCTGTTGCTCTTTTTTTTTTTTTTACTTTTTAATGATAGCCATCCTGACTAGTGTCAGGTGGTTACTCATGATAGTTTTGATTTGAATTTCTCTGATGATTAGTGAGGTTGAGCATATTTTCATATGTTTGTTGCCTGCTTGAATGTCTTCCTTTGAGATGTATCTGTTCATGTCCTTTGCCCTCTTTTTAATGGGTTTGTTTATTTTTTTCCTGTCAATTCATTTGAGTTCCTTGTAGATCCTGGATGTTAGGCCTTTGTCAGATGCATAGCTTGCAAATATTGTTTCCCACTCAGTGGGTTCTCTCTTTACTCTCTTGATGGCTTCTTTTGCTGTGCAAAAACTTTTCAATTTGATAAAGACCCACCTGTCTATTTTAGCTTTAGTTGAATTTGCTTTTAAGAACTTGGCCATAAGTTCACTGCCTACTCTGATGTCTAGGAGGGTGTTCCCTATGTTTTCTTCTAAGATGCTTATAGTTTGAAGTTTTGCATTTAAGTCCTTAATCCATTTTGAGTTAATTTTTGTATGTGGTAATAGTTTCATTCTTCTGCATATGGCTAACCAGTTTTTCCAGCGCCATTTGCTAAATATGGGTTTCTTTCCCCAATATTTGTTTTTGTTGTCTTTGTCAAATATGAGTTTGTTGAAAGACCACAGTTTTATTTCCAGATTCTCTGCCCTGTTCTACTGGTCTATGTTTCTATTCTTGTACCAGTGCCAAGCTGTCTTGAGTACTGTAGTCTTGCAATAAAGTTTAAAGTCTAGAAGTATGATGCCTCTAGCTTTGTTCTTTTTTGCTGAAGATTGCTTTAGGTTCCTTTTTGCTTTCATGTGAATTTCTGTACTGTCTTTTCTAGGTCTTTGAAAAATGATATTGGCAATTTGATAGGGATTGTATTGAATCTGTAGATTGCCTTTAATAGAATGGACATCTTGATGCTATTGATTCTTCCAATCCAAGAGGATGAAATGTTTTTCCCTTTGTTTGTATCACCCATGCTTTCTTTGAGAAGTGTTTCGTTGTTCTCATTTAAAAGGTTTTTCACTTCTTTGGTTAGGTGGATGCCAAGGTATTTCATTCACGTGTGTGTGTGTGTGTGTGTGTGTGTGTGTGTGTGTGTGTGTGTGTGTGTGTGTCTATTGTGAGCAGAACTGTGTTTTTTATTTGGTCTTCAACCTGCTTGTTGTTGGTGTATAGAAATACAACTATCTTTTGTGCATTCATTTTGTATCTTGAGACTTTACCAAAGTCACTTATCAGTGTGAGAAGGTTTTTAACATACTTTCTCAGGTTTTCTAGGTACAATATCATATTATCTGCAAAGAGAGAGAACTTCTTTTCCAGTTTAAATAACACTGCTTTCTTTCTCCTGTCAGAGTATTTCTTTCTCCTGGTTAGTTGAATATTCCAGTACTATGTTGAATAAAAGGGGTGAGAATGGACATCCTTGTCTTATTTCCATTCCGACAGGGAATGCTGCCAACTTCTGCCCATTAAGTATGATGTTGGCTGCAGGTTTGTCATAGATGGCTCTTATTGCTTTGAGAAATGTTCCTTTGATGCCTTACGTGTTTGAGAGTTTTTATCAAGAAGGGATGCTGGATTTTACCAAATGCTTTTTCTGCATGTAATGAGACAATCATGTGGCTCCTGGTTTTACACCTGTTTATGTGATGAATTTCATTTATAGAGCTACTTATGTTGAATCAGCCCTGCATTCCAGAAATGAAGCCCACCTGGTCATGAGGGATGACACTTGAGATGTGTTGTTGGATATGACTTGCTAGAATTGTGTTAAGAATTTTTGCATCTATGTTCACCAAGGAAATTGACCCGTAGTCCTCTTTCCTTGTTGGCTTTTTGCCAACTTAGGGTATCAGGATGATATTGGTTTTATAGAATGAGGTAGGGGGAACTCCTTCCTTCTCAATTGCCTGGAATACTTTCAATAGGATTGGTATAAGTTCTTTCTTGTAGAATTAAGCTGAGAAACCATTTTAGCCCAGAATTTTTTTGGTGGAAAGGTTTTTTTTTAAAAAAAAAAAAAGAGTCAATTTCTCATATTTTAATGATCTGCTTAGGGTTTCTGTTTCAACCTTGGTAGGTTATCTGATGCCAGGAATTCTACGAATTCCTCTACATTTTCTAGTTTATTTATATACAGAGGTTTATAGTATTGCTGATAATCTTTTGAAATTTTCAGGGTCAGTTGTGACTTTGCCTTTTTTCTTTCTTATTGCATTTATTTGGACTTCATCTCTCTTTTTTTGGTCAATCAAAACAAGGGTCTGTCAATCTTATTCATCCTTTTAAAGAATCAGCTTTTTGACTCTATCATTTCTTTTTTTTTTTTTTTTTTGGATTCTATTTTATTCAACTGTAACTTTATTTTTATAATTTGTATTTTTCTACTAAATTTAGGATTTAATTGTTCTTGCCTTTTCAGCTCCCTTAGTTGTGATGTTAGGCTGTTTATTTGAGATCACTCTATTTTTGATATAAACATGTAATTCTAAAAACATCCCTCTCAGTATCACTTTCATGGTATCCCATAAATTTTTATATATTGTGTCTTTGTTTTCATTTGTTTCCAGGAATGTGTGTATGTCTGTTTTGATTTCTGTGTTAACCCCAAGGTTAGTTAGAAGCATGTTGTTTAATTTCCTTGTATGTGCTTTGGGAGACTCCTGTTGGTGATTATATGTATTTTTACTCCATTGTGATCTGAGAAGATGCTTGGTATTATTTCAACCTTTTGAAATTTGTTCATGCTTAATTTATGCCTAAGAATGTGATCAATCATGGAGTAAGTTCCTACTGATGAGTATAATGTATATTCTTCAGTTGTTGGGTGAAGTGTTCTGTAGACATCTGTTAAATCCAATTGTCAAGTGTTGAGGTAAGACTCCAGATATCCTTGTTAGTTTTTTTGCCTCAGTGATCTGTCTAGGGCTGATAGCAGGGTATTAAAATCTCTTACCACAACTGTATGGTTTCTATGTCCTCTCTTAAGTAGTAACTGTTTTATAAATCTGCATGCCCTTGTGTTGAGTGCATATATATTTAAGATGAGTATTTCTCGGTGGTAGATTGATCATAATGTAGTATCCTTCAGTGTCTTTTTTAACTTGAGTTGTGTTGAGCTTATTTTGTCAGATATAAGAACAACTAATGCTCTTTTTTTGTTTTCCATTTGCCAGGTAGATCTTTCTTCAGCCCCTTACTTTGAGCCTGTGGATATCTCTTGCAGTGAGAAGGAATTCTGGAGGCAGTAGAATGCTGATTCATGTTTCTTTACCTAGTTTGTTACTCTATGCCTTTTGAGTGACATGTTTAGTTTATTAATATTCCAGTTAACTATTGATATGTGAGGGTTTTTTTCTGTTATAATGTTCTCAAGAGGTGGCTTTGATTTTTGATTTGTATTGTTTTGTAGTTGATCTGTATGGTGTTAATTCTGTACTTGCCTGTACTTTGCAATGGTTGGAGCTGTTCTTTGTTTCTGTGCTTAGAAATTTATTAAGCATCTCCTGAAAGACTGATCTGGAGGTGACATATTCTTTTAAGGCCTAGATGTCTTCAGTGGGGAGGATTTAAATGCTCTTTTGTTAATGAAGCTTAGCTTGGTAGGTAAGGAAATTCTTAGTCAGAATTGCTTTTCTTTAAGAATGTTAAGAATGGAACTCCAGTCCCTTCTTGCTTACAGGGTTTCTGCTGAAAAGTCTGCTGCATTTCTGATACCTCTTCCCTGGTAGGTGGTCTGTCCTTTCTCTCTAGTTGCCTTAGGATTTTTTCTCTCATGCTTATTTTGCAGAGATAAATTACTCTATGTTTTGGGGATGGTCTTCTCAGATAATACCATGCAGGGGTACTCTAGATCTCTTGTGTTTGGATAGTTATCTATTTAATGAGATTAAAAAAAAATTTGATGACCTCTTGGAAGACTTATGCCAGGGTCTTCTCAGTTTCTTCTTCTATCTCAGGGATGTCAATCATATGTAAATTTGGTTTCTTTATGCAATCCCAAACCTCTTATGGTGTTTTTTTGTTCATTCTTCATTCATTCTTCTTGAGACTTTTTTTCTTATTTTTGTCAGACTTGGTTAGTTCAATAGTTTGATTACAAACCCTGAGACTCTTTCTTCTGCCTGGTCAATTCTGCTATTAAGTCTGTCATAGTGCTTTGAAATTCTAGAAAGGAATTCTTCATTTCCAGGGTTTCAGATCGGATCTTTCTTATTTATTTATTTATTTATTTATTTATTTTTAATTATAAAGATGTGGGGTACAATTCAGGGTTAGGTATACAAACAAGATTATGCAGGTACCATTGTTGATGAGGTATGTCCCTCCTTCCCTAGCAATTTCCCTCAACTGCCAATCCCAGCCCCCTCCCCTGACAGTACCCCATTACTGCCAAGTGCTTTCCTATAGTATTATAATTGTTCAAGATCCACTTATGAGTGAGAACATATGGTACTCGGTTTTTTGTTTCTGTGATAGATCACTGAGTATGATTGACTCCAAATCCATCCAAGTTGCTGTGAAGTTCATATATTTGTTCTTCTTTATGGCTTCATAATATTCCACTGTGTATATGTACCACATTTTCTTTATCCAGTCCAGATTTGATGGGCACCACGGTGAGTTCATGTTTTTTTTTATTGTGAATAGAGCTGCAACAAACATACATAGAGCTGCAGGTAACTTTTTTGTAGAATGATTTGAGTTCCTCCAGGTATATTCCCAACAGGGGAATTGCTGAGTTGTATGGAAGGTCAATTTCTAGTTCTTTCCGAAGTCGCCACACTGTCTTCCAAAGATGTTGCACTAGTTTGCATTCCCTACTGCAGTCTAGAAGTGTTCCTTTTTCCCCACATCCTCACTAGCATCTGTTGTTGTTTCTTTTATTAATGATGGGCATTCTTACTGGGGTTAGGTGGTATCTTAATGTAGTTTTGATTTGCATTTCTTTGATGATCGAGTGAGGCTGAGCACATGAAATGTGTCTGTTAGCTGCCCGTATATCTTCTTTTGATAAATGTCTATTCATGTATTTTGCCCACTTTTTAAAGGGGCTGCTTGTTTTTTTTCCTTTTGGCACATTTGAGTTCCTTGTAGATCCTAGACGTTAGGCCTTTGTCTGATATACAGTTGGCAAGTATTTTTTCCCATTCTGTGGGCTATCTCCCTGCTCTCTTGATGGTTTCTTTTGCTTTGCAGAAGCTGTAAGTTTGATGAGGTCCCACTTGTCTATCTTATTTCTTAAGGTATTGTTTTAAGGTTATGAATAGGAATTGGTTGCCAGGTCCAATTTCCATAAGGGTATCTCCTGCATTTTCTAAGATTCTTACAGTTTGAGGTTTTACATTTAGGTCTTTGATCCATTTAGAGTTAATTTTTGTGTATGATGATAGGTAGGAGTCCTGTTTCAATCTTCTGCATGTGATCAGCCAGTTTTCCCAGCACCATTTACTGAATAGGTTCTCCTCTCCCCGGTGGTTGTTGTTGATGGCTTTGTCATAGATGAGTTGATTGAGGAATTGAGGCTTTTCTTCCGGAATCTCTATCCTGTTCTATTGGTCTATGTGTTTGTTCTTGTACCAATACCAGGCTGTTTTGATTATTGTAGCCCTACAGTAAAATTTGAAGTGTGGAAGTGTGATGCCTCCTGCTTTCCTTCTTTTGTCAAGGATTATTTTGGCTATTCGTGGTCATTTATGTTTCCATATGAATTTCTGTATTGTCATTTCCAGGTCCGAGAAGAATGATGCTGGTAACTTAATGGGTATTGCACTGAATCTGTAGATTGCCTTTGGTAGGATGGACATTTTAACAATGTTAATTCCTCCTATCCATGGGCATGGAATATTTTTCCATTTGTTTGTGTCTTCTTTGACTTCTTTGAGCAGCGTTTTGTAGTTCTCATTGTACAGGTCTTTCACTTCTTTGGCTAGGAAGATGCCGAGGTATTTCATTTTTTTAGTGAATGGGATTGTGCTTTTTATTTGGGTCTCTGTCTGCTTGTTGTTGGTGTATAGGAATGCAACTGTCTTTTGCACTTTTATTTTGTACCCTGAGACTTTGTCAAAATCCTTTATCAGTGCAAGCAGTTTTTTGACAGATTCTTTGGATTTTCAAGGTATAAAATCCTATCATAATTAAAGAGGGATAACTTGACTTCCTCTTTTCCTATTTGGATACCCCTGATTTTCTTCTCTTATGTAATTGCTCTAGCAAGGACTTCCAACACAATATTGAACAAGAAGGGTGAGAGTGGGCAGCCTTGTCTTATTCCAGTTTTCAGGGAAAATGTTTCCAGCTTCTGTCCATTTAGCAATATGTTAGCTGTGGGCTTACTGTGGATGGCACTTACTATTTTGAGGCATGTTCCTTCTATACCTAGGTGTTTGAGGGTTTTTATCAAGAAGAGATGCTGGATTTTATCAAAAGTTTTTTCTGTGTCTAACGAGATAATCATGTGGTTCTTGTTTTTACATCTTTGATGTATTTAATGACATTTATGGTCTTGGGAATGTTAAACCAGCCCTGCTCCCTGGGGATGAAGCTTACTTGGTCATGGTGGATGATTTTTGAGATGTGTTTTAAGATCTGATTTGCTAGAATCTTGTTGAGAATTTTTGCATCTATGTTCATAAGGAATATTGGCCTGTAGTTATCTTTTTTGTTGTTGAATCTTTACCCGGTTTGGGTATCAATATTATGCTAGCTTTGTAGAATGATTTAGGGAGAATTCCATCTTTCTCAATTGCCTGGAATATTTTCAGTAGGCTTGGTATCAGTTCTTCCTTGTATGTTTTGTAGATTTCCGCTGGAAAGTCATCTGGTCCAGGGCTTTTTTTGGTAGATAGTTTTTATATGTCAGAGTCAATTTCCTGGGTTGTTGTTGGTCTATTTAATGTCTCAACGTCTTTTTGTTTCAACCTGGGGAGATTTTGTGATGTCAGAAAGTCCTCCATTCATTTAGGTTATCAAGTTTGTTTCCATACAGGTGTACATAGTAATCTTTGATAATCTTTTGTATGTCTTTGGAGGTCAGTTGTGATTTGATCTTTTGTATTTCTGATTGTGTTTATTTGGGCTTTTTCTCTCTTTTTCTTGGTCATTCTGGTGAGAGGCCCATCAATCTTTTTAATTCTCTCAAAGAACCAGCTTTTTAAAAAATATATTTTCTATGATATTTTTATCTTATATGTCCCATATTTGTGCTCCTATTTTTGTGATTTGAACTCTTCTGCTAACGTTTGGGTTTTGGTGATCTTCTCTTTCCAGCTATTTTAGGTGATTTGTTAGGCACTCAACTTCTGATCTCCATTTTATTGATGTGTGCTTGTAGAGATATAAATTCCCCTCTGAGAACTGTTTTCAAGGCATCCCAGAGATTTTGGTAAGATGTTTCTTCATTTTCATTTGTTTCCAGGGATCTTTCAATTTCTGCCTTAATTTCAGTGTTAACCCAGCAGTTGTTCAGCATCATGCTATTTGGTGTCCATGTCTTTGTGGGCTTTGGGGAAATGTTGGTGGTGTTGATATTTATTTTTATTCCACTGTGATCTGAGAATATGCATGGCAAGATTTCAACCTTGTGGAATTTGTATGCTTGATTTATGGCCAAGGATGTGATCAGTCTTGGAGTATGTTCCATGTGGTGATGAGTATATTCTGTGGTTGTTGGGTGGAATAATCTGTAGGTATCTATTAAGCCCATTTGGTGTCATGTCAAGTTTAGGTTCTGCATCTCCTTGTTGATTTTTTGCCTCAATGATCTATTTAGGGCTGTCAGTGGGGTATTCAAGTCATCTGCTATAATAGTGTTAGAGTCAATATCTTTTTTTAGTTTAATTAGTAGTTGTTTTATAAATGCTGGTGCTCCTTTGTTGGGTGCATATATGTTTAGGATGTATATTTCTTGTTGATGGAGTGAACCTTTTATCATTATGTAGTGCCCTTTTGCATCTTTTTAAATTTTTGATAGCTTAAAGGTTGTTTTGTCTGATATTAAGATTGCAACTCCTGCCTTCTTTTGTGATCCATTTGTCTGGAAACTCGTTTTCCAACTTTAACTTTGAGTCTGTGTGCATCCTTTGAAGTGAGATGAGTCTCCTGGATGCATCAAATAATTGGATCATGGTTTCTTATCCAGTTTGCCATTCTTTTCTTTTCTGTGGTGCATTTAGTCCATTCACATTCAGGCTGATTATTGAAATATGATTGTTTATCCTTGTCATGAGGTTCTTATAAAGTTTTTCCTTTGTTTGCTTGTTTTCTTTTGACTTTGGAGTTAATGTATGTGTGTGCTTTCAAGTTTCTTGTTGCGCTGTATTCTCTGCTGATTCTATGCTCTGCTGCTCTCTTGGGAGGTGTGTGGTCAATCTTTTCCATCTTTCTTCTGTGCTTAATCCCTTTTTAATTGTCTCCTGTAGATCTGGTTGGAAGTTGCATAATCTCTTAGGGATCGGATGTCTGGGAAGGATTTTAATTCTCCATCACTGATGAAGCTGAACTTGGCTGGATAAGAAATTCTTGGTTTAAATTGTTTATTTTTGAGGACTTTGAATACAGGGTTCCAGTCCCTTCTTGCTTGTAGTGTTTCTGTGAATAACTATGTGTCTAGGGATTGGTCTTCTCATTTAATGTCTTTTGTGGGTTTGCAACATTCAAATAAAGTGGGGAATGGGGTACATTAATCTCTTTGGAGTTCTTCCTCCTCCTTTTCTGGCCACATCCTTTGTCCCACAGCTGGATCAGGGTAGGGGGTGGGGAGCCTGGAACTCAGCACTCATCGGGTCCCTCTGAAGTTTGTGCTTTCAGGATATTCCCTTTGGGCCACAGTCAAGCCCTGAGTAGTTGAACTGCCAGTCAGAGAGATCGGATCTGTTGGTATGAAACCAGCAAGTTGGAATACTTTCTTGCCCTGGCCTTCAATATGGTGGTGGGGTGCCTCTCTTGTCCTCTTCCATGGGAACTTATCTCTGGACTTCATCTGCAGCCCCTTCCAGCCCTGCAAGGTGCTGAAGTGATGAGGCAAAGTCCAGAACAGTCTCTCTCCTGCTTCAATGGTGAGGGAGCACTTGGGGCAATAATGTCTCTCTGCTGCTTTTTCAAAGGAAAACTTCTGTCCGTTTTGAAAAAACAATGGTGCTCCACTTCTGTGACCTGGGAAGAACCAGAGACAATGTAGAGAAGCTGCAGCACCTGCAGCACCAGGGGCCTGGCCACCTGCTCACGAGCCCCACTTAGACAGTCTTTCCCAGTGTTTTCTTGCCAGAGGGTTTGTTGATTTAAAAGAAAGAAAGAAAGAAAGAAAGAAAGAAAGAAAGAAAGAAAGAAAGAAAGAAAGAAAGAAAGAAAGAAAAGAAAGAGAAAATGGTGCTCAGCTTCTGTGTCCTGGGAATTTTTAGAGTTGAAACCCAGATACTGTGGCACCAGCTGCTGCACCAGGCAGCCCTGGGTGCTAGCTCCCTAGCCCTCAGTCAGTCACTCATATGCCCACTCACTCACCAGCAGATACACAAAACTTTCTATACACTTATTCACTCATGCCAGGACTTGCATTGTTTGACTGGCTTGGCCACCATCTGGCTGGCTTGGCCCCCACCTCTGGATCTTTTTTATATTGGCCAGTTCACCTTTTCTTTCTTGTAGCACTTTTGTTGCCTGGGTGATCTTTGCTTCCATCTTCTCATGGTTTTCCTTGACTGTTTTTGACATCCATAGTCTTAATTTTATGTCTGTCATTAAGGACAGGTTGTTCTGAATGGATTCCATTGCTTCGGGTCTTGGAGGACCTTTTGTGGGTGACGCTTTATTAAGGCTTTGTGAATTGCTGGTGCTTTTTTTGCTGGTTTTTCCTTATCTATGATGAGGAAAACTCTTCTCTTCGCTTCTCTTTTTGCTGTTGCTTTGTTTTGTTGTTGTTTAGTTAGATAGCTTTATTACTATTAAGTTGAACTTTTGTGGGAATTTTTTTTTTAATCTCTCAAGCTGCTCTTCTGTTGTGGTGCATTACTTCTTCACCTGAAGTAGTAGTCTGTGAGGGCCCAACCACTGTGGGTCCTGTTGTCCTAAGACCTTTTCTGCCATGCAAAGAGTTCACACAGGGAGAAAGGGGCCATGAGCACCACAGGCACCTCTAACCCACTGCCTCCAGCTCCCTCTCTCCTGCTAGGCAGCATTTGGAATTCAAAGTGACTTTCTGCAGCAAAATTTTTCTTGTGTCTGACTGTTGGGACTGCATCCCAATGACAAGTAATGAGTTCTCTGTGGGAATTGGGAGGGGGCAATGGGTCACTGGCTGCTCTGGCAGCAGTGTCAAAATGTTCCAACAAGTTGCCCAGAAACACTCCCATGGGGCGATGTGTTGACCAGAAGAAGATCCTTTTAAACTCCCCATCCCCTGCTAGAGGCATACCTGTGTTCAGCACTCAAAAACAGCAAAATATGCTGTAGGTTGCTTCAAATTGGCAATGCTTACTGTGACAGTACCTGTCCTTGGAGTGAATACCTGGATTCAGTAGGGGATCTTCCCAGCTGGGGGTGCTGGCTACCAAATGTTGCCTATTGTATCAGAGATCAGAGATTTATTGGTTGTAGAGATCTCAGAGATTGGTTGGCTAAAGAGACTTCAGAGATTGAGTGACTGTAGGCATTCAGAGATTGGGGGGCTTCTGACTCCATATGGGCTCCAGCAGCAGACTGCTGTGCCATATCCCATGGAGTCCCATGTGTCTGGGGGTAGGAGGACCTTTGCAGACTGTGCCAGTATCAAGCACCCCTTCCATTTTTCCTCACTCACTTATATGGCAGCACTGCAATTCTGATGCAAGCCTGGTGGGAATGGGGTCACCCAGTTCCAAAAGTGGCTCTGAATCTCTCTCCTTCTTGCTCCCTGTGTGTCCCAAGAGTCCTCTGCAGAATGGGTGGTATATCTTCCCTCTCAGATGGCTGAAGCTGCTGGGGATCACCAGCTGCTGTGGCTTTCTTCCTTGGTCTGCTCTGTGAAAAAGGTGCCAGTCAGCTGCTTCTAGGTGGCCATCTTGACTCTCTGTTAGGAATTTCTTAAATAGGTTTTTTTTTTTTTTAATGTTATGCATCACAAAAATTTGTCAGTCATTTTTGAGGCTATAGAATATACTGGAAATCTTCACAGAGATTGCTTTTTTAAAGATTACTGGATAAATAATGATATTTTTACATCTCTAGTCATGTGTATTCATTACCATTTTTTCTTTTCTACCTATGAGAGTAAAATTAAAATACAAATGTCATGACTTACTGATTAAAGCATACATAATTTTATGCTTTTCAGTTATCAAATAAGTGCATTCCGTTTTCTGCATAAGTGCTAAATATGTTTACCAAATTAACTTAAAACATTTAAAATGGTGGCTCTGGGGATCACTTAATTAAAAGCTTCTATAATCAATTCAAATGAATATTTTTTCACTATGAGTAAATGGAATATGCTTATTGTCCTTTACTCAAGGAAAAAGAAAACTGAGATACAGAGGCTGATATTCAACAATTCAATTTTTATCCAGTGTTCTACCTGAGTGGACAGGGTTGAACAGGCCAAATTACTGTTCACATCATAATAATCCAGTTGAGATTTCATGTAATGAAGGGTGAAGCCCTCACAAAGATTTCTGAGCAAGTACAAAATGACAGTGAGAAGACAGAGAAACCATTCCTTTATTTAATTGTATGTTTTATGTCCCTAGAATAAAGCATATCATCTATAAGTATTCCTTAAGAGTCTATTTTGTTTTCTACTCTCTCTCTCTTTTTTTTTTTTGAGTTGGAGTCTCACTCTGTCGCCCAGACTGGAGTGCAGTGGCCGCTCCTGGCCACCGCAGCCTCAACCTGCTGGGCTCTGGCGATCCTTCTGCCTCCACCTTCCAAGTAGCTGGAATTACAGGCGCGTGCTACCATGCACGGCCCATATTTTGATTTATTGTATAGATGATGTCTCGCCAAGTTGCCCAGGCGGGTCTCGAACCCGCGGGCTCAGGCAATCCACTCACCTCAGCCTCCCAAAGCGCAGGATTACAGGCTGAGCCACCGAGTCCGGCTTATTTAAATATTTTAAATAAGTGTTGAGTAAGCTACAACTAACTTTTAAATTGGAAAGTCACCTACAAGATGGGTTTCTTCTTTTTTGCTGCCACATTTTTGGAACTGGGTGGCCCCATTCCCACCAGGCTTGCATCAGAATTGCAGTGCTGCCATATATATATATATATAAAAAAACCAACAAATATTTACCATCCACCTTCTAATGGAAGGACTTTAGCTAGAAAGGGACACTGCATTTTCATGAACTAAGAAACCAATAAAGCTTATAACATTAATTATTTTTGCCATTTAATTGGTACATTGACATGATTGAAAATAATTTTATCAGACTTCTCCTTTCTGATAAATAGTGGATTATGACTTTTTGGTGTTATAGTTCTTTTCAATACTCTGATAAAAATGTGGACTCTTTCTCAAAAAATGTTACAAAAACATAAAGTAAAAAGGAAGGCCAACTACATGGATATAGTCACATTTAAAAAAAAATGTGTAACAGTACTATATATGCTATTTGATTATAAATTAAGGGGAGGAGCCAAGATGGCCATCTTGGGGCAGCAGATCTGGGTCCTCTCACTTAGCAAGATGGAGAGTAGGGATTCCACCATTATTAGATGGAGGTACCCAGAGTACTTTTAGATGGGTTAATCAATGTGAATCCAGCAAAGACCTTTCTGAGTATGTAGACTCCAGAAAGCCATGACAGACATGGAATTCCTGGTACCCCATACCTCACCCTGCACTAGTCACCCTGCACCAGATGTACACCAAAAAGTAGAGGAGCAAGTGACCACCCACAGATGTGCAGAATGTCAGTTTCACATGGAAGGAAACCTAGTCAGGACTCAAGGGTGGATGCCAGAGCCCAGGTGGAAAGGGGAGTGGATTTTTCCTGGGCAGGGCCCATCTGTGGGGTGAATTGGACTTATATGCCTGCTGCCAGCACCTAGTGGAGCAGCAGGCCACTGCCTCTCTTGCAGGGTAGGGCAGAGAGTAAGGATCAAGCCAGCAATTAATGAGTCATCCTGAGCATGTTTGGAAGGGTAAAACTCCCCACAACCAGTGGAGGTCCTCTTGAACACACAAAAAACTAAAAGAGGCATGAAAACCAGGGCACCCTATTTCCCCCTTCCCCACCCCTTGCCAGAAGCTAGGCATGTGCAGGAGCTGAGATCACGCTGCTGGGAGAGGGAGGGGGGCAAGTGATTCTGGAATGCACTGAGTTGATTTACCCTGCACCATCAACCACAACACAGCAAGGGGTGGAGAATTTACCCCACTCATTTAGCAGTGTAAAGATAAGCTGTAGTAACAAGAACCTAATACAGGGTGGAGCTTCTCCTCTCTCACTGAGACAAGACTGAAGGAATAAAGAACAAGTAAATCTCAGAATTTTAAAGAGACAACACAAGAAAAACCAGTCACCAGAAAACAATGTAAACCCCCTACAATGACCTGCACCCGTTGACAGTCACAGAAATCAGACAATGGATGGCACAAATCGACAGGAACCAAGAGAAACATGAAGCAAAACTTAGAGAAATCATACAGAAAGGAAAAGTGGAGTTGACCAACTTAAAAAAACCTACTCTGAAAGAATGGAAATAAAGAGTTTCATCCTCAAAATCAATAACAAAGCAACAAGTATTGGAAACAAGCTCCACCAAGCAGAGAAAAAAAAAAATCAGACCTTGAAGACCAAAATATAGAATTAACACAGTCAGTTAAAAACATAGGTAAAAAAACTCACAAAGAAGAAAAAACCTCTGAGAGCAGCACAACTCATTCGAAAGAACCAAACCTACACCTGATTGGTATCCTTGAAGCAGAAACAGAAAATGAAAACACCATGAAAATATTTCATCTCACTGCAAATACACATAACAGACTCACAGTTGGAGGCTGGAAAATGACCTTTCGGGGAAATGAAAAACAGAAAAAAGCAGACATAGCTATTCTAATATCTAACAAAGCAGTATTCAAGCCATCAAAAATTAGAAAGGACACAGAATGATACTTCTTAGTTATAAAAGTTTTAATCCACCAGCAGGAAATATCCATCTTAAGCATATATGCAACCAACATAGGAGCACCAGGTTTTATAAGACAACTATTAATCAAACTAAGAGAGGACATTGACTCTCACACAATCATAGTAGGAGACCTAAACACACCACTAACAGCTTTAGGTAGATCATCGAGGCAAAAACCCATAAGGAAATCTGGAACCTCAACTTGATACTTGATTAAATGAACCTAATACACATCTACAGAACACTTCAACCAGCATGTACGGAGTATACTTTCTACTCTTCAACACATGGAGCATATTACAAGACTGATCACATTCTCAGGCTTAAATCAAGCATAAGCAAATTTCAAAAGATCAAAATAATACCATGCAACTTCTCAGATCACAGTGGAATAAAATTAGATATTGCTACCAATAAGATCCCTCTAAAACACACAAAGACATTGATTCTAAGCAACATGCTGTTGAATGACTTCTGGGTCAAAAAGGAAATCAAGATAGAAATTAAAAGATTCCTGGAAACAAATGAAAGCAAAGTCATATTTTTTCAAAATCTCTGGGATGCCATGAAAACAATGTTAAGAGGAAAATTCATAGCATTGCATAAACAAATCAGGAAACCAGAAAGATCACAAGTAGACAGCCTAATGTTACACCTCAAGAAGCTGGAAAAGTAGGATCACGGAAATCCTAAACTTAGCAGAAGAATCCAGATCACCAAGTTAAAATTAGAGTTGCAGGATATAGAAGACAAAAATATCATAGAAAGGATCAACAAGACCAGAAGCTGGTTCACTGAAAGGATAAATAAGTTTGGTGATCCCCTGGCCAAAACTGACTTAAAAAAAAAAAAAAAGATAAGGAAAGTTCAGATGAACACAATTAGAAACACAAAAGGCAATTCACAACTGACCCAGAAGAAATTCAAAGGATTACCTGAGATTACTGTGAACACATATGTAAATAAACTAGAAAATCTAGAGGAAATGGAAGATTTCCTGACATCACACAATCTCCCAAAGTTAAAACAAGAAGAAATTGAAACTCTAAACAGACCAGTAACAATTCAGGAAATCAATTCAATCATAAACCTACCTACCAAAAAAAAAAAAAAAAAAAGACCCTAGACATGATGGCTTTCCAGCTGAATTCTACAAGACATACAAGAAGGAGCAGATATCAATCTTACTGAAAGTATTCCAGACACTCAAGAAAGATGGAGTGCTCCCTAACTCATTTTTTGAAGCCAACATTGAAAGACGGTAGTGCACAGTGAGACTCAACACCCATTAAGGCCAAGAGATTTAATGGGACGAGCGCAGTGGCTACAGAACCTGAGGGTCAGGCTGCAGCATGGAGGCAGGGGTGTGGCAGGTTTTATAGGAATTTAAAGTGACCTGTTGGTTACCTATTGGTCGGCAGGTGAGGCATTTTTGGGAATGGCGGGGGCGGGAATGGTGGGCTTTATTGTGGAAGAAGAATCCGGAAAGCCTTGTCCAAGCCTCCATGTTAGTTTGTCCAGGCGCCTTCTTAGGCGGGAGTGCCATTTTAGGTGGGGGCCACACCTAGGCTTAGCTTTTGGAGGGGGCGGGTTCCTCATTGTGGCTGGCTAGGGCCTTTCATTCCCACCTCTTTGGTTAAGGGATAAAGGGGCGGAGTTGATTGGTTTGGCTACTTCCTGCTGGCGGGGGACGTTGTTGAGTGAGGTGGGTGAAAGGACCAGCCACATGAGGCCCCATAAGAATGCGCTGAAAGAAAAAATTTCGCTGGGGTGGAAGTCTTGGAAGGTGCCCTGGAGGTAGAAGAATGCAAGTTGGTCCGGCCAGTCATAGGGTGGACACGGGAAAGGGAGGAACCATTTGTCACAAAGAAGATGGTCAAGGAATGCTGAAAACCTGAGTTGGAGGTAATAAGGCCTGAAAGCCATATCTGTAATGAAAAATGGGGCAAGAAGGTTTAAGAGGCAGTAGGGCTTGGGTTGTTGAGGCCTGGGTCCTCGGTGGGTAGGAGGTTGTAACTCTGTAAAAGAAACTGGTTAATGGTTTGATTTGAAATTTTTTGGAATTGAGATTGAAGAAATTTTATAATGCAAGGGAGAAAGGAACATAAGCCGAGAAGGAGAACGACTGGAGTAACGATAGGAAGAAGCCACGTGAGGAGGGAGTTTGGAAACCAGCTGTTAATTTGACTGGGCTTTGTTCGTTGAAGCTGTCAGGAGAGGTCATTTAGTTTGTTGATATTTTGTTCAATGAGCCCTGATTCATTGACATAATAGCAGCATTCTTCCTGGAGGAAGAGGCAGGTGCCTCCTTTTTTGGCTGTTAGGAGGTCTAGGGCTCTACGGTTTTGGAGGGTTACCTGTGCTAAGCTAGTTATTTGTCTTTGTAGTGACCTGATGGATTCTGAGGTGGTGTCTAGCGCGATTTGGATTTTGTTTTGTAGGTCTTCTACTGCCCATAGTGAGTAGCCGAGAGCTCCTCCCACCAGGCCAAGGGAGGTGAAAGCGGATGCGAGGGACAATCCAACCATAACTGGGAGGAAGACGGCCCTTTTGTGTGAATGTCTGGGGGTTAAAAGTGTCTGGAGGTCGGTCATGGAATATAAAGAGAGCTGAGTGACCAACGTGACAATTATGCAGGGATGAGTTAGGTTTGAAGCTCGGGAGAGGAGGGTGCCATTGCACCACAAAAATAGGCCGGGCGGCGGGAAGTGGGCCTCTGTAAGGTTTGTGTAGGCCGAACAAAGAGTGTTGTTATAGGGAGCACGTGGCGAGTTGATACAGTGGTAGGAGGACTTACAGGCTATTTCCCAGAGGGGTACATGAGATTGGACTGTAATAACCCCGTGGGCGGACGTGTTGAGAGTGTAGTTGGGAAAAGCTGGAAGGCGAAAGGCCGCTAGTAAGGGTTGCTGTAAAGAGGCACAGAGGAAGCATTGTGAAGAAGGGAGGTCAGGGAATGTTTGGTTTAGAAAACGTAGAGTGTTTTAGGATGGTGAGCGAAGAGGGAAGTTGTTGAGAGGGCCGTGAAGAGAGGTGGTCTTCTGAGGAAGGGGGTAAGGGCTGAATGGCCTCTTCGAGTTGTTGTTCCTGATTTTTTACGTGCTGCACAATAGAAACTTTAACAGAAGGAGTGAAGGTGGAGCGTGAAACAGACAAGAGGCTGGCGGCTGTGCGGTAGTTGTCAGCGGGGTAGACCCCAATGTATCTGAGAGCATTACAGAAAGGATTGTGAGGATCTGGAATTTTAAAGACATAGTGGGAAAAACGGGCACCTCGGTCACGTCAGGTGCTGGACCCCAGTCCACCATATTCTAAGAATGGTGGGTTACCGGTTACCAGTGTCCGTGGCTCGTTTTGGGAGTTTATATATAGGGATTAAATAGGAGGGAGTGTTGGTGTGTCTGGCCAGGTCAGGGTTGGAGAAATGAATTTTACATGACCAGTAGGGGCAACCCCTACAGAGATCTGCCCATTTTTTGCAGTTCGGGTCAGTTTGGTCATCTACTAGACAGACATATGCATCAAGTGCGATACCCGGGTCATCGAGTGCATGTACCTTTTCCAGAGAAAGAGAAATGGATGTGCAGTTGTCAATGAGGCACAATTGTATATCTAAGTCTTTTACCTGGGAAATATCATTTAAAGTATAGAGTTCATGGATGGTGACGTGTTAATGGAGGCCAGACGGTGAGGGGTGGCTTGCCTTGAGAGCGGGAGGGAGGAGGGAAGTAAGGAGGATTAGCGGTAAGATGTTTGTTTGGATTGGGGCGAAAGTTGAGCCATTGAGATAAGGAAAGAAAGTTGAGCCATTGAGATAAGGAAGGTGGGTGTTTATGGGCAGCAACGAGAAAGGAGGATGAATAGGAGTAGTAGAAAAAAGGGCATGATTATTATTAAAGGAATGACCAGATTGAGGACTATCATATGGAAATTTGGTTATGTGGAGTTTCCTGGATGGAGGGCAGAGAGGGGGAGTGACTGACATGGGATATTTGAAGTTTGAGAGGATGACCCAGCACTGTGGAACAAGAAAGGGTCGGCGTTTCTGTGGAGGGAAGGAGAAAAGGAGATGTTTTAGCTGGCTTGAGGCAGGAAATGTGGATCTAGAGGGTGAGCTGTCCTTTGTCTATGAGCAGCTTGGCTGCCGTGGGAGTGGAGAGAATTATTTGGAAGGGTCTGGTCCATTTGGGCTGTAAGTGAGCTTTGGCTTCTTCATCTGAGAGGTAGACCCATTGTCCCGGGGTGAGAGGCTGTGAACTTGGTGTGGCTGTGGAAGGTCTTGATATTGCCAGATGTTGGATTGGATGAAGGACAGGAGAGGGTAGATTATATGAAGAGGGATGGGGGGGCAGAGAGATTGGGATACTGGGAGGGAGGGCAGGCCGTCTTGTATAGGACCTCGAAGGGTGAGAGTTGACTGGGTTTTTTTGGGAGGACGCGAATGCAGAAGAGGGCTAGGGGAAGGAGGGACACCCAGTCTTTGTGGAGTTCGAGAGAGAGTTTAGTAAGAGTATTTTTTAGTATGCTGTTAGTCCATTCAACCTTTCCTGATGATTGTGGGTGATAAGGAATGTGAAAGTGCCATCTTTTTTTTTTTTTTTTTTTTTTTGAGTTGGAGTCTCACTCGGTCGCCCAGACTGGAGTGCAGTGGCCGCTCCCGGCCACCGCAGCCTCGACCTGCTGGGCTCCGGCGATCCTTCCGCCTCAGCCTTCCGAGTAGCCGTAATTACAGGCATGCGCTACCACACCCGGCTGATTTTTTTATTTATTGTAGAGATGAGGTCTCGCTGCCCAGGCGGGTCTCGAACCCGCGGGCTCAGGCAATCCACTCACCTCAGCCTCCCAAAGGCGCGGGATTACAGGCTGAGCCACCGAGCCCGGCTGAAAGTGCCATTTGATGTTAAGAGCTGTCGTTAGAGACTGGACGACTTGTGAGGTAAAGTCAGGTCCATTATCTGATTGGATAGAGGAGGGGACTCCAAACCGAGGGATAATATGGTTGACTAAAATGGATCCCACCATAGCAGCCCGCTTATTGGAGGTGGGGAAAGCTTCGACTCACCCGGAAAAGGTGTCGACAAAGATGAAGATATTTGGTGTTATGGACGGGGGGCATAACAGTGAAATCCATTTGCCAGTCTGACCCGGGGAGCTCTCCCCTAGCCTGGTGGGTGGGGAATGTTCCGGGTTTTAAGGGTGTGTTGGGGTTTGTTTGGAGGCAGGTGGAGCATTGGGAGGAAAGAGTGTGTATGAGTTTTGTATGTTCTGAGGTAAGGTGAAAGAAGGTTTTAAGGAAAGAGGTGAGGGCTGCTGGGTTAGGGTGGAAAATTGAGTGTAAATAGGGTATGATATTGGAGAGTTGTGGGGCCTCATTTGCTGACAAGGAGAAGGCATTAACGAGTATGGCAGGAAGAAGTTTTAGGGCCGTGTGACGGGTTGCTCTGTTGGCTTGTGAGTTTCCTTGGGTGATAAAAGATGAATTGACCTGGTGGGTTTTACAGTGGGAGATGCCAATGCCTTTTGGGAGTAGGGAGGCTTGAAGGAGGTCAGAAATAAGCTTAGCATTTATAATGACTGATCCCTTGGTGGTTAGTAGTCCCTGTTCCTGCCAGATAGCTGAGTGTGAAACCAGGATGTGGAAGACATACTTGGAGTCAGTGTAAAGTGACAGAGAGTGTCCAGCCGCCAGCTGGAAGGCTCGAATAACTGCTGTGAGTTCTGCCTGCTGGTTGGTGGTGTGGGGCAGGAGAGGGTTAGCTTTGATGACATCAGTGGCTGTAGTGACAGCGTATCCTGCTACTCGGGACCCCTCATGTATATACAAACTTCCACCTGTGAACCATATGTTAGAGGGCTTAGATAAGGGTCCTTCCTGAATATGTACGGGACAGGGAAGTAGGGACTCGAGGACCTCAACACAGCTATGGATTGGAGTGTCAGTGGGAGAGGAAGGAAGTAGTGAGGCCGGGTGAAGAGGTGCGCAAGCTTGGAAGGAGATGGAAGGATCTTGGATAAAGAAAACTAGAAGGGAAAGAACCCGGCCGGGAGGGAGTGTTTTGAGGCCCTTATATCCTAGGAGGTGATGTAGATGATGGGGGAAGTTACAGTGATAGGTGCTCCAAATGTGAGTTTTTTTTATTCACACACCAGTAAGTGGGCGGCTGATAGAGTCCGCAGGCACAGGGCCCATCCCTGGACTGTGTGGTCGAGTTGTTTGGAAAGATAGGTTATGGGGCAAATGTTTGTGTGCTAAATTGACCTTAGGGACTCCTAAGGCTGTACCCTTATTTTCATGGACATATAGGGTGAAGGGCCAGAGGATATCAGGTAGTCATAGGGCAGGTGCCTGGAGGAGAGCCTGTTGGAGGGAGTAGAGTAAGTGTTCCTTTGGGTCGCCTTTAGCGAGGTTGTAGAGTCTTTTGTCTTTGGTGTTTGGAGGGATTGAATAACGGCTTTAGGGTTGGTTGTTATGGCCTTTTGTTGGTGTGAGATGGCGACCCCAAGGTAGGTGACCTGTGTTTTGGACAATTGAGCCTTTTGGGGGGAGGCTCAGTATTGCTTTTCTGCTAGAAAGTTAAGGAGTAGGGCGTATGGTTGTGAGAGTCTGTAAGAGAGGGGCTGCATAAGAGGAGATCATCTACATATTGAAGTAGAGTAGATTTTGAGAGTGATAGGAGTGTGAGGTCTGCTGCCAGTGCCTGACCAAAGAGGTGAGGACTATCTCGTAATCCCTGTGGGAGGACTGTCTATGTGAGTTGTTGGGAGTGGCAAGAAATGGGGTCGGTCCAGGTAAAGGCAAAAATGTCTTGGGAGTCAACTGCCAAGGGAATGGTGAAGAATGCGTCTTTGAGGTCTATGACTGAAAAATAAGTTGCCATTGGAGGAATGGTGGATAGGATGGTATAGGGGTTGGGGACTAGCGAGTGGATAGGGAGAACGGCTGAGTTTATTTGTCGAAGGTCTTGGACGAGCTGGTAGATTCCGTCGGGTTTTATGATGGCCAGAATGAGAGTATTGTAAGGCAAGTTGGTGGGTCTCAAATGCCCCTTCTGTAGCAGGTTTTTTATGACTGGTTGTAGACCTAGCAGACTGGCCCTGGGGAGGGGGTATTGTGGCTGACTAGGGTGGGTGGATGGGTTTTTTAACTGGATGTGAACGGGTGGGCATTGGGCTAATGAAGGGGTGCGTGTGTCCCAAATCAGTGGGATGACAGTCAAGGCGAGTGGGGGAGGGAGCGAGGTGCGTTGGGGGGGTTGTGGGGGTAGATGCTAAAAGGAGGAGTAGGGAAGTTGTTGGGGGTGGGTTAGTGAGGGCAGCGCTGGGGTTAAAAGTAATGGATGCCTGAAATTTAGCCAAGATGTCCCTTCCCATAAGAGGTACGGGGCACTGAGGCATGACCAAGAAGGAGTGGGTAAATGGGATATTAGCGAATATGCATGTTAGCATAGGGGTTATGTGCGGGATAATGGTTTGGCTCCCTACCCCGACTACTGGGGACCGAGACGGTGAGGTTGGCCCCCAGAACTCCTGCAGGACAGAAAGAGTGGCCCCAGTGTCTAGCAGGAAGAGGATGGGATGTCCGTCAACCGTAATTTTGACCCTAGGCTCCCAAGCATCTGAGATATGTGTCAGGTGGGGGAACCCAGGGCCCCATCATTCCAAGACAGCCATGCCCGGTAGGTCCAGGGTGGAGTTGGGGGCTGATCCTGCTCCTCTCTGGGGGCCGGGGCAGTCCACCGCCCAATGTTCCGGAAGGTTGCATTTGGGGCAAGGTCTTGATGGAGGTTTGGAGTTAGGGCAGACTTGTGCCCAGTGTCCCTCCTTGCCGCACTTGAAACAGGGCCCTGGTGGGTCACGTTTGGTTTGGACACCTCCTTTACTGTTACAGGGGCCAGTGTCTGTCCCACAGAGAGCCTGAGCTAGCATTTGATATTTTTGTCGCTTAGCCTTTTCGTCTCAGTTGTGGTACACCTTGAAGGCGGTAGCCAAAACCTCATTTTGGGGTGTAAGGGGCCCTTGATCTAGCCTTTTTAATTTAGACCTAATGTCAGGGTAAGTTTGAGAGAAAAAGTAAGTCATAAGGAGTTGTCGTCCATCTGGAGATTCAGGGTCCAAATTGGTAAACTGTTGGAGGCTTTTGTGAGGCGGTTGAGGAAGGAGGAATGGTCTTCATTCTTTTCCTGGATTATTTCCTGCAGCTTTTCAGAGTTAATAACCTTTTGCACTGCCCTTCTTAACCCAGAAAGGAGACAGGTAGAAAATTGATCTCTGGCCCAGAGGCCATTCAGGGAATTATAATCCCACTCAGGATCTTAGTCTGGGACTGCTACTGCCCCAAGGGGATGTGGTCGGGGAGGTCTGGTGGACCTCATCTTCATACATTCTTGCCTGTTCCCAGACCCTTCTGTGTTCTTCAGGGAGAAGAGTGTTGGAGAGGACCATGTAAATGTCATGAAAGGTGAGGCTGTAAGCCTAGAGAAGGTATTGGAATTCCTTGGTGTAGGTGGCTGGGTTAGTTGTGTAAGATCCCAGTTTTTTCTCTATTTGGGATAGGTCTGAGATGGAAAATGGGACGTGTACTCGGACAATGCCTTCAGGGCCCGCCACTTCGCGGAGAGGTGTGAGAGTGGCAAGATTAGTTTTAGAGCGGATTACAGGAGGACTACAAGGGGAGAGGGGTGGATAGAGGCTAGGAAGGGTGGGGAGGCTTGGAGCGGCTGAGGTTGGGGGGGGTTGTTGATATGGAGGTGGCTCATCTGTGGGGTCAAAGTCAGAGTTGGGCGAGGTGGCTGGAGAGGAGGAGGTTTTAGCTAAGAGGAGGTGAGTGGGTTTACAAGAGAGACAGAGGCGGGGATGTTCTCGGAGAAGGGAGAAAGATTGGACGTAGGGAATCTCTGCCCATTTTTCTGAATGCTTGCAGAAGTTATAGAGATCCTGAATAATGTCGGGATTTGTGGACCCATGTGGGGGCCACTTACTTTGGTTATCTAAGGGATAGGTAGGCCAATTTTGGGTACTGAGGCAGATTAGACGCTTAGGCTTAATATTGGGAGTGAGGGAGAGTGTAGAGAGATTATTTAAGAGGCACTTGAGGGGGGAGTTGGCCGGAAGAGATGACGAGTTTCCCATGTTAGCAGTGGGGGCTGATCAGGGCATCCTCTGGACAAGTGACCACTGAGGAACGGGAGGGTTACAATAAAGCCTGTCGTCACGGGTCGTTATTGTAGACCCGGATTTTCCTGGAGAATCGAGGGGGTTAAGGGCAACCTGGTACCAGGATTTTTGACAAGAAAGTTACCTAAAACCAGATGGAGCGAAGTCTTGAAATCTCTAGTGGCCAAGGGAAAACCGATAGGGGTCTGCTGTGGTCATATAGACCTAGGTGGGGTGTGGTCCCCCCTTGCCTGGGGTCGAAGGAGCTGCCGGACGATCAATGGTCGGTTTCCTCTGGTTATCCCAGGCAAGGTTTTAGGTTTTCAGTATGGGGACACTTACCAATCCGAACGCCAGTGGTGAATGTAGCATCAGTGTTCAGGAGAATGGGCAAAGGCTTTAAGGGGTGAGTCCCACCGGCACCAGGACAGGGTCCCACCTTGGGGCGAGAGAATCCCGATCCGAGTCATGGCACCATTGAAAGATGGTGGCATGCAGTGAGACTCAACACTCATTAAGGCCAAGAGATTTAATGGGACAAGCCGTTGGCTACAGAACCTGAGGGTCAGACTACAGGGTGGAGGCAGGGGTGTGGCAGGTTTTATAGGAATTTAAAGTGACCTGTTGGTTACTTATTGATCAGCAGGTGAGGCATTTTTGGGATTGGCGGGGGCTTTCCGCAGGCATGGGAACCGTGGGCTTTGTTGTGGAAGAAGAATCTGGAAAGCCTTGTCCAAGCCTCCATGTTAGTTTGTCCAGGCGCCTTCTTAGGCGGGAGCACCATTTTAGGTGGGGGCCATGCCTAGGCTTAGCTTTTAGAGGGGGCGGGTTCCTCGTTGTAGCTGGCTGGGGCCTTTCAAACATCATCATAATACTCAAGCCTGGTAAAGACCCAACAAGGAAAGAGGATTACAGGCCAATACCATTGATGAACATAGATGCAAAAATTCTAAACAAGATTCTAGCAAATTGGATCCAACAACACATCTCAAGAATCATCCTCCATGACCAAATGGGCTTCATTACTGGGGATGCAGGGCTGGCAACATTCTCAAGGCCATAAATTTAATTCAGCACAGCAGAAAAAGCATTCAACAACATGCAGCATCCTTTCTTGATAAAAACTCTTGAGCCCCAGACATAGTGGGAACATTCCTCAAAACAGTGAAAGCCATCTCTGATAAACCTACAGCCAACACTCTTCTCAATGGGCAGAAATTGGAAGCATTCTCTCTGAGAATGGGAACAGACAAGGATGTCCCCTCTCACTCTTCCTGTTCAACGTCATGTTGGAATTCTAGCCAGAGCAATCAGGCAAAAGAGGAAATTAGGGGTATCAAAATAAGAAAAGAGGAAGTCAAGTTATCCCTCTTTGTGACCAATATGATTGTGAATATTGAATACCCTAGGGAGTCTGTCAAAATTCTCTTCACACTGATAATTAACTTCAGTAAGGTCTTGGGGTGCAAAATCAGTGTGTGAAGGACAGTTGCATTTCTATACACCAGCAACAAACAGATAGAGTGCCAAATAAAAAGCACAATCTCATTCACAATAACCACACACAAAAAGAAATACCTTGGCATCTACCTAACTAGAGAAGTGAAAAGTATGAGAATTACAAAACGTTGCTCAAAGAATTTAAGGGTGACACAAGCATATGGAAAAACATTCCATGCTCATGGATTGGAAGAATCAATATTATCAAGATGTCCTTTCTTCCTAAGACAACCTACAGATTCAATGCAATGCCCATTTCCTCTTGTGTAAAACTAAAGAAATAGTTCTTAATGTAAAAAAGGTGTTTTGTACATAGATGATCATGGCAATGTCACTGATACAAGGAAAAGAAATTAAATTAAATTATAATAAATAAGGAGCATGCATTAATACATAACAATATAAGGCAGTCATTAAAATTATTTCTATAAAATATTTTCAGTGACTAGAAATATGTTCTTGAATAAAATAAATATACAAAAAATTTTGTATATAGGAAAATGGCATTACTTATCTAATCTGTCTCTCTATTCATCAATTTTCTATCTGTATCCATTTTTATGTATTTCATTCATGAATTTTACAGGCTACTTAAAACAACAACCATATATAAAATAAAAAATACAAAGAAATAATGCCAAAGTTCTGATTATATTTGGTAGAATATAGATGCTTTTGTCTTCTACTTCCTCCTGTTTAGAATCTTTTGAATTTTCTATGAATCTACATTATTTTATAATGTGAAGATATATTTAAATCAGGGAGAGTACTAAGATGTTATGAGTCAGGTCCTTTTCCCAGATCCATTTCAGGACCATCATCTTGTTCTGAAATGGTGTGACCTGAGAGAGATGGTAGAAGTCTTGATTTTAGACACACATTTATACATGAGATGGTTCGGATGGAGCTTTTCTGGAAGAATGTCATCAGAAGAGGGACTCTGGAATGGCCAACACATGACGTCAAAGCTGGGACTTTACCAAGTAGATTAGACTAAAAATTGTGTCCAAGAGATTCTAGCACAAATGTGATTCATGCTTTCATATCTCAAAGTTCCTAATCCCTTTTACTCATGGTCTATTTCTCATGTTCTTTAAGACTTCAGTTCCTGAAATTATAGACAACTTTTTTTAATCCTTTAGTCTATAATTTTAGATGACAGATTTAAACACAGGTGAAACTAAGCATGCTGAAAATATGGCCTCCGATAATTTGTGTCTTCTTTCCTCTTAGTAGAGCCCCAATTATGACACTCAAAACCTATGAGCACTGATAATTTTTTTTTTTACAGTATCTGATATTTTAGGTGGCCATGTCATGATAATTTCTAACTGAAAAATTGAAACACATAAAACTTAAATCAATCCATTTTTTTTTCATTTAGTGCTACTCTATGATGGAAAATACTGTCTAGACCTGGAATGACATATAATTATGAATTTTACTTCTGTCTGTGGAAATTTCTTCAATCATAGAAGAGTAAAAAAGTATCATATTTGGTGAAAAGTTTACATACAAATCTAAAAATCTGCAATTTGGAAATCTGGGAGAAGATATCACGAAACTGTTTTCTACCAGAAGCAAACACAGATGAGCTTAGTTGTGAAATCAGATCAACATTTTCCAGTACAGACTCTGCCTCTAAGTCACAGGATAAATTTTTTAAATGTGGTATATTGGGTCAAGTGCAGTGTGGCTCAAGCCTGTAATGCCAGCACTTTGGGAGACTAAGGCAAGAGAATTCCCTGAACTCAGGGGTTTGAGATCAGCCTGGCCAACTTGGTGAGATCTCATCTCTACAATAAAAAAATAAATAAATGAAATAACAGGGCATGGTAGCGCACACCTGTAATTCCAGTGACTCGGAAGGCGAAGGTGGAAGGAACAGCTGAGTTCAGCAGGTTGAGGGAGCATACCACCACATTCCCGTCTGGCTGATAGAGTGAGACACCAACTCACAAAAAAGAAAAAAAACAGTGTATTGGGCTATTTATTCCAGGCCTACTGATTAACACTCTACTCAACAGATAGGACCTTAAAATAATCAATTTAAAAAATCTCCATAGATGATTCTGATATTGTCAATCCACAGATCCACAGAGTGGTACTAGGAGACCACTAAAGTACATATTTTTTTTTAAATCAACAAATTTATTCATTAATTCATTAACTTAATATTACTAAGAGATGTTTAAGTGCAAGGAGCTGGACATTTTGTGAGGAAAAGGCAGACAATTCCCTGCCCTCACATGCAGTAGGCCTCTTACTACACTCTGCCTAAGGGTAGTCTCTGATGTGCAGAAGTCAACTCAGCACTGGAACTATGGGACCATTCTCAAACAATCAGAACCACAGCTCACAGATAAAAGCTCCAGTTCCTGTTATTCACCAGGAAAATTCTGGGAGGTGTTTAATCCCCTTCTCGGGAGCTCCTGGCATAGAGTCTCCATTGCTCACTATAGTCATCTCAATAATGCATTCTTATCTTAAATTCTCCTCCTTTCCTGTTTCACGTTCTGCTCCATCACTCCAGCTTCCTGGGATCACTTTCCAAATAAACTGAAAAACCCAGGAAGTTATCTCAAGTGCTGCTCTAGGAGGAATCCAAGCCAAGACTAAAATGAAAGGTAAACCTCTCTTCTTCCATTTAAATACTTCAAAAAGAGGACACCAAGACCTAATTAGACGTGCAAGGAATTTCTTGGGAAACACCTGTAATGTAGAAGGGCAGAGAAAGCAAAGAGACCATAATTCAAATCTACCCTCTGTAAAAAAGATTAAGTCAGAGAAGTCTTAAACTGATGTGCAGTTCTAAGAACATTTTGATAAAGCCAATAGGGAGTTCTTGAGCCAAGTTTGCCAGTCAAAGAAGCGCTGTATCTCCCAGGAGTGGGCCTGTCTTGCTATCTCTCTCTGCCAGTCAGTGACTAGTAATATCCTGTGGTAAGTGTAACCTTCATGTAAACATACTGAAGAATGTCAAGCAGAGCATCTGGGGCCCTCAGTCAATTATACTTCCTGCAGTTGGACATCTGAGAAGAGCATGATGAACACTTTGGTGTGCTATGCAATCTTTTGACAGGACTGGGGAGCAGCTTAACAATGGATCCACAGATCTCTCTTCTTGAGGAGAAACATAGAGAAGGAAGAAGGTGAGTAAAATGATCTGTAGCCCGAGACACTCCAGTTAATCGAAGGCCAACCACAGATCCTCATGCTTTCCTTCCTGTACCTCCAGGCTCCATTCCTAGCATCCTCAGTTATTATCTCAGCAGGTCTTAGCAGTATGACCCAAAATTTCATTTCTGAGGGGAATAAATCCTTTATAATAACACTTTTCTTGGACCAGGTTTGCTACATGAGTCCAATAACAGTTAAGGTGGGGCAAGGACATACCTATAGGTACCCTAGTGAATCATTTAGTATCTACGCATATAGATACTGCCTTTCCCTTGTTTAAAGCAGCTTTACGTCCTCTTGCTAATAAGGGACAATTAACTGTGCCTGTATGGTGACTCCTCATCCTACCTCCTATTTCCCTGACAGAGAGAATCCAAAGCTCCCTGGCAAGCACTGCAGTTTGTTGCTCACTGTGTCCCCTAGCATAAGTATGACCCTTTGGAAATAAGTAGTTCCAGCCCTCAGAGTTGTGCAGACAGGAAGCACAGACTCACCCAGTTATCAGTCATGATGACAAGTGGGGCTACCCCTGCTTATATCCCTTGGTTTCCAGACTCACGTATTCCTTCTTCTGAAGACACAGCATTGTGTAGGGGTCTCTGATACTTCAGCTTAACGTATAGCATTACCTCTTTTTCCATGTTTTGCCACTGATATAGTGCTTTAGTTGTCCCTTTAGGAGACGTTCCAAAATTCTGTGAAGATAACTGCCTCCAGGTGGTGAAGATCTAACACATTCAGAGGATCCCATGTTGCTGGGCTTGCTTACTCTTGTGCCTTCTTCCCTGTGAAGTGGGTTTCCATTTAGATCAATTATGTGAGGTTTCATGCCTGTGAATAAATTACTCTAAATATACTAAGTTCCATTATTTTCACTATGATGTCATTAAAAACATTTTTAAAAAAATTACTGTTTTGGCTGCAGGGTAATTTTAGAGGTTTCAACTTCTCCACTATTATATATTTTACCTCTCAGTCCATGGACCTAATGTGCTTATTGGTCTAATCACATATATTAATTTTAATTATACACTTGAGGATTAGGACTATGACCACTGGCTGTGTCTGCAGACCTAGCATTCCCGTTGTGGGGCAGTTGGTAGCCAGAAGTTTATTTATCGCATGACTCCTATAAGCCTTTGCTCTAACAGGGTGGCCATGATGAAGCTTTTATTTTCTAGGATCAGTATCAACCCAGACACTGCATCCAATAGTCCTTGGACTGTCTGGGTGTTCTTTTGTCCCCAGGATAGGCACACTTAAGCAAATAACCACAGATTCCTTTGGGGAAAGACTGGGGAAGTCATCGCAGTAATTACTTGTCATGGTGTTTTTTTCACCTAGAGAAATAGCAACCTCTCCCGTGAATGGATTCTGGATTTGAAATAGGCTTAGGTCTGGGATCTAGGTAGGGGACTGTGAATTTTTATTCAATAGTTCCTTGAAAAAATTCCTGCTTCTCAACTTTTCTATAAGGATGCAATATTTTATTAACCATCTCTACAATTCTATGTAGGTTAAGCCAAGTCCACTGTATGTCCCTTCAGCCTTGTTGGCTATTACAGTAATTGTTTGGCAGTTTAGCACTATCTCTTGGCCTCTAATACTTCAGAGCCTCATTGGATATTAATGAGCGAAAGTCTGTAATTATTTCTCCTACTCTCAGTTCTGACCTGCAGAGCCACCATTGAACTTCTTTTTTTTTTTTTTTGAGTTGGAGTCTCATTCCATTGCCCAGGCTGGAGTGCAGTGGCACACTCACGGCTACCCCAGTGTCAACCTTCTGGGCTCCAGCGATCCTTCTTCCTCAGCCTTCCAAGTAGTTGGAACTACAGGCCCACACTACCAGATTTGGCTAATTTTTTTTTTTTTAATTTATTGTAGAGATGAGGTCTCACCAAGTTACCCAGGCAATCCACTCCCCTCGACCTCCCAAAGTGCTGGGATTACAGGCTGAGCCACCTTCCTAATTATGTTAGTGACCTTCTCACCAGCTTGCTTTAGACAAGTTTGGTGAATAGTCTATCCTATGAGCCCTTCTATGAAGCTTTGTCCTCTGGGGTAATTTTCTGAACAATGGAAATAACATCTCTTCCATCATGCCTAATCACTCTTCTCAGTTTGTTTTATTCATTCCCCTATCATCCTCCCGGGCAATTCTGGCATTTTAATTTTCTCAGTCTTGGCCATCACTTTCTTTAGGCCTCCAAAAGCCACTTTAGAAATGAGTCTGCCACATTCCCTGGGGCCCTTGCCTGAATTTCAAATGTTATATCCAGAGATGGTACCTCCAAAGACAAAGAATTATTGAACATTCAGTCTTATATTCTACCCGTTTGATCAAGAGTCACTTAAATACATTCCCAGTGGTATTTTCCTGGTTCCTGCTAGCAAACGAACATTGCAATAATTCTATTGTCAGGATTTAAAATATTACTTCCATCTCTTTCTAAGGTGACTAGTGGTGTCACCTTGAGTGAATTACTTACTTTTCCTGTGTCTCAGTTTCTTCACATGCGAAATAAAAATATTAGTACTTATCTCAAAGAGTAATTATGAGTATTAGATGTCATAATATATACACGGTACTTAGCACTTTGCCTGCACACAGGAAATACTCAAGAAACATCAGATACTAGTGGTAACTGCTGATAGCTCAGTTACCCACTCTTTCCTGGTCATCTTAGATGTGGTACTGTGATCTGAGGTGACAGTGGATCATACAACCACTTATATAAAATAGTGGACAGAAAAATGAGATACTAAATGCTTCATTCAAGGAACTCTGATGATTTTTATAAAAAAATAAAAGCTGATATTTGTAATTTTAGCAACTTTATAAAGCAATACAGGATGGCACTGATACAGTGGTGGCCCTTAGCTTCCAGCTCTTAGCAGCCAACTTTCATTATGGTGAAACAGGCTGCATTTTAGAAGCTTCTGTCAGCTTTCCCCATGAGTTAGGTGTCTTCACTTGACTCTAAAGCAACAAACCATAAACTGTCACTTTTTGCTCATGATGAACTGACCTTTATCATGCAATAGGGTCTTCTGGTTGAGTGCCAATGAAGAAGTTAGATTGGGAACTTGGGAAAGGCAGACCTGCAAGGAAAAAGGCATTGAATGCACCCAAAAAATGACAGAGCGCAGGAGAAGTGAAGGTCAGGGGAAAAAAGCATGCACCTCTCAGCAGCACAATAACAGGGCGTGTGAAACCAGCCCACCTTTCTAACAAGACAGATGCCCATAGAACCGAACCTTGAGATACTTAGGCACATTTGTGTAGGGAGATGCATCTGCTTCCTTGTTGACCTCTTTCTCCTCCTGTTTTCCTTCCATGATATATAAACCCCTAACTTTAATGAGGGTTGGAGGGTGGAGGAGGGTTTTGAGGTTTATCTTCTGTCTCCTGTCTCTCTGCCTGATGGCACCTGTAATAAGTCCTTCCTTCCTTAGCAATACTAATTGTCTCAAAGATTGGCTTTCTGGTGGTGATTAGTGAGACCTAGGCTGAACCCCCGGCATTGGGTACACATGGATATAAGTAGGGTTTAACAAGTATTAGGAGCCATGTTACAAGGGAGATGGGCATAGGTGACACACAAAAGTGCATGAAAGTATACCTCAAAGCCATTCCAAATAGGACCTTCTCCTGTAGATGCAAAGTCATCAGTCAGACTGGACTGGGATATAGCCATATAAGACATGGGGTAAAAAAGACAAAAAACCTTCTTAGAAGTTTCTGGGACAGGCTTACAATGGAATACTTAGTTTATGGTCTGTGGGTGGTTCCAGAATTACTTTGGAGGGCACATGATCACATTGACTAAGCACCCAACAACTCTACACTCAAGATATAAGTATGCAGTTTGCAAATATTTGAGGGCTGTTTACACGTTACCCTAGTTAAGAGTATCTGGTGACACTTGCATGGTGTTGAATCTCAGCTTCACAACTTACCAAGTACATGACTTCTCTGTAATTCTGAACTTTATTTTTTTTTTTTTGAGTTGGAGTCTCACTCCTTTGCCCAGGCTGGAGTGCAGTGGCATGCTCATGGCCACTGCAGCCTCGATCTGCTAGGCTCAGGTGACCTTTCCACCTCAGCCTTCCAAGTAGCTGGAACTACAGGTGCATGCTACCACAGCTGACTATTTTATTTTATTTATTTTTATTATTTCAGAGACGAGGTCTCACCAAGTTGCCTGGGCTGGTCTCAAACCCACAGACTCGGGCAATACTCTCGCCTCAGCCTCCCAAAGTGCTGGGATTACAGGCTGAGCCACCAAACCCAGCCTAATTCTGCTCCTTTAACTGTATATAATTATTGTGATGATTAAATGACCTAATATATGTAAAGGGCCTAAAATTGTACCTAGCACATAATAAACTCTCATTAAATGCAGTAGTTAATATTGTTATGATTGTTTCTTTGGTACTGAGTTCAAGTAAGACATGTTCCATACCAGTCATTCCAGTTGGAGGCTTATAATTCATCAAAACTAATGACAACCCTGACTGGACACTGTAGCTCATGCCTGTAATCCCAGGACTTTGGGAGGTGGAGGTGAGTGGACTGCCTGAGCCCAGGGGTTCAAGACCAGCCTGGGTAACTTGGCGAGACCTTGTCTCCACAATAAATCAAAAAATTAGCCAGGTCTGTAGTTCCAGCTACCTGGAAGGCTGAGGCAGAAGGATCATTTGAGCCCAGCAGATTGAGACTGCAGTGACTGTAAACATGCCACTGCACTCCAGCCTGGGTAACAGAGTGAGACTCCAACTTAAAAAAAAAAAAAAAAAGCTAACGACAGACCAATAATGGAATAAACACTAAGGTTCAGTAGTCGGATGGATTTTCTTTTTGAGCAAGAAGAACTGCTAAGAAAAAAAAATTAAAGATAAAATTTGGAGCAAAAATAGTTCAAATTTTTCTTCCTTCTCCTCTTCCTCCTCCTCTTCTTCCTCCTCTTCCTCTTTTTCCTCCTCCTTCTTTTTGGAAAAGAAAAAAAAATGTTGTTAGGAACTATCCATTGAAGTTTCTGTCAAAAATCAAAATGCCAGGCATTGCCAGGCCACTGCAATCATTGCCTTGCTAAGCTATGGTATGGCCATGTTTCTTTAGCTTTGGACCTCTCCCCTATTTTGGGGAAGTGAATCTCTTCTTTCTGTCTCAAATTTACTTTCTAAATAAACTATATTTTGTAATTGTTCCCCTCCCCTACTTTGAGGAGGTGAATCTCCTCTTTCTCAAATTTACTTTCTAAATAAGCTATATTTTCTTTTCTTTTTTTTAGAAAGCAGGAATTATTGAGAGAACAGAAATGCTCTCACATTGGAAGGGGATTCGAGAGGGGGTTTCCACTAAACTATATATTCTAATCTAAAAAAAAAATTGAAATGCCTTTTCCTTAAAGAGACCAAATAGAGGCAATGCTTAGCAATACATTTCTATACACAAACTTTTTTTTTTAAGTAAGCATTTTGAAATGCAGTTTTTAAATATTTTATTAATTATCAAGTGCAGGAGAAAATCCTTCTCTAAACTGTACTGGGTGAAATTTAGAAACAGAAAAGTCTATAGAGAAACCTTGTACTGGCACTAAAGACACACTAAATGATCCAAAAAGCTAACGAGCATCTCACAACGCAGCTTGAGCATGGCCTGTGGCTTTTAATGGCACTCTGCAAAAAAAAAAAAAAAAAAAAAAGCAAGACACATTTTCCTGTACTGGGCATCCTGCCAGGCTGCAGAGAGCATTTGTACATTAGTGTGTGGGCATAAATCAAGAAACTGCTCTCAGGAGACTGAAGGTAATATGATGTGACCAGGATGTTGGGATCCTGGAAGTTAATCCTCTGTCCTAGGTCCTCCTTGTGATCTAGTTTATACAAGCCCACAAGTGTGCTGGGGACAAACCCATTCAGTCGTTAAAGGGCAGGTCACATCAATTATTTATTAACGTGCTGAAAAGACCTCTGTCTGTGGATGCCTGCTCAGGGCTGTCCTTATACTGTTTTCATACCTTTAGAAAAAATAGAAACTTAATTTTAAATTGGACCGTGAGATGGGAGACACTCTGACAGGCCTTATTATTATTCTTAGATGTATTTTTTGATGGTAAATTGTTATCACCTCTGACAAAAGAGTTAAAACTGATCCCCCAGTGAAATAGAGACAAGATTGAAATATTTTCTTTTAATCACTTGACTACATTTCAAATTGTTCATCATCCAATGAAACACACTGGTTTTATATCTTATTTTGACTAAGTTTCATGGATAATCTCGTAATTAAAAGGGAGAAGAAAAAGTTCAGTGTCCTCCTCATAACATGCCCATAGTCATGCAAGAAAACATAATTGGATCATCCCATTTGCTTATTTCTTCTCTTTGCTTCCTGATTATTCTTTTGGAATGCTAATTAGAAAAAAATTGACTGGTTGTCAAACTCATGCTTTCATAAATACGTGTATTTAGTCAACAAATATTTATTGAGTACATATTCTTTAATTTTTCTTTTTTTTTTTTTTTTTTGAGTTGGAGTCTCACTCTGTCGCCCAGACTGGAGTGCAGTGGCCACTCCCGGCCACCATAGCCTTGACCTGCTGGGCTCCGGCAATCCTTCCACCTCAGCCTTCCAAGTAGCCGGAATTACAGGCATGCGCTACCACGCCCGGCTGATTTTTTGATTTATTGTAGAGATGAGGTCTCGCTGCCCAGGCGGGTGTCGAACCCGCGGGCTCAGGCAATCCACTCACCTCAGCCTCCCAAAGGCGTGGGATTACAGGCTGAGCCATTGAGCCCGGCGAGTACATATTCTTAATCACAGGAAAGGATGGGCTCATAGGCCACTCTGGAGTCCTGTGTGTGTGTATGTGTGTACTTATACAGGGGCAAGAAAACAAGCGTGTACAGCATAAAGCAAACCATTATATTCGTCAGTGTTCGTTTAATGCATCTCTCCAGCGAGTTCATTTATATTTTCCATGTAATAAATATTTGAACATCTATGATGTTTCAGGCACTGCTTTTAGTAGTGGGATTGCAGCAATAGACAAAAACAAAGTCTCTGCCCTTTTGGTGCTTACATTTCAGGGAGGGGAGAAGGAAGACAAACAATAGGTGAACAACAAATTATAGCATAATAGATCAGACAGTGAAAGTGCTAAGAAGAAAATTAAAGCGGGATAAAGGGAGAGGATGATAGAAGAAATCCTGTTCGAGAATGACCGGGATAGAGAAGGTGACATAACTAAGGTGACATAGAATGGGTTGAACTGAGTGAGGTGCTTTTCATCTCTAGAAATTGTACTTGGGAGATGGCTAGCAAAGTTATGCAAGCCTTAGCTAAATCTTTGTCTGAGATTTGAAGGGTTCATTTGAGTGATGGATCTAACTGTTACATAGTAATATTCAGCACAGAATCAGCTCTTCCACCCAAGAGATGAATGTAAACTTTGCTCAGGAAAGAAATAACGATGCTAGTCAGAGACACAGGCCCCGGCAGCCTGCAGAGTCGAATGGGGGCAGAGTGAGCCTGTGCACGCTTTAAAGAGGACGGTAATACTTGCAAATTTCTAGTCTCTTTCAAAGACAACCTAAACTCATTTATTATCTCAGTCTCCTGAATCAAAGCTGTGAGAAGGGAACATGTCAAGATAGCAATGGAACAAGATAATGGGTGTAAAATGACAAAAAACAGGAAACCTCTTCCTGAATGATTCTAAGTATTGTCACAAAGAAAGAAGAGTCAGTTAAGCATACAGAAGATATCTAAATTTGTAGCTCAGCATCTGTGAATGATTTACTAACTTTGCCTGGGTAAGGATTCTGTTGAGACACTGGCAGAAACCATATACAATTAACAACTTAGGAGGGTAGAGGCTACAATGAATGAGGCAATGAGAGATTTAAGTGACATATTTTCATGCTTAATGATTAGACTGGATGCTTCCATTTGCCTAATGCTAATCTTTACACTGAAAAAAGGCTCGTGATAACAGAATATCAATATTCTACTCTGAACTATTGGATATTTTATATGGGATACATTTTATAGAACTCTTCAGATAAAGCAAAATTATAGTTTTAATTCCTTTGGAAAGATTGAGGGGCAATAATTGTACATTTCATGATGCACATAAACAAAATAATTCTCACCCCAACAAAGCAGATCCCGTCGCAGAAGACAGGCTGATAAGGGTGGTTACACCAACTATGGGCATTCTTAAATGTTTCTGATTTTTATTTAACTTTCTAATTGCTTAAATATATGTATTATTAGTTATCATGAGAAAACTTAGTATCAGAAATGAAATAATTAATTTGAAGAATTTCTAGCAAAGAGATAAATTATAATAAATCACTTTTATTTAGCTGCTTCCATAAAACAAAGTTTTTACATTTCTAAAATTGTATGCAATTATTTTCCTTTCAGATTCTCTGGATATTTCAAACATTTTGCTATAAATATCTACTTGGTGTATCATTTTAAAACTTTATATTAAAAACAATAATTTTTTTTCATATGGTGATTCAAGTCTGTTTTCAGTTGACTTCCTCCTGCTAGTTCTAGAGGAAACTCTTAGGGCTACAACCAGTTATTTTGTAATTGACACCCAGACCATTTAAACATTGGAAGGCAATTCTCTTTCATTTTTCAGTTTCCTCTGCCTTCTTTTCTGGAGAATTAGAATTTTCATTTCCTTCTACCTTGCCTTCCTGCCACATTACTCATTTCCTTCCTCATCCAGTTATTCTCCTTTGAGAGAGAAATAGCTTATCTGTGACATTTAATGCTGAATGAAGAGCTATGGTGTTTTTTACCTAGAAAATATATGAAGGTAGTCTAAGATAACATTACTTTTTCTAACACATGTTTAACCTAGGTGCTTTATGTTAAAGTTACAGTTGATTTAGATCCTTGCATTTGATTTATACCTGCTGGACTAAGTTGTCTACCCCGCACAAATGTTGTGCTTAAGCAATTGGCTTTTCAGTCATAGATAAAGCCTTGTGAATGTCTATAAATATTAAATTGCTATGTGTTAGCTCCTTCCACATCATCAGGTGCCAATTAATTTTAACAGATTATTGCTGATTCTTTCATTCAACATAGTTTTTATTTCCCCTCCATCCAAGGTACCATGTATAAATATGCCCATACAGTCTTGCACATGTAATTGATAAAAATGTTAAACAAGTCAGTGTCAAGGAAAGATTCTTGTGGCGTTATCAAAAACCTATGCACATTCTAATAACGGTTTATCAAGCAAAACATTTTTGATAAGATGCTTAAATACTTACTGATAATTTCCTTTGAAATTGTCATAACAACCCTGAATACAGGCATAGTGAAGAATACTGTCTTCATTTCTTATGAGAAAAATCAAAGCACTAAGAAGGTAAGCTTAATTCCAACTCCAGGGGAGAAGTCAGGTTCTTATCCTCTGCTATCCCTATCTGTCAATGGTTATTCTTCAATATTTCTTCCTTCCTTCTCTATAAGATGAAACCATTACTGTCAGATACTTCTGTAGTTACATCCTTTGTCATGTTGCTTCTATGAGTTATCTTTTTTCTCATCCTTTTATAACTTTGGTTTGGCTCCCGTTCACTGCCCCTGATTATTCTATACAAATTCAAGGATGTCAGTCAATCCTAAAAGTGAAGTCTTGTTGTTTACATCTGCACACTTAGTTTTAAGCACAAAGTACATTCGAGCAAGACAAAAACCTATCTTAACCTGGATTCAGTCACAGCATCTTGTTAGAAAATTACAACATGTTAATCTTTACCGATCATTCTGAGACACAAGGGGACTAAAAAATATTTGGTTAGAGTCCATACTGAAAAACTATCCTTATAGGATTATAATCAATTAATCAGACTTTAGATGTAAAGAATAAGGAAATAAGTATTCTTTTGCTATCTTACTGAAGCAACAACATACCAAGAGAATTCAGCTTGGAATCCCTGAGAGTTTGAGTGAGCCAATTAGCTTATTGATGCCAGGAATAAAGGGTGCTTCCAGCTGGTGCCACAGAGGAATGTTTGCTCAATGTATCCACCCTTCCCTTCACCTACTTTCAGAGTTCTTCACAATCTTTCTCTCCAAATTCTTAATCTCTGCCTCTAGCTTTTTATCCAAGCAAGTCCCTTACTTTTGTACAAAAGTCATGGTAGGGAAAGCAGAACTGGTGGATGAATCAGGCCAGCCATCCAGGGCAGAAGCCACATGCTGCATGACACAAGCTTGGGCATATGTACACTTGACATGTGAAGGCTCTGCAGGGTCTCCATGTATAGAGAGATGCAATCCACTTGTTACACACTAGATTGCTACCTTCTGGGTATACCCTCATCTGACTACTTCCATAAAAGTGTGACAGGGTTGTTCTACAGCTTCCTTGACAGGAGAAATATAAAGTGTAGAGGGAATAAATCTACTGTTAAAAACTGATATTTAATTCTATATAACTGAACATTCTAATTTTTCTTTTTTTTCCTTTTCTCTCATTTTTTTCCCGCCAGAAACAGGCTCAACATCTGAGTTTTAGGAACAAAGAAAAACTTGCCTTTTTTTTTGCATTGAGTAGCATTCATACCCTAAAAATTCTGACTCTTTTCACAATATAGATGGAAGAAAACAATAATATGAATTCTTATTATTGAAGAAAACAGAGTAAAAATTCATGTTGGAATAGTATTTTGAAAAGGATAAGCAACTACAAATATATGGAAAGGAGATGAAGTAAGTAATAGGAAAACATGAAGTTTAGGGGAAGAATTTTTGCTACTTTCAGGGATTTTAATTCCACATGTTGTTTGCATATTATGTATGTTAGGGGTTTTGTATTCCTTCATATCTAATTTATTTATTTTAATTTTATAAAAACACAGCTTTTGTGAGGCTGTTAGCTTAGCTTGGACATACATGTATGCCCTATGAAACCATCACAATCACCAGGGCAATAAGCATATTCATCATCTCCAAAAATGTCTTTATGTCAGATGTGGGTATGTGCGTGAATGTTAAGAACACTTAACATTATATCTACCCATAAAAAGAATTTAAATGCATAACATAATATTGTTGACTATAGGTGCTATGCTGTACAGAGATCTCTAAAAGTAATTCATCTTGCATAACTGAAACTTTACCCCATTTATAGACTAACGAATCAGAATAGAAAGCCCAGAAATACACACATATACAGTCAACTAATCTTTATCAAGGTTGCCAAGAATACACAATACAGAAAAAATAGTTTCTTTAGCAAACGATGTTGGGAGAACTGGATAACCGCATTCAAAAGAATAAAATTGGCCCCTTATTTTATGTCATACACAAAAATAAACCTAAAATGGATTAAAGACTTAAACATGAGACTTGAAACTAAAACTTCTAGAAGAGAAGCTTCTTGCCATTAGTCTTGGCAATGAATTTTTAGATTTCTTTGTTACTTGACACCAAAAGCATAAGCAACAAAAACAAAAATAGATGAGTGAAACTTCGTCAAAGTTAAAAAGCTTCATTACAGCAAAGGAAACAAACTACAGAATAAAAAGACAATCTATGGAATAAAAAAAAATTGAAAACCATATATATTCAGTCCCCTACATATGAACCTTCAAGTTGCAAACTTTCGACTTGTACATTCACGTGTCCAGTCACATAAGTTAGTTCAGTGCCAGGCATACATTGTCACGTGTGTGCATCCTCTACAAGTAGTTATGCTTTTGTGTACTTTATAGTACTATATAGAGTACAGGGTACAATATCCTTATTTCAAGCCTAGAGTGTCTAGAAGCTAGCATAAACGCAGTGATGATGCAGCTGGTATTGTACAGCCAATTATATTAACTGGGCACCTAGGTTAGCTTTGTTGAACTTATGAACAAATTTGACTTACAAACAAATTGGACATATGAATGTGCTCTCAGAATGGAACTCATTTATATGTAGAGGAATTTTCTGTATTTGGTAAGGAGTTCATATACAAAATATATAAGGAATTCATGCAACTCAATAACAACAATAAAAAAAATCCAGTTAAAAAGTGGGTAATGGACCTGAAAAGTTATTTCTTGAAAGAAGATATAAAATGACTGACAGGTAGATCAATAGATGCTCAGTATCACTAATCATCACAGAAGTGCAAATCCAAACTATGGTGAAATATCACTTTGCACAAGTTAGGGCAGCTATTATCAATACATTCAAGTGATAACAGGTGTTGGCAAGAATGTGGAAAAATTTGAACCCTTGTACATTGTCAGTGGGAATATAAATCAGTATAGCCATTATGGGAAACAGTATGGAGTTTCCTCAAAAAAATAAAAATTGCCATAAGCTTCAGCAACCCATTTCTGGATATATACTCTAAAGGACTGAAATTAGGATCTCAAAAAGATAACTGCCTCCTATATTCATTGTATCACTATTCACAATAGCCAAGTTAAGGAAAAAACCCAAATGTCAATTTATAGATAGATGAATGGATAAAGAAAATATGATATATATAAAGTGGAATATTATTCTTCCTTTAAAAAGAGAATCTTGCCATATATGACAACACAGATTAACTTGGAGGACATTGTGCTAAGTGAAATAAGCCAGTCATGGAAGACAAATTACTACATGATTCCACATATATGCTGTACCTAAAATAGTCAAACTCATAGAAGCAGGGAATAGAGTGGTGGTTGTCAGGGGCTAGGGAGAGAGGGAAATGAGAAGTGATTGTCTTCATTTAACTATCAAACAATTTCTTCCTTTTTCTTGATTCAGATATACTTAGCACTAGTTTTAGGCGTATCTGCCAAAATCAGTACCTACTTTAGATTTATAAAAGAAATGAAAAGAAAAAGGTGAAAAAATAAGCAACTCCTGAGAAATATTAAATGATTCCCTTGAATTCTTTTTTTTTTTTTTTTTTGAGTTGGAGTCTCACTCTGTCACCCACACTGGAGTGCAGTGGCCGCTCCCGGCCACCGCAGCCTCGACCTGCTGGGCTCCGGTGATCCTTCTGCCTCAGCCTTCCAAGTAGCCGGAATTACAGGCATGTGCTACCACGCCCGGCTGATTTTTTGATTTATTGTAGAGATGAGGTCTCGCTGCCCAGGCAGGTCGAACCCGCGGCTCAGACAATCCACTCACCTCAGCCTCCCAAAGGTGTGGGATTACAGGCTGAGCCACCGAGCCTGGCTATCCCTTGAATTCTTAATGATAAGAAAAGAAAAGAAAAGGGAGAGCCAGAACATTGCATAATTGTTGGAGAAACATCAGGATTATCAGTTGGATCTCTGTCCTGATCTCTAATTTGAAAAGTGTCTAAGTAAATTGACAAGCTATGGAGACAGTTTATTTTTTCTCATTAAAAATTTACTGAGTTAATTATCAGTCCTCAAGATGTATAATTTCTCACTTGTCTTTGACTAAAAGGATTTAAGGCCTATTTTATTTTATAATATCATTTCTCTTGATGGGAAAAATTGTTAGAACATTTTTGTCATTCTTTTTCAAATTAAAACAAAATTTAAGTTTTAAAGGCTCAAGTGTTAAATATTTCTGTTTATTTAAAAAGGAATTTTAATTTTTAAAAATCAATTCTTCATATTAGTACATGCAAATTGGATAATGTATAAGTGATATATTAATGATCACAGTTTTAGATTCTAGATGTATTGAAGGATTCCTCTCTTTATGGAAGTGAGGGAGCAGATTGTAAAAGAATATTATATTTAATTTATATACCTTAGGCCATCATGTACAGGTAAGTTTTTTTTTTCTTTGAGTTGGAGTCTCACTCTGTCGCCCAGGTTGAAGTGTAGTGGCTCACTCATGGCCATCCCAGCATCAACCTGCTGGGCACTGGAGATCCTTATGCTTCAGCCTCCCAAGTCACTGGTTTGCGTACCACACCTGGCTGATTTTTTATTTTTTATTGTAGAGACTGTGGTCTCGCCAAGTTGCCCGGGCTTGTCTTGAACCCACGGGCTCAGGTAATATACTTGCCTCGACCTCCCAAAGTGCTGAGATTACAGGCTGAGCCACTGAGCCCGGCCTGGTACAGTTATGCTGTAATCACACTGACACACAAAAAATTCCCTGGCAGTAAAATAAAGTTTCTTTGGATCATCCTCATCCCGTAAAACTGCAAGTAGTCAAGCTCTAGTCAAATAGCCAAATTATTACCTCTGCCACGTAAAAATGAGAAAGGGAAATCCTAGAATGAGTCACCAAATGACTTACTTGAGATACCCATTGGACTTTAGGCTTCTAGCATCCAAAGGTAGTATAAAGACATTGTATATGTTATCATCTAGTCACAAGTTCATGCTGTTGTCTGAACAATATCCACCCTGTCTCCAGACCTCTGATTTCTTCCCTTGACCTCACCCAACCCCAGAGGCTCTATCTTTTTAATTATGCGAGTAGTTTTATTTTTTTTCTTGGGATGATTAATCTTACTCATCATGGATCTGTATTGTTGTGTCAGGAAGTGGGTCTTTTCTCTTTCTTCCTATCATCATGCAGTGTATTGAGCCCCATGAAGACTCTGCTAATTAACTCAGGATGAAATTTCAGTTTCTGTCCTTTAAGGCATTTCATTAGCAAATTCATCCTCATAATTTTTCTCTTTGGGAAACTTTTGCTATATTCAGAATACTGAACAAACAATAAGGGGTATAATCCAATAACAAATATAGTTTTATTAAGATAGTTTGGAAGATTGGTATTCTGAATAACAAATATCTTATGCTAATTTGGGACTTAGAAATTCTGATATGTCTTGATTGTCTATTCCTCGGAGACATTAATTTAAACAATGCAGTGGAAACAAACACACCATGATCCTTAAATTTATTTTTTTTGTATCTGTATAAATTACTCCTGTGATTAAAATGTACCTTTCTTTTTCTTTGTACAGTATGTTCTTTTAGCATTCCTGTTTAGACTAATGATTCCCCTTAAGGCTTACACATAATTAATTCTCATTTTCTCAAACTACGCTAATGTGATTGTCTATTTTCTCAAGAATAAGACTTTTCTTTTCTTTGCAGATATGTATCACATTTTGCAGTTCTTCTATTTGTTGTATTTTCTTAATTTCAAGACACAAGAGCACACATCTAGCAAGAAGAAATTAAAAACAAAAAGTGTCAAATTAAATATTCTCATTTATGCAAACAACTTCCACACACTGCAAAGTCAAATAATATGTCCTAAAGAGAAAATAGAAGAGTTGAAACTACTGAGTCATAGTATAAGTAAATTTGGAAATGTTTTATTATTAAACTAGTGACATCTTTTATACTTTCTTGCCATAACGACAAAAAAGAATCCTGCTTGCTTCTAACTTAAAATATGTTAAAGAAGTTTTGTTTTGTTTTATTTAACCAAATTTACTTTGTAATACATAAACAAGTTTTCTTTGGGTTTCAGAAATAAAGGAGAAGCATGGGGAACATCTTTATATTATTTTTCTCACCTTATCCACCTCTTTTTATTCAATGAATAAGAACAAAAACATATGGATACGAAGAACATGAAACATTGTCTTAACTTTTGGCTCCAAGTATAAGAGTCCTACAGCGATTGTAAAACTGAACATCTTAGGTTAAGGAAAAGAGATTTCTCACAGAATTCTACAATGGAAGTATTCTGGGTTGTATTCACATTTCCCAGAATCAAATCTAAGTCTCACAAAATTTTGGAGGCATAGTAAACCTTGCTCTAGAGTACTGCTTGGAAGTTGGATGCAGCACCAGAATCTCTCTCATACTCCTCAGTTTTTTAGTAGACATAGTGGAACATTTTAAGTGGTTACCACACACTCTGTATATTGTTGGAAGATTTTGCAACATTGAGTCTATTCCCTCACTGTATAGCAGCCTATGCTTTGGGTGGATTGAACTCATTATAAGCTCTAGAGATAGCTATTTCAAATATGCCTAAGACAACAAATACATGCAATCTCCTGGCTATATTGTTTGATTCAATATGGAAATGTGATCAAAGTTTGCCCAGTGAAGCACAAGACTATTCCTTGATGATTCATGTAGAGGACACTCTCTTCCCTGCTGGAGGTGAACAAGAAAGAACAGCAAGGTAAGTAGTGGGTCACATTTGCAATGTGGAGACATCTTGCAAACATCTTGGGGAAAAAAAAAAACAACCAAGAATGCTATTGACAATAAAGAAAGGAGGCAGGAAATACAGTCACTGGCGACAAGTTTAATCTATTAGATAAAGCCTTCCCCCAAATACAAACATCTGATTAATTAGATGTTTGGGCCAACAAATTCTTTTGATTATTTAACCAAATTCTTTTGGTTATTCTTTTGGTTTGTATTGTGTATTCTGTTAATTGCAGATGATGCATCTTTACTGTACACTGAGAATAGACAATCGATCCTAAATGGAAGACACTTTTACAGAGTGAAGGTCTTGTCCTTTCTTCATCTGTTTGTGGAGTCACCTCTGCCTATAGACTTCTTAATTAAACACTCCTATATTAATGGAGAGTTTTTTTTAAAAAAGATTTAGCAATTAATATAAATGACATCATTCAGCTTACTAGTCTTAATTAATTATTTCAATAATTTGCCAAGAGTGTGTGTGTATAAAGTATACATTACTTATAATATACATATATAATTACTATGTAATATAATGTGCAATATGCTATATAAAAATAAAAAAATTTATCTCACTTGCTCTACATACACAATTCATACAATTTTACTTGGATATAAACTGTTTTACCTTTTTTCCCAAAGAAAAATAATTCCTATTCCTCCAATTGTACAGATGTATGTCTATCTTTTGTTCTTATAGATGATTAATATTTAATTAGAAATATATATGCACATATTATTTTGTTTATTTGTATATTGATTTGCTTTATATGTACATGAATTTGTATTATTTTGCTATAAACATATTAATGAGATTTGGTAAAATTTTTGTATAGGTATATAGATTAGAAATAATATTGTATCTATGTAATGTACTGATTTTGTTGACTGTACTATTTTGTAAAATAATGCCCTTAGTTTTAGGAAATACACACTGAATTAAAAGTTCTGCTCAGGTTTAGAAACTAGGGAATGGTCGCCTTCTTTATTTACTTGCCTCAATCTTTTCTTCTCTAGTTAAGAAACTGTCTCTGACTCTTCCAGAGGTGAAGCATTAGAGAGGAAAAGGTAAGGGGTCAATAAGCTCTTTCATAACTGATACCAGTGTAATTTGCATTACTGCTTTCTGGGCTTGGTAGTTTCAAGATGTTTTTATTGATTCACTAGAAACTTTCCTCATGACCATTTGATGGTGCTTCCCAAGATGGGGACCATGCTAATTACATCTGGTTGGTTCCCTACATTTCTTTCTTCAGTACTTGTGAACTCAGTGCTTCAACCTGTATTCTGGTGCTGCATCCAACTTCCAAGCAGTACTCTAGAGCAAGGTTTACTATGCCTCCAAAATCTTCTGTGAGACTTAGATTTGGTTCTGGGAAATGTGAATATGTCCTTGAAACTGAAAAAAATCTCATAATCTAGAATCTCCCCAGTGCAGCCACCTGTCTTCTTTCAGAGCATCTAACAAGTCCATTTTCCAAGGCATGGGTCAGAGTTCAGGGCACATAGTTTAAGTTCCCTGCTAGTTGGCCCTTACTTACCTACCCCATGGTGGAAAGGCAAGATGCTGCCATAGCACATTTTCTCTTAAATAAATTGCCTCTTTAGACCTTTCAGCACCAACTCTTTTTGAGACGAGTGCTTGGTTTACAAACTTATAAAGAGTTTTCTGCCTTGCCTTTTATACATACTGCATGAGATGTCTACCACCTCTTTTTGAAATGTGAGAATATTCACTACCTGTATTTTGTTGTTGTTGACATTCTGTCTTAACGAAATCTGAGACAGAAAAAATTTCATTTTAACATCCTGTTGTGTGTGTTACAATGATTCTCATTTGAAAAAGCAGCAAAATCTCCTGCAAGTTGAAGTTGTACATGCATTGAAAGATGGCTGTGAGTAGCTATTCTAAGTTAAAATATTTAATTTCAAAATTTAAGTGTATTAAATATTGTTTATGTTTCTTGGGATTTAACATCTGTTCTGGTTTTGTTATTGTTGTTGCCAATACTGAGAAATACCCCTTTATTAGTTTCTTTGTAGTTTATAAATTAACAGCTTTCTAATTTGTCAAAAGTTAGCATAAATGCATGAATTAGTCAGATTCACATACCTACACTAATATAAATGGAAGACTAAAATCATTATGCTCTTTTATTTATAAGCATTAATGTAATTTAAAATATATTCTATTCACACAGAAATATTTTATAATCTACAATTATGAAGTTACTACTTAGCAGATATTTTCCCCTGGCTTTATTGAGGTATAATCAGCAAATTTTAAAAATGTATGTTTACTGCATACAACATAATCTTTCAATATATGTATATACATTGTGAAATGATTAAATGAAGCTAATCAACATGTCTATCACCTCACATAATTTTCACTTTTTTTTTTTTTTGAATTGTAGTCTCACTCTGTCACCTAAGCTGACATGCAGTGAAACACCAATGACCACTGCAGCCTCCACCTGCAGGGCTGAGGCAATTCTTCCACCTCAGCTTTCCAAGTAGCTGGAACCATAGGTGAGCCGCACTACACCCAGCTAATTTTTTGATTTATTGTAGAGACAAGATCTCTCCAAGTTGCCCGGGCTGGCCTCGAACCCCTGGGCTCAGTTTTGTCTCCACCTCTCAAAGTGCTGGAATTACAGGTGTGAGTCACTGCATCTGGCTACTTTACTCTTTGTGTGTGTGTGTGTGTGTGTGTGTGTGTGTGTGTGTGGTGACGGTATTAAGGGTCTACTCTCTTAGCAATTTTCAAATATACAATACATTGTTATTAACTATAGTTACCAAACTGCATAATAGAACTCCAGAACATTTTCATTGTACATTTTGACTAGCATCGCTCAATTCCCTCCCCACCTTCACCCCAGCTCCAGGCAACAACCATTCTACTCCGATTCTGTGAGCTCAACACTTAAATGGAATAATGCAGTATTTTTCTTTCTGTTCCTAGCTTAGTTCATTTAGTAGTGTCTTTTATGTTCAAGCATGTTACAAATGACAGGATTTCCTTCTTTTTCAAGACTGGATAGTACTATTGTGTATATATGTACTACGTTTTCTTTTTTCTCTCTCTTTTAATTTTTTATTTTAGTTTAGAAATGTGGGGTGTGATTCAGGGTTAGGTATGCATACCACCTTGAATGCGCCCGATCTCATCTGATCTCGGCAGCTAAGCAGGGTTGGGCCTGGTTAGTACCTGGAAGGGAGACCATATTTTCTTTTTCCAGCCATCTGTCCATGGTTGCTTCCATATCTCAGCTATGGTGAATAATGCTGCAATGAACATGGCAGTGTAAATGCCTCCTCCATATTTCCTTTGAATATATACCCAGAAGTGAGACTGCTGCATCTTAGAGTGGTTTTAATTTTAATTTTTTTTTCAGAAACCTCCATACTGTTTTCCATGGTGGCTGTACTAATCCATATTCCCACCAGCAATGTATAAGAATTGTCTTCTCTATATTTACACCAACACTTATTATGAGTTGTCTTTTTGGTAATAGCTATTCTAACATGTATGAAGTGATATTTTATTGTGATTTTAATTTGCATTTCCCTGATGATTAATGATGCTGTGCATTTTTTCATATTCCTGCTGGCCAATTGCATTTCTTCTTTTCAGAAATTTCTATTCAAATCCTTTTCCATTTCTATTCAGATCATTTATCCACCTTAAAAAATTGGCTAATTTTTTTTCTTGAAGTTGAGTTGACCTCCATATATATTTTGCATACAAACTCCTTATTAGATATATGGCTTGTAAATATTTTCTTTCATTCCTTATTTTGTTTCTTCACTCTGTTGTTTTCATGTGAAACACAGATAAAGACAGAGTCTATGAGGGGCATCAAAGAAGGTTAAGTATTCATAGGCATAGATCTAGAAACACTGGAAAGGAAATCAACTAAAAAATAATGAAAGTAATTATATGACTTTCAGTAGTTTATATTTTAATTTTTAAATAATTATGCATTCACAGGAAGTTATAAAATAGAACAGATAAGATCCCAGTATCTTTTACATTTTCTACATTTGTTTCATCTATGTGACTGTAGTACAATATCAAAATAGAAAATTGACATTGAAATACAGTGTATTTTATCTCATATATTTTTCCATGTGACCACCATAGCATACAGAGCTAGTCTATCATCATGAAAATCTATCTGGTACTTCTCATTTATAGTTATATATAACCTTGTTTGTCTTCAACATCCCCAGCTTCTGGCAACCACCAATCTGCTATCTATCTCTGACTTATCAATTATCATTATTATTATTATATATTATAATTATCATTATATTGGAGTCTTACAATATGTGATCTTTTGAGATTTTTTTTTTACTCATTGTGAGGTCTTTGAGAACTACTCAAATACTTGCATATGTCAGTCGTATGTTCCTTTATATTGCTGTGTAATTTTTCTTGGTACTAATGTACTACAGTTTATTCATCTCTCATAGTACATTTTAGTTGCTTTATATTTTTGACTGTTACAAATAAATGATTATGAGCAATCATTTATAAGTTGTTGTATAAGTTTTCTTTTTTATAAGGAACATGTCCAAGAGTGTAATTGATGGGTCTTAACAGTAAATGTGTTTATTACTCTAATAAACTGCCAAACCAATTTCTAGAGTAGCTGGATCGTTTTACATACAGATCAGCAGTATTGGAGGAATCTAATTTGTTTACATCCTCACCAGGATATAATATTGTCACTGTTTTTTATTTTTGTTGTTTTTTTTATTATAAAGATGTGGGGTACAATTCAGGGTTAGGTATACAATTTAGGATTAGGTTGATTATGCAGGTCTTATTATGGTCTTGATTTATATTCTCTTAATGGCTAGTGATGTTGAAGGCTTTTTCTTGTGTTTATTGGCTATCTGCTCATCTTTTTTGGGTGAGATGTCTCTCCTTGCCTTTTGATTATTTTCTATTTGGATGGCTATTTACTTTTTTACTGTTAAACATTGAGAAAGTTCTATGTATTCTAGATAAGAATATTTTTAAATCAAATATGTATTTGCAAATATTTTCTCCCAGTCTGCATTGAGAAAGTTATATTGGAGTCGTACAATATGTGATCTTTTGAGATTTTTTTTTTACTTAGTATAAGGTCTTTGAGAACCATCTAAGTACTTGCATATATCAATAGTATGTTCCTTCACATTGCTGACTAACTTTTCTTGGCACTAATGTACTACAGTTTGATTATTCATCTCTCACAGTACATTTTATTTGCCTTATATTTTGATTTTTAAAAATCCTCTTAACAGAGTTTTTCACAGATAAAAATATATATTTATTTTAAAATTTTGATTAAGCCCAAATCATCATCATATTTATAGCATGCATTTTTAATATGGTGTGATGAAAATGGCACTTTTCTTCTGTGATCTTCATACCTAAAACACATTACCCCATCCTGATCATGGGGAAAACATCTGACACGTTAAAACTGAGAAAGCTTTATGTGACTTAGAACTCAAAACTGCCATGTCCATCGAAAACAAAAGAACTCAGTGAAACTGTCATAGTCTAAAGGAATCTAAGGAAACAGGTGTTAATTTCACATGATATCCTGAATGGAATTCTAAAAAAGAAAAAAAAATTAGGCAAAAACTAAGGGAATTAAAATAAAGTATGGACTTTAATATCAATGCATCAAAATTTGTTCATTGTTCACTATGATAAATGTAACATACTAATGTGAATGTTAATAATAGTGAAAATGAGTGTAAAATATACAGGGAAAATTATCTATGTTATTTATAAATACGTGTAAATTTAAAACTATAAAAATAAAAGATTTACTTTCAAAATAAAAAAAGTGTGGTTTAAAGGTAAAACAAATTGCTCAGTGTCTTACAGATATGAAAAAAATGGAGCTGAGAATTTAATGTAAGACTCTAGAAGTAAACTCACTGAGATTTAATTAGGAGTCTGTATGATAGATTTAATACAATTTTGTCCTTCTGGGATGCTTATGAAGAATCGCAAGTAATCAAATTCTAAAAACAAATAATGCATTGCATAGATCTACTAACCAGAAATCTGATTTTTTAGTAAACCATCTGTAGTATAAACCTTTCACAGCACCTTCAAATAAATTTTATTGAGAAATTACACATACACACACATCCCAACTATCAAAAACATCAAAATATGAGTAGGACATGAGAAATATTTTGCATAATTTTTTTCATGGCATTTATATTTCTACCTTAATACCAGTGGAAGTAGAAGATAACTGAATATATCTCTTTTTATTAAACGTATGAACTAATGACTCCAAATCATCAATGGCACTTGGTACCATATAATTATTCTGCCTGGGGGTTCCACTTGTTTTGTCTCCTTCTGGTCCTAGGCAAACTTTTTCAGTGCTCAATTTCATTAATCATCTTCCCCTCCAGGCATGAAATAAGATTAGGTCATTTCTCCTTTCTGTTTTATTTTTCCCTATGTCTTCCCTATCTTCTTTCTATTCAATCCCACACACAACTCTAACACATATTCTCTTTATTAAAACTTGCTATCAGTAAACCATAACAGCCGAAAAACTCTGACATACCAATTAACACTAGGGTGTAAATTGCTGACAAGGCCTGAAATGTGTTAGTAGTCAGACATATTTGCATGTTAATAAAGGACAGAGCATTTTCTCCAAAGACTGAAGTTTTAATGAAGAAATTTTCGTGATAAGAAAATAGGGATACTTTTGGGGTTATGACCTATTCAATCTCCCCTCTAGCTATGTTCAATTCAACAGATATCTATTGAACAACAAATACACAGCTCTAGGCTTCCAGCAACACATAATCTAATAATGGCAGAAGTAACTAGAGATGAACATAAACATTGACGTAAAAAGCAGAGAAATGCAGAAGACTGTACAATCATGGAGAAGGGCAACTAATCAGCCTTGAAAGTCAAAGTTGGAGAGGAGGAAAAAAGAGAGAAGCCAACCTTGGTTTCCTGGGATCAACCCCACTTGGATAAAATTTTTATATATTCTGAATTGCCTTTGTTAAATTTTATATAATTTTATCTATGGTAATGAAGGACATTGGTCTTTAGTTTTCTTTATGACATTTCTGTCAAGTTTTGATATCCAAATGGTACTGGCCTCATAGTGGTTGTTTAAGAGTTTGTAATATGCATCTCCAACTTATGCAGTCTACTGTCAAGTGGTATCCCACTTCACACACCAACTTCAGGACTGTAGCAAGTATCAAATGCATTAATACTTGTAAGACAGGAACTACTCATAATCTCATAAGAACTCTTTGTTTGTTAAAAGATAAATAACTTTAAAAATCATTTTCCTTCCCCCCCCCCCGGAGAATGTAAGTCTCAGGAAAGAAATATCTAACTTCATCTTGTTTGATGTTACATTCCAAGTACTTAAGATGTTTTGTTGAATAATTTTAATCAGTGGTTCTATTTCAAAGACACTAACAGACCCCAAATGTTTAGGGAACGATCTATTTTATAATTCCTTCATTTGCATTTGTAGTATCACTTACCTTACAGTGATGTGGTGAAAATTGACTTAGTCCTATCTCCAACCTGAGAAACTAATTGCTTAGGAAAACTGAAAGCTACAGAAAAACATTCTGTAAAGGAGAAGAAATTTTTCTAGGCGTTCTCTTCCTTGAGTTTATCTTTAATTGGATTTAGCTTTCACTGCTTTTAGATAGAGAGCTTGAAATAGACCTTCAGCAAAAGGGTCTATTTTTGTCTAGACCCTAAGTCTTTTTTTTAATTTTAAAATTGTGGGGTTCAAGGTTAGGTATACAAATGATCATCGTGTAGGTAAAGTTTTGGCCTCACTTTGATCCCCACTTCACCTGGTTTGAGATCAGGTATCCTTGTCGATGAGGTATGCCTCCTTTCCCTCTGCTGGCAGTTTCCCACTACTGCCAAATCACTTTCTTATAGTATTATGATAATTGTTTAGGATCTGCTTATGAGTGAGAACATTTGGTACTCAGTCCTTTGTTTCTGAGATAGATCACTCAGTATTATTGACTCTAAGTCCATCCAAGTTGCTGCGAAGTTCATAATTTTGTTCTTCTTTATGGCTGCATAATATTCCATCATGTAAATGTACCACATTTTTTTAATCCAGTCCTCTTTGGAGGAGCAGCATGGTTGGTTCCATGTTTTTGCTGCTGCAAATAATGCTGCAATAAACATTCACTTGCAGGTATCTTTTTCATAGGATGATTTGAGTTTCTCTGGGTATGTTTCCAGAAGGAGGATTGCAGGGTCATATGGAAGACTGATTTTTAGATCTTTTAGGAATTGCCGCACTGTTTTCCATAGAGAATGTACTAGTTTGCACCCCTACCAACAGTGTAGACGTGTTCCCTTTCCCCTGCATCCTCTCCAGCATTTGTTGATTTTTGAATAATTGATCATGGCTATCCTAACTGGAGTTAGGTGATGTCCAGTGTGGTTTTAATTTGCACTTCTTTGATGATTAATGAGAATGAGCATTTTTTTCATGTATCTGTTAGCTGCACATATGTTTTATTTTGAGAAGTGTCTGTTCATATCTTTTGCTCACTTTGTAATAGGGCTGTTTATTTTTGCTTTTCAGCACATTAGAGTTCCTTACAAATCTTGGATGTCAGACCTTCATCAGATATGCAGTTGGCAAATATATTTTTGCCTTCTGTGGGCTGTCTCCCCACTCTCTTGATGGTTTCTTTTGCTTTGCAGAAGAAGCTTTTCAGTTTGATGAGTTCCCACTTGTCTATCATATCTCTTATGGCATGGCATTTAGGTTTTGATCAAGAACTGGTTGCTGTTTCCAGTTTCCATAAGGGTATCTCTTGCATTTTCTAATGTTCTTATTGTTTGAGATTTTACATTAAAGTCTTTCTACTATACCGTAAAGGACCCTGTAATATGTGAGCAACCTACAAGCTTCAAGTTCGAGTTGATTTTAAAATATTGCTGTTTCATGTCCTATTCTCTCTTCCTCCAAACTCCACCTTCCCACCAGGGACCTCAGCCTAAAAATAACTTCAGTATTAATTGTTACCTGAAATTAGCTTTGAAGAAGTTAACCTTGAAGAAGTTAACCTTAAAGAAATTTACTTCTTCAAGTTAAATTTGAAGAGTAAAAAAAATAGATTTTCTTCTGAAAGTGTTATAGTTTATGCCTTAGGTTGGCCAGAATCAGACATTGACAATAAGGTAGGTAAGCCAGTTTCAGTATAATTTTAGTTATCAAAAGTCATTCAAACAATATATGGGAATAGTGCTCTACTTATTCCCTGATGGCATACACAAAGGCAAGGAATTGATATCACAATTCTAGTTTTCAAAAGACAGAGGTGGAGAGAGAGAAGGAAGAAAAAGAAGGGAAGCAGGCAGGGAGGGAGGCAGAGAGGAAGAAAGCAAGGAAGAAAAGAGAAGGGGGGGAGAAAGAGAAGGAGGGAGAAAAAACAATTCCATGACAACTTTAATTTACTTTATAGGTGAAAAAAATGGAAAAATGGTAAATTATAAGCTCAGATGATCTTGTAGTTCAATCATTAGTCATTTAAAAATACTTACGAGTCCAAATATAGCTAACTGCTAGAGGACTGCCAGCATGTATAATTTTACTTTTAATCTTGCGACTTGGGCTTCTTTCCAGAGTCTTCATATTTTAAAAAAGTATTATATATAGCTAACTAGAATAATATATTTGACTAAACATAGTAAAACTTTCAAATGGATCAACCAGGTGAGTTTAGCACTCACTCAAAATTTAACTTGGTTTTATCATAGAGATACAGTGAATCTGTTGAAGGATGTGTATGTGTGTGTGTAGCTTTTGAAAACAACTCTCATTAACACATATTATTATATGATTTAAGCACCAGTTATTTTTCATCACTCATCTCTCAGAATCCATAAACTAAACTTTGAGATTATGGCCCATGACCTTATCGTAACTTACTTTCTGTTCTGCCGGCATCTTGCGTTTAGAGCATTAATCTCATTCATGTAAGTGCCACCATCCTAAGCCAAAACTTCCATTAGGTTAAGATTAATGTAACTAATGAGCATCCTGTGCCTGTGTTTAAAAACCTCCCCCCACCCTGTCATTTGTACTCCCTCTTTGTGATCTGTCATTATGACACAGTCACCTTTGAGATAATGGATGTCAAACCAAGTTTAGAAATCCTGTCAGAGGATTTCTCCTTTCTCTTCTCTCTCCTCCACCTCACTCCATTGGCCCCCACCTCTCAGAAAAGGATTTATGCTTGTGACATTTGATTAAGTTAATAAATGCTCCTCTTAGAACTTCTCAGGATAATATGTAACACTCATTTAAAAGTTGCAAGCATTGACCTTAATATACGCAGATTCTAGTTATTCTCAAATCCTTCCTATCATATGGTTGGACACACTAATGAGAAGAGGAGTTACTACTTCCTCCCCAGATAAGCCGGACTAATTGGCAAGTTTGCAAGATTAATTTCAAGGAGTTCTGCAAAAGTGCTTGTCCTAGAAATGATCAAAAATTTGGTAAGCTAAATACATCCTTTTGAATCATAATCCATTGAGAGCTTAAAGTGATTTGTCCACTTCTCTGCTTTAGTATCTGTGGGCATAAACTTCACTTTAGAAAGCAGCAAATTAGTCGCTGTTGTACATTGTTGAATTTATTATTTGATCTGATTTGAGACAGATCAAGCACTTTCTAAAAATGGCATGCAAATGTTTAGAAATCCATAAACAAAGTCTTATAAACTAACTTTTAGATATATAATCCAATTTTTCTGAAAAATCAATAAGCAACCTTATGTTTTTGCTTTTTCCAATCTTCTTCAACATGTCTCCTTTCTTGCTTGTTTAGATGTCAAAAGGGTGATGCAGAAAATCTTCACTTTCTTCAGAATGGAAGAATCCAGGCTAGGCAGGCAACTCTTTTGCAATCCTCCCAGGAACTCCTGACTTCTGAATCTACTTGTTTTTCTTACAGAACTCAAGTGCTGGAATGACAGAAGGGGAAGACTAGAGGAACAAAGTGGTCTTGTCAATCCTTATACATTTCTCACTAATTCTCACTTGTTCCCTTCCTTACTATAAGAACTCCCAGAGCTAGAACTTATCTAAAAGGCTACACTGTGGATAGGTTCATAGTAAAATAGAGGAAATTTAATAATTATCATGAAGTTTGATATTTTATGAGGTACCTATTCTTGCAGGTTCTTACTATTCTGCCAACTCCAATCCCTTTTATTTTTGTTTTTTCTTACCTAAAATCTTGATGTGAATTCAGAGTTAATAAGATACATCCCAAAACTTAAATCTATACTGTCTTGTGTAGTTACCTAATTAATGCATGGTTAAATATCTCATTGCTTCAACTGGATTATAGCTTATTGGGAGGGGGGGCATATTGCCCATAGAACTGGTCTGGTATAGGTAATTTAAAATTATATGTGTTTAATTAATTTTTAAAGCTGGAAGATCAACTGGACTTAGCAGAGTAAAAAAATATGCTATTTTCTATTTTTTATCTCATGCTCTTATAAGCATTGCTTATCTTTTATAAAATAATGAGCTTATAGTGGTATGTTTGTCTTTCAGTATCAGTGGAAGACTAGTTCCAGAACCCCTGAAAATACCAAAATCCATGGAAACTCAATTATCTTATATAAGCTGGCATAGTATTTGCAGTTTTACCCACATTCTTCTATATATGTTAGATCGCCTCTAGATTACTTATATCTAATACAATGCAAAAGGTTTTATACTGTATTTTTATTGACATCATTCTTATTGTATTGTTATTTTTATTATTTCCAAATATTTTTCATCTGTGCTTGGCTGAATCCCTGTATGCAGAGCCCATGGATACAGAGTCTGACTCTACACAGACAGAAAAAACACAATGTTATCGGATTCTTTGCATGCAGTACGTCTTCAAAACAGCATAGATCAGGAAGGAAAAAAAAAAGTTTTTTGGTGAGAAGTATATCAGGTTATCCTAGCATCTGTTTGTGTTATGAAATATTTCTCATGGTTCTGTTTATATAGTATGCCATATATATATAATATATGTATATAATATACATATATCAAATATATATATGAGTGTCAAGATTCCCTTCATTTTTTGAATGGAAGCAATGAAATGAAGACTAAGTAATTTCAATTTTTTTTAGCCCACTGTCGGTAAAAGCACACTACAGAGTTTAGACCAGCAGGACCATAATTATATCATTCACAACCCTAAGATGCATATTCACGTTTTATCAAACTGTTTGTTAAGCCTCTGATCAAACTTTTTTATTGACAGCCATTTGAAAATCCATTAAATTAGCTGCTCAGTGTGCCTTATAAACATTTCACAGCCCTTTAATGTAGATAAAGGATAAATATTTCTTAAAAACTCTATTTTCAGATATGAACACATCAATAATTACTGTAATATTAGAGGACCTTCTCTTTAGGCTGAAAGTATCATGAAATCAGTCCACAGCTAATGTATATTTTCCTTTTGGAAATGAGAGGACGTAATCATTAAAAAATTCCCAACTGCTTCAATTATTCAAGAATTGCTTGTATTTCAATGTAGGCTTTCAAACATTCTGTGTACATGATTTTACACTGGTTTGATTTTCTTTGGGAATATTTTTTATACCAAGCTTCCTGCATGGATATGAAATTATATATTACATCTGATAAAAGATTGATTATTCCTATCTAAACTATTTTGCCCAGTTGAAGCAGGTTTCTTCTAACTTTATACTTCTATTAGCACATTGTACTCGCAAAGTTGCCTTTTGAAATTAGTCACACATACTTCTTACTATTTTAAAAAGCAAATTTTATGGCAATTCAAGAAAGATAACCTAAAAGATTGAATTTTTCTATAACCCCAGGAAATGTTGAACCACGAAAGATCCACACTGTATACCTTACCCTGCTACTCCTCTTCCTAGCTAAGATGTATTTCCGTCATTCTATCATTTAATTTTCCCCCTATATTCCCTTACTTAATTTGAGTATGTATTGGCATGACATGAATACTTTGTTCCACTAAAGACCATATTCAATATTAGGAATTTCTCAGTTTTTTATCTGTTCCAAGAAATTACTTGGTAGATTAAAGCCTTCATATTGACTGTATTGTCATAAGTAATTGATTTGCCATTTGTAAAAATTGTTCAGATTAAACCCTTTATGTAGGTACATACATTCTGTATCGTTATAATAATTGATTTGTAAAAATCAATCTACTATTTTGCATTTGTCCCAACTTCCGGGCCTAGTGGTGGTTTTGTGTGTGTGTGTGTCCAGATTTACTACTAATAAGGTAGAGAATGGCAGGATAATGAGATGGGAAATCCTGTGTCTTCTTTATTCTCAATCTTGTGCCTTTTTTTCTCCTGGTAAACTCCAGTTCGATACTTTTAAAATCTAACTAATTGTCAGTGTCACCTTTAAAGTTTCAAACTATCAATGTCTCAGCTTTTTCTCTAGAATTTCTTATTCAGTGGGTTTAAGATGAAGCTTGAAATGATCTGTTTTCCTAACTTCATCTGCAGAATCCAGGTCACCAAAATAAAAGCCCAAATATGGGACATTGAAGATTAAAAAGCCATAGGAAAAAAATCAATGAAACAAAAAGCTAGTTCTTTGAAAGAATAAACAAGATTGATGGACCCCCACCCAGCCAGAATGAACAAGAAAAAGAGAGAAAGCACCCAAATAAATACAGTCAGAAGTACAGAAGATCAAGTCACAACGGACCCTAAAGAAATACAAAAGATTATCAGAGATTACTATGCATATTATGTATGGAAACAAACTCGATAATCTAAATGAAATGGAGGGATTTCTGACATCACACAACTTCCCTAGGTTGAAACAAGAAAACTTTGAGATCCTAAATAGAACAGTAACAATCCAGGAAATTGACACACTGTCATATGAAAACTACCTGGACCAGACAGATTTCCAGCAGAATTCTACAAAACATACAAGAAGGAGCTAATACCAATCCTACTGAAAGTATTCCAGGCAATTGAGAAGGATGGAATGCTCCCGAAATCATTTTATGAAGCTAACTTCACATTGATACCCAAACTGAGCAAAATCCAGCTAAGAAAGAGATCTACAGGCAATATCCCTGATGAACATAGATAAAAATACTCACCAAGGCTTTAGCAAATTGTATCCAACAGCACATCTCAAAAATCACCCACCATAATCAAATACACTTCATCTCCAGGATGCAGGGCTGGTTATATCTGCAAGACCATAGCTATAATTAAATATATCAACAGATATATATTTTAAAGGACCACATGATTATATCATTAGATGCATAAAAAAGCTTTTAATAAAATCTGGCATCCCTTCTTGATAAAAATCCTTGAACACCCAGGCAAAGAGACACCATACCTCAAAATAGCAAAACCCATTTATGATAAACCCACAACAAATATATTGCTAAACGGATAGAAATTGGAACCATTTCCCCTGAAAACCATAGCAGAATGATGCTGCCCATATTCACCCCCCTTGTTCAACATGGTGTTGGAAGTCCTGGCTAGAGCAATCAGACAAGAGAAGGAAGCCAGGGGTATCCAAATAGGAAGTCAGGTTATCCCTCCTTGTTGATGATATAATCCTATACCTTGAAAATACAAGATAATCTGTCAAAAATCTTCTGGCACTGAAAAAGGATTTGGACAAAGTCTCAGGGTACAAAATCAACGTGTAAAAGACAGTTGCATTTATATGTGCCAACAACAAACAGGCAGAGAACCAAATAAAAATCATAATCCCATTCATGATAGACACACAAAAAATTTAAATAACTTCGCGTCTTTCTAACCAGAGAAATCAAAGACCTTTACAATGAAAACTACAAAACACTGCGCAAAGAAGTCAAAAATGACCAAAAAAAATGAAAAAAAAAATACTACATATTCATGGATTGGAAGAATTACCATTGTTAAGATGTCCATCCTATCAATGGCAATTTATAGACACAACACTATACCCATTAAATTATCAACATCACTCTTCTCAGACTTGGAAGCAACAATACAGAAATTCATATAGAAACATAAACAACCACAGATAGCCAAAACAATCCTTAACAAAAGAAACAAAGCAAGAGGTATCACACTTCCAGACTTTAAACTTTATTATAAGACCACAGTAATCAAAACAGCTTGGTATTAGTACAAGAACAGGCTTATAGACCAATGGAACAGGATAGAGATTTCAGAAGCAAAACCTCAATTTCTCAACTAACTCATCTTCAACAAAACTTCTGCCTACAACCACCGGGGAAAGGAGAACCTAGTCAGTAAATGGTGCTGGGAAAACTGACTGACTACGTCCAGAAGAATGAAACAGAACCCTATCTATCATCATACACAAAAAACTCCAAATGGATCAAAGATCTCAATGTAAAACATCAAACATTAAGAATCTTAGAAAATGCAGGACACACCCAGAAATTGGAATAGCCAACTAATTCCTGATCAAGACCCCAAAAGCCCATGCCTAAGAGATAAGATAGACAAGTGGGATCTCATCAAACTGAAGAGCTTCTGCAAAACAAAATAAACCATCAAGAAACTGGGGAGAGCCAGGCTCTGTGACTCAGCCTATAATCACGAGCTTTGGGAGGCTGAGGTGAGTGGATTGCCTGAGCTCGTGGGTTCAAGACCTGCCTGGGCAACTTGGCAAGCACTCATCTCTACAATAAATCAAAAATTAGCCGGGCGTGGTAGCACGTGCCTGTAGTTCCAGCTACTTGGAAGGCTGAGGTGGAAGGATCACCAGAGCCCAGCAGCTCGAAGCTGTGGTGGCTGGGAGCGTGCCACTGCACTCCAGTCTGGGTGACAGTGTGAGACTCCAACTCAAAAAAAAAAAGTGGGGAGATGGCCCAAAGATTGGGAGAAAATATTTGCCAAATGCATGTCTGACAAATGCCTAACATCCAGGATCTACAAGAAACTCAAACGTGCCAAAAGAACAAAAACAGTCTCATTAAAAAGTGGACAAAAGAAATGGACACTTCTCATAGAAGACATATGAGCAGCCAAGAAACACATGAAAAACCGTTCAGCCTCACTAATCATCAGAGAGATGCAAATCAAAACCACATTTAGATACTATTTAACTCTAGTAAGAATGCCCATCATTAATAAAACAAAAAACAGCAGATGCTGACGAGGATGTGGAGAAAAGGGAATGCTTCTGTACTGTTGGTGGGAATGCAAACTAGTTCAACTTCTATAGAAAACAGTGTGATGATTCCTAAAAGAACTAGAAATTGACATTCCATATGACCAACAATCCCCCTTCTGGAAATATACCCTGAGGAACTTAAATCACTCAACAACAAAAAAAGATACCTGCACATGCATGTTTATTGCAGCACTATTTACAATAGTAAAAACATGGAACTAACCATGCTGCCCATTGAAACTGGACTGGATTTTAAAAAGTGGTACATTTACATGATGCAGTCATAAAGAAGAACAAAATTATGGACTTCACAGCAACTTGATTGGATTTAGAGTCTATAATACTCAGTGATATATCACAGAAACAAAGAATTGAGTACCCCATATGCTCACTCATAAAAGGACCCTGAACATTTACCATAATACTATAAGAAAGGGATTGGCAGTAGTAGGAAACTGCCAGGGGAAGGGGGTAGGATTGGAAGTTGAGGGAAACTGCCAGGGGAAGGAGGGGCACGCCTCATCAACAAGGGTACCTGCATAATGAACATTTGTATACTTAACCCTGAATTGTACCCCACATCTTTAAAATTTTATATATATATATATCAATAAGGGTACGTGATCTGAAACCAGGTGAATTAAAGGTAGGCCCAGATTTACCTGTACAATGACCACTTGTATACCTAATCCTGAATTGTACCCCATGTCTTTAAAATAAAAAAAATTTTAAAGGAATTATCTGTTTGAAAAATAATTATGACCTGAAGAACAGAACTGTCTTAGATTTTTTTTATCATGGAGTTCTTAGTACTTGACATAGTGGCTGTTCAATAAACATTTTAATTAATAAATGAGAAATTAAAGTATTAATCTACTCAACAAACATAGCTACTGTTTTCCAGTGATTTAAAAATCAACTGTGATTAAAAAAAAAAGTATGACCAATTTCTTGGCCCTGGGGAGCTATCACTAAATGATTAAGCAAAAACTAAAGGTGGCATTTGACTAATTATCAAAATACTGAGTGAAAGTGTTGCATTTTTTCAGAGTAAGAAAATTAGCAAGAACTGAAAAGTTATACTCATGTCTTAGCATTTTATTGAGTACCTACAATTCGTGAGACTACTTCTGGGGAAACAGAAATGAATGAGACAAGGCCCTGGTCTTTTAGAAATTCTTAAGCTAACAGATGCTGGAACGGATGCAGGGAAAAGAGAACACTTCTACACTGTTGGTGAGAGTGTAAACTATTACAACCTCCAGGGAAAACAGTGTTGTGATTCCTAAAAGATCTAAAAATCGACCTTCCATATGACATTGCAATCCACCTTCTGAGAATATACCTGGAGAAACTCAAATCATTCCATAAAAAAGATACCTGCACACACATGTTTTTAAAGCATTATTCACAATTGCAAAAACATGGACTCAACTGTGCTACTCATTGAAAATGAACTGAATAAAAAAAAGTGTGGTACATATACATGATGGAATATTATGCAGCCATAAATAAGGGCAAAATTATAGACTTTGCAGCAACTTGGATGGATTTAGAGTTTATAATACTCAGTGATCTATCACAGAACAAAGATCTGAGTACCATTTGTTCTCACTCATAAGCAGACCCTGAACATTTATCATATTACTATAAGTAAGAGATTGGCAGTAGCGGGAAACTGCCACGAGACGGGTGTAGGGCACATAACATCAATAAGGTTACTTGATCTCAAACTAGAAGAAGTGTGGACCATAGGGAGACCCAAACTTTACCATTACAATGCCCATTTATATACCTAATCCTAAATTATACTTCACATCTTTAAAATTATTTAAAGAAGAAATTTTTAGGCTAGAGTAAAATAAGCATTTCACAGAATTAATAATGCTATGACATCAATGAGAGTTTATGAAACTCAGAGAAGGGAATGATTATTTATGTGTATGGTGGTGATGATCAAAGAAAGATTCACAAAGAGCCAGCACTAGAGATGAAACATGTTATATTTAGAGGCACAAGGTCACTTTTACTTCGATATTGCTAGTCCTCAGATCCTGGGTAACTCTGCACACAAACAAAAAATTTTCCTCTACTGTAAATCTGAGGTAATCCCAAAAGGACTTAGAAGGTGACTTAAGCATTATTCTTACCTTTGTACCTTTAGAGATATCAGAGGTAGAGACTCAATATTCCAAATTCTTATACATAAGTATTTTATTGCCTCAGTCCTAAGGGCCATTTGAAGTATAGTTTCAATTCAATTGTAAACAAGATGATTCCATTTTGAAAGGAATTTATGATACCAAGTTTGTATCTTAACATAATTCCTTGCTAATTGAGAAAAGTCACAGATATAACTGGTCAGTGCATTATGTGACAATCAATAATTATGAGGTGAGAGCATGTATTCCAAAAATAAATTGAAGTAGTATAACTTAATAGAATTTAAACATGTTGGAGGAAGACCTATCTTTATATATAGTAAATAATTACTCCTGCTGGTTTTAGTTGCCATTGTAGTACACGCTTTCAGGATATTATTTTTAAAGCATTTAATTTATCTAAAGATTCAACTTCTAAAAACTGCTCAGTCAGCTAACATCTCATTATAGGATGGGCTTCATATGACACAAGGAACACTATAAATACATCTTGACAAATGTCATGTTGATTGTGGACTGGTGAAAAGAGAGAAAGGACCACCTCAGAGGCAGAAATATTTCCAAAGTGGAATCCATTATAAAGATACTAGTACTGTGTATGTATGAGGGATTGATCCATGAGATAGTTAGAAAGTATTACTTTATTTGCAAATTTAGTATATTCATTATATTGTAGTCTATTTTCCTTAAGACAACTTGACGGGTCTTGAATAAAAGCAGAATATTTACTTAGAACGTTTTAGCTATCTGGCTAGATTGCAGAAATAAATTAGAGTAAGATATGAATGCTTTACATGGACACAGGTTATCAAGGGATGCTCTTGAGTCTTTATTTTTGAATATTTTAAAGAATAAGATTGACTAGTGCATACAGAGTGTGACAGGGTGATAAGACAGGCAGTGTAGATCAAATCACTTACTGAGGGTCTTAAAGAAAGCTAAGAGTCTTCACATTTTATTCTGTAGGAAACTAGGAAGTGACTATTTCTGAGCAGGGATGTGATATGGCTGAAGCTGGGCTTTAGTTGTGTCATCTTTTATTAAGACAATATTAAGTATCTCCTTTTCAGTAATTGATCATGTTAACTATTACAATAAACTATTTCTTAAATAACATTTAATGAACTATCTCAATTAAACATTTCAGAAGTTCAATTACAATCATTCAAATATAGCCTTCTTGAAAGTATTGAAGAACTGAAATTCTCAAATAGGATCTCTAATATCTAAGCTGTGGAAACTCACTGGAAAATGTACTTTGAAGACAATTAAAACTGTCCTATAGCTTATACTTTTCTCCTATAAATTGACATTTTAGTAGAGTCTTAGATTCGAATTTATTTTTCTTATAAGAATGCTCAAGTTATTTAGGATAAAGAATAGTAGTCCTAAACTAGAAGGAACAGAAGGAGTTAAATGTGAAACATTTGGTGACTAAAAGAAAGCAATGATTGCATTATTCAGTAGTGATGCTTTGATCTGCCTTTTAGCAATTGTAATGAGCATACACTGATTTCCCCCTCAGATATATACCATTTTTGTTCCCATAAAACATAGCCTTGCAGGAACAAGAATTGCAGAAGAGGTCATACATAACAGAGAAATGAAATTTACATGTGGCAGTACTGTCACGATGCTTCCTGCAGAAGCACAACCCCAGAATGCACATTAGAAGTCTGCTGACGCTAGAGTTGTGTTTGTGCATACAAAGCACACCGGAGTGCTATGGAATAATCTGGTAAATTATTTCCATCTGCACACTTTTTAAAAAAATCAATATTTACCGGCTTTTAAATAGGAAGGCTTAAGTAGAAAAATCTGAGGCAGAAAATCATTATTTTTTTATTTTCAAGTTAAAATTATAAGGGGGAAAATGTCTTTCATTAATCGCGGTATTCTGAAGCCATATTTGAAAAAATGTGTTCAAGAGAGCAACCTTTCTAAGTTTTGTAGAACCTTTTAACATAAAGGAATGGTATTAAAAGTCCTTTGGCTTAGCCAAATGGAGTCGTGGCATCAGAGTGAACATGATCTACAACAGTTGTTGTCCATTCAACAAATATCTTCCATTTCTGTAGGCATGATTGCCTTAGGATGAAGGTTGCCATTAGAACCATTACTCTCAGGGTGAAGAAATCACCTGGTTCGATTGTCAACACCGAGTAGGTGAGGGATTCATTTCGACCTCTGAAGCCACAAAAAGAAAAACAAAAATCTGGATAATCATGGCTTATTCAAACTGCATAGACTTTCACCTAAATAAGGAAAGGAAAACTGGAAGGTTAAGTGGTTTGCTTTTTGTATGATGTACCTTTTAAACACGGATGCATCTTGTCTCTTTCCAGAAAGAGAAGCAGAGAAAGAGAATCTGAATATCAACTAATTTATTTAAGTAGATGGAATGCACAAAAAGTGACCCCCCCATATTTGGCAACAATACTTTGGTCGTGGGGTAATTTCCAATATGAATTGGTAACTCATGACATAGCAATAAAAATTTATTAACAAGCCAGAACAGTTTCTTTTAAAAGAAATTGATTAGATGTATATCAATTATTAAAGCATGTCGAAGATACCAGATAATTTTAATGTACTATAAGTAGTCTGAAAGTACTACTTTTGTTGTACACTTAATCAATTGATTATCTTTTTGTATAAAAAAATAGCTCCATGTATATCAACATTCAGTGGCATGCATAAAGAAATGGAAGTAAATATATTGAGAAATTATATTAACTGTATGCTAAATACATGTTTTTAACTACAGAGAAATGTAATCAATCTACTGTTTGCCAAGCAGTAATTTTTTAAATACTCTAAACAGACACACAAAAAAAAAATTCACCAGATTGAAAAATCAGAAAGAAAAAGTGAAAGTGAAATATGCTGAAACTTGGCTGGAAGGGTTGGAAGATTCTTGACTGATAACGACATATTTGCCAGAAAAGGTGGTGGATTTGCTGAAAAGGATGATTTCAGCTCACAGAACATTGTTTTAAGAGTTCAGTTGAGTTCTACAAACATTACTATTGATGAAAACTTTAGGTAGGTACTGCCTTTGACTGATGGTGTTGCTCTGTACTTTACTTTCAACTATAAAATATAAAGTCATTTGTTGACCCATTGTCAGAAAACTGTCATAAACTGGAGCAGATTCTTTGGATTCAAGTCGTATTTTTTTCCCCCCTTAAATACGGGGACCTTGTGTTAAGTCTTTACCCTTTCTAAATTCTGGTTTGCTCATCAGTATAATAGTGAAAATGACACCTTCAGAGCCCGAAACAGTGCTTGGCACATAATAAATCTCCAGAAAGGGGCAACAATTATTATTCATTAGCCCCATGTTCTTAAAGTGCGGTATATGAGTCAGGTTATAAAGTCCTTGTTCTGGGGCTTTGGAAAAATGTATTAATCTAGCTAGAGACTTACTTTCTTCATCTCTTAAATGTGGATTACAGCTGTGTTGTCCAAAATAATGATCACCAGCAATATGTGACTGTTGAGCACTTGAAATGTTGCTAATCTGAATTATAATATGATGTAAGTATAAATGTCTACCTAATTTGAAGACTTACTACCCATATTCAACCAAAGAATGTAAAATATCGCATTCATATTTTTATATTGACTGCATGTTGAAATCATAATATTTTTGCCATTTATTTAAATACAATATATTATTAAAATTAATTTTCCCTTTAATTTTTTTACTTGTTTTATTATGGCTACCAGAAAATTTGAAATTTTATATGTGGCTCATAGTATAGTTCTATCCAAAAGCACTGGTTTACAAAATCTCAGTCTTTCTATCTCCAATATACTGAAGCTCTGAAAACTTTGAAATTAAGAGGTATTCGTCACATATTTTTCTAAGTAAGGCAGAAAAATAAGGAAGGAAAATGGTAAATTTTTTTCCTTCATTTTATTTTAAAGATGTGGGCGACAAGTCACGATTAGGTACATAATTGGTCTACGTGCAGGTGAAGTTTGGGTCTCCCACTGGTCCTCACTTCACCTGGTTTAGGATCAGGTACTCTTAGTAATGTTATGTATCTCTCCTCCTCCTTCCCCCTGCAAGGTCTCATTACTGCTGATCCCTCTTTTGTAGTATTTTAAGAAATGTTCTCACTCTTATGAGTGAGAACATGTGGTGTCCAGTTCTTTGTTTCTGTGATTACTGAGTTGATAGTCTCTAAATTCATCCAAGTTGCTGCAAAATCCACAATGTTGTCCTTCTTATAATATTAATATTGTAGTAATATTCCATCATGTACATGTACCAAATTTTTATCTGTCTTTACAATCATTCATGTCTCAGATTTTTATGTTATAATTTTGAAAAACTATGAGATTGTGAAATCACCAGCTCATTCCTGAAGTCAGAAGTGTCAGATTTCAATTCCCAGAAACTCTAACTTTTTTCCCCATCTGAAAGAAAGGATTTGCAAAAATATTTTTCATAAATTCAATTAGGCATATTTATTTTGGTAGAAGAACACTTCAGTACATTCACATTATGGTCTTGTTAATGAAAAATTTTATTGTTTATGTGAAAGTAAATTTCATTAGGAAAATTCAAGCTATTGGAAGGTTCTGGTCTACTTAGCAAAGACATTGATTTGGAACCTTGATCTCTCATCTCCACAAGCTCATTTGAAAACATTTTACAATGTAGACTCAATGTATGTATTAGAATATATATTAGAATATGGTTCATTTTGCTTTGCAGAAGCTTTTCAGTTTGATGAGGTCCCACTTGTCTATCTTATCTCTTATGGCATGGGCATCTTGGTTTTTGATCAGGAATTGGTTTCCATAATGGTGTCTCCTGCATTTTGTAGAATTCTTATAGTTTGAGATTGTATGTTTAATTATTTGACCCATTTAGAGTTGTTTTTCGTGCATGGTGATAGGTAGTGCTGTGCTTCAATCTTCTGCGTGTGGTCAGCCAGATTTCCCAGCACCATTTACTGAAAAGATTCTCCTCTCTCTAGAGGTTGTTTGTGGAGGCTTTGTTAAGAAGTTGAGGTTTTGCTTCTGAAATCTCTATCCTGTTCCATTGGTCTATATGTCTGTTCTTACTTATACCAGTACCAAGCTGTTTAGATTATTGTAATCTTATAGTAGAGTTTAAAGTCTGAAAGTGTGCTACCTCCTGATTTGTCTCTTTTGCTAAGGATTGTTTTGGCTATTAGTGATTGTTTATGTCATCATATGAATTTCTGTATTGTCATTTCCAGGTCTGAGAATAACGATGTTGGCACTATAATATATATAGCGTTGAATTTGCAGATTGCCTTTGGTAGGATGGACACCTTAACATTGTTAATTCTTCTGATTCATGAGCATATAGTATTTTTTCATTTGTTTTTGTCATCTTTGACTTCTTTGAACAGTGTTTTTTAGTTTTCGTTGTGATGGTCTTTCACTTCCCTGGTTAGAAGATGCCAAGGTATTTCTTTCTTTTTTTATCAGGCTATTGTGAATGGGATTGTGCTTTTTATTTGGTTCTCTGTTTACTGTCAGTAAGTAAAAATATGACTGTCTTTTACACTTTATTTTGTACTCTGGGACTCTGTCAAAGTCCTTTTGACAGAATCTCTTGGGTTTTCAATGTATAGAATCATATTATCAGCAAAGAGGGATAACTTAATTCCCTCTGTACCTATTTGGATGCCCCCGATTTCTTTCTCTTGTCAGATTGCCCTAGCTAGGTCTTCCAATACTATGTTGAACAGAAGGGCTGAGAGTGGGCAGCCTTGACTTGTCCCAGTTTTGGGGAGAAATGAGATAGTAGGGAGACAACCCACAGAATGGGGAAAATATTTGGCAACTGTATATCTGACAAAGGCCTTACATCTAGGACATACAAGGAACTCAAATGTGGTGAAAGGAAAAAAACAAAAAACTCTATTAAAAAGTGGCAAAATATATGAATAGGCACTTCTCAAAAGAAGGCATACGAACAGCCATCAGATACATTAAAAAAATGCTCAGTCTCACTAATCATCAAAGAAATGCAAATTAAAACCACTCAGAGATACCACCTAACTTTAGACAGGATGACCATCATTGATGACTCTAAAAACAACAGGATGCTAGAGAGGATGTGGGGAAAAGGGGATGCTTCTACACTGTTGGTGAGAGTGTAAACTAGTACAACCTCTGTGGAAAACAGTGTGGTGATTTCTATAAGATCTAAAAATCAGCCTTCCATATAATCCAACAATTCCCATTCTGGGAATACACCTAGAGAAACTCAAATCACTCTATAAAAAAGATACCTGCACATGCATGTTTATTGCAGCATTATTCACAATAGCAAAAACATGGAATAAACTGTGCTGTCCATTGAAAGTGTGCTGGATTTTTAAAAAAAATGTATGTATACACAATGGAATACTATGTAGCCATAAAAAGGACAAAATTATGGACTTCACAGCAACTTGGATGGATTTGGAGTCTATAATACTCAGTGATCTGTCACAGAAACAAAGATCTGAGTACCACAAGCATCCACTCATAAATGAACTCTGGAAATTTATCATAATACTTTAAGAAAGGGATTGGCAGTAGTGGGACGCTGCCAGGGGAGGGACAAGGGGCATGTAACATCAATAAGTGTGCCCGATCTCAAACCAAGCAAAGTGGGTACCAAAGAAAGGCCCAAACTTTACCTGTATGATGGCCACTTACGTACCAAACCCAGGATTTTACCCCATATCTTAAAAATTAAAAAAGAATATATTAGTATATGTTAGTATATATTGCTATATATAAGTATATGTTACTATATATTAGAGTTTATTAAGAGCTTAGTAAAAACTAATAGTCATTCTCTACAAGTGCTTAGTTAATATCAAGGCTGACAGAGATCTGAAGTTTAAAATTTAAAGAATTTCGATTCTCTGGCATGCCATAACGTACTCAGGAGTTGAATATGAGAAAGGGTATTCTCTTGCTTGTCAAGACAATATAATCTAACTCTGGAGTGAATCTTAAATTGACTAGAGAAAAAAGCTATTAATGGGACAGATATCAAGAGGAGACAGCTAATCTGAGTGCATGCTATATTTAAAACTTCCTTTTCTCTTCCAACCTGGCAAATAGCTCGATAGCTTCCAACACCCAGTGTTAGCATTTATTTATTCACTCATTCATTCCTTCAACAGTTACTTATTGAGAAATTACAACACTACAAAACAAAGGACTGAGAATCTTTGTTTCTCTGCCAACCCCAACATCTAAGCCATTACCCAATCGTACCAATTCTAAATTTAAAAATTTTCTGAAACACTATTCCAAGTCTATGCTTTTCCCTCACCATTTCACATCTACAATTTAACTGTAGACTGCTTCCAATATAGCCTTCTACATTCTCCATAAAGGAACAGTAGTAAAGTCATTTAAAATGGATATTAAAGTATTTGTCTCTCTTTGCTTAAAACTCCAATGAATACTCATCTGCCTTTGTTTCTGTTTTTTTGTTTGTTTGTTTTTGGTTGCTGTTTTCTTTTTTTGAGTTGGAGTCTCACTCTGTCACCTAGACTGGAGGGCAGTGGCCATTCCCAGCCACCGCAGCCTCGACCTGCTGGGCTCCGGCGATCCTTCCACTCAGCCTTCCAAGTAGCTGGAACTACAGGTGCGCGCTACCACGCCTGGCTAATTTTTTGATTTATTGTAGAGATGAGGTCTCGCCAAGTTGCTCAGGAGGGTCTTGAACCCTCGGGCTCAGCCTATCCACTCACCTTGGCCTCCCAAAGTGCAGGATTACAGGCTGAGCCACCGAGCCCGGTACTCACCTGCCTTTGGATGAAATCTTAGCTCCTGATCTGACTTTCTATGGTCTATCTCCTGCTACCTTCATTGTGCTTATTTTATGATACTTCCTTTGGTTCAAACCTCCGAAGCCTTTTTTAGCTACATTATGTAGAGTTGTTTCTCAGTCACTATCACAAAATACTGTTATATTTCAATTACAGAGTTAATCAAAAGTTGGTATTTTCTAGTATCAACTTAATTACTCCTTGCCTGTGTCGACTACAATCAAAACACTTAGAAACAGGAATCTTGCATTTATTGTTCAGTGTCAGTGTCTGGAATAGTGTTGACATAAAAGTAGGAATTCAATAAATGTTGAATGACTACTGAATGCTACTTCAGTTTTTTGTACCTTAAATATATTTTATGGAAGTGTCTTACCTAGAAGACCATGTTTTACACTTATATGTCATTTTCTTATTTTTATAGTGCTTTTGTATGCATTATCTCATTTGATTACAACAACCCTTTGAAACAAATAAACTATTGATCTGTTTTGTCCTTTGTTGAATGTGAATTATTAGAGGGGATATTAATTTTTAATAAAATTCACCATCTTAAATTGACCCAGATTTTTATTGTTTCTCTTTACTCAATTGTTCAAGTAGGAATAAGTATACTGCCCCCTATACCTTTACAACTGGTGAGTGGTATTTTTAGAAGAATATATAAGAGAACTCTGTGGTTATTAAGTGTTGAAAGAAAGTCGCATATTATCCTCTTCAACGTCCCCATTGCATAATCACTTCAACCGGGGTTTAGAGAAGGTAATTTACTTTTGCAAAATTGTTAATAACAGGATGAGGATTTGATTTCAGTTCTCCCAGCTAGTGTCTTTTCCCCATTACTAATTCACTTGTTCTAAAAATTTATATCTAATTAAAATATATAATCTGATTCTAATTTCTTTTGAGTGCTTTCAACATTCTAGCAAGCAGCTGTAACAGAAATAACAATACAACTTGTGTTTTTTAGTCTATTTGAATGTGTGCCCCTATTTGAAAATAAACACACCCAAAGAAATGCAACATTTTGGCTGTCGTTGTGCATAGCCAAATCCTGTTGATTTGATTTCCCTAAATGTCTTTTTAGTCATTATACTCCCTTTCATCTCCACTGACATAGAAGAGGTTCTCATTCTTTTTTTATCTAAAAATTCCCAGTTGTTCTGTCTTTATTCTAAGCTCCTCAAATTCAAGCTTCACGTCATTGCCAAACTCTTATTCAAATATAGCAATATTATTGAGTCACTAACTCCATTTGATATATTTCAGTGTTCTTCAATGACTGTAGGGAAGTTAAACTCGACATGGCACATAATACCTTTTAATATACTGTAATTCTCCCCAAATTATTTTGGTTTCTTGTCTACTTGCCAAATTTGTCTTTTTTACTGATATTTGAGATTATGCTGGCAAGCCTTTTCTGATGTCTTCTATAGATTTTGGTCCTGTTTTTCTTTGCTGCCCATGGACTACCAGTTAGTGTATGTAATGTGGTTTTATTCTGCTTATCTCATATATAGTTTTATCTTACTAAGTTTTGTTGTAGTTTTGTTTTAATAGTTTTGTGTTGTTTTGTTTGAGTTGGAGTCTCACTCTGTCACCCAAACTGGAGTGCTGTGGCCGCTCCCGGCTACCGCAGCCTCTACCTTCTGGGCTCCGGCGATCCTTCTGCCTCAGCCTTCCAAGGAGCTGGAACTACAGGCACGCACTACCATGCCCGGCTAATTTTTTTGATTTTATTCTAGAGATGAGGTCACTTGCTAAAATACTGTCTCAAGATTAGGAGCAACGTCTTCTGCTTTTGAGGGGTAGACTACTATCTTTTTGTCCTTTTTTTCCCTAAAATAGACTCATTGGGGTTCATGTGCATGTTTGTAACATGGGCATATTGTGTACTGGTGGGGATTGGGCTTCTGGTGTCCTCATTACCTATATAGTGAACATTGCTCTCCATAGATAGTTTTTCAACCCTCCTTTCTCATCCTTTTGGTGTCTCAGTGACTATTAGTTTCAATTTTACGTCCATGAATACCCATTGTTTAGTTTATAAGTGAGGACTTATAAGTGAGAGCTAATAAGTTAGAACGTGTGGTATTTGGTTTTTTGTTTTTGAGTCAACAATTATCTTTTAGTTTGCTAAGTTTGGATTGCATTTTAACATTAGATGAACACAGCCTAAATTTGTATTCTTATTTCCATCAATTTTCCACACACTCTTTGGTCCCTAATCGTTTTAGTTTCTTCATCTGAACAATGGACGTGCTCTCTAATGACAATATTGAGAGATTAAATGAGTCAACAGATGTAAAGTGTTTAGTATGGTACCTAAAAATCAGATTTTGTTCTTGTCTTTGCAAATGATGGGCAATATAAATAATGCATGAAGCAAAAGAATCATTTGATTACCATACAATTTGGTTGATAGCTAGTTGTATAAAAGTCGAAAAGTTAGGAATATATTTGTGTTTTAATGCAGGATACTGACTGAGAAAGATAAACACTCAACTGCATCATTCTGGCCTTTTGTCACTCAATTTTTTTGGATCAATTGAGGCAATTACTTATTACCGCAGATCAAGATAATTATAATTTGGAAAACCTAAAAAGGAAATTTAAAAAATTTTCTTAATTGTTTTCTAAATTTGGTTTATGCCAAAAGAGAAGCATTTTCCAGTAAAAGAGAATATATAGATAAAAATCATTTTTTAAAAATGTCAAATATATTTAATGAACATTTCTTAAGGTAAAGTCTATTTTGATTTTTCAAATAGAGTGACATACTGCTTGTTTTGGCAGGTTTATGATTTCCATGATTTAAGAATGAGATATGAACATTATCTGAAATCTTCTAGACTATGGAAAATTTGTTTCAATGCACAACTAGTCCACTTAAAAACTCAATGATGGATTTTTGGGGAGTACTGTGTGAACTCAGGAGTCAAAACTTTGTTTTTTGATGTATCTATTCTAAAATAATAATAATAAAATAAGCTTGAGAATAAAATGGAGAACATTTTTATCTGAGAGTTCTATAAGTATTCTCCCACTCAAACAAAAGAAAATTTATTCTCTAGACCATTTATCCAGATTTGACAATCATGACCATTCTACAGACTAACTGAGATAGCACTGTGTACATATTTATTTCATCATTTTTCTATATAATTTTTCAATTCACATAAGATGATGCTCAAAAGCTCTTTACAAAGTCCAAATGTTGCACCAACTCTTAATAACTTGAGAATTTTGCATGTATACTTGGAGATGCTTGTGTCAGTTCTCTCTCATGCCACTGAGAGGTCTATTAATCAGAATTTATTCTTTCTTACAAAAGTAGAAATGCTCCTTGTTATGTTTGGACAGTTGCAGCAAAACTGTCTTCTCAAGGAACAAAATCCTAGTTTAAATAAATCAGTGCCTGTGCCTGGGGCTAGAGTGGAGGTATGGGTTAATTTCTAAACATCACCAGTATAGGAGAGAATAGATCCTAGAGGATGCCAAGAGCATACAATTAGCATCACTTACTAACAAAAAGAAAGACAAAATGGTGAGTGAGATGTTGCTTAGGGCTTTGAGATCATTCAGATCTACAAGATGCCTCTGCTGGGGATCAGCTGCACCATCTGGATCTGTAATATGCACAGACCAGTTACAGAGTATTTCAAAATAAGATCTGCTAATTTTAGAATCTTGTTCTAAAATAGCAATTTATGAAGATATCCAGCTGGAGACATCCAGCGAATTTCAACTTAAATGAGCAGTTTGGCTGAGACACCATAAACCAGGTTAACTCAAAATGGATTTTCCAAATCTTTGTTGTATCAAATGACCTCAATACTGGTAAAAGTTAACATCGTTTGGATAGACAATGTTATTTCACTTTTGAAGATGAATTCTCTTCTGCATGTGCCTGTTTTTTCCATTTTCACAAATGGATTCAGATGGTCCTCCAGAATCATGGCAAACATGAAAAATGCTCTGGCAGCAAACTCCCATCAGCACTGAATTTCTCCTTGTGCCCTTTATTAAAAATGTTGTTCAGGGTCTTTTTCCTGCCTTGAATGAACCAAGAAATTAGCTCATGGCCTTTTATGATAAGTACACTAGCTAAAATCTAATCTGACATATGGAAATGAAAGCCTCATTACTTCCTTAAAGTTCTTTGGGGTGCATCTTTATAATTTACTCAGTGAGAAAGCCTGAAATTAAAATTCTTAAAAGATTACTCTTTTAATTACCCCCAAGACTAGCCAAGTCTGGTCTCTAAAGCTATTATCATTTTAGACAATTGTACTTAATTCCATAGTAAGTCAACTGTTATTCACACTTGATGAAGGCTTTGGAGAAATAATACAAATACTATAATAATAACAATATATGTAATATATTACATAAAACAATAATAATAACATATATATTTCAGACACACAAAGCTATATCTACTCTCCTTAACGTGAAAATTTTATTTTTAAATTGCTTTTATTTGCAGAAAGCATATTCAAGTAAGGTTGGGAAGTCAAATGGTATTGACTGCTATTATTATGTAACTTGCTAATTTTCACATTGGTTAATAACATATAATGATGGTGGTAATTAACACCATGGATGGATACTTATCCACATCAGGAAACACAACTGAATTTAATTTAACTCTGTAGGGAGTAAGTGCCAGAAGAACCCATTTCCCCAAAATAATTGGGAGGTAGGTAACTTCTGTATGTGATTAGTGAAATGTATTTACTATCTAGTATGGTTATGATAATACATATATTTCCATGTTCAATCACGATACATGACATAGATAAATGTATTTACTTTATATTTTCACTTTGAAACTCATATAGGATATTTATCTTGGAGTGAGTTGTTCAATAGAGGTGGCATTGTGGAAATACACATTAAAAAACAATGTTGAAAATAATATTTAATCCCATTTCCTTTTTAATTTTTATTTTAAAGATGTTGGGTATAATTCAGGGTTAGGTATATAAATAGTCATTGTACAGGTAAAGTTTGGGCCTCATTTTGGTCCCATGACACCTAGTTTCATTGAAGCTTACGTGGGTTCCAAGAAAAGCATTTATTTTACTAATTCACTGAGAAAAATATTAAGGGGAAAATATAGAGATCATGTATTATATAATGAAGCTGCTTGAAAGTCTGAGATTCTTTTTTAGAGAAACTTTCAACATAGAAAGCATTCATTATTTTAAAAAACCATCTAAAGTTATTTATACAATGTAAGTGTGTGAAGCTGAATATTGGTGTTATTGTGTATTAAGCCTCAATCTGAGGGAAAGCACTGGTGGTGACATGGTATTTGAGGAGATTGTACCTTATTTAGTGATAATATTACCTTTCCTGTCTTGTCATTCTGCTACCATGTGAAACCTGTGGTCTTTCTAAACTGAACTCCTGATACATTTTGAACATGTCACATTTCATGATTTGGTTTGTGCTATTTTTTCCATAGGTGGGTCCCATCTAGTCTCAGCTGCTAATTTCAATCCCATCAATTTTTCAAATGTTTCACAAACCTTATAAGCCCTGCCCTGGCTTCCTAGCTCTCAACTTTGTCTCCAGAATTAATTTTATGAAAGGAAACCCAGAGACATAAATAAATAAATAAATTAATTAATTAATTAAATTTTAAAAAATAGAAATCCAGTTTTCATAAGAACTAGTCATTATCCTTATTACTCCCTCATTCAAAAAAATAAATAAATAAAAAGACAGCAAGTATTAAAAAATAAAATAATAAGGTTACTAGGATGCAGGTAGTCTATTCATAATGAAAAAAAAAGCTACAACAGTCTCTTTACATGATCATACATCTACAAGTGATATCATATATTTTCACAAACCATATAGTAAAAGTTAGGAAAAGAGTTTTTTGTTTTTATTTTAAAGATGTGGGGTACTATTCAGTGTTAGATATATAAGTGGTCATTGTACAGATAAAGTTTGGGCCGCCTTTTGTTCCCCACTTTGCCTGGCTTGAGATCAGGTACTCTAATTGATGTTGTGACCCCTGCCCTGGCATAATACTCACAGAAACAAAGAACAGAGTATCACATGCTCTCACTCATATGTAGACCCTGAACATTTACTGTAATTCTATAGGAAAGGAGCAGAGGTTTTTTAATGAGTGAATTAAGACCTTTCAGATAAAAAGACTCAAGGCTTCATGAGTTTCAGAAGTTGTGATGAACAAAGTGGCCCTGTTTCTTGTTTTTATTTATTGGTTTGTTAGTGTTTATCTCAGGAAACAACAGTGTCTTTTGTTTGTCTTTACTGTGGTTTCTGATATACTTCGCTATCAAAAAGGTAGAGGAAAAGTTACTTTAGCTTGCTCAATTTCTAGAGCTTTTATTATTTTATTAACCTTATAGAATTAATTATAATGACTGGAATTTTTATTGATGTTTTGGACACTGTTTTACTTGATATAAATTTCTGGAAATGGCAATATGGTACTTTAAAAAATTTATTGACCAGATTTTGCACTCTGGACTGCCTGATGTGTGCTAATGAAATGCCAGTGTGATGAGAGGTATTAATCAGTAGCTGGGCATAAACTAGTGGAGACAATAATGGAATGCATTAGTGCAATGGAAGTAGAATGAATGACTCACAGAGTATGAGTATCTACTCCAAAGAGGCAATTCTACTTTGAGGATCTGATCAAAGAGAAGTAGGTTTTTCTGCTTTGCTTTTTACCACCTGTATCTACTACCCTAGCTATAACTGGTGTGGTTGGGCACTGTTTTCTTCTCCAAACATAGACTGACCAGTGACTTCTTATAATAACTTTATTAAGTGGAAGTTCTCAGTACTGACTAGTCATTACGAAGCAGACAAGATATTTATCTTTTAATTTTTTATGATTAAAAAAAGGGAGGTCAAGGCAGAAAACAGATACAAAAAATATGAAGTGTTGTAAATTTGGGCAAGTAGAGAAATATGAAGCTGAGAGAAAGTGAGACAAGTTATTTAGAGGTGACTGGAGGAGTATAAATGATATAAACAAACATCACTGAGTCTCCATGGAAGCACAGAGTTAGCGCAAAGACCTGGTGAGGTACATTCTGTCATGATACATGGTCTTTTATCCCTGGAAAGGTAGGAGTAAAACCAGTGCCTTTACTTCTCTGACTATTTTTATCCATTAAATTAAGGTGCTGTGTTTCTCTCTTTGCTATCACCTAAAATAAACTATCAAAAGACTAAAATTTAATTTACTCTACCCATGTTAAACTTATGTGCTGGATTCCTATAAATTACTGGATGCCATAAACAAATGTAGGTTTAAGGAAAAAAACCTCGCTTTTGTACTCCAAGTATAGAAGATAGATAGGAAAATAATGTGTATGGTGAGAAAGTGTAGTATGTTGAAAGTTGACATGGATTGCTATGGAAATACATACAATGAGCATGATGGAAGCATTTCTGGAGAAGATAACATCTGAACTGATCCTAAAATGATATATAGTGGCCACTCAGGTGAAAAAAAAAAGAAGTAAATAATTTCAAGTAGAAGGACTTCTGTAGAAAAATTACTGAGACTTAAGACAACATGATATGATTTAGAAATGACAAAGAATTTTATTACTGAGGAAAAAAAGATGCAAGAAAGTTTGAATGGCAAGAAACAAGATATGACAGACAATGAAGAGCCAAGTATGTCATCTTTATTAGAAATAAGAAAGAAGTATAAGGAAAGATTGGTTCATATGCAGGAACGTTTTTATATAGTGTACATTAATGGGAAGACATTTTAACTTTAACTAGAAATAGGTGAAGCTAACGATTTGGAGATCTCAGGTAAGATTTCCTCATCTTGAAAAAGTATTAGAGATTTGACTTAATCTAATGGTAGTATCTATACACTGTTAGTTTAAAATGTATGTTTCAATGGGTATAGAATTTATAAATACTGAATATTAGAACATTATTCAAACGTTTAAAGCATCTAGATCTGTGATATTTCACCATGGTCCACAAACTCAAAAGAGGTCTATATTTGGATTCAGGAAACCCATCTCTCAATGGTGTGCACACTTTGCAGGTACAGATGTGCATTTGGGGACTCATTATAGTACCATCGATGTTCATTGTCCTCAGCAAGGCTAAGAATCTCTGGGTTCAGTATTCCACTTAAGACAGAAATCCTTTCCTCATTTTTCATACTCAATCCTTCAAAAGTTCTAGAATCTCCTTATAGAAGAAGCAGCCAATTTCATTATTAAGCAATATGGATTGCTAGGAAATCTTTGCTTTGCACTTTTGCATTTAATTTCTGTGAGAAACAGACCTTTAAAAAAATCATCCATGACTCAGTAGGGGTTCTTGAATCCTAGATTAAGAATCTCTGCTTAATTTTTTCTTTGCCTTTTTTTACATCTCTATACCTCGAGTGTGCAGAATTAGGTAACCTTCTCCTCAGTTCTTGGTACATTATCATCATCAAGTGATGCAAGGGTCCTCCATGCTTAATGTTTATTTTGAGATGTTCCTCCTTTACCTGTAACCCTCTTCCATTTCTTTCATTCTTACATGCTTTTCAATGTATGTGATATCCTGAAAAACAATGTTGTTTTAGCTTTATATAATTCTAATTTACATAAACAATGTTTTCCTACAGATTTCATTCTCATTCTTAATTTTAGGTTGCCATTATTTTTTATCTTCTATCATGTTACTTCATATAAATCTAAGTATTTATTATCATTACAGAGTTCCCATTAAGTACAAATTGCAGATTACTCAACTTTTTCTTTTCCTTTTTTTTTTTTACTTTTTTTTTTTTATTTTAAAGACGTAGGGAACAATTCAGGTTTAGGTATAGAAATGTTCATTATGCAGGTACCCTTGTTGATGAGGTGTGACTCCTCCAATCCCCCTACTCAACTTTCATCCTAAGGATAAACACCAAGGTTGCCACTAATTCTTGCTACAATGAGGTTGTCCATATACTTGTGTGACAGTTTTTATCCTAGTAGTGAGATTGCTGAGACAAAAAAATTTATATATATAAATGCATAGAGTGTATGAACTAATTACGGTTGCTTCACTTACCAGAATGGCTGCACCAGCTCATACTCCTCCTCCCTATTGTTCACTTTTAAGTAGTGTTTGAGAGCACACTAAATTTATTAAACAAAGTCACATCCATTCATTCTATAAAAAAGCATAAAGTATGACCTCTAACCTCAAGATGTTACAAATTATTCTCTGTCCAGAGACGCATGATGGTGTAATTAATAGAAAAGAAGAAAGAAATGTAAACACAGGGGTGAACAATGACCTCAGTGCCAAATCTGTTCTAATGTTCTAATCTATTTTTGTAAACAAAGCATTATTATAACAGTCACACCCATTCATTTGTTACCTGTGACTGTTTTTGTGCTACAGTGGGCAGATTTGAGTGAACTGAAACAGAGAATGTTTGACCCACAAAGCTGAAAATATTTACTTTTTTTGTTGAAAAAGTGTGCTGCTCTTTCATATGTGAATACAAAATATCCTCTGTCAATCATATGCTAGAGTCTTCCTCACAGAAATGACTCCCAGAACTACTAGTCAATGATTTTTTTATTAATAGGTCAATAACAAACATTTAAATCTCACTTTACAGTTTATAAATTTATTTTTATATTCCAGTTTCCTTAGATAAATCATTCATGCCATTTTATCCCAAATCATTTTTGTACGTACTATGTGTGCCAAGTGTTGCTTGACACTACAGAATCCCTATTCCAGTGTGAGCAACTAGAAAAAATATATACTTTATATATAGTCTATTAATTTCAATTCTTCTACATCCATGTCAATCTCCTCTTGCTTTCTCCTCAATAGAATTGAGAAATCTGAGTCCTAAAGATACTGATACATTGTGTGATGCCCTTCTCATTTTCTTCAGCACAAAGCTTTAAGACACTAGTGTGTAACATGGCACTAGGCCTGCGATCTCTCCTCTGTAGTCTGAAATTTAAAAGGCACTTAATTTTTTTTTTTATTACTCAGCTAAGAGAAATCCTTGAACTGTCCTGGATTGAGGTTAGGATATCCATAGTCTTTATTTATCCCATGTGTTGTAAATGTCCATACATTCCACTTCCAATATTAGTTATTTGTTTATGCTGTGCCACTGTGGGGATATGTTATTATTTAAGGCACAGACACATCATGTGCAGCTTTTTTGGCTCGTTGTAATCTCACTCTAATGCCTAGGCTAGAGTGCAGTGGCATGCCCACAGCCACTGCAACCTCGATCTGCTGGGCTCAGGCGATCCTTCCACCTCAGCCTTTCAGGTAGTTGGAACGACAGACACACGTCACGACGTCTGGCTAACTTTTTGATTTATTGTAGAGTTGAGGTCTTGCTAAGTTGTCCAGGTTCATCTCGAACCTGTGGTCTCAGTCAATCCTCTCACCTCAGCCTCCCAAAGTGCTGAAATTAACAGGGTGAGCCACCGCCCCAGGCCAATATGTAATTTATAATCTGAAATATTCTGAATTCTTAAGTGCATCTAGTAACACACTTTTTGAATATCAAAATGTGACTTGTTGACATGGGAAAAGGAGCAGAAAGGTAAGTTCCTCTACTCTTTTGAGTTGTGTAGCACTGTGTGTCCTCCCTTTCTCACCACCTACCATCTCTCCCACTCTCTCCCATACATACTCCTACAAACACACGCACGCATATATATACCCATGGGAAATCTTGACAATTAAATGGCAAAGGTAAGATTTAGAGGAAGTATATGTCAGAAATTATCACTGGTTTGAGAATGGTAAGAACAACTTTCAAAAACTTCTAAAACTTCCCTAAAATTTCTTGATAAGAATGGAAAATATTTCTTACTTTATGCAAGGTGCCACATCTTATCCCAAACACTTGCTGATGTGTGTGTGTCTGCAGTTAGAATTCCTTCATATTGCTTGAGACTAATTATCCAAATTTAAACATTGATGATTAAAAAAAGATCACTTAGCCGGGCTCGGTGGCTCAGCCTGTAATCCCGCGCCTTTGGGAGGCTGAGGTGAGTGGATTGCCTGAGCCCGCGGGTTCGAGACCCGCCTGGGCAGCGAGACCTCATCTCTACAATAAATCAAAAAAATCAGCCGGGCGTGGTAGCGCACGCCTGTAATTCCGGCTACTCGGAAGGCTGAGACGGAAGGATCGCCGGAGCCCAGCAGGCGAGGCTGCGGTGGCCGGGAGCGGCCACTGCACTCCAGTCTGGGTGACCGAGTGAGACTCCAACTCAAAAAAAAAAAAAAAAAAATCTGAAAACTTGAACTTAGCTGTGATTCTGCCACTGACTAGTTATGCAATCTTGCAGTCCCTTGACTCTCTCTAAGTCTTAATTTTATTTGTCAAATTCATTCCATTCACGTATTTTATTTTATTTTGTTCAGGCCTGTAATCCCAGCACTTTGGGAGGCCGAGCTGTACTTACCTTCCAAAATTTTATTGGGTACAATAATCTACCTATAATGATGGATTTGTGCTATACGAACTCCATGCTTTTTCTAGGTCCAATATTCTCATGTGGTAAGAACTGTATGGTAAACCATGATATAACTGCCACCTAGAATCTTTAGTGAACAGATATGTATGTGTATACGTATGTGTATATATCAGGATATATGATATCTATATCATATATCATTCTATCTTATTATTTTATGTCATTCTGTTTAATTTTGTGAGGTAGTATGATAATTACATAAATTGTACTTAAACTAGATAAGAATTCTGTAAGTTACTTCACTGTCTTCTTTAAGTTGAATAATTGGCTCTTTATATGCAAGCCATTTAAGAAAAGCATCACAGAAGCCACAGATATTCTAAGAAAATCAATAATTGTGGAGATTAGAAAATAATAGAGGCTAAAAGACAATTAATTGAAGTGCCATAATTCAGTGGAGAGGGGGAAGCCAGCAGAGAAAAATAAATATATATATATATAATATATATACACATATATATGCATATATTTACATATGCATATATAACATACATGTATGTATATATAATTTTTATTGAGTAAGAGGGCTTAGATAATGTCACAGTAGCATACTTTTGCCTTGTTTTGCCACAACCTTTAGATTTAAAATGAGTTGATATATAGTGCTTCAAAAAGCAGTCTCTGGGATATAAGACCTAATTTTACATTCACGATTCATATACTCTCCTTGTCCACTACCCACTCACAATTTGTCTTACATCCATATTTAGCTTTTGGGGGGTTTCTCTAAATAGCTTTATAAGATCACATTAACTAATCAATATCCATTTGAGGTAAGCTTATTACCATTTCTACACTTGAGGAAACTAGTGTAAAAAGGTTAAATGGACATTGCCAAGGTCACCACACTTGAAATTAAAATAGAACATTTGATATTTGTTCCATTGGTGTGCTTCTAAAATCTCTGTTCTAAAAATATAACTGTCTTACTGAGAAAGAGTTAAAATTCATATTTTAACCAAATATTCAGAGTATATGAGCTATGATAACTGAGACCACAGACAATTTGTTAAGAAAAGAGACTCTGAGGCCGGGCTCGGTGGCTCAGCCTGTAATCCCGCTCCTTTGGGAGGCTGAGGTGAGTGGATTGCCTGAGCCCACGGGTTCGAGACCCGCCTGGGCAGCGAGACCTCATCTCTACAATAAATCAAAAAATCAGCCGGGCGTGGTAGCGCGTGCCTGTAATTCCGGCTACTTGGAAGGCTGAGGCGGAAGGATCACTGGAGCCCAGCAGGTCGAGGCTGCGGTGGCCGGGAGCGGCCACTGCACTCCAGTCTGGGCGACAGAGTACGACTCCAACTCAAAAAAAAAAAAAAAAAAAAAAAGAAAAGAGACTCTGGAGTCAAAACCTAAAGGAAACTAATATAGGACCTTCACCTGCTTTATGCAGTGAGCAGAATGATTATGAAGATGTATTCAACATATGTTTGCCTACCCTTGGAAAAGTATTTCTTTCTACTTTTGTAGTACTCCCAACTACATGGTAGTTGGCAGAGCTTATCTCTTTGTATATTGTGATAATGATAACATCACAATTAATGATACTCTTTTGTAGTGGCAAGAACAGCTCAGGTATGGGGACATAAGCTAAACGTAGCCAAGTAAGTGTTGAAGTCCAGATCTGAAGCAATCATGAAATAGAAGAATGACTGTGGAGATTAATTTTTAGTGATGGTAGTGGTGGTATTTGCAAGTTCTTGCTAGGTTGTGATAGTTAAGAAGGTATCATTCAAAGCCTAGAGCTGGAGGGATTAGTGGAGTAAGCCATACTGTTCTGCGGAAAGGATGGCAAATGTCATTACACAAGTTCTTAGTTATATTTTTGGTCAACAAACATATTTAGCTAATTTTCTTTTATTCCTCGGTATTTTCTGAGCCTTTTTTTTTTCTCATTGGATCTTTTATAAATCTATATTCATAATCTACTTAAATCAACTTTTGTTTCTGTTGATTATATCAAGTATTCTGATTGATAAAGAAGTTGGAATAAGTGGTAGTTTGAGAAACAAATCTTCAGGAAAATGGTGTGTGTATTAGTTTTATGTTGGTATCATAAGAAATTGCCTCAAATTTAGGAATTTAAAACATCTATTTATTATCTTCTATTTCTGTAGGTCAGAAGTCCTGGTACAGCATGATCCAGCTAAGGTTTCTCTTTAGAGTTTCACAATGCTGAAATGAAAGTATTGGCAGCACTGCCTTCCTTGCTGGAAGATCGGGGGATACAACTGCTTCCACACTTATTCAGGTTATTGACCAAGTTCAGTTTCTTGAGGTTGTAGGATCAAGGTTCCCATTTGCTTACTGGCTGTTTGCTGGAGGTTGGCCTTTGCTCCTCCTGGTTGGCTGCATTCCTTCTCTTGCTTTCCATATGATCCCCCTTTAGCAACAGTGGGTAAAGTTCCTCTTGGACTTTAAGTCTTTTTAGCTTCCCTTCTTGAATCTCTCTTACTCTGGAAAAATTTCTCTCTTTTTTTAGGGGCTTATGCATACTAAGACCGTCTGAATAATATAAGTGAATCTTCCTATTTTAATGTTGTAACCCAAATTACAACTGCAACATCCATTTTGCCATGTGATATAATATATTCACAGGATCCAGAAATTAAAGTATGGACATCTTGAAGCCATTTTCCCTAACACAATGGAGTTCAAAGATTTATTGTCTGGCTCAGATAGGACTGAAAGTAGTAAAAAAAAAAAAAAAAAAACGGGGGCGGGAGTGATTCTGGCGGCCCATGGTATTTAGGGACAAAGTTAATTACATGGTCATATGTTATCATGGTTATTAGTGGTTATCTGGAATGAAATGCCCATTGAACACAGGATTTAAAGTGAGTAAGAAAAATATGCCTAAAGGAATATCGTCATTTGTGAATGACTCAAAAATTCAAGATCTGGAATTCTTCTAATTGTTCTTTAAAGGCTTAATAAAATAGAATAACCATAAGAGTTCATTTAATTTGGGGTAAAATAGCCATAAGAACTGAATGAGCTGTTTTATATTTGTTAAATAAATTTTTTATGCCTCTTGAAACTAGAGAAATAAAATAGCTAAAATCTAAGTGCAATTTTGACTGTTAAAGTTGCCTAGTTAAAATGGCAATTGTGTTTACAAGTTTCTCTTGTTGGTTTTTTGAATTCAAGGCAATAATCAGGAAAGAATAAGTCACTGAAAATTGGAATGGAAAAGTAAGAACAAATTCAACTATCTCAAATGTTCAGTGCCTTTTCAGCTAAAGTCATTCTTCACTCTAATACCTTGATTACCTTGCAAGGGAAATCACTTTCCTATATGCCTAAACACTATCATCTCTCATTGTCTCCAAGGCTACAATAGCTATTTAATTGCTAGAGTCCTTCTTCTTTTCCACTTCTCCTCCTATACACCTTAACAAAACATAATTAAAGTTCCTTTTACTGTGGCTCCTTTTATCCAGTATATTATGTTCAGATATCAAGAAAAAAACAAGAAAGCATACTAAAAGACAAAAAACATAGTTTAAAGAGACTGAGCAAACATTGGAACCAGACACAGATATTTCAGAAAGGTTGGAATTATCAGCCAATAATTTATTTATTTTTTTGTTTTGTTTTGTTTTTGAGTTGGAGTCTCATTCGGTCGCCCAGACTGGAGTGCAGTGGCTGCTCCCGGCCACCGCAGCCTCGCCTGCTGGGCTCCGGCGATCCTTCCGTCTCAGCCTTCCGAGTAGCCGGAATTACAGGCATGCGCTACCACGCCCGGCTAATTTTTTGATTTATTGTAGAGATGAGGTCTCGCTGCCCAGGCAGGTCTCGAACCCGCGGGCTCAGGCAATCCACTCACCTCGGCCTCCCAAAGGCGCGGGATTACAGGCTGAGCCACTAGCCAATAATTTAAAGCAAGTAAAATGGAAGTTCTAAGAGACAATAAATAAATAAAAATACACTGTAACAGAAATGAAGAATAACTTAGATGAACTTGTTAGTAAACTGGACAAAGCTGAGGAAAGAATCTCTGAGCTTGAGGATATATCAATAGAAACCTCTAAAACTGAAAAGCAAAGAGTAGAAGACACTGAAATAAAAACAGAACTGAATATTCAAAACTGTGGGACAACCATAAAAGGCATAGCTTATGTGTGAAGGTAACGTTGGGAGAAGAAAGAAAAAAAGAAACAGAAGAAATATATCTCAGACAGCAACAGGCATGATAAATTTCAAAAACGATGCCTAGGCATATCTTAGTCAAACTACAGAAAAACAATGATAAGGAAAAATTTAGATAAAAGCCAGAGAAAAAGAACACCTACAGAGGAGCAAGGGTAAGATCCAACTTTTCCTCAGAATTCATGTAAGCAAAAAGAGTAGAGTGAAATATTTAAGACATTAAGAGAGGAAAACAAAAACAAACAAGCTAGATCACCAACTAGAATTCTACACCTGGTGAAAGTGTTCTTCAAAAGTGAAGGAGAAATAAATACTTTCTTAAATTAACAAAAATTGGAAATATTTGTTGCCAATAAAATACCTTGCAAGACATGTTAAAAATCATTCTTTAGAGAGAAGGAAAACGTTATAGGTCAGAAACACAGACCTACATAAAGAAAAGAAGAGCATTACAGAATGAATAAGTGAAAGTAAAATAATTTTTTTCTTTTTCTTAACAAATCTAAATAACAGTATCTGTTTAAAATAATAAGCACCCAAGTATTGGATTACATATACTTATGTGTATGTCTTACGCGGGTGTAGCTAGCTAGCTATACTTAGATATACTATGTATAATTGAAATAAATAACACAAGTGGCAGGAGGGAGTAATTAGAATTATTTTGTTATTATAAGATACTTGCGCCACTTGTAAAGTAGTATGTGTTATTTGAAACTGAGCTAGGGATAATAGTAAATGTATAGTGCAACCTCTAGGGTAACCACTTAAAAAGTTTTTTTTTAAAGTATACTGATATGCAGAGAATGTAGAGAAAACTAAGTCATATAAAATGCTAAATTAAAACCACAAAAGTGTTAGATTAAGCTAAGTTAACCTAGGGTTGCTTTTATATTTTGAGTTTCTATGTAATAAACTGCAATTTAATATGGAAATAAACTGCAACCTAACTTGGGAGTTTACTCTCGTAACACATAACTGAGTGTCAATCAATAACAGCAGTGAAGTTTCAGCCAACCACAGGCTTCCAATTATCACATCATGTCCAAATAAGGCAAATGCCAAGCTTTAATCAATGGAGCCATTTCTGTACCTCACTTCTTTTTCTGTCTATAAATACTGCCTGCCCACATTGTTGATGGAGCTTTTTGAATCTTTCCTGGTTCTGAGTACTTCCTGATTAATAAATTATTTCTTGCTCAAATAATCTCTGGTAGGTTTAATTGTGAAGTTTTTTCTTTTAACAGTTTGGCATTAAAAGTATGATCTGAAGTAGATCTCCAGTGACTCCCAGGAATAAAAATACCCATCAGGGCCTATTGTGCTTCCTGCTCTCTCTCAGCAACTGGTGCTTGTATGCAAGCTCCCAAAATTTTTGCTTTGAGCAATCCAACTTTCAGGCATTTTTTTAATTGGACTGATTCCAGGATCAAATTGGATTGGATAATTAACTGGATTGGATTTAGTTAGAGGCCTTGGGTAGTTATCTTTTGACAATAGAATTTTCTAAATGTAAAACATATGGGACTCTGGACTCTACTTTCTGAAACACTGGCTAATTTTTTGTGGGCCTCAAAAACAACCTACTTTTGGAAAAATAGGTTACCCTTACTAAGGACAACTTAAAATTACAGTAGACACAGTGAAGAAGTTTTAAACTGGATTAAGATTGTTCACTTGTGAAGCCCATTTGAAAACGAAGGATCCAAAATGCCAGAAAATAATTAACATGGAAAAATTTGATGCTGGCTAGCTTTATTTTATGTCATAATGTGCATACTTAAAAATAGTTTCCCAAATCTGTTTGGAAACTAACACCCTTGGAGTTTTGCAAAATTAAGTTAAATTATGGCTATTCATTGAATATCTAGGTCATTTCTAAAAATAGCAAAATACTGAAACATTAATTGCTTAATATAAGTTTAAGTTTAGATGCTTTTGTCCCCTTGTTTGTAATATGGTAGAGAGTAGCTAAATATATTTGGCTCTATTAATAAATATGAAAAATTATACTTTGAGGATGAACCTTTTCTAGAATTTGTAAAATTGTCTTAATCTGCAAAAGGTAGATTCATAATTGCTAAGATTAATATCCTAACTAATGTGGTAATTAAAACAAGTAATAATAAGGGAGACAACTTCTTATAAGAGGAAAGTATGACATGTTTTTGGTAGATAAAGCTTACACAGAAGATGTGTTTTTTTTAAGAAGGGAGTAGGAAAGTAGCTTTTGTTCTACAGTAGAATGACTCATTTCTAAGTGGAAAAAGAAAAGAAAGTATAGATTAAAGAACTGAAAGGATAAAAATGATTGCAGAAGTTTTATGAAAGGTAAATCTTATTAAAAAAATTTTAAGTTGTCATCAAGATTGTTACATTTAGAAAAGAATTATTTGTAAGTTTTTCTAAAAATTGAACTCTGATATCAAAAGCACACTGATGTAAAATTAAAATTTTGTCCTCACTGTTAAAACAAGGTTTTTTGTTTGTTTGTTTGTTTGTTTGTTTTGTGTTGGTCTCCTCTTAATAGAAAATTGTGAAAAGTATTTGGTTGTGTATTTCGTGTGTGTTTGTGTGTTTACCTTATAGGTATTTGTTCTAAGGAAAAAAGATTTTGTGTTTTACCAAAATAATTTCCCGTGCTTCAAGTTTTTTTGTTTTTAATCAGGTTTTTGATTACTTAAGAAAACTGAATTCTTTCTGTTAATGATATAAATTTTTTATGCAACTATGTAACTTTCAGTATTTGCCTTGAAGTCTTTGAATTATGACTCTGGTTAAATGAATTACTATTATGACTTGTGATCCCATTTGGATCAAGTGTTTTATACTTTTAATATTTTTGATAAGCCTCCCCAAATCAAATTCCAAATCCTATTTTTCTTTCTTGACCTAGAATCAACTTTGATGTTTTCAAGTGCAATCTTAGAGCATCTCAAAAGAATGTATCTCTTAATACAAACTAATTGAACTTATTTGATATATTAATTTATATAGGAAGCAATTAGCTTTCATCAGCTCTTTAACCATTTCCATTTTAAGTCTTGTCATTCACAGACAATTGTTTACTTTTGTACTTTACAGAAATTGAAATCTGTTGTAATAAACTGTAAGCTTAAAATGTTTCATCTTTGGGGATATTCTCTGACATATACAAATTTCTGATAAGTTGAAGAACATATTGTGGACCTACATAAGAATTCTTACAAGTCTAATGAAGAAACTGATTTGTTTCATAAAACTACTAACCTAACATCAAGTGGATACCAAGGAAATGCTTTGGTAGATATTCATACTAAGTCACCCAGTACTGAAATTGTTAAGCTAAGAAATTTGAATGAACTTTATAAGATTGATTCAAGCCAAATTACCTGTGATAACCTATTTAACAAACAGTGCTACGTGCCTGAATTGAACAAATAAAACCACTATTTAAAAGGGTACAAATGGAATGTTAAGCCTAAACCCATGAAAAGCCTGGACAGTCACATTGTCCTTCTTGAGTGCTTAAAGCTTCCGTTATTAAAAGTTCTACACACTATGACTCATCAAGGAAGAGATAAAAATTATAAAAAATATTTTAAAAATATTGATAGATGACTTTGAAAATTACTAAAATGGTTTACAACCAATATTTGGGTTGTCAAACCTGTAATTTCTGTTAGAAAATATACACCTCAGATAGAACATTTCCAACACCCACTGAGTTATTTTAACATTTATAGACAGATTTTATTTAATTGCCACCTTCTATGTATGTATTCTATTTGTATAGAAGAATTCCCATACAGGAAGAGTGATGTTATAACAGTAACTAAAAGGTTATTAGAAAATGTATTTTGTTTAAGGAGTATTCCTGGATAAATCTCTAGCAGTGGAGGTACTCATTTCACTGAACAAGTTGTAAACGAGTCAAATTAGGTGTTAGAAACACAATGGCATCATGCAAAGCTCGCTGAATCATTTGCATTGCTTTGGTGAAAAGTGTTACTTATTTATAGCAATCAGACTCACACCCACTGGAAAACAAAGATTGATTCTTCTATGAAAGGAGGCCTTTCTTGGAAGCCCTATGCCCTTAGTAGTAGAACCTTATAATCTCATACTCTTTTTTTTTAACTGCTGGATTTATTTATTTATTTATTTTTAAGTAAGCAAGATTTATTGAGAGGACATAGAAGCTTCCACGGTGGAAGGGGACCCGAAGGGATTGCCCCAATCTCATCCTCTTATAAATACTGACATGATTGAATATTGCAAGATTTTAATACACAAGTATATTTTCACCAGGTATACAAAGATTTTCATGACTCAGTAACTAATGACAACTAGACCTTGCATTGTTTAGGACCCAGAGATTTTTTTAAGACAACGTCAGAGAAAAACTGGCCTTGAACTACTTTGGAAGAGACCATACCAACTTGGTCTTGCAGATTATCTGGTTCACTCCATAACATATTTCACTGATCTTGTAAGTGCAATATCTGGTCCTTTCTATAGGAATAGACTTTTAGATTTGCATACTCAGATTCCTTGTTACAATCTAGCAGCAGAGCCTATAGTGCAGATTTTACAGTTAAATTTTGCCAGAAATTAAATAAGAAAACCATAAAAGAGGTAATTTGGCAGTTTGTAAACAAATTTATAACTATACACCCTTAATTTTGTATAGCCTAAAACCATGCTATTATTCAATTATGAAGTCTTAGATAAATATTACTATTATTCTCTACTGATGACCCCTAATATAAGGCATCCCACAGGGGACTGTCTGTTGTGCCCCTTCAGGATATGTTTTTTATCTGTGAAGGATTTAATGACCAACCATACGTGTACAAAACTCTATGTTTCAATACATTAAAAATAAAGGGACAATATCAATTAGTGATTCTAAAAGTACTTCCATCACATCAAAACAAATTGGAAACTGAACACTTCCTAATTTACACTATAGAATAAAGATAATTTGCCAGCAGGCATAGATATCTCTAAATGCTTTTTCTCTGACTTGGTACAAACACAAGCTACTATAAATGACTCTGCTGCAAATGCTATGGATGCCCACCAAAGTTCTTTAAAGTATGTTGCTATAGTTGTTTAGGTAACAAGATTGCATTGGATTACTGTAAACTACCTGCCTAAGGGGAAATTGTGCGTGATAGCTAATTCTTATTGCTATATTTGGACAATAACCTATTTGTTTGAAGCAAGTTGGAAGTTATCAAACTCTTTCTGTACCTTACTTCTTTTATTTAATGTCTATAAATACTGTCCACTAGCATAGTTCAGGGGAGCTCTCTGAACCACTTCTTGCACTTAAGTACTGCCCAATTCATGAATTGTTCTTTGCTTTGATTGACTCTGCTAAATTTAATTTGTCTTTTTTTCTTTTAGCAAAAGTTACAAGAAAAGACATAAACAAAGAAAAAGAACAACAAATAGAAAACAGTAACAAATATAGTAGATACTAATGCAGCTATATCAATAATGTTTAACAATAATGGGCTAGATGCATCAATTAAAAGACAAAGGTTACCAAAGTGGATCAAAATCAAAGCCCCAACTACATAATATTTACAAGAAACCCACTTTAAATGTAAAGACACATATAAGTTAAAAGTAAAGAATGGTAACACTAACAAAAAGAGAGCAGGAGTAGCTATATTAATTTCAAACAGAAAAGTCTTCAGGGCAAGAAAACTTATTAGAGACAAAGAGGAACATTACATAGTCACACAGGTGTCAATTTTATAAGAAGGTCTAACAATCTTTAATGTGTATGCAGCTAACAATATAGCATCAAAATACATAGGGAAAATTTGATAGAACTGCTGGGAAAAATAAATGAAGACTATTACAATTGGAGTCTTCAGTGTCCCTCCATCAAAAAAAAAAATGGACAGATTCAGCAGGCAGAACATTTTTAAGGACATCATTGAACTCATCAACATTAATCATCTGGACATAATGAGCATCTATAAACTACTTCATTCAACAACAACATATTTAATACACATCCCCCTCAAGCTTATTTGAAGCATTAACCATGATAGACCACATTCTGGGCCTTAAAATACACAATAAATTTTAAGTAATAGAATAGTAATATAATTTATATAATCTCTGCTCTTAGACCACAATAGAACTGAAGTAGAAAGCAATAATGAAAAGATAGCTGAAAATGTCAAAATATTAGCAAGCAAAAAAAAAAAAAAGCACACACAATTATACACAACACATAGATCAAAGCAGAAATTCCAAGAAAATTAACAATACTTTGAAATAATTTTTTTGTTTGTTTGTTTTGAGTTGGAGTCTCACTCCATCACCCAGGCTGGAGTGCACTCATGGCCACCCCAGCATTGACCTGTTGGACTCCCGGCATCCTTCCTCCTCAGCCTTCCAAGTAGCTGGAACTATAGGCATGCGCTACCATGCCCGGATGATTTTTTTTATTTATTGTAGAGGTAAGGTCTCTCCAAGTTTCCCGGGCTGGTCTCAAACCCACTGGCTCAGGCAATCCACTCGCCTCAGTCTCCCAAAGCGCTGGGATTACAGATTGAGCCACTGAGCCCGGCCAACTTTAAACTAATTAAAAAATGAAAATACGACTTATCAAAATTTGTGAGAAGCAAGGAAAACAGTATTTAAAGGGAAATGCATAGCCTTGAATGCACATATTAAAAAGAAGAGAAATCTGAAAATCAATAATCTAAACTTCCAGTTTAGGAATATACAAAATAATCAGGAAAAAAAGAAATATGAAGAATTAGAGCAGAAAACTAATAAAATACAAAACAGAAAATTAATAAAGAAAATCAATAAATGTAAAAGTTGGTTTCTAAAAAATAGCAAAATTGATAATTTTCTAACTATGTGAGCTAGTAAAAAAGAGAGAATATAAGATTTCAACATCAAAAGTGAAAAAAGATATTATTAATGATGCTGTGTACATTAAAGGGATTATAAGAGAATACTATGAACAACTCTATACCCACATATTTAAAAACTTAAATGAAATGAACCAATTTCTTGAAAAACATAATCTGCTACAATCACACAAGAAAGAATAGAACATCTGAATAGACCTATATCTATTAATAAAATAAAATCAATCACTAATAATCTTCCCAAAGAGAAAGTACCAGGTCAAGATAAATTTACTGGTGAACTCTACCAAACATTTGAGAAGAAATTATACCACTTCTCTATAATCTCTTTCAGAATACAAAAGGTGAATACTTCCTTCCTTATTCTACTAGTCTAGCACTACCCTAATGCAAAAATCATACAAATAAATTAGAATAAAAAAGAGCAGAGACTCACACCTCCCATAAAGATAGATGTGAAAATCTTCCACAAAATATTAGCTAACCAAAGCTAACAATTTATAATAATTAGATGCCACAACCAAATTGAATTTATTTCAGGTATGCAAAGCTGATTTAACATTCAAAGTATCAATAAATGTGATCCATTACTGTTGGGAGCCAACATCTATAACTACATGACTGAGGCCTATAAAGGCCCATCTGAAAGATCGCCTCTAACAAGCAACACCTATAATATTGGCATGTGATTAGTGACCAGTGTGCATACATGGCAGTAAAACTTATAAGTAAATCTCTATACACCTGATGGAAAGTTGCACAGCAGAATTATTTTATATGACCTTGTCCCTTCTAAGTTGTACTTCTTTCTAGATATTTTCAAACTTCTATTTCCTGGTAGACTGGTTAGTCAGCTCTTGTTCCCGAAGGCAGTTTCCCCTAGAGCTAAGATTAGAAACTAAATTACCATAATAGTTTGATTGCCCTGCCTCTAGCCAGGCAGAACGTTTTTTCTAGTTTCGTTACATACCGAAACTCTGTTTGCTTCAGCCTGTGGCCATCGTCATGGTGGCCATGCATTTCCTTTTTCAAGAGTGTGACAGCTACTATTTGATTTTTAGAGTAGACTTGTTAGGATAAAATATATACATATACACTTATGGTTGCATTTACATTTTATAGTATATTTGAGTAAATTTATGCTTGCTGTTTTGTTTCCTTTTGCTACATTATTCAAATATAATAGTTACTATACGATTTATAAAAGAATTAATGATAAGGTATTAGCTTAATAGGATATAGCATAGTATTAAAGGTCAATCATTAGATTATATAAAAGTTAAAGTTTAGACATAGGAAATTCACTTAAGTCATGGTAAGGTTTTATAGTTTAAGAATAAGTTTTAATCGTTATAGAATTATAGGACACTACGTTGAATCATAATAGGTTAATAGAATAACTAAGTCATTTAAGTAAACTTATAGATTATAGTATAGTGTCAAGTTGATAATATTAATCGTTAAAAATATTAGGAGTCAGTAAACTTGGATTTAACTTAGAAAAGTTTTTGTATTAATCAGGGTTTGGAACAAAGAGTATAATATGAATGATTTATTGAACATTATGGAAAACACTTTGAACAATCTGTATTGAAATTGTGCACCTGTGATTTTAATGTAAGTTTTGCGAAGCATGTCATGCATCATGGAATTGTAATTGTTTGCTTGGAACTTGCAAGTCTCGTGATGGTCTTGTGATGCGTAGTTTGTAAAGCGCGATATGCATGGAATTTGTACGCCCCCAGCAAGTGATTATCACACTGCTAGCAGGGTATAGAAAATGGTATATAAGTTTGAAGGAGTTCGAATAAAATTTGGCTTCAGTCCTGATCAGACTGTTCCCAGAAGAACTGCCTCCGAGTGGTTTCTTCTCGCCGTCTTGACTCTCTGGTGCGGGTCCTAACCTTCCCTCATAGATCGGTGCTGGTCACCGACACATTACATCAATACATTAAAAAAAAGTCACATTATTATAGCAATAGATGCAGAAACAGCATTCAACAAATCTAACACCCAAACATTATAAAAACTCTTAGTAAATGAAGTGTATGATTCTATAACGGTAGCTATATATCATTAAAACTTTGTCCAAATCTATAGAATGCACAATACCAAGAATGAACCCTAATGTAAACTAAGGACTTGGTGATAATGACGTGCCAATGTAGGTTCAAATGTAGCAAATATATCACCCTGTGGATGATGATGATATTGGGAGGAGGTGGGTATGTATGTCGAAGGTAGGGAGCATATGGGAAATCTCTACACCTTCTGCCCAATATTACTGTGAACGTTGACCTCCTCTAAATAAAGTGTAGCGAAAAATAAGAATAATAAAAAAGGATTTTTTTTAATCTTGGTGTAATGGAACAATGAAGCAAAACTGTTTTGCTTGATGATAACCCAAGTCTCCTTATTGTCATCAGTTATTTTTGTTTCTACCAACACAGACAAAAAAAAAGGAAGCCTAATTTGAGGCTATATTTCCAAGTCTTATTATTTTCATTTCTATTTTTTCCTATTTTCTTCTTCAGACACATATATTTGACTCCAGTTATCTTACATAGTATCAAATAAAAATGGTACCAGATTCTGGTAAGCACATTAGAGGCATGTTGTGCTTATTGTCAATTCTTTATTTTATATTATTTTTATTTTTTTAGAGATTTTGCTGTCGCTCAGGTTGGAATGCAGCTGTGCAATCATAGCTCACTATAACCTCAGACTTCTAGGCTCAAGCAACCCTCCCACCTCAACCTCCTAAGTAGCTAGGTCTACAGATGCATGCCACCATGCCCAGCTAAAGTTTTTATTTTTGTAGCGTCTCACTATGTTATCCAGACTGGTTTAGAAATTCTGGCCTCAAGCTATACTCTTGCCTCATCCCCTCAAATTTCTAGAATTATAAGCATGAGTCATCATGCCTAACCTGTCAATTCTTTTTCTTCCTGGTCCACTACTATTTCTTAGAACCTATGGTATCTATAGTAGTCGTTAACCCTGTTCAAGTAATAATGAATAATGAATGAATCTGAGATGATACAGTTTACATATTTCTAAAAATGCAGTTTCTTTCTTTAGGTTCAGTAAATTTGTGATTTTTACTCTAGGTCTCTATTTGGCAGAAATAAATAATCATAAATTTTAGATTTCAATATGAAATTCTATGTAGCAGGTATGTGATTCGGGACCAATTGCTTCACTTTCTTTGAATCTCAGTTTCCTCATTTGTCTGAAAGAGTGGTTGACAGAATTAAAGAGGTCCATTTTCTTTAATGCCAAAGGCAACGAAGGATAAAACAGTAGACGTGCTTCCTTAACAAATATTTTCTTTTTCCATTTTTTTCTCTGGTCTATGAGAGACTAGAGGGGAAAAATTTTTTTTTCCTACATCTCCTGAGTCACTAAGACATGATCTTACCAATTTCTAACTCTTCTTGAGGGTGTAGGTAAATTATATGCTTCATATTTTTTGAATGCCTCAATTGTCCATCTATTTTCTCATTACTCCATTAGTGTACTGTCTTTTTTCTTCTGACTCATCCTGATCTTATTTATCTCAGTTCTGTGCTTTACTGCTTTCCTGGCTCATTTTATCTCTTACAATCCACCCAGTTCTTTTATTTTACACAAAGATTCAACTTTTCCCTTTATATGCTTATTTTGCATAATTGCAGACTTATGAAATAGCTTTTTACAGTTCTTAAAAATAGAATATACAGTCATTTGTAGGCATATGTTTGGCAGTTTAAGGTAATCAGAGGATGGCAAAGGGAATCACTTTTATTTTTTTAAAACTGAATTTTTCAAAACTGTTATTTGAAGATACAAAAATTGGAGCTCAAGAAATGTGGGAAGGTAGATAGAGGGAATGCAAGTAAGAGCATGATAAGAGCACAGAGGAGAGAATATGGCTGACTTTAAGGGTACTAATTATTAAGAAAATATTGAAGATACAGAAATAAAATTTTTTTAAAAATTGGAGTTATGGCAAAATAAATATTTCTGCATATCCTCTGATTTCTTGCTTGAATGTCTAAATAAAGAACTTTTAACTTTAAGGTTGAGGGTTGTGTCCAACAGGAAATGATTCTGCAGGCATAGATCTTGTATATTCTGGTTGTCCTTGGAGAAAACCATAGACAATATATGTGCATAAACAGCTGAATAATAAGCAAGCTTGAAATAATTTGTATTTGCATACAAGCAAATTTTGAATAATATAACATTTCTGCATATTACAGCATTAAAATATTAATTTATAAATGTCCATGAAATTTTTGGCTGGCTTTTCTGTAGAGCCTAATTAACCCTAGAAGCTTTTAACTCAAACGAAATGCTCAATTCTAATAAATCAGTATCTTGTAACCAACTCCATTGTCTTCTCTCCTTAAGGCATTACTTCTTGGAGTGTTTTCTGCCAACTAGCTACTACACTCTGAGTGTTGGTTGAAAATGTACATTCTAGGCTGTATTTCATTTCCACAGAGTCACTGACCTAAGTCATAAGGACAAAGAAAGACTTTAAAATTAAGGTAGTGTTTGATTTTCAAAGTACCCCAAAGACCTCTGATGCCTGTTGAAACACGGATGCTACACTTGATTTAAGCTATTTTTAGATTAGTGAATGATTAAAACATCATATTCTAGCACTAATTATGCAGCAGGTGTGCATCAGATAATCAACTTGACTAGATATCCATCTTGGGTTCATACAGGCAGAATGACAATGATTAAGGTTTAAAACTGCCAGCCTCTGCTATTATGGAAGGAGTGCTGAGGAAACAGTGGTCAATTAGAACAGTATTTCTTTGAGCATGATCTGCCTTATTTTTCTCATTAGTTTACTTCAAGATGACACTTCATGAGAAATAGGTCAGCAGCCTACATTCAGATGTAGTTACACAAGCTTGGTGTAAAGATTCAGAACCCTCATGAGACAAAGAATATTACTAGGCATTCTGAGTATGGGAGAATTACAGAAAGTTAAAGAGCAAGCATCTAAGTTTATAAATCTGCCTTAATGGGCTAATGAAAATAAACTTTCTTTTCAGATACTTAAATACCAAAATCTCTTTTCCACTGTTCTTGTCCAAATTTCTGAATTAGACAGTCCCAGTTATTACAAACCATTTTCATACAAGACTCTTAGCTGTTCTGTAAGTATTTATTGAGCAACTATCTTCTAGACACTGGAGAAACAGTAGGGAAGAAAAGAGAAAATCTTGCTGATTTACTGGAACTCACATTTAGTGGAGACACACAATTTCTGGTTGCTCCACCCTTGTAGTCTGATCAGAAAACAATACACCAACGTTACACTTCACTGATTTTGAACACATACATCTATTAATTATTAGGTTGTTAGCTTTACTGAAAATCACACCACCCTTCAGTTTCCTGTTTATCCTGCAGTGAAGTAAGACTTCTGAATGTTAAAGTTCAAAAACCAAAAGGTTCTTTTTGGTAACCTATATTAGGTCAGGACAGGCTAATATAGGCTGAGAACTAGACTCTTTCATCAAGAAGAATAAATGTACTGAGAGTTTTGGTAAATGAACACCAAAAAGAATAAAGTATACTTTGAATTGAGTGGTTTCCAAAGTGTCTTAGGAAGGGATCATTTGATTTCAAGTAACAGAAAGCACTCACAGTAGCTTAGGAAACTAAATGTGTTCAAGCTACTTTCCTGCATGTATATTAAAGGCAACATTGACAAGAACTTTAAGTTGTAATCTTGGATGTAAAACAAACTTTTGCTGATGAAGTTAGAGGGATGAAGTTATGTCTCGCAGAGCAAAAGTACAGTGACAGAAGTTTCAGAAGGTACTAAATTTGGGGGCTAGAAATTCAGAAAGCCAGGTGTCTTTCTACACTTTATGTGTATGCACTCACTTTATTATCTTCTGTTCATGCACATTCTCTGCTTTACTAAATAAGTGACTAATCCATCATCAGCTTCACGCTGTCTTTAAGTTCAAATGCCCAACCAAACTTACCTAATCACTTTCATCTTAGAGGAGGAATTGATTTTTACAGCAAGGCATTTACCCCTAATTTAATTTTAGATGATACTAGTGACACAGTCATAAGTTCCACTGTCTACCCTCCCTGGACCAATTATACTTGGCGATATCTCAACCTAGATAAAATACTACTTGGCCTCTTCTTGTCTATAGGCAAAAGTTGAATTTTACAGGAAACTGAGGTAAGAGGATCACTCGAACCCAGAAGCTTTAGGCTACAGTGAACTATGATTACACCACTGCATTTCAGTCTGAGTGACAGAGTAAGAACTTATAACTAAGAAGGAAAAAGAAAGTATACTCAAATATTGTAAGGTATTATATATAATGGCTAAGACCTCAGGTTTGAAATTTTTTATAAGTAAATGCTGGGGAAGAAAGCAAAGTTCACAAATAAAAAAATACATGCTAAAGATTAGCTCAGAGATCCCACTGAGAACCAGAAAACTTAAACATTCAACCTAAGGAATAATTTTACGCATTGCAATTTCATCTAATAATCTTACATTGTGATGCTATTAATGTGTTCAAGCTACTTCCCTGCATGTATATTAAAGGCAACATTGACAAGAACTTTAAGTTGTAATCTTGGATGTAAAACAAACTTTTGCTGAAATCTTGTCAATAATTATTTTTATATCTATAAAATTATGGAAAGTTTAGAAATCTGTCTATTTCAGGCAATAAAGTTGATGCAAGAAAAATATCTTTAAATTCTTTTTCAAAATACTGTATATTACATATGACTTAAATAATTGTTGTCTCTGAAATATTTTTGTAAGCTTCCAAAGAAAAAATTTCAAATTTATCCCTTCTGCAGCTAATTTTTGTCCTATAAACACATAAGATAATATTAAAAGATGGAATGTAATATCCCCTATTTCACAGGATTGCTGTTAAATACAATAAGATAATCTGAATTCTTCATAAAATATATTTGAAAAAAGATATATAAACAACCTTATACAGTTTCTGAAATACAGCAGGTATCTAAAAATTTTAGTTTTTTATCTTTTCATATTTTTATTTTTAAAAAAATTCTAGATGTGAGAGTATCATCAAATCATTGAAGGGTATATTTTAATGAACTAAAGTAACAATCATGATTCCTGTACTGGAATGTTTTCTTTGATCATTTCATTTTAACTGAGATAAACTTTCTTCTCAAAGTTGAAAAGCTGATATCTTTCTTTGTTAAGATTATATTAGGGAATTTTGATACACATTTTGTTCCCTTAGTGTGAGGCTTAATTATGAATTCACTAGTTTATCCTCGGTATTAGACTACAGAATTTTCTTTCTTTTTTTTTACTTTTAAAATTGTGGGATACAATTCAGTGTTAGGTATACAATATTCATTGTGCAGGTACCGTTGTTGATGAGGTGTGCCCGCCCCTTCCCCAGGCAGATTTTGACTACTGTCAATCTCACCTGCCCCCCTCCCCACAGTTTCCTGCTACTGTCAGTCCTTTTCCTATAGTACTATGGTAGTTGTTCAAGGTCCACTTATGAGTGAGAACATGTGATACGCAGTTCTTTGTGTCTGTGAAAGATCACTCAAACAGGTGGAAAAATATCCCATGCTCATTTATTAGAAGAATCAACATTGTTAAGATGTCCATTCTACCTAAGTCAATCTACAGATTTAACGCAATACCCATAAAATTACCAGCAACATTCTTCTCCGAACTAGAAACAACAATACAAGAATTCATATGGAAACATAATGACCAAGAATAGCCAAACAATCCTCAGCAAAAACAAACAAACAAACAACAACAAAAAAAGCAGAGGTATCACACTCCCAGACTTTATACTTTATTATAAAGCTACAATAATCAAAATAGCCTGGTATTGGTACAAGAACAGGCTTATAGGCCAGTGGAATAGAGTTGAGATTCCAGAAGCAAAACTTCAATTTCTCAACCAACTCATCTTCAAAAATTCTCCACCACTGACCACTGGGGAGACAAGAACTTATTCAGTAAATGGTGCTGGCAAAACTGACCAAATGCAGAACATCGAAACAGGATCCCTACCTATCCCCATATACAAAAATTAACTCTAAATGGATCAGAGATCTAAACATAAAACCTCAAACTATAAGAACCTTAGAACATGCAGGAGACTCTCTTGTGGAAGTTGGAATTGGTAGCCAAAGTGCCCAAGCCATAAGAGATAAGAGACAGACAGGTGGGACCTATTAAACTGACAAGCTTCTGCAAAGCCAAAGAAGCCATCAAGAGAGCAGGGAGACAGCCCACAGACTGGGAAAAAATATTTGCCAACTTCATGTCTGACAAAGGCCTGACATTTAGGATCTACAAGGAACTCAAATGTGCTGAAAAGAAAAAAACAAACAACCCCATTACAAAGTGGGCAAAAGGTATGAATAGACATTTCTCAAAAGATGACTCATCAGCCAACAGATACATGAAAAAATGTTCAGCTTCACTAGTCATCAAGGAGATGCAAATTAAAACTACACTGAGATACCACCTAACTCCAGTCAGAATGGCCATCATCAGTAACTCAAAAAATAACAGATGCTGGAGAGGATGTGGCGAAAAGGGAACACTTCCACACTGTTGGTGGGAGTGTAAACTAGTACAACCTTTGTGGAAAACAGTGTGGCGATTCCTAGAAGTTCTAAAAATTGACCTTCCAAATGACCCCGCAATCTCCCTACTGGGAATATACCCAGAAGAACTCAAATCACTCTACAAAAAAGATACCTGCACACGTATGTTTATCGCAGCGTTGTTCACAATAGCAAGAACATGGAACCAACTGTGCTACCCGTCAAATAGGAATGAACGAAAAAAATGTGGTACATATACACAATGGAATATTAAGCCCCCATGAAGAATAACAAAATCATGAAATTCGCAGCAACTTGGATGGAATTCGAGTCTATAAGACTACAAAATTTTCAAGGGTAAAATCATAGTCTCATTTTTCTAACCTAACCTAATAGATTCTAAACAAATTGGCATTGATTATTTGATAGCTCAATCATTTTTTGTTGTTGTTTCTTCCTGATAGGCTAAATAATTTTAGTAAGGGCTTTTTAAATTGCAATTAACAGAACCCCCCCAAAACTAATTTAAATCAAACAGAGGAATGTACTTATTTATAACCAAACTCCACTAAAGAGGCAGAGTGGACCTGGACTTAAGGATCTTTGCATCATGGATGCTAGACCCAAAAGTTCTCTTGCTGTCTTTTATTATTATTTTCTTGTATTTAGGCTTCATTTTTTGAGTGATTTCCTACATGACATAGGGCACTTGGGTTTAGTATATGATTTGTACTCATATACTTCCAGTGTGACAGTCTAAGGTAAGGACTGTACCTCCCTCACCTTAAGTGGAAAATGTTCTGAGTAAGAACTCATATTGATCCAGGGAGAGGGGTTATAGCATCATCTCTCCTGGTGATTCTAATGTGCAGCCAAAGTTGAGAACCACTGTTTTAGAATCATCTCTGATAAAATTCCTCATTTATTAATTACTAAGTTAGAGTTACAAAGTTTATGTCTTCCTATATTGTAAACTCTTTGAGGACAGGGGCTTAATATGGTGTTTCATGCCTAGTTGATACTCAGTATGGAGCTTCTGTAAAGTGTTATGAATTAAATGCTTGTATTTCTCCACAATTCATATGTTAAAACTCTGCCTTCTAATGTGATGCTATTATTAGGTAAGGTTTTGGAGAGGTAATTATGATTAGATGAGGTTATGAGGGTGGAGACTTCACAAACAGAAAATTAGTATTATTATGAATCCCAAGAGAGTTTGCTTCCTTGCTTTTGCATTGAAAGGACACAATAGGAGTTGGCAGTTTGCAAACTAGAAGAGGACTCTCACCAAAACTTGAGCATGCTGGCACGCTGAGTTAGACTTCCAGCTTCCAAAACTGTGAGAAATAAATTTCTCTTTATAAGCCACCAAGTATTTGGTAATGTGTTTCCAGTTCATATAAAGACATAAAGTGAGCTAGAAGCAAAATATGTTTACTAAAATAAAATTTAAAATAGCCATATAAATTTTTGAATGAAATATTATCTCAAGAATCATAACATGCTCTTATAGTTAGAAAATTAGTACATAAGTTAGTTTTTCAGAAATATTTCTAGAGTAAACAAAATCATTAAATTGATTTATATTTGTTGATATGTTAATTTGCTAACTTTTTTCACATAAATATATTTACTTATGTCTTTCCAATCAATTATTATTACATTTAAAAAGTCTTTATTTTATATTTCTCTGTAACTACACTTCTACTTGCTTTAGTATAGTGTTAATCATTCATTGCTTTTATGAATGTAACTTGAAAATCATTTTAGTGGTCAGAATACAAATAATCAAACATAATTTATACATATATAGAACACCTCCATAAAATTAAGATTTGATTCTTGCAGTGGTAGTGTGGGTGGCTTTTAGAAGAATGTGAGCTACATATTTCTTCAGACATAAAAAAATTATAAGTTAAGCTGCAAATCAATTTTAACATAAATTACCTTAATAACAGCAGTAGCTGAAGAAATGACTGACTTGAGTTGCTAAGTCATTTCACATTGATACCAGAGTAAAATATTTCAAAATTGTTCTTACTGAATGTTCTTCTATTCCTCCCACATACACAGAAGAAGAAAAAACATCGCTATAGAGTCAAAGTCATTTACATACATATATACAATTTGAAGTTTCTCAGAGGAACAAGTGAACAAAAACATTTTCTTGGAACACATTTGTTTAACAAAAAAGATCTTGTTCCCTTGCTTTAGGCATTCAGTCCCTCTCTAAATAAAGAGCAGATGATGGACAGGAGAATAAAGAAGAGGGACAAATATAAGAGCTATTTATTTGGTAGTGTCTATAGTTGGTGTATGTGTTACTATGTATTTGATGACAGTGATTCATCAATCAACACTGCACTGTTTCTACCTCTTTCAAAATAAGGAGAAAACAAACAAACAAACAGAAACAAACAAAAAATGTTGAGTATGTCTAGCCAAAGGCCAAAACAGGATCAATGCCCTCAAACAGCAAAACAAAAAAAAAGTTTTTACTTATGATGGCCTTGAGGTTCAAACAGTGGCTTCAATATGTATCAAAACTTGATTTCAGTTCTTCAAATTTTGTAAATGAAAAATGAAGATTTTTTTTTTAACTTAGACTTATCCACTGAGACTCAGGAAAAGATGGGAAAATGGCACAGTACATTTATAATAAATATTTGGCATGCTGCTTCCCATCTTTTTTGACTTTCCCATTATTTTTGACTATTTTGTGACCGATATTAAATGAATAAACTTGGTAATTGGTGGGGAACTGTGTGATGGCTCAACAAAATCAAGCATTTTACAAAAGCACTGTTCTTTTTTTTATGTGAGAGGGAGAAAGATAGAATTCTTGAGTTTTTCCAATTTTTCCACTTACTTTCCAAGAAGTTTCTGCTAGTACACAATGAAGATAATGTGTGATGGAGAAGAAAACAAAAGATTGGCTGTATTTGGAAAGGACTAATGTTTACAGAGACTATCTTGAAGTAGAGAAAGAGGGTTCAAAAAGTATTAATGGTGTGGAACTGGTAACATTAACTGAATTTTGAATGTATGGAATCAAAAGAAGGAAATTGGACACTGCTATCATCTGAATGCATATGTCCCCTGAAAATTCATATGTTGAAACCTAACTCCCAAGGTGATAATATTAAGAGGTGGGACCTGTGATGGGTGAATGATTGATTGATAAAGGTTGTGCCTTCAGGAATGGTGTTAATACCCTTATAAAAGAGGATTGAGGGAGCCTCTTTATCATCTACCATGTGAGGACACAGCGTGAAGGCACTATTCAAGAGGAATGGGCCCTTACCAGACAACTAAATCTGCTGACGACTTGATCTTGGACTTCCGAGCCTCCAGAACTATAAGAAATACATTTCTATTGTTTATGAATTACCTGGTCTAAGATATTTTGTTAGAACAACCCAAATGGAACCGAGGCATCTAGGTTATGTTAATACTAATGTATAAAACACAAGAAGAGTAATAAGTTTGGAAGTAAACATATAGAATAAAGTTTGGGGCATGTTTAGATAATTAGGAAATAAAGAGATGAAGAGAGTGGATGGACGGATGTATCTGGAATTCACAAGAAAGGATTATCTGAAGGTACAGAATCAGGAGTCTTCGGTATATTAACAACTAACACTTGAGTAGTGTTTGCTGTGTTATGGACTGTTATAAGCATCCACAGTTACAGGGTAAGTCATTTAACATTCAAGAAACCTCATAAGGGGATTGCATCCTTGTAATCATCATCTCCACTTCATAGATGAGGAAATTTAGGCTCAATGAAGTTGAATGACTTCCTAAAAATTCCCCAAGTGGGAAGTTACAGGGCTCGTATTCTAAAGAAGACTCTGACTCCAGCGTCCAAACTCTTAATCACTACTCTGTATTGCTTCACGTAAAATGGGTAGATTAATTTAGAGATCATTAAAAAGTGAGAAAAGGAGGAAGTCTAAGACACCATCTAGAAAACAGAAACATCAAACAAAATGTAACTTAATGACGTTGTGTTCCAGCATCACTTTCTTATGTGTTCCTTCTGTGCTTAACACTATGCAGCATGTAACTTGATACTTTTGTAATCAAGTCAGAGAGAGATTTAAGTGTATAAATTTATCCATGAACAAAACAATTAATCTATAGGTACTGTGTAGTACAGATCTAAAATTCTACAGGCACTAAGGAATGGAATCAATGATATTATTTTTTATTTATACAAATTTATGGGGTACATGTGCAATTTTGTTACGAGCATAGATGGTTTAGTAGTTAAGACATGGCTTTTAAAGTATCTTATCATCTGAATAACTTAAATTATATACATTAACCCATTTCTCATCATTAATATCAGATATTAAACTGAATAGCATTCTCCAAAGTTGAAGTTGTAGAAATTGTCAGGAGCCAGGGAATAAAAGACCTTATACGCTATGATAAGGACTTGGAACTTGCTGTTGACAGTGATGAGAGGTTTTTGAAAAATATTAAGTTTGAGAAAGTCTTGGACAGTGAAGATGAAGAAAATACAGTGAGGCTGAGGCTGAAATAAGAAGAAAATGTGAGAATTGTAATCAAAGAAATGAGTCAACTTGAGGGGAATGTTTGCACATGGAGGAAGAGGTGGAATAGATTTCTACTAAGCGTTTTAAGATAAACCTGAAGAGCTAAAACATAGAAAAGTTACAATGTTTTCTTTTGCTATTATCTCTCGACCTAAAGGATTGCCCTCAATCAGTCATAAGAAGTTGCAAAGAAATGAGAGGGCTTGGGTCTTCAAAAAGTTAGACAATATATTAAGTTTGCATATCTCTTTGGTCTTATCTTTTTGCTCTCTCAAGGTCTTCCCCAGAACCAGAAGATCAGGCCATACCAACAGATAATTTTAAAAAGGAAATAACAACTGTAAGGCACCAGTACTGGGCATTTGGGGCAGCCAATTCAATTTGAATTCAGCAGAGAACAGAACAAATTACTGAAGGGATGACAAACCCAAGTTTCCACCAACAGATTTTGCCTAAGGTTGTTTTCTTCAAAGGGGTCTCAAAGAAACACAGGCCACTACTGTTAGAGAAAGCTCATTAACACATTGTTCTCACTGATTGGCTAATTAATTTATAAGCTTTGGTGGAGATTTGTGCTCAGCTTGAGTTAGTCACTGATGAGGTACAGAAATAACATGCAGGGTGAGCAGAAACCAGTTTGCCTGGCACACTTCCAGTTTATGCCTGCTCCCCAGTACAAGCATTGAGAGAGTCCCCTTTCACTCTCACATGTGTTCTGATTTGGACCTTCAAGTATTAATTAGTAAAACAGTGAATGGTAGAAGCAGAATTTTAGGAAGTGAGAGGAACAAGAAGAGTTCAAAACCAAAAGAAGCAGGTCTGAATTGAGAGGGGAAAGGACTAGACTTTGCAACTACAAGGGGAGCCACAGGAAATTTTACTTTATTCAAGATTGAAAAATGCGAATCTATAGTCAACTTTGTTGAACTGACCATACATATTATCTGGTTAATGATGGGTTTCTTTGGTGGATAACTTAGAAGTTATGCTTCTTCTGTGAAATGATTCAGCAATGCCCATTGTTGGGATTACTAGTTTATAAAAAGGTATCATTTTATCTATAGTTATTTTTGGACCTTTTAACCTCAGTTTTACCAGTTATTTTAGATCCTATAAACATCTTCTGAAAGCTAACTTATGTTGGAAAAATGCTAAACAACATGTGATAATGTATGCATTCTATCTCAAAAAATTTTTATCCATATCTGATAGCCTATAGTAGCAATATTCCCCCAATTGCTATTTAACAGAAATAGCAACAAAAACAACTCTTGATAATGATATCATATGATTTTTGGAACATTCAGTACCTATTAAGTAACTATGTTTACATTTTGAAATACTGTTTGTACAAATCACCATTCTTACTGAAGTTTGGGCTGCAAACTAAACTTATAATAGGAGCTCTGCACAAATCTGTTAACTTTTCCTTGAAATTCAAGCCTCTCCCATCTAATTAGTCTTCACTGTTTTTGTCCTGTTGATTTTCTACTCAAGAGCTATCAGTGACTCCTTGTTGTGTGTCCAGTAAAAGTGGAAGTTTTTAAAGTCATAATTGAGGATTTCCTCAGTTTAAGGCCTCTCCTTTATAAAAATCTCTCTCCTTCAGTCAATTATTCTATTAGATGACTATATATTCTTGCCTTTAGGTTTTTGCTTGTGGCAAAAATCTAGAAATCTTTAAACTTTTCCTTCATTTCAATTTTTCTCAATTATTCTCATTTATCTAGAATTTTATAAAATCACTGTAGATTATCACAACTTCAGAGTACAATAAATCTCTAAGTTTGGGTGAACTATAGTCCAGAATATTTGTGAGCTCTCTCTTGTAAAATTGGGGCTTCCGGTCTGCTTTTACTTCTATAATATAAGAGAGTTGAAAAAGATATTTCTAAGGACTCTCCTGCTTCAAACATTGTATTACTTAATGATCATATACATTCTCCCTCTGTCTATATTGCCCAAATCCTAATTGCTGTGATAATTCCCACATGCATGATTTAATTGAAATTATTACTTTTTGTAACCTCCCTTTTGACTTTGTCTTGAACTGTTTTAGTTATATTTTACTACTTTTTAAATTTTATTTTTTATTTTAAAGATGTGGGGTTCAAGTCAGGATCAGGTACATAAGTGGTCTACATACAGGTGAAGTTTGGGCCTCCCATTGGACCTCCCTTCGCCTGGCTTGGAAGCATGCACCCTTACTGATGTTGTATCCCCCAACCCCTCCCCTGGCAGTGTCCTACTATTTATTTCAAGTGTTTAGTTTCTACATTAGCTACATACTCAACAGATATTTATTAATTTGCTTTATTGTAGACTCTGTATGTGTTGGATGTATTGGGGCAGCATGAAGTCCTGGCAAGGCGTGCTGATGACACATCTCCATCCCACCAAGGTGCAAGAGTCATCAAATTTCAGGATCTTTATTCTAGAAGCAATCCTACAGATTAATTAAGAATCCCACAAATTCTTATTTTTCAGATGATGACACTTACCTGTATGCAAGAGTTAGTTAGTAGTCAAATTATTTTTGGATGTTTTGTTTCCTTTATTTGGTGGCATTTTATTTTGAATTGAAAATGCATCTGGAAAAATTCAGGAGGTGATTAACTCACACTAAGTTTTTAGTGATATCAGATCTTTTCTTTATTCCTGAAAGAAGAATTAAAAGAGTACAGAAAGATGGAATTACATTAAAAAGGGTAGTTGGAGGGTTTGAAGATGAACTCACCTTTATCATATCTACCTTCAAATATAAATTGAAGATTTTGCGTGTGTGTGATGAGCAGAAACTCATCTCTGAGGAAAGAAATGTGCTAAATAAATACTGAAGTATTAATAATTGACCAAACTCTTAGAGAATAAAGCATGCTAAGAGCATTGAATCCATTTAGGCTTTTATGCCATGCACACTGTTAAAATTTTAAACCATACAAGCACTTTAAGACACAAAATAGGCAAAGAAAGTCACAAAGTATTGCAATTGGCATATGCAGTGAATTTTCTCCCCTAAAACCAAATCTCTGTTTTAGTTATATCACTAGTGCAAAATTTAGTCTTCAACTGGCAACTACATTTAATCTGGTAACCAAATCTAATCTTTTGAAAAAAGAAAATCTAAAAGTAATTTTTTTCCTAACAGATACCCATTCTCTTCTACCAATCTCTTTATCTCTAATATCTGCTTTAACAATAAACAGTGCATAAAATAAACAACTCTAGGCTTCTGTTACTGGACCAAGTTTCTGATTCAATAGATGCAGCTGATCAGAAACTCCTGGAAGCTTCAATTTTCAAATTTCACAGTTTTTTTATGACTTTAATCTTGTACTTTTATCACCTGTCTACAGATCTCTAACAACAATGTTCACCACAGTAACATGAAAGTACTCTGACATAAGGTGGGTGTTTTCTTTTCTAGTTTTTTTTTTTTAAATATAAATCATGAACTAAGAGCAAGAAGTTAAAATCTCAGCTTCTGCTATGAACAAGGCTTTAAAGACTAGGATCAGATGATCTCCTGTAGAGCCTACCAACCCAAAAGATTTTGCAGTTTTGTAATTGGAGTAGGAGATTTTAAAGCATAAGTTCTAAAGAAAATGATCTTGCATCACCTCCGTAAGTTCTTGCTGTCAAGCAAAGAGCCAGAGTTTAAAGGACCGAGCAGGAAGGTCAAATCATAAGGGTGAGATGCTTGCTGAATGCCAGAGAGTTGGACTACACTTAGAAAGACATCTACAGCACTTCAATTACACAGTTGCCATCTCTTTCAACGCATCAAATAGGCATTAAGTTCTTTAATGGATCTGTACATCAAACAAAGAGGAAAGCACTTGCGCATGATACCTTTTAGAAACCTGTTCTTTCCTAAGTAAACCATGTAAAAGACAATGCTCCCTCTTATGTAATCAAATGTGTGTGTGTGTGTGTGTGTGTGTGTGTGTGTGTGTGTATGTGTATTTGCACGCACCTTTGGCCTACGTGTATGTTTAATCATTACCAACTTACCAAAAACGTGGTGAGTATTGCACTCAACTGAGTATTCTAATTTTTCAAAAGGTGTGTTTATGATAATGTTTATCATCCTGTGTCATGCATGGCATTCTGTCTGGAGTGTAATCTCACATGCACAAGGCTTCAGGACAAATTCTACTGTCACATAGTGAATGTTAAGAAATAGTCTCACGAGAATTAATATCCCTGCATTATCCTTTCCTCTCATCTCATGGAGATGCCTGCTGGGGCCGGGGTGTCAGTTCAGGGATCTTGGTGTCCTGCTTTTTTACCATTTATAGGACACACATGAAAACCAGCCTCGTCTTGCTCACTAAAAAGTCTGGATATGGGATGTCAGTTGTTCACAGAATTCATCTAGAAATATCAGCTGCCAAACACCTAGAGATCATGGACCAGGAGGAATGTTGCAGTGGGTAGAAGCCTATATTCTCCTGGGAAGTTTTAATTGCCTTAATAGTTCCTTTCACTGGAAAGGCTAACTAGGAGAGGTTAGTCTCACCTAATTTATTGCCCATTCAGCCCAGCGTGATTTAGAAAATTCTGATCATTGCACTTAAATTGTTCAGTGTGGGCCAAGAATTGGAGTAAACTTTTTGTAAAGTTTATCTTATTTAATTTTCATAGCCACTCTGAAGTAGACACTATTCCAATCCTCGTTTGGCAGTTTTGAAAACAGATATAACATCATTACATAATTCCACCATGGTCACACAGGATGTAAGTGATAGAACCAATTTTGTAATCAAGTTTTCTAAACACTGCAAGTATAAAGACACAACTGATGGGGAGAAGGTCGTTTGCCAAACACTGCCCAACTTTATTTTTACAATGTCAGTGTATTACTGATAGCATTAAAAACAGTTACAGAAGGCAATCGATGTGTTGGATTAATGTGAGATTAAGAAACACGGCCAGGTGAGGTGGCTCGTATCTGTAATTGCAGCACTATGGGAGGCCGAGGTGGGAGGATCAGTTGAGGCCAGGAATTCTAGACCAGGCTGGAAAATATAACAAGACCCCTTTTCTATAAAAAAAAAAAAAAAAATTAGTGGCACACATCTGTAGTCTTAGCAACTCGGGAGGCTGAGGCAAGAGGATCACTTAAGCCTAAGAGTTCTTAGTTGCAGTGAGATAGGATCATACTACCGCACTCCAGTCTGCATGACAGAGTAAGACTCTACCTCAAAGAAAAAGAGAGAAGAAAGAAGAAAAAGGGGGAGGGGGGGAGGAAGAGGAGGAGGAGGAAGAGGAAGGAGAAGAAAGAAAAAGAAACATTGCTGGCTGTGGCACCAAACTTTATCCTAAATAAGAAAACTATAACACCTACTACATATTAATTTCCCCTTCCCTGTTTCTAATTAAGAAATGACAGGAGGTAGGCCAGGACAGGTAGTATGACCAAAAGTAAACTTTGGATGGTTCAGGATAAATTATAGGTGATTTGCCATTGGTTTCAGTTTCTTTGTGTTTATTTACCGCCACTTTTCCTGTTTGGCCAGGATCCCTGGCTATAGTGACTTGTCATCCCCAGAAATGTCTTCACACCTGGAATTTCTCTTCAAATGTCCTTAAGTTTTACCTCTCCTTGGACTTACTAGCCCCATGCTTCTCAATATTAATATGCTTAGCATTCACCTTGGGTTTTGTCTGCTTCTCTAAGGTCAGGCCCAGAATCCTGTACTTCTTACAAGCTCCTGGTTGATACTGATACATTTCCATGCACTACACTTTCCAAGCAAGGCGCAAAAGGATCATTAGTTATTCTGATAGATTTCTTTTGGTCATTGTTTAACAATAACCTTCTTTCTTGTGTGGCTTTCTTGATCACGCTACTGAAATAGCAAATCCTCTCCAATCTCTATTCTTGGCACTACCTTTCATCATCCCTTTGCATTGTTTTTCTTTAAAGCTCTTTTTTACTACTTGAATTGTTATGCACTTTGTTACTTATTTTATTTACTGTCTATTTCTTTCTAGAAGGATATAAACTTCCTAAAGGCACAAATTTATGTTCTGTTTGCTGACACAAATCTACATTGCCTAGACTATTTTTTGGCACACCATAGGTGCTCAAGGAATGAATTTTTTTAATTAATCGACCATCTAAATTACCTGTAAGAACTAATATAACTGATGTAAATTCTACCTGTAGAACTAATGGCTTGATTTGGCTGAACCTCAAGCATAGTGTGTATAACAATAAAATGAACACACAAAAAGCAAATGGATTGATTAACAAAATTCCAAGCCACGTAGGGGAAATATTATGGATAAAAAGACCATTAGATGTCTTTCAGATGTTTCCATCCAGGTGACTCCTCTGGCTGTCAGTCTTCAAGTTTAATTAATTTTGCAAAATAAGGCCCATGTTCCTTTTTTTTCAGGTCTTTTTAAATTATATTTTGTGTTTCAAATTTTATAAAGTTAGTGATAGGAAACCTATAGGAAATACAGTTCAATTTACTACTTTCAAATTAATTTAATAATGTTTCCTTTTTTGCCACTGTCTCTTCTTTCTTTGATTCTTCCTAAGTATAAATACCTACTTTTTATTATAAAAAGTACTATCATGAAGCAATTGAAGTATCTGTTCAGCAGTAAGTTTATTATAGAAATCCTTCTACACGTCAACACTTAGGACAGTGGTTTTCAATTCTATCAGTGTCCTTTCTTATGATACTAGTTTATCATGGCCCCATAGCTCTTCTGAAATGATAATTATTCACAGAAGTAACAATTTTAAATACTCATAAATATAATGTTTTGCATGTGATGTGAATGGTATCTATAATAAAATAATTAAACCTTTTCATGTATAAATATTAGCACACAATTATATATCATTTTTAAAATCTCATTTTCCCCATAGACACCCATTTTTCTAAGGGGTGATACCCACTGGATTAGAACACTTTATATAAATAATGCTGCTAATCACAATGAACAAAAAAGACAAAGCTCTTGTTAGGAGCTCTTGTTAGGAGTTTGCAGTCAGAAAAGAATAAGAAAATACATATCTCTGACAGTATGTAGGTTTGTGTGAATGGGTATAGTTTACTTAATTCCTCATGTTTTAGTTCTGAAAAGCTTTGACAATGTTGTACTCACCAGCAAGCTCTTATTGTAGCAGAAGCCCCTTCCTGCACCTTGTGCATCTTAAGATTTCCCTATCCACAGAGTCATTCTTTGTCTGCTCCTAGGTTTGCCTCTGTCTGGGTTAAAAAGCTACCTTTGGGTTTTGTTTGTTTGTTTGTTTTTAGTTTCTGAATAGTCCATATTGTTAGGCCTTTCTCCATTTTTTTTTCCCTCCACATCTTATCTGCTCCAAGGTGGGCACATTCTTCTTGAAGTGAAGCACTCAGGATTTATATCGATGCTATTGGTAACATCTCAAAGGTAAGAAGAGAAGTAAGACTGGTTCTGAAAATGTAGGAATAAAAATTTTTCTTGATGTTTCCCAAAAGTTTTCTTCCTCCCTAATATATCCTATATTACTGATAGCTTGATACTGAATTTTCTGAAGCCTACAGCTTCTCCTTTCACCTTCAAATTCCTGTTGTCATTATAAACTGAGCAATTCTGCCTCAGTTTTTGTTATTTATAAGGATTTGGAATGCATATCTTTGCTTAAAGCACACGTTTTTTAGCTCCATTATAAACAAAAGCACATGGTTGTCCGAGAAAATTTGTCAAAACACACAAGGGGATTATTAAATAGATTGCTAAGAAAGATCCATAAAAAAAAACTTTTAAAAAGTTGAAGAATCTATAAAAATATACCAGAAGGTGTATTGAAGGTGACAAGAGAGATTGCAGTACTAAGTAATGACAAAAATCAGGGCTTTCATGATAAACCAAATTCTGTCACATATTCTCAAGCAAATCATTATAACCTCTTCAATGTTCTATTTACTTGTGTCTTCAAAGTAATACTATTCATTCCTTGCTGTAAAAATGACTATTTAAAACAAAAAGGTATAACCCAAATCTAGTCAGGGCCAGAACATTTTCTGGGATATATTTTACTGCCCTTTTGAGATGTAGTTAACATTTTTGACAAAATACTTGAGCAATTTTCTGACAGACCTTCAAGAAATTAAGATCTCTACTGGAAATATATTTTCACTCAACTAATATTCAGATTTATGAAGAGTTTAATGATCTGCAACCAGCAATTAAAAAAAAATTTGTTGAACCAGTTCCTTCCTCCCCCCCTTCCTTCTTTCCTTCCTTCAGTTTTTCCCTCCCTCCCTTCCTCTCTCTGTTTTTTCTTTCTTCCTTTCTTTCTTCTTACAAAATCACACTACCTAGAATAAATCTTTAACTTGGCGTACTCAGAACTTCCTTGTCAAGTTTAAGCTAAAGCTTTGACATATGGTTGTAGTCAATTTATCTAAGAAATTGTTTTAACAAGCCACTTAAAAATCTCAAAACTTACCAACATTCATAGCTTGAAGGAGCAACTGACAAAATCATGTAATAGATTTCTGTTTATATGGCTCATGTGAAGGTTGATAAAAAACTAGCTTATGGAAGACCAAACCTTCATTACAGGTACCAATTTAAGAAGTAACTGAGTTTACATTTCAAATGTAGAACAATTAAAAATTAATGCCATTTACTCATACAAATATAGAATGTCATGAGCAAAGTAAATAATGTCTCTAAAAAGATTATGCAAAACAAGCTCCTATTGATAGATTTGATCATTGTTTGTCTATGAGTGTAAAAATAACGTACACTATTTATTAAGCTACAAAGTCATTTGACATTTATAAGTAAATATTACAAATCTTTATATTTGGGGGGTTGGAATCTGGGAAGCTATATATATCTAAATGCTTTTGGAACATTTCTAGAAGGGCTTCAGAGACAGTTAATGAACCATATATTTAAAAAAGTATTATATTTTGTTTCTGATAACCAAAAATGGTGCTAAACTAGATTATCTACCATTTTTCAAAAATATGGCTTCAAATGAATCTTGGCCAGCTCCCAAAATGGGATTAACTGTTACTGAGGAGAAATCACTGTTGCCGATATTTATATAAACTTGATTTGTGCTAGTGCCCTTGAGATGTGTGTTTAGTATTTTAGGTTGATCATTATGAGGAGGAGAAGACCATTTGGATCTTTTCATATGTTTTGTTTTCAAATCAATAAAGTTAATACATATTTGATACTTGGTATGAAGATGTATGGAGAATGTGAGCTATATAGTGTATGCAAGTCTTTTATCAAATACTATTTAATATTTATCAAATTAAATACTTCATTATATTAGATATCATAAAATCATACTTTTAACAGTTCAGAACTTCACATTTTCAAAAGAATTCTTATATGTTAGGATGATAATAGATCTTAGAGAAATTAGACAAACAACTTTTATTTTTAAATTCTTGGAAACTAAGGCCTTGAACAAACAGAAGAAAGAAATGAGAATATATTAGGCAAACTCTTTTTAAATATTTCAAACATCTTTGAGTTATAGTCTTTCCTCAAATCTCTCATTTCTGAAGTTTCCCTCATAAATTTAATAGAAAATAAAAACCCATTAAGAAATTCTCTGTGCCCCTACAAATCTGAATTTTCTCTGTAGAAAACTGTAAGTCAGGTAGGATTGCAATTTTGTTTTTTTTGTAAAACGCCTTCAGAAAGTTTGACTAAATTCAAGTTACTTGTATTCAATTATATAAACCTAATGAAAGTATGAAATATCCTTCCTTTTGAAGAATTATTATGTTTACTAATTTACACAGATGTGTTCATTGAGTAAATAAATAATATCCTCAATTCAAATGTCATTGAAACAATTACATTTAAACAAAATAAAGAGATGTTTCCCTTTGGGATTAAATAGCCATTGATGATGCATTAAAGATAGAATAGCTCCAAAGAATGTCTACCTTTGTCAATCTTTGGAATGTGATAGATCTAGTAAGATCTTAAAAATTGCTTCATTTTAACCAAAATTATTTTATAGCTCCTGTCTCTTCTCATAAGGTTCTAGGCCTTATCTCATCCTCTCCGTGTCTCTAATAGTCCTTATTTTATGCAAAGCACGTAGACTTTCAGTTTTCCCTTCCTATTTCTCTATTTAGCAAATCTACAACCTTCCTTAGGACCCAGCATTCTCAAAGACAGTGTGGGATTGCAAACAGCCCCCACATTTTGTATGGCACAAATTATTTGATTTCTTGTTACATTAGTAAAACAAATATTTTAACATGAATCTTGCCGATGGATAATCTTGATTCCACAAAATTAAAGGATAAAGTATAAAACTATAAAATCGCTAGCTGGATAATAAAAGCTGTTCAGGAGGTTTTGGGCATCCATATTTCCCATTTAATTTTTGTTCTTCTCCAGGCTATGATACTCTCCAGCCACCTGGAACTGCCCAATGTTCCCATTCAGCTATGTTTTGTTGAATGTACACATATTAGAAAGCATGTTTCATTTGTCACTATATGCTAATTCTTTCTCCAGCATTTAATATATTTCTCATCCTCTCTCCATCAAGGGCCTTGAAAATAAATTCAGAACCTTATGTATAGGTTCCTTTAATCACCTTTAAACAATTCTCAAGGTGGGAGAAGGGTAAATCCCTGCAAGACCTCTATCATAAAAACCTTTCTAATGTCCATTTGCCTCAATCAAAGCTGGAATAGGAAGCAGGACCAGGATGAAGGTGACAAAGTCGTACAAGTGCAGGATTAGGTCCCGTCTTGATTTAAAATCATGATATATGATTCATTGTCGATTATTACACCAATTTTGAGTTTTAAAAATGTTATTTGTCTTGTTATTGATTTCTTTGACACCTCAGATTTTGCACATGAGGCCAGTGCCTCAATCATGTCACCCTTGTGTTGGATCTGCCAGGGAGATAATCCTCCTCTTTGATTGTCTGGTGTCAAAGACAGAACATGTTTCAATCTGGAGGAAAGGGTGCAATGATTTCATTGAGAGAGTAGTCAAAACTCAAAAGCAATCAAGTATTACAAAATCACTAATATTTTCTTCTAGACAATTGTAATAAAATTCTTTTTCTGACAACAGGTCTGTAAATGAGCCATGAAATTTTTCTTTGATATAGAGGAAAGCTCATACTTTTCATACTCCGAAGCTAAGAAGAATTTGAGAAAGAACAAAATGACAAATACTAATGGAAATATTAGTTGCCTAGACTGAAGAAAATAATATAGTCTTTGGTCAAAAACTCTAGAGAAGAACTGTGTGTCCTCTGGCTAGATTTGGTCCTAAATTCTTCATAAATTTAAGCAAGACAACTTACACTTTTTGTTCCTTTTAAAAGCAGGAGTTTTCTTCATGATCAACATAATTATTTGCCCATTTAAAAAAGAGATATTGGCCAGGCTTGGTGGCTCAGCCTGTAATCCCAGTACTTTGGGAGGCTGAGGTGAGTGGATTGCCTGAGCCCGTGGGTTCGAGACCCGTCTGGGCAACCTGGCGAGACCTCATCTCTACAATAAGTCAAAAAATTAGCCAGGCGTGGGAGCATGGTAGTAGCTTCCAGCTACTTGGAAGGCTGAGCAGGCCGAGGCTGTGGTGGCCAGGAGCGGCCACTGCACTCTAGTCTGGGTGACAGAGTGAGACTCCAATTCAAAAAAAAAAATAGATGTTATTTGTTAAAAAAAATAATTAAAAGCCGGGCTTGGTGGCTCAGCCTGTAATCCCGCGCCTTTGGGAGGCTGAGGTGAGTGGATTGCCTGAGCCCGCGGGTTCGAGACCCGCCTGGGCAGCGAGACCTCATCTCTACAATAAAATCACAAAATCAGCCGGGCGTGGTAGCACATGCCTGTAATTCCGGCTACTTGGAAGGCTGAGGCGGAAGGATTGTCGGAACCCAGCAGGTCGAGGCTGCGGTGGCCGGGAGTGGCCACTGCACTCCAGTCTGGGTGACAGAGTGAGACTCCAACTCAAAAAAAAAAATAAATAAATAAATAAAAAAATAAAAATAATTAAAATTGCTTAATAAAGTCACTGCTGCTTAATAAAGCAGCAGGTATAGTTAACTCTAAATACAATAGCAAATATTTCAAAGAAAATCTCCTATTTTCCTTAAAAAATATTTATTGGCTGCAGTTATAAAACTGAGCTACAATTTGGTGCATGTAGTCAATTCCTTAGAGTTCTGACCATTCGTTTCAAGACTTAAAATTGCATATCATTCAATTATTCTATAAGTACTATGCTTCTTTCACATAGTACATCATGAGTAATTTTTAAAGTAGGCGAGCATGTAATAAAACTTTGCTAGATGTAATGCATATAGAAAAAATAACCACATGGGATTTATGGCACATGTTCTAGAAAAATAAAGATATAAGGTAGATAAATTTTGGTCAAACAGCTTAATATTGAAAATGATAAAAGTGAGGTTTATAGAAGCAAAGTGACATAGTAAAATTAACAAATATAAAAACCTAAGCTGAAAAATAAGGTATAGAAATTTTAAAAGTAGTCCTAAAAGATAATAGAGATTACCTATACTTCAAAGTATAAATAATTCAGATTTCAAAATAATCCAACTGAAATTTTAAACATGTCATGTTGTGAAATCATCCAAGTCCTTCAGGAATTATTGCAATAATTTGTGTCCTGAAAATAGCAAGCTCGTTTATGCTTATAAATTGCAAAATAACCATTTTTAAAAGTGGAATAGTATTCATTATGGAATGATTAACTTAAGAAGAGGTCATCTAGACCTGGAGACAAACTTTTTTTGATGAATAGAATTCATTTCCACTGCTACCATTTATCTTCCCTCTTTTCAGGAATGCTTCCCTATTTATTCTCATTGTAATAAACTCTACCTCAGGCTTTTAGGTCTGATTCAAAACCCACTTGTATGGGAAGATTCTATCTCATCTAAAAGCCTTTTCAAGGCTCAAGGCTTTAACAAAACAGGTTTGTAAGTAAATTACAGGACAGTGATTACTCATCTCCATATCAAATAATTACATAAAAATGACTGCGTTTTGAATTTGGACAACAACCACATGCTAAGGAAATACAGACCAAAGAATAATAGATACTCAACTTTTACTTTATGGAAGAGGACAAACAGATAAATGGTGAGAAAAACCTATGTTCTATTTAAATTTCCTGACACTCTAGAATTATGGAATATAATTAATTTTATGATAACTATCAAGCACAAGTTCTCTAGGAAATCTTATGATGCAAATATAGAAGGACAGAGGCAAATTTGTACTCATTAATAAAATAAAATGTTTGATTAGCATATATTGATAAAATAAAATATTCATGATTATAGTTTTTTGTTGAATTTATTAATAATCTTTATATATATTTATATATGTATGGCTTTGAGCAAAGACAAAAGAAATACTCTAACTCATCCCTGATCATACAATTATAAGAATCATCTAATATCTTCCCAGCAGCAGAAAGACCAGTCAATAATACATTTCTTTCTGTACAGATTAAAACTCCATACTTAGGGGCTTAACTATGTACAGAGAAAAGAGGTCACTTTTCAACTAGCAATGGACCATTATATTACAGGAATGTGAGTCAATTTTTTTCTTATCCTAAGCATATATACATTCATACATATATGTATATAATTTACCCTGTACCATTTTATTAGTGTAACATATAAACCTTAGTTTTTGTCCATTCTATTACAAAGTGAATAAAAATTGTATGGTTGCACTGAAAGACCATGCAATTCAATTTTGCTGTGTTTTCCAATAGTGCTCAAAATAAAAAACCAAAAATTTATATATATAAAAATATTTCACTACCAAATCCATTAATCCTATCAAATGTAAACCTTTAATAATTTAAAGGACTAATACATGATCTTAATAAATTGAAGTTAATTCTCATATTTTAATAAAATAAAGGAGTTTTGTACTGATATGTAAATGGTCTTGCAGCTTTCCCATAGGTTCTAGGTAGACTGAACAATCCCTTTTCTCATACCATTCCTGACACGCCATCATAAGTCACCAGCATATTAATGACAACATTACATTGACTAGCATTGTTGATTACTTCCACACAAGTTGGGATCTGTTAGAAATCAAACATAACAACTCATTTTGGTATTATAGGTATTATATCCGCGAAAGGCATAACAGGCAGCATGGATCCACTTAAGAGTTTTTGCTTTTGTTTTGTTTTCTGTCCTCAAGTCTATCTGGAGGCCCTGCCCCATATAATGTGTGATCTTTGTAAGTTCTTCTTACATATATCGCCAGTGTCAGAGATAATGAAGACCTCCACTTTAGGTCATTCTCATAACTTGGGTTATTTACAGAAGCAGTTATTAGGAATCTTCCAATTGTGTTCCAGTCATCCACGACATTCGTGGGATGCATTAGGCACAAATGATTACTAAGGGACTTCTTTGAGAAGATGCAGATGCTCACAGACCATGGAAAGAGTTAAACAAACAAACAAACACACAATGCTCACAGACATTCAACTTCATCCCTGCTTTCTGTCACCTTGTCCATACTATTTTCAGCACATGTAAAATAACAAACCTCCTATCTAAGGGCTATGTTAGTCACCACATGCCTTAAGTTTTACTAACCATTTAGTTACAATATACATAGAGGAAAATGTGTGTTTCCAAAGAGACGTGATGCTGTATTGAATTTATTTCATTAAATTAACACCACAGTAAATTACCAACTACAGTGAAGACAGAGACCACACTTACAACTCCAAATCAGGCTGTGGTTTACAAATAATTATTTAAATAATAATAATAATAGCAATAATATTAAATAAAAGTGAAAACCTCACTTCTAGACTTAAGTCAGAGATCCAAGTCAGTCTTATAGGAATTTTAAGATAGGCAATTAATGAATAGTTATACTTTTCTAGAAACAAGAAATACTGTAAGCCTTTCCCTACAATGACTGATTTGAACCTATTTTTTTTTTTTCCCCAAAAGCATGCAGGAACTATTTTCAGATGCTTGGTTATGGCAGGAAGGAAGAAAAGTAATGGTTTTTGGTGTAATACAAGCAATTTGTAGTTTCGAGCATACAATTTTGCATAAAACATTGCAGGTTAAAATAATATTGTAGGTTTCAAGCCATTGCATTACAATTGAATAAGTGTCACAATTAGGTTTTGTAAAATTTAAAACTCTAAGTTTTGAAGTGAAGCAATAAAACTAAATTCTTAAACAATGACTTTTACCTTCAAACAACACAGAATAGCTATTTTTATTTGGGTTGGAAAGTTATTTACAACTAACACTGATTGAGTCTTGGTAAAAGTCCGATAACACATGAAGACGAATATTCCCTCAGCTTTCTGAAAGATTGATGAACATGTTTGAGGTTAGAGATATTTTCAACAGTGGCGATGCTAGTCTCCTACTGTGGCCAAGCATGAAGTGCATTCTTTAACCTAATTCAAAATTGAAAGCACCGAAATACAATTTAGATCTATAAAATGGGATTTGCTATTTAATCCTCCATAATTAATGATTAACAATTTAGATGCAGAGACAATGCTAATGAAAGAAAGTTTTGATTGGTGCTATTCAGTAGCTTGTTTGAGTTGCCTTTTTAAAATCAGAGTTTGTTTCCATTGACTCCAAGAACTCTTCACAAAATAGAGAAATATATATATCAAAGGAATTAAGTAAAATAGGTTAGAAATAAATAATCTTACAACAACATTTTAAATCTTTTAATGATTTAAAGAAAGGAAGACATGTAACACTGAATGCTAAACAGGTCTTTTGAACCTCTCTTGGGAATTTAGATATATATTTAGTAGAATATGTATATATATTTTTACATTTTGCGTGTAGGCCAGAGCTGTCTAAAATATCTCTTCATAGTAGGCTATAGGGATCTATCAGGAGATAGAGTAAAATAAGATCTGAGAGTAGTCTCAGTTTATTAGAGTGTTTCTTTCTGCTTTGACAATCAGCAGGGATCATAAATTTGAAGCAAATCGTGGCTTTTCTGCATCTGGGTCTGTGTTTAAGACTGAGGAAGCCTCTCTCTGATGAGCAGCTGCTGGTGGAGGGGGCGCAGGAGGGACTCCTCGGTTGGGGGGGATGGCTCCCGACGACATCTGTCGGAAGAGGGTGACTCGCTGCGGGACAGTGCTCCTGCCCCCCGCCTGAAGGCCCGTGCCGTGGACAGCCGTCACGGGCTGAGGGATGGAGGCCAGGGACTCGCCCACAGTGGGATGAGGTCTGGAAATCAGAGTGGACACCTCATGGGGCAGCGAGGGCTGCGAGGCGGAGAGGGGCCTGACCTCTCGCGTCAGGTTGGTGTTATGAAGCGCCTGCGTGCTCTTGTGCACCTCGTTTTTCGGCGTGGAGCTGCCTGGGGTCTGTGGCTGCGGGGGCGGCGGCTGCTGAGTCTGCGGCGGTTGGGACTGCGGCACTTGCGGCTGCGGCTGCGGCTGCGGCTGCTGCATGAGTGACAGCTGGGAGGCGGTGGGGGAGGCGTAGTGGAAAGTTCGGGTGGCCAGCGGGCTCTGTACAGGTGGGCTGCAGACCGCGGTTGTGTAGGAGCAGGGCGAGAGGATGGCTGACGGCTGGGGGGTCTGTGTGCTGGGACTAGGGGAATGCAGGTTGCTGTGAGACAGACTGGTCGCTGTGTACACCGGTGGAGACTGTGTCCTCATGCGGGAGGTCGGGGTAGTCGTGGAAGAGGTGGAGTTCAGGGCTGTCATCTGAGGATAATTGATGGGAGCAATTGCCTGCACCATCTCCCTATCGTGTTTAACAATCTGCTTCAGGATCTCGTTCTCCTGGTTGTTGAAAACACCCGTGTTCAGATCCTTCTGGAACTTTTGCAGAAGAATTGAGTTCTTCTTTCCTGCCAGCAAAAGAAAGATAGGCACTTAGAAAGTCTCCCCGTAACTGACGACAACGCAGAGTGAGAGTGTCTCTTGCAAACAGAATTATTGCAGTGTGTCACAGAAGAGGCTTTTCAAGAAACAAGTACCATTAGACACGAAATACAAATGTGACTCTTGCCTTTCACGCTTTCTGTGTCTCTCTGGGCAATCTTACTTTCTACTCAAGTCAAGTTGAAAAGCCTAAATTATGGCCAAAAAAAAAAAAAAAAGTCATGCTACAGAAGAAATAGAGCTATTAACATGAGGGCCACCTTGAAAAATGGGGGAAGGGGAGTGGGAAGGGTTTTTGGATCAGAATGGGCCTAGGAGCAATATTCGACTTTAAAGCAAATTTTTAAAGGAAAAAAAATGGAGATAGAGCTAATATCTAGATACTTACTATGCAACAGGCACTCTACAAGACACTTCAGGTAGATTATTTTATTTAGTTCTCATTCCTGTGAGATAGGGGTGTTCATAATCTCATTTTACCCAAAAGGGGACTAGGATATGGAAAGATTAAGAACAATGCCCAAGAAGGCATAGTTAGTAAGTAGCAAGACTTAGCAGCATATTTTCCTTATCTCTGGATCTTTAAAAAAAATATTAACGTCCACCTGTACTCAACCAATTAAATCTGCATAACCAGACTTGGGATCCAGATTTGGGTAGTTTAAAAGCAAATTTCTCCAGGGGATTCTTAAGTGCAGCCAAGGTTGAGAACTGCTTCATGACCTTTCCTCTTCCAGGGGTTGCTGTGAGGACCAAGGACACAGCGCATGAGGGCTCCACTTCCTCAGTGAGCATTAGCTCTTCTTTCTTGTTATCATCTTTGGAGTTTCTGCAATAACTCGACAGTCTCTGGCAGAATAACTAGAGCCAACGGTAGATTGGTGAAAGAAGGGAAAAACAGTGACTTTTCTATGACATCATTGATATACTTGCACCCATATGGTACCTGAAAAGTGAATTAATTTGCTATACTGCTGAATACAGTATCATATTAAAAGTAACAAAGTATATTTTTGAAACAAAAATTTATGGTATAATTACCATGATTGCAGAGAGATACAATCATTTTTAATGACTGCCTAAATGAAGTTACCTCTCTCCTTATAGACTGTCCTAATTTCCCAAAGAACAAGACCTCCTACGTTAATAATAAATGCAAATGCTTACTTAGCATATTCCCTTAACTAACTGCAGCATACATTTATAAGCAATGGCTGAAAACTGAGAAAGATAATGTTTCTTTGTGATTATGTGAATAGTCAAGATATCATAACCAAGTATCTGTAAACTTGGAGAAAACTAATGTGACTTTTAATGCACTGTTGTAATTTTATAAAGATCAAAAATACAAATGCTTAGTGCTTACTAGAAATCACATTGCCTGTATCATTGATTACAGACCATTTCATGTAAACTATCATATAAAACATTAACTGCAATAAGTTGGATGAATGTGAAGCTGTGTGTCAAGTTAACAGAAATTCTCTATTGAAATATACTGATTTTAATGCTTTATCTTAAAATGTCTAGCTGGCTTAGGAAAAACCTTATATGCTCAGAAATTCACATTTGTTTCTAACATAAACACACACCACAAAGAGGGAAATTATTTTCAAATTAAGTAAAGATGCTTTCAGGAGTACCTACTTTTTATGGATGCTGTTTCTCTGGATTACCATGTTCTATTCAATCTCTAAGATGTCAGTATGAATTTCTGATATATATTTTTGTTTATAATGGTAGTGCCCAAACACTACATATACCTCTTCCAATGTATTTTCAGGTCTTATATAATCTGTTGTTCTACTTATATAAAGGGAAAAGAAGATATGAAGTGCAGAAAAAAGCTGACATTAACAGTATGTCAATCTAAAGTCTTCACCTTAGATAAGAATATTACAAGTGATCATGGCCCCATCTCTTTTGAATTCAGTTATTCCTTCCTCCTTCCTACCTCTCTTCAACAATTATTCATTATGTACTAGGTAATGTGAATGTAATGTTGAATTAGACATGAGCCCTACATTCATAAAGCTTAGCATTTCTAGAGCCATTACAATAATAAAAGCAGTGCTGTGATGGGGAACTTCAGATGCTATAGAGGATATCCAAGGAAGACAGCCTGGTAGGGAGTGGGAGGCCAGAGAAGACTTCTATAGGGAATGATGTCTAAAGAGAGGTATGAAAGTTGAATTAAGTTAGGCTGGCAAGGGGGACAGAGAAACAAAGAGAGGAAGAAGAGAGTTTAGAAGTGGAAAATGAATACATACTACCTTACGCCATATCATAATGTTCCAGGGTATCCAGTAAGGCAAACAGCAAGCCAATCCTATCTAACTTTACTATGGCAATTATGCAAATCTTCAAATTAGCATAACTAATAAGGTCTAATTTATATATTTTATTTGGTAGCAAAAAAGGCATTAAGATATGTTGATCTTTGCAAAGTGAAGCATCTATGTAGGCTTTCTATCAAGGTTTTTTCTGCATGAGTCTGTATTACAAACATTTCAATAAGTTTCTGCTGAGACTAATATAAATGCACAAGTTTCCAATTCTCATAAAGATAAAATGTAAAGCTGAGCCTTAAATACAAAGAAAAAACTTGTGATAAAATTTAGTTTGTAATGTAGACTCATCTATACTATTTTTGGTTCTATTTTAATGCTATTTAGAATTTTTATTATTGCTTTTTACCTGAAGATTCAAATTTTGGCATCACTCGGGAAATCAGATTGTGTAGCTAGCAAAAACAGACATGAATAAATAAACCCAGAATATTTAGAAGAAACAGATAAGAATCAGATCTTTCAAGAAATATGACTATAGCTAATTGCTATTTCTACACAAATTAACAAGCAAACTATAGACTAGCATTTGGTACTTATGATTTGCCAACTTATTTTACCCCACTAGATTAAAACTACACTGTACATGAAGAAGATAGTACCTATCCGATCCAGTCGGTCAATGGCAACTGTCTCAAAGGCTCTCCTCATCATTGGATATTCCTCTAGGACCTCATTGAAATTGTCCACGGAGAGTGAGTAAAGACGACAATATGTATCAGCTCGAACGCTGGCAGTACGGCGTCCTTTGGTCAGCAGGCAAATCTCTAGAAGAACAAGGAAGAAAGACTTGTTTGGTTATTTTCTTTTAAAAGTCATTAGTGCCACTCACAATTTAAAACACAGTTCATGGTGTGAGAATTCAATAATTAGCAATATTTTCCACTTTATCTTCAAATTCCTTCTGACAAAGTATCCAACTACCAATACTCAATCTTAAAATGATGCTTTTATTTGTTTAACAATTAAGACTTTGGGTTCAAATAGAAGGCTTAAACATATTGTATCTATCCCCTTTACTTCAATCCCTTGAAGTAACAAACAAAACAGAGGCAGAAAGGGGAATTAAAAATTCACAATGGAGTCAAAACAGGAAGGGGTTATAAATCAGAGTTTTTAAGAACTCTGAAGGCAGAAAGCAGATGATATAATCTAGAGAGAAGCCAAAATAGGTCCAAACATTGGCTTAGAGAGTCCTATGACAGAATAAAACTAACAGAGGTTCAGATATATTTTAGGTATGTCTTAATTCAGTTTATAAATTCCCAATAAGATCAGTGTGAATTAAATTATATTACACTGAAACAATTATATTATATTACATTTGGAAAATTATATTCCAAATGTACAGAGGGGCTTTTTATTTAAATATCTCTTAAGGAAAATTATTTTCATTTTGCTTTGTAAAAATTATGAATTAAGTTACACTCCCATAGGCTTTGACTTTTTTTTAATTTGGAAAAAAAATTTAAATTAGCTTTAAAATAACCAACTTGAAAAAACAAATAATAGAAATATTTCTAAAATTTATAGCCTCTTAAAAGAAAATGCAGAAAAATAAAGATTGAATATCTAAATTAATACTCTTCTGAACTTAAAGAAGGTCAGTTCATGTTGATAAGTCTTGGGAGTAAATTATGTGGGTACTATGTACTTGATGTTAGCACTGAAAATATGAATCAAATATGGCATCTGCTTTTGTATTATTTATATTATGCTGTAAAAAAGTCAAGTACATAGCAATGTAATAAAAAGAAGTCTTTTCAATATGACTCCAAAATTAAATTCCTGTGTCACTAAAGTACTAATGCCATATTGTATAATTTATGATTGCCACATCATGACAAATAAGGTGGCGATAAATGTTTTACTGGTAAAAGCTAATTCCAAATCTGAACATATAATAAGTTGTCACATAGAATAATGAGTGAAAGAATCCAGACATGGGGGGCACATACCGTGTGAGTCTATTTATGTAAAATATAAAGAAAAGGTAAATCTTTAGATATAGATAACAAATTAGTGTTTGCCTGGGGCGGAGGATGGGAAAGGGAATTAACAATAAGTGGGCACAGGGATTCATATGGGAGTGACAAAAATGTTCTTAAACCTGATTTGTGGTGATGGTTTCATCACTTGGAAATTTACTAAAAGATAAATGAACTGTACACTTCAAATGGGTAAATTGTGTATGTAAAATATATTATGCTAAATCTATAAAAAGAGAGAAGAAAAATAAGTATTGTATTTTATTTTAATCTTTGCATTTATTCTATTCATGTTTGAATTTATGTTTTCTTTTCTAAAGCCTTTCTCTTTACTGTAGAATCATTGTGTCTTTCTCTGTGTCTAGAATGTTTCCCTTGTGTGTTGAATGTTTTGTTAAGTCTGTCTTTTGATGTGTATTCACGTTGAAAGCTAAAAACTTTGGTAATGTTGCAAATTTGTTAATTTAGAATTTTTCTTTAGGGCAAAAAGGTGGGAAGTTTGTCCTCATATTTCCCTAAATGCCAGAATGAAGATGGCTTTACTCTAGGTCACCGACATCTCTCTTAAGTGTCCTAGCTATTCCCCTGTTCAAATGCTTTATGAAAGAACTTTTCCCCCTGGGGAGAATGCCTGTTGGCTCCAGGCTATTCTGTCATGTGGAGGGAAGAATGAAGAATCGATTGTTCGTATAACTACTGTCAGCATAAGTCACCATCTTTTTGCCCTCCCTTTTTGTTGGTTCTTCTGTAGGTTCTGTTGTCTCTTAAGTAAGATTCTCTTCAGGATTCTTCTGGGATATCTGTTCTCTCCTTGGCCCCAGTACTCTGTATGTATATTAAGTACCTTCTACTTTCCCTTCAAGTTTCTTTAGTAGCCACCAGAGGCCTGTGTTACAGTCTGCATGTCAAAGAATACTGAATAATATTGGCTTATCCAATAAAATTATGTCATGATACCACAAAACAAAAATCTGGAGGTAGGCATTGCCAACATTGATTCAGCACCTCAATGATGCCAACACGCTGTGTTAGTAAGACTTTGCTTTTTCTTGGCTTTCCTTTCATGATCACAAGTTGACAGCAACAACAACATGCATTCAAATGCTCACATGATAGATCCAAAATAGGGAGAAAGGGACAGGTTTCCCATGTTTCTTTCTTTTCCATTATGAAGGTAAAAGTTTCACTAAAGATTCCTAAACTTGATTTCTCGAACATTTTATTACCAGAACTGTATCACACGGCCACTCTTCACTGCAAGAAAATATTTAAAAATGAATATTTGGTGACTAAATTAACTACTGGTAGTGATTAGATTAGGTAAATACTGGAATAAATTAATTACTGGCGGTGATTTAATTAGGCAAGCACTGGTTTAATCTCTGAAATTGTGTATGTTGTCAGTCACACAAGATCTGAAAGAGCCATAGTTGCTGGTTAGAGAACGAATGTCATTCAGCGTTTCACTCTTGTATCTACTTTCTGTCTTCTAGAAAGGTGTGACATTGTCTCATCTCCTGATTGTTCCCAAGTACACATTTATGCATAAGGTCTTTGTCTTTTGTAGTTTGGGTTAATATTTTATTATTTTAATCCTTTTAATTTGATCTCTGTAAAGGGAAGAGGTAAAGACATATCCTGAGGATCATCTAAAGAAGTGGACTTTTCTTTACTTGTTTCATGCTTAGCAATTACCCAGATTGTTTTTTTACAAAGAGTATGCATTTATATATTGCATTTGCATTTTTAAAACAAGTTTAAAATTAGAAATAAAAACATAGCTAATTTCAATATGTATAGTCATTTTAGAGATACAGTAAAATAGATTTATTATAACATGGATATAAGTTTGTTCATATTTTTTTCTAAACCAATGTCTACAAATGATTCTCTGGCCTCTATCATCTGAAGTTCTCATATAATAAAAGATGTACAATATATGCAGCATATGTTAAATGGTATAGGTCCCCATAACTAAGTAATCTTGGCTTGAAGTGATTAAATATTGCCATTGGTAAAAAAACAAAAACAACAACAAAAAAACACACTTATTTAAAGAGGATGCTTTTAAAATCATGTTCCAGACTTTCGTGAAAAAAAATGTGTACTTGCGTCATGTGCTCTTAACCAAGAGTGTTTCGATCTTGTCACCCCAGTAAAGTATATTGTGCTGGGGGTTTGGAGGCCTGTGTTACCGTCTCAGACTGATTACTCTTGGCTGTGAGGATTTAGACACACTTATATTCTGCGGACTTTATCAGTAAAATGTAAAACTCAATTACACATCTAGAGTTTTATTAACATTAACTCTGTAATTTAGACTTTGTTTAACTTTTTTTGTCTTTAGAGTCTCATTAATTCTTATATCTCCAGTGTCCACATGGTGCATAGTAGGTGCTTAATACTTTTAAGTTGAATCATTGAATCAAATAGCAACATTTTCTACAAAATGAATGATTTAATCACCTATACTAAAAAATGCATTTATATTTAATGTGACGTGTCTCCTTATGGAATAACTAGGGGCTAAATATAAACTTATACTACAAAGTCCTTTCAGGAGCTATGCAAAAATATTTATTTATTACCAACTCAAAACCCATCAGCCATTATCTTGCTGTAGCTCCTTAGTAATTTCTTAGTGAGAAACAGAAAAAAATGAAAGTATATTCATTAGTGTGGAAATAGTCAGGGGCAGTATTACAAACATTAAATAGTCCCGTCTTTTAAAGCCTCCATACTCTGCTTCTACCATTAACAACAGAATTAAAAAATAACACAGTAATGAAAAAAAAAGTAAACTTTTTGATGGTATGAGTCTTAGATTTCATGAATTAAATTTCCAGATTTAATATGAATAGAGCAGGGGCATCTCTGTGAATTAATTTTCTCTTGATATAGTATTAAGTTATTTTAAGAATCTACTTATTGAGTAAACACAGCCTTGTGTTAGGTGTTAGTTTTTGTGTATTTATTGTGTCTGTATCTGCGTCTCTGTGTGTATCTTGGTGGGACAGGGAGGAGGGGAAGTTGAATAAAGGATCAAGAGACCTTTGGTCATCTGTAGCTCCCACTACCCTTATGTATTGTTTTATCACCTTTTAATTTTTTTAACTGAAATTTCTAATTATTTTCTAAATAATGGCTGTATTATCCTAGCTGGTTTAAAACATAAGCCCTACAGTTGCATCATTGTATCCCACAGAGTTCTTGCTACATTGAATTTTGAGCCCAGACAAAATGATTTGAAAACGCTATGAATATGTCAGTGCTTGTGAATAAAACCAAAGCCCGCGCTAACTTCTTTTCTTAAGTTTTAGATGATATAACAGTGGTTCCCCTCCTAGATAGCTCCCCTTGGTAATAGAAATTGCCAAAAGATTTATGTACCTTCTTTAAGCAACACAACACATCTCTCAAGTTTTATGTAATGTCTATAATGAAGAAAAATATATAGAAGATTTGGTAACGTCCTTATTCACTAGGTGGAAAATTAACTTGCCTTTTGGGTGCTTAGGTTGATTTCATGAGACAAATAAAATAAAATACAAAATGAAATAAAATTGAATTTCTGAAGAACAAGCTAAGTGTTCAAGCTTAGCTTTATATAAGCTTTTTAAGATACTGTCTTGGCATATTTTCTAGAATCTGTCTGTTGTTCCAACCTTTCTGCCTTTTTTTCTTCTATGCTTATTCTCTGAAAACTGAACTAGAAATTTCCTAGTGGTGCAATCACTGTTTTAAGGACCATAGTACAAATTTTCTTGGCTAATAGGTCCCTTCATTTGAATGCAAATTTTCATATTATCATCAACTGTACAAGTAATGAGGTCTTAACATATTAATTTTAATTTGGTAGAATTGTCCTGATTTTCTATACAGGGTATTTATGAATGGCTAAGAAGTTATTTCACCTTGCTAAGATGAAACTGTGATAATACACCCTGTAACAGGAACATTAGAATACTCTGTTTCCAATTTCAATGTCAGAAAGAGTATGGCCTTAGAGATTAGATTTGGCCTAGCACACTATATGTATACTTTTAATAATACTTAGGGTATGAGGTATATAAACTGCCCAATGCTATTTTTGCTGACATTAGTTAACCCTGATTATAAACATTTAAGTCCACCTGACAATTCTGTCACCTATATAAACAGTCATTTTTATAAGGTAGGCAAAATGGCTTCAAGCATTTTGCAACTCAGAAATATTTTCCTGACCTATAAAATTGAGTTTGACATTGCAGTGATACAGAGCTAATCAGGAACTCATAACAGAAATTTCTAAAGTAATGTGTTTCACCTGAGTTCCTAAAATTTATAAGTAAAATTGTACTCAGCCACTCACAGTAACCTAAGCAAAAGTAGCTTCTTTTTATACCTGATACCATTAAATAAAACAAATTCTCTGTTGTATATCAAAATACTAATTTCCTATAAGTTATTTAGAATTCTAATTCAGTGTGTCATTATAATGTGCAAAAGGGAGTATCACTTTAATTTTCTTTTTTGTATTTGTAGTCCTTCTATATTTATACTAGTGAACTAGTAAAATAATGCCTAGGAATGGTATAGAAAATGATAACATCTGGCTTAAATCAATCAGCATATCAAGCTTGGCTGCTAGAAGTACTCTGAGTGTCAAATGGTTTTGAATAGGGATCCAAAGAAATTTAAATTAGGATAGAACATTAAATATATGCAAATTTTGTAGTATTTATTTTAGAATATTTCACATTTTGTATAATCTTCAAAACAGAGATTGACTAGAACATATTTCCAAATACAGATATTCTATAGGAAAGATTATGCACCTAAGATAGATTACATATCATAACACATATATGAAGAATCGGAATACATAATTTTGCCTGTTTCTAAAGATGTAACTGGTTATTTCAATTCACACATTCTTTTTTTTTTTTTTTTTTGAGTTGGAGTCTCACTCTGTTGCCCAGACTGGAGTGCAGTGGCCACACCCAGCTACCACAGCCTCGACCTGCTGGGCTCCAGCGATCCTTCTGCCTCAGCCTTCCAAGTAGCTGGAACTACAGGCACGCACTACCACGCCCGGCTAATTTTTTTATTTATTGTAGAGATGAGGTCTTGCCAAGTTGCCCAGGTGGGTCTTGAACCCGCGGGCTCAGGCAATGCACTCACCTCAGCCTCCCAAAGCGCGGGATTACAGGCTAAGCCACTGAGCTCAACTCAATTCACACATTCTTAATTGCATAATCATTAGTGTTCTCTCTGATTAGTTATGCCAACCATTATTTATGGCTAATTAGATCAAATAAAGGTGTAATAAATCTTAGCTTCAGGTTTGATCAATTCATCTCTCTTGAAACATATGAATTAGGATGATCACCTGGGACTCTGAATGTTGATCTACTAGCAACTCCTCAGACAAGTTACACATGGCAGTTATTCATTGACAAAGTTGTTATTTAGTTAACAAAAATAGTGCCTATAAAGAGCCCACCACAAGCCTAGCACATTTTGGCTCCTTGTAAAACATTGGTTTCCTTCCTTTTTCCCTCCGTTCTTTCTTTTCTCCTTGTAATTTTTCGTGATGTTTGGCTCTACCTCTTAAAACTCAGGAAAAGTAATAATTCATATGTCAAGTAGCTCTCCAAATTTGTGAAATATAACATCGTCTAAATTCTGGTAGAAGTAAACCATTTGTTTATAAAATAACCATCCAAATTCCTTAGACTATATCTCAAATAGGATGGTTTCACATCCATGGACATCCTCTCGTAAATGCCTCAGGGAGAATTTATCTTTGTGCCTCCGCTCCATTTCGATCATTTTGCATCTTAGTTTCTACAACACACTGTTGGACTTATTCATAGGACATTTCTCTATACTACTATAAGGTTTCTAAAAGCAAGTACAACAATCAGATTTGTAATGCCCAACACTTATCACAGATTTAGTCACATACTATTTGGTCCAAGAAACATAGAATGAGTGTATCAATCAATAAATGGAAAGCAGAATAACGTATACGTGGTTAGAAATAGTCGTCAAACAAGGTGCTCACATTTGAACACATTTCAAATAGTCATATCTTATTAAGGAGCTTTGACTTTATTTCCCAGAAATTACAAGATATACAAATAGTATAAATACTACTTGTCTTCTGTAAGTTAGAATAGAATTTCTATCAGTAATTCCCAAGCTATCTGTTGGGTAGATAGGAAACAACCACTAGAAGCCCCATGTTAGCCTAAGTGATAAATACAGTAGTTTTAAGGGGATCTGTTATGTGATTGCAACAAAAATCACATACAAATATTAAAGCTATGAAGGGTAAGACCACAGTTTTCCTGTTTCTATCTGACTAAAAATTCACCAGGCCATTCCGGATTGTTTCTTTTGATTTTAAATCTACCAACACTCAACTCTTTAAAAGTTAATCAAACACCTTGAATTATAAATGCTTTTTAAAAACAGTCAGCTTTTAAAAAATTCATCAAATGATTTTGGCTCTCAGATACCGCCATCATGTTTATTGAAGTAATATACTGACAGCTCTGTTTTTCTACGTGGCTTAATATGCTTACACAAAATGTAAACAAAATGGATAGCCGATAATAGTCTAGAAAATATATTCACTAGATATTTATGAGGCAAGTCTACTATAGCAAAAAAAGTTATTTGTCTTCAAAATATTTCCCGATTCATATTCTCTGTCCTCTCTCTCTCTTTTTCACACACACACACACACACACACACACACACACACACACGCACGTGGGCGCGCGCGCACATCTCAAGCATGCACACACAATAAAATAGATTTTAAAATACATTTTTCTGCAAAAAATAATGATCAATTCATTCAGAATGGGTTTCTAAGTGCAGTGTTTGTCACACTTTAATATACATAGAAATCTCCTGGATTGTCTTGTTGAAAGACTGATTAGGAATTAGTAAATCTGGAGTGGGGGCCAAAGAATCTGCATTTCTAACAAGTGATAGGTATTGTCAGTGATAAAGTTTATTTTGTAAAATGGTTTCATATAGCTGTGAGATTTACAAGTAAAACAGGGTTCCTCACTTAAAATGAATTGAAAAAACAAGACAAAAAGAATGGAAATTAAGAAAGAACATAAATTCAAGTTAACAGCTGATTTCCCTGTAACCAGCACCCTGAAGGAAACTATGGGCAATACAAAATAAGCGAGTGACACTGACCCTGACTGAAAGTGTGGACAGTTATAAATTAAAGCATAATATCCAAAAAAGCTTTAGCATAATTCCAAAGCTAAATTATCTACTAGTGACTTTATAAAAATCCAAAAAATGAATCATTTATCATACTTTAGTATGATAACTGGTGACATAAAGGCCTTGTTTAGGCTTTGAAAAACGTGTAGAAACTGCATTAGATAGTCTATGAGTATGGAGAGGACAGGAGAAAAGGAATTGGAAAGGAAAGGACAATATTAGCATAAAATAGTATCATGAACACAGGTTTAGAGGAGTTTGGAAGGCAATTTTTTTAGAGAATTGTAAGAAGAGTAACCTTACAAGACCATGGAACTTGGTTAGGCAAAGAAAATATTTCTCAATGGATAGGAAGCTTCTCCTTGATCTATAATGCTACCGAGGGCTACTAAGGAAGAAATTTGTGTGTAAAATATTGTTTTAGAAAACAGAGTTATATGGCAAGTCCCAGCTCTCTACATATGTTGCTGTGTATGGGAAAGACACTCAATCTCTCTTTCTTGAACAGGTAAATCTCTTCTTTCACAAATATTTTGTTTTTTAATGAAAGAATATTTTAAATCTATAATCAGTTTGTAAAATGAACTGGAAGGGAAGCTCTTAGCAGTTAATATAAAAAATTGTAAAGAAGTTTTGGTAATGATTTGGCAGAAATTGCTAGAAGTGAAGCTATAGGACTGAGAAAAATAGTGATCTTTATTTTTAAAAATATCGCTGCAAAAATAAGGTTTCAACAGAACTTGGAAGGAGGTAGGCATCCATGATTTTTAACATAGACATAAAGCAAACAAACAAACCGACAAAAACACTAAACTGTGTCTTTCCTGTGAGCAAACATGTTAAATAGTTGTTTGGGGGGAAAAAAATCAAACAAAACTTAGCATCCAGAAAAAAAATCTCATTTCATGAAACTCCTCTAATCTTAAAAAAGAAAAAAAAAAATCAGAGTAGTATTCATGTGTGTGCCTACAAGTTGGTAAACTTGTGCCATGTAACTCTGAAAATATGTGATAACTGGCTCAACCAAAAGTGGCACCTATCCCAAAGATGATCATCTATAACCTGGGCAGCAACCCATACAATGACCTGGCTGGGGAACTCTTTCAAACGGAAATACTTTATATAAGACTTGACTATATGCTTACATAAGATTGTGGTCATGAATAGCTAGAAAAGTCGGAGCGCGAGTTATGAGAATAGTTTATACCTAATGTGTTGTTGGGCCACTGGAATCACTGTGGTTTCCTGGGGGACATTCTCACTTGCCAAAACGTCTGCCTCGGCACTCCTGAAATGATTGCCTGTGTTTATTTTCTTTCTGTCCTTCCTTACAATATACTCTATCACCTCAGTTAACCTGAACCTGACTCTGTGCCATCAGCCTGAAAATGCTTCTACCTGTGACCTTTAAGGTCTAGCAGTTCACACCAGTCAATTTTGTAAAAAGCTTTTACCTTTTCTTCTTTTCTTGTTCTCCTTTGATAGCCTCCAATGAGTTATTCAAGTCCAGCATATTAGTAGCCACAGAGAAGCCTTGAAGTGAGTAGAAAATGAATATCCTACCTATGGGGTTTTCATTTTCTACTACTTCTGAGTAATTTAAAATGTACAGAGGCTAAGTTGGAATCAATTCTTTTTTTTTTTTTTTTGAGTTGGAGTCTCACTCTTGTCACCCAGGCTGGAGTGCCATGGCATACTCACAGCCACTGCAGCTTCGACCTGCTGGGCTTAGGAGATCCTTCTGCCTCAGCCTTCCAAGTAGCTGCAACTACAGATGCACACCACATGCCCAGCTGGTGGAATCAATCTTTATGTAAGATAACAGCACAAATTTTTTAGACAAATAAAGCCATTCTACTAATCTTACCACCACTCCTCAACCAAGAAAACATTCACACTTACAAATTAAACCTAACAGAGGTAATATCTGTTAATCTTTTTCTACTCTAAGAAACGTTATTCTCTATGACAACTAATGAGCAAGTTAAAGGTAATATCACAATCATAAAAATGTCACTGAAATCATTTTTAAATGTTGATAAGAAATACTAATCCACATCAGTAATTAGCAAATTTAGTACGTAGTATGTATTAGTTGATTGAGGTAAAATGCATATAGAGTGAAAGGATATTGATTAGAAAACATATTTTACAGAATGGTTTTGTTCATATTATCTTAGAATGTCATACATTTGAAGAAAATCTTGTTTTGAAATGAGGGGTTAGAACAGAAGTCCTACAGCCAAATCCAATCATTGAAATGTTGTCTTTTTTGTATTAAGAAATGGATTTTACATTTCTAAAGGTTTGCTTTAAAAAAATGAAAGATGTATATGCAACAGAGAACAATTACAGCACACAAAGCCTAAATATCTACTATCTGGACCTTTGCCTAAAAAATTTGCCTGCTCCTCAGTTAAACAGATTATTTTTTCCTTCCAAATAGATGTCCCTTATTGGGTCTTAACTTAGTCAAATAAAATCTAAAAGTAATAGAAATTAGTGGAATAAAGATGTATGAAACATGTTTTAGCTTGCAAATTTAAGCAAGGTGAAGTGAGGTTTTGGGTCAAACACTCCTACAGTTTATCCAAATTGCATATTATCTATTATATTTTTAAAAAGAAATTCTCCCTGACCCACCTGGTCAGCATGATAAAAGCACATCAGCAAACTCTCCCACCAGAAGTGGTCTGTCTCTCCTTATGGAGAAACGGTACCTACTCATTCTTTAAAAGTTTAAGATAGATGTAATAGATGTGACTATGCCCTTTTGAAATCATGTTCAGAAGAAACCTCACTTAACCAGAAACTTGACAAACCAGTATTTTATTTTCATGTCTGTGAAGAATGTGGGCAAGAGACAATTTTTAAAAAGATCAAAGTTACAAAAAAAAATAGCTCATTTAAAAAATATTTTTGTTTATGTTTTCATTGTGGGAAATCGCAAATACATAAAAAGAATAGAACAGTATAATAATATACTATAAGTACACTAGTAGAAGAGTATAATATTGTAGTTTAAAAAGTTGTTGAATAGTATACTATAATAGTATAATAAACGCCCACAAGTTCATCGCCTAGCTTCAACAATTAGCAACTTATAGCTGGACATCTTTCACTGATACTTCACATATTCCCCTTACCTTTGTTATTTTGATGTAAGTTGCAGAAATATGTCAACCTAAAATTTCAGTAACACTAAAAGATACATATTCTTAAACGAAAGTGTCTTTTAAATCACATCACACCTAAAAATAATAATTTCTTAATATTTTCAAGTGTCTAGTTGATGCAAAAACTTCTAAGCAAAAACAAATATAGTAAAAAAAAAAAAAAAACAATTTTCAAGTCATGTCCCAAGTACCTCACCTTAATACAGGAACTTAAATAAAAATGTCCTCTAGAATCTATAACATTTAAAATAATTAAAAATAAGCATTGAAATATGAAAGATATATAAGACAATAATACTGTATTAGGAAAAAATCTAATACTCATGTATTTCCAAAAAAGGATACTAACTTATTTTTTAAAGAGAAATTGAAAATAAAAAAAGGATTTTGTTGTTGAACACCAGCAGAATATAATTCATATATCCTTGTCCTAAAATACTGACTTATAAAGGTATATTTAGACTTACTATTTTTGTATTATCATTACCATCACTAGCAGAAGATCCTAAACAGAAAGATGAATGACAATTGGAATTTCAGAGGACAAGTGAGAACGAACAAAGAGTTAAAGAATCTCAGAAGAAAAACAAAATAAATGCAAGAAGATCATTCTTAATATTACTTGACTATTATTAATTGTTGTGCTTGAGTCCCGATATATAAAACTGAGTGAGACACTCTAGACCAGAATTACTCAACCTCAGCCCCATTGACATTTGAAGCCAGATAATTCTTTGGTGTCTGGAATTGTCTTGTGCATTGTAAAATGTTTAACTTCATCTTTCTGGCCTTGATCTACTAGATGCCAGTAGCGAACCTCTCACACCAGAAGTGTTACATTGAAGTACTGACATTAGTGCTGACAAGTACATACTTTTGGTCTCCTATCTTCACAAACCCTGCTCTAAAAACCCAAGTGGCAAACATGCTGTTGCTTTGTGTCTTTATACAATTTTTGAATCATCTTTACAACAGAAGCTTAAAATTATGTTTTAGATATCAAAGAATCTATAATTAAACTTTTTGGGACATTTGCTTTGATTATGCAATCTTTTTTGGATAATCTTCTTGGAACATTGTAAAACAAATGCTAATCATTTTGTTCACGAGAGCAGCTATTTAGACACATTAGAAATGCTTTTCCAAAACTTCATCTATTTTTCTTTTCCATTCAAGTGTCAGGTAACTCCATATAGGTTACCAGTTAATTAAGCAGGATAAAAAAGATCTCTGCTAAAGAGTCCATGTCATTTAGATGCAGAGGTAAAAATGAGAAAGAGGAAAAAAAATTATATTAGTGTTAATAAGTGGTAATCAATGTGCAAATTGTTTATAACAGAGGAAGTTTGATTCAGTTAGGGCTTTTTGTCTAGTGTGTGCAAAGAGGTATTTAAGGGTATGCAGGCGAAAAACACAGAGAAACTCTTCTTTTTGGTTAGGTACAGCGTATGATTAGGAGACTGTTAAAAGAGGCATGTATAACTATTATCTGCCTGGCAATATGTTACATTTTAGGTGCTGCTGTATGTACTAGCTGGATAGTTGATGTATATTCTGTATTTGCAGACAGGCTCTGTGGCATCCACCCCTGCCTACCATTAGTCTGAGACAAAAGGAAATACACTCAGGATGAACATAAGCTGGCAACAGCATTTTTAGGAGGAAAAAAAATAAAAGATTACACATTGAAAATGTTTCCCAGGCTCAGAGATGACATTTTGCTGCTGTGATTCCAAAGTTGTTTTTCACTGTGGGTATAAATGCTTTGCAGATAGTTTCACATGCACTATATTATCAAGATCTGCTTAGAAATGCTTGAAGCAATGAAATGCAATGTTCAGTCTCACGTTTATACATAGTTCTGTAATTTTCTTTTTCTTTTTTTTTTTTTTTTTGAGTTGGAGTCTCACTCAGTCACCCAGACTGGAGTGCAGTGGCCACTCCCAGCCACCGCAACCTCGACCTGCTGGGCTCCTCCGGCGATCCTTCCGCCTCAGCCTTCCAAGTAGCTGGAAGTACAGGCGCGCACTACCATGCCCCGCTAATTTTTTTTGACTTATTGTAGAAATGAGGTCTCGCCAAGTTGCCCGGGCGGGTCTCGAACCCGAAGGCTCAGCCGGGTGTGTTAGACCACGCCTGTAGTTCCAGCTACTTGGAAGGCTGAGGTGGAAGGATCGCCGGAGCCCAGCAGGTCGAGGCTGCGGTGGCCGGGAGTGGCCACTACACTCCAGTCTGGGCGACAGAGTGACTCCAACTCAAAAAAAAAAAAAAAAAAGACAGAAAACAGGAAATACTATTGGTAATGTGTAGATCTGCCTTGATCAGAATATTTCAAAAACTATACCTTACAACTTGCATAGGATCAGGGTACAAACCGATGTGAAATTTGATTTGCAAATGGTGGTAAGAATAGGTGGCACACTGCCAGAAAGCATTTTAAAAATAATTGAGGAGGGTATGAGAAAAGAAATGGGCAACAAATGTGTCTCTAACTCTACTCTCAGATATCATAAAGACACACTTCCTACTGTCAATGTTCTGCCATCAAAAAATTTAAAAAAATTTCTCAGAATAATATCTATTATTTCTCACACATGGGTTTTTTTCCTTAAGAGTTCTCATAATATGTCATAATATGCTTGTTATATTTAAAATAAAATAAGCAATATCCTCAGCAATGTGCTTACTGCCGTTGCAACGATTAATTTGATGGAATAGATGGGTGAATAACCCAGGCCAGCCCAGTTAAAAGAGGCATACTGCTGGTGAAACACCTACCCATGGAGAACCCTTATCCAGAAACTGGTTTATTGTTTTCAATGCATTTTCAATCATCTGACATGACTTTATTTATTGATTTAATTCCTTGTTTAATTTCTGTTTCTGTCAACTAACATGTAAGCTGCATGGGGGTAGGATAATGTCTTTTTTCTTCACTACTGTATTTCCATTACCTACAAAAGTAACTGATGCGTTACAGTTGTTGAATGCATATTTGTTAGAGAATGAATGAGTAAAATAATGAATAAAGTGGTTAGGATATATTTGGATATCATAGTGTAGTAACATAATTTTAAAATTTATTTAATTAGGACCAAGAAAAGGTCAATCCATTTTTTTCCGTGTGGACACAAGTAAAACAATAAGAAAAATCAAATTACTAAACATCCATCATCACCATCAGTACATTTTAAAAAGTTAGTATTAGAAATAGAGTAATTTCAAAATAAAAAAATAACAAGATAGTTGAATAAATTTATCTCTAAAAATAACTCACTACATTGTTTTTATAGTAAAAATTTCTTTACAGGCCAGTGTAAAATCCCATACAGACCTGTATCAGATTGCTCTATGGACTTTAAAAATGCAATTAGCAAAAGTGACTTTCTATCATTATATGAAAATGGCTTGAGTAAACTATTAATAATCGTTTTGTCGTGGACTCATATGTTTCTTCTCAGCCTCGGATCACTGGATTAGCCTAATATTAACATGTCCAAATATATATGTGATAAACAGAGATGGGTATCAGTTTTAGGGTCAGAGGATTGTCTATGTTTTCATTCTTATAGGCAAAGTCCTTCTTGCTGAGTGACTTCTTCTAAGGCTTAGAAGATTTTCCTACACTTTTGTTCTCCAATATAAAGGTTTAATGATGAGTGTATCTTTCTACCATCTGATACAAATTGTGCTTACACCAGCAGAGACAGCTGAAGTTATTCTATCAAGTTTAACTGACAAATGGGATATTAGCGCGCATAGAAGACAAGGACATCTGTACAAATTCTGGATACGTACAGGCCAGATATAAATTTGACCTTTTAAAAACAGTTAATCATTAATAATTGTTTTTCTTACAACTGCTGCATATAAATTAATTATGATACTTATTTTACACACAACTGCACTGAGGCTAAAAGAATTTGATTAACCTACTTAAGACCAAATAACTTGTTGGCAAAGAAAGGGACTTGAATTTGGTTTTCAGTCTGTGTGAGGCTGTCCTTGTTTCACCATGCGGCCTTGACCAATATGGCATTGGGCTGATTAAAATGGCACTCATTAAAAAAAAAGGCAGAGAATATTTTAGTACACTTTCCCAAAAACCATTACTGAGATGTCTTAGAGGTAGACAAATGCATTCATATGAACTGTTGTAAAGAAAAAAATTAAGAGAAACTAAAGCAAAAATATATTTAGTTAATAGCTAAGTAGAAGCAAAGTGATCCAAAGCATAGCTCCAAAGAGACTTAGCATCTGTGCACTGAAACGCTTGTTTTTAGCAAGTCCAACTGTGTTTCCTAACTATGTCAATCCTCTTTCCCTTGGCTAATGCAGAATCCAGTTTACAGAATATATCAAACTGCAGCCTTCTTGCTGAGAGGAGCTGAATGCTGCTTTAATTTCCCAGCCGGGAGCTGATATTTCATCATGAATCAGGCATATTAAATTGTTGTGTAAATGGAAGACCACAATGTAGGCCATATGGCAGTTTCTCTTTGCAGAGGAAGAGAGACTTTCAAATCAAACTGTTAAGTCTGAGAACCATTTGAAGTCACAGTCATTAGTTTGGAGATATGGACAATAGATATATTTCTCTCTTCTAAGTGTTTTTCCCTCCTTCCTATGCACCATAAGAGAGAGAGGTCCTTCAAAATTTGAAAAAAACAATCTAGGTCAACCCAAAATCTATTACATTCCAAGTGATTTCCAGAAGTTTCTTTATATTTCACAAAGAAGGGGAGAATATGACTTCAAAATTCATTTTCTAAGTCCCCATTAGGGTCCTGATCACTTTGGAATGAGCAGGAGAGATTTCGGAGAACCAGAAATGAGTTTCTGTATGTAAAGGAACAGGTGTGGTTTCACATAATTTTTGACTCTAAAACAGACTACACTTTCCTTCAGTTTGCCATTTCCAACACAACTTTTACTTGGCATACTACTGTTTAGTTTTTACCACTCAGCACAGAAGTTACTTCATTCATCTATCCAAAGAATTTATATTTCAGTCTAATGCATGACAGGTATCATTCTAGGTATACTAAGTAGAAAGTAAACTCCTTACTCTCATGAAACTTGCATTCTAGAGGAATAAGAAACCTCAAATAAATAAGATGACTTGAACAATGATACATGCTGTAAAAATTCAAACAGGGTAGTGTGATAGAGTGATACCCTGCATCTAGAATACGATAGTCATAAGATTATCAATACACGTAGGAATGTTGAATTTATTTAAATCATTTCTTATTTGTTTGCCTAAATGAATACATGTTTCTTCTAAGATACTCTTCTCGTCAGGTAAAACACATATAGGTTTCTGAAGCTCAGATCCCCATTTCAAGTTTCTCACTGACATAACTCATTCATAATCGTTTTCTTCCACCTCATTGTGACAAATGCCAGTCCAAATCCCTGCAATTATGACAATGCCATTATAATTACAGATGAGACTCTTTCATGAAAAGGCAGACCCACTCCTTCAGAGCCACTGGCAGCATCAACCCCTGAAGGACACTTCTGTCTTTGATGTGGCATTCTACTTGCCCTCTGCCTCCGTATTCTCAGGGCCTTGGACATTTGATTCAGGCACAAGTGGGCCAATGCACACAGCTAATGCAAATAATTGGATGTTAAATCCAAAATATCTTTCTAAAATGTTATCCCCTGGGCTGGAAATACAATTTCATATTCCCTGTTGTTATTTCTTTTTCTCATTTTCACTCTTCTTACATCATTATAGACTTCTCACTTGGAGACTAGTGGGAATTAGGTTTATTCTTAGGCATTTCTGAGGTCTTATAGACTTAGATACTTTCAAAACAATACATTTAATTTGGAAGGGTATTCTACTTAAATATTTGTACTGACTTTAGTTTTCAGCTATTACAGGTATTTTGGCATCTTAACCATTTTTTATTGTCCCTGAGAAAAAAATCTCAAGATTATTATCTAAGAAATGTAGCCAAGACCAATTATCACCAATTTTTCTTTTCTTCACAGTTTTAGTGACAAATGATCTTGGCTTAAAGATGTTCCACCTAATAAGGGAAGGGATGTTAAGTTTTCTTTTATTTCTAAAACAATCTATACCCTCCAGCAAAGTTTAAGGAGGTAGCAAAATACATTCATTTAAAAACAAGGTAATTGTGGCAAATGAGTGATTCATAAGGGCTCTTATAAACCAGAAATGACATAAGATTTGTTCAGAAATGACCTAGCTCTTTATTATTATCTTTTAAAGCAGCATTTTATGATTATCTTATAAACAAAGCATCAGATGCTGGCCATCAGTTACCCATCTTCTCTGATAAAATTTCCTTTTCTTCTTTATTGTCTGGGGAGACACACAAATGGTAATTTTAAGTTTTTAAAGAACGAAAAGTTAGGGAACTATATAACAACTAAAGTTTTGACAACTGCAAATTTTTACCAAATAAAGTTAAGATTAGAGAGAAAGGGTTATAATTTCCTCTCTTGATCCTTCAAACAAAAACATATTCTGTAATAAAAAATCCAAAATGCAAAGTGGCACTTTCAGAATGAAATTGCTCAAGTATAATAATTTCCCCTTATTTAGCTTGCCTGAATTTTTCCATGTAAGATTATCTCTCTGAAGCACAAACAAGCAATTTGAAATCTATAGTATATAATTCTTCTCTGTAATACTCTCTTATTCTTCCACCACATTTGATCATATTACAGTTCAAAGAAATCAAGTCTAATAAGAAAATTAATCTCCTTCTATAACACAATATCTTGGCAAGGTTGTGCCCACACGGTGCAAAGAAGTGATCGGATACCTGTGTGTTTAATTTAACATGTTTAAAGAAGAAATCAATTCAGAAAATTCAGACTACTGAATTATCACGTGGTTTTAGTTTTAATCCATTCTATACTCTGAACTTATAATCAGAATGCCCTGATTTTAAAGGTATCGAAGCCAAGAATCAAGCTACTCTAGGTCTAAGATTCTCAGATATAGGGAATCAACTTTTTGTTAGATCATTGTCTTTCTAACTTTATAGGAAAAGGGGACAGATACGGGAGACAAGGTATGGAAGTATTATTTTGGGTCATCTCTCACTGGCAAATTGATAATGCTATATTTGCCTATCTGAGTAGTTTTTAATAATACATACCTTATTAGAAAATAAGCATTATATCCTTATATATTCATCATATCCTTTCTCTCTTCCCAGTCATAACTGTACATACACAACCACACAGATTATGATATAAAAATGGAAGACATATTGTACCAAAATTTCTAGTCTCTTGTTGATGAAGAAGCATTGGTAGCTGCTCTGTACCTATGTGAATCCTAAAAACGCCAAGAAAATGAGAGCTTTCAACATACTCATTTTAAATCTTTGCAAGAGGACAGATAAATATGCACTCAATTAATAAGTGAATAATTGCATTGCAGAATGAATTCAATTAAGATTTCAAAGGCTGTTTCCTTGAAGTGTCTAATCTGTTTTAATCCAACTTCCTCCTTTATGTCCAGTATGACTGTATTAGTGTGAGTGACATTCAATTGACTTGCTAGCATCAAAATTATTCAGACACAGTTTTTGAGACTTCTATTCCTTTCTTTGGAGCACAAACACATATTCTAATAAAGGGAATTACCTACTACATACTGTTAAATTATTATGGTGTTATTGATGGGTTTCTCACATCAGTACAAGGATGTATGGCATGCAGCGCACAGACATTTTTGAAAATATTTCTGGCATTTTAAATTTGCAAAGGATGTTCAAATATTTCAATATGTTTATCATACTCTGAAAAATAGGTGATGGAATGCAATTTAAAGTGACCAAACCTTTTCCACTTCATTATCTTTTGCTGAACTATTCTCATTGGTAATTTCACTTTTTCCATCTAAGTAAATTCAGTCGTGGAGAAATATCTCCATGGATAACAGATAGGTTAAAACGGTCATGCTTCATTGGAGCATACTTAGAATTGGTGAATTCAGATTATTTAGCAATAGGCTAGAAGAAATGCGTATGTGTATGATGTGTTTAATAATTAAATACAAGTGGAAAGGATCCTTCTTTTCTGAAATGTTATAGAGTAACATCATTGGTAACTATTGTAGAAAATGTATCTGTTACCATAAGAAGAGCAGTGGCCTAAGAGTGATAATTCCAGCCCTGTCACCACTAATCTCTAGGCCTGTACATCCTTCAGGCTCTTCTTTTGTACAAGGGCATTAGACAATGAGTTAGATTCCTCTTAATTCTAATTTTACAAATGTGTTCCTGAATAATTTCATTTAAAAAAATAAATATGTCTCTTCTTCTATTTTCTTTGTAATGCATTTGGGAAATTTATACAGAAAATGGTAACAATTATATGTTTTTATAGTTATTTTAATCTAACAAAGAGATATGATGCATTTAAAATCACTCTATACACTACCTGACTCATTAAACTAGTTGTTCAGATAATCTGGATTTTATAAACTCCTAGAGTATGATTTATCATGTGTGCTTATGCATACATATGCATAGTGAGGCAATTAGAATTTTTAGAGCTGAGGATATCTTTAGGTTGAAAAAATTTTCATAATTATTTATTCCAACCCACTTCCCCACTCTTTGCCACATATACACACCTTGATTTAGAATGATTTTCACTGCTATTGGGGTAAGACTGACACAGAGTTAGGAGAAATACAAATTGACATATTCTCCAGTGTTGGTTCATTTGACATGAGCACTGAATCAATAATACCTTAAGACTGTCTTTTAGATGCATCTTCTGCTTTGTACTAGGACAGACCTTTTGCTTATGTCAATGTCTAACAGCACCAACTACATGTCAGGTAGTGTTGTAAGTATTTTAGATATATTAAATCATTTTATCCTCTAAGCAAAACTCATAAGGTAGGAATTATTATGATGATGATTTTAGAGATCTGGAAACTGGACCTTCATAAAGATCTGAAACTTTCCCAAGTCCGAACAGCTTCTCAGGATTCTAGCTCCAGCACCTACATCTCACCCTCATGTTTCTAAGACCTTCACAGCCCAGTCCTTGACAATTTCTACTTTTTTTCACTATCCATGAAAAAAAATTGTAGTTAATTTTTATCCACCAGAGTACGGATCATCACAAATCTCCCCTGCCTCCATTTCTTTTTAAAATGCTAAGTGCTTGACCTAGAAAACATTCTCAACAATAATACTACAAATGAAATTCAGTTTTCTTCAAAATTAGTCTGGATTCTAGAATGGGCAAGAAGACATTTTGCCAAACAAACTGGCAGAAAGAATATACCTTTTAAGAATCTCATTCCAACTGAATAGTCAGGTTGGAAGGGGCTATGGAAAGTGTCTATCTTAATAATCTCCTTTTATAGATGATGATCCCAAGCCCTGGGAAATTAAAAAGTTAGGTCCTATTCACAGAGTGGGAACTAGAGCCTGGCTCTGTGAGTGCTGAGCACAGCACCACAGCAGGCTGCTTCCTAATCCTTTTATAGTTTTGATCCTAAAGATAGAATTTGATAATTTGATTTGCAATATTTTGAGAGGGAAAAATAAGGTGCTAAATTATGCTGAGATTCCCCAGTCACAACTGTCTAAATTGCATACAGTGCATAGTTCAGAAGGTGAATCACAGTTGCATTGTTTTAGTAATTTGAACCTTTAGAATTGAAGTGGTGGTCTACATTTAAGAGTAAGTGAAAACTGGGCATAGAATAAAAAGCCTCCGTTATTAGCACAGGTGGAAGGTAACATGGAAAAGGGGGAGCAAGCAAGGGCTAGAGTTGAAATGAGAACACAGTGAGAAAGCAGCCATCTGTCCACCAGCAAAGAAGCACAGAAAGTAACCACAGGACATCATTGCTGTCCAAGGGAACTTGCTCATGGGGTAGATTCCTAAGACCAGAGTTTTGCTCATGAACCATGTTTGTTGTGGCATTTATCAAATTAGACCCTAAGAATTCTTTAAACTCAAATACCTCAAAATGATAAAATCCCAACATCTTTCATATGGATGTCGTTTAGCTATTCTTTAGGATAAAAATATGACTTAGAAAGCAAAAGATTTTTTAATTGCTTCTAAATGTATACTTAATGCCTCAAAAGGTAGCACATTGTTTCTTTCTTTTTTTAAAGTGAGAAAGCAGGATTTATTAAGAGGACAGAAAAGATCCCACAGTGGGAGGGGACCCAAGGGGATTGCTCAACACATTGTTTCAATGGAAAGGTGGTATGTATTCCAGAATCCCTTACTTTGGGCTGATAGTGTAGAATAAAAAGATGGGAGGAGAATGAGAATATGTTAGAAGTAAAATGTTGAACCCTAGCTCTGTCTATACTGTTGCTGTACTTGCACATTTTGTGGAAGTGCACCTTCTCAGAGACACACTTCTCCCATTTTTCTGTTAGACTGTACAAATACAATGAAGTATGATAATGGCCTTTAAAGAAAATTGTACAACAGAATAATAGTTTGCACAACTTTATCCAAAGGACTCAAAGTACTTTTCTAATGCTAGTTCGTTCATCACGCCAGAGTGTGACAGAGGATGAACAGATCTGCTGAAGTAGGGCAAGAACATCTTAGTCAGCAAAGTTGTACAGAAACTCTGAAAGCCAAATGGAAGCTGGAGACAAAATGCACAGGGACAGAAAAATAGTCACCAGAAGAAATTTTGCTATTCTATTCAGCACTGCCTTAATCAATTTGAAATACTATAACAAATTACTACAGACTAGGTGGCTTACAAAGAACAGAAATCTGTTTCTCATGACTCTAGAAGCTGAAAGTTCAAGGGAAGATCACCGGCATGTTGGGGTTCTGGTGAGGACCTTCTTCTAAGTTTCACACTGTCCCCTTCTTTGTATCCTCACAGGGTAGAAAGACAGCTGGCTGGATCTCTGACCTTTGTATACGGGCACTAACCCCACTCATGAGGGCTCTACCCTACTCATATAATTACCTACAGAGGCTCCACCTCCTAATACCATCATATTAGGATTAAAGTTTCAACATATGAATTTTGATTTGATAAATATTCAGTCAATAGCAAACACTAAGAATGTAGTACCAAAACACTTAGTCTAATTATATTTATGACTTCTGTTAAAAAAACTTGTAGGAAAAACAAAGAGGAGTGATACTATTATATTTTAAAAACTGAAAAATATACAAATAAACACCATTTGTTAGACAAGAAATTTTATAATTGACTTAATAATATAAAATGCTATTCAATTAAAGATGACTCCAAAATTATATTCAATGTCACAAATATGTTTTTAGCAAAATGAGTATTAAGCATTGTGCTAGGGGTGAGGATACAAACAGAAAAATAAAATGATCTTCTATAAGTTTGTAGTGTAACAGGAGTCTTACAGCAGCATAGTTTCCATATGTATTTTATATGAATGCTGCAAACAAACGACAAAGAAACAACAGAGATGGAGATAATTTTTTCTTAAAGTATAAATAGTATATAAAAGAAAAAAGAGTCCTAAACACGCAGCTTTAATTTGATATAAATTAAGCCTTAATTTGATATAAACAGTTCTTCATGAAATATAGATTATCCTTATCATAACATTTTAGGCATATCATCATTTGTCCATCAGCATGTTTGGAAATGTTTCATCTAATGCTGGCCTTAGTAGTCTTCGGTTTTCTTATTATCACCGTCTTTCACATTTAATTCCTATTTAGCCATTATTTAGTGGCCACATTCTAGACACTGTTTTCCCCAATAGCATAACTAACTCAAAAACTCTATTTAAAAACACTAAAATAAATGGATATTCAGATCACAGTTTCTTGTATTTCCAGCTCACTTTATTCTACTTACCTATCTCCAATAATTTTCCTATATCATAAAACCTCTAGTTCGTTAACTCCATTTCCTATTTCCTGTACTCTTCTTTCTCACCCAGTCTAAAAGTTCTTGGTCTATTGCTAAGATAACCACCTTATAAATATATCATATTTTATATGTGTCTATCAAATCTGTTTTTTGGACACCACTTTGATCTCACCTTTTATTATTCTCTCAATCTCTCTCTTTGGTCTAGCAATGTTGGCACTCTTATTCCAGGAACCTACCACTTCTGTTCTCACTTTTGGAACTTTGCTCTTGTTATTTCCCATGACTACAATGTTTGTTCTTCAGATTGCTATATGAGCAGCTGTCTCTTGTCATTAAGGTTTCTGCCCAATTGTTCTTTCACTGACCCACTTTATTAATTTTTTCATTGCATTCGCTATTATTTGAAATTATTATATATATATTCATTTGTTTATTATATGTCCTTTCAGTAGTTTATAATATCCATAAATGTTAGGGTTTTATCATTTGTACTATTTTATGACAAACATTTAGAATGCTCCCTGGAACACAGAATATTTTTAGCATCTATTTGCTAAAGGAAGATAGGAAAAAAAGAAAAAAGGAATATAATATATTTACCTCATTCTTGAGATAAATTAACTCTTAAAATAAATTGAGTTTAACATGAAATAACACATTTTTGAAATACTGGAAATTTTCCAAGATAAGAATAGGAGAGGTTTAACACTCATTTATACCATGCTAGATACAATCTCCTTGCATCTCTCCTTTATCCTAATCATACAACAATCTGGAACTACTTTGTACAATATAGTAGAAACTTGCTAAGAGTGGCTATTGATATCTCACTTAAATTTATTAAAAGAAATAAGGCTAAATATACAGCTCTTCAGTCATGCCACATTTTAAATGATAACCAATCCATCTATCCATCCTTCCATCCATCCATCCTTCTATCCATCATTTATAAGTATATACATTCTTATTATGTGCTTTTGATAGTTAATTCCCTGTACTTTTGAGTTACAGGTTTAATTTGGTGTTACACTTGCATGTAGTTAGTGGATACCTTTTTGAACAGCGTTGAATATAAAACATTTTGATCACCAAAAAAAGTTATACTAGACAGAATTGCTCCAAATTCTATTGTTTTACATTCTAAAACTCTATTATCTGATCCTTAACATAGTGAGATTAATTTAAAATTAGATAGAAAATAATTTAAGAAGTATTAACTTTGAATTTCTCAGAAATGTCTTGTATTCCATTTAGTTTGTGATTTATCATTATAAAATGTATAGATTTCCTAACTTGAGATTAAAGAATGGGCTTAACAAAGCATAATGTTGAAGTGAATGGGATGCTTGACTGCTTTTCTAATTTTAGGACTGGAGAGAAAGAAGAAGAAAACATAAAGATTAAGAGAGGAGACAAGAAAATATCCATCCATCCATCCATCCATCTCTCCATCCTTCCATTCATCCATCCTTCCACCCATCTATTTATAAGTATACAAGTTCTTATTATGTATTTTTGATAGTTAATCCCCTGTGCTTTCGTGTAACCGGTTTAAATTTTAAAAACACATAGTGTTGAAACTCAGAAAATTTATAATATAATATGTGAAATTGACACATAAAATAACTAAAAGAATTTAATAATAGGTTAAGTGCTATGAAAGCACAAAGAGAAAAATCAGTTACCTGCCTGAAAGAGATGAAAAGACATTTGAGTGGGATCTTAGAAAAAGATGAGAAGCAATGTGCCAGACTGAAAATAATGGAGTTTTTTTTTTAATCAAAGGGATCAATCTCTATAGATGCAACTTTTGCTTGAGTAAAAAATACCTCAAAAAACAAACAAACAAACAAGGCTAGTAGTCTCTGGCATTGGTTTAAGGGTGCCTGGAGGGAAAGATATGAATTAAGATTAGGAAAATAGGTTGAGACAGATTATGCAGAGTTATGAAGATTTTTTACAAAGTTTTGGACGTTATTCTTCTTCAGACAGGGGCAAAGGACACAATTCAGATGCACTGGAAAGAAGAGTGGCTATAGAATGGATGAAAGCACAGTGAGCACGGTGTTGGAGCCTTTTCTCCTGGGAATCCTGGAACAAAAGCACTGAACAGACAATTGTGGGTTTTAATATATGAGTCTCTTGTTCACTCTTAAATTACAATGCAGATTTACTCTAAGAAAAAGCCTTAAGAACTATATCATTCCAGTAGATAGATTCCCCTTAGATAATGTTTATTGGCAATGTACATCCTACTTAAATAGTTTTTCCTCCAGTTATGCTTGACTGAAAGTCTTACTTCCTTCCACCCCTGAGCTATGCATATAAAATGGGAGAAGGAAAGCTTCCATCTGTTCTTTATTACCAGAAATTCATTTAATAGCATACAAAGCTTATCATTAAAAAAGTTAACATTTAAATAACACAAGTAAAATGTGAATACCAAAGAATATCAATAATCAAAATTTGCAATTTGTTTTCAAAGGAAGAAAGAACATTTAAAAATATTCAAAACAATTTTGTATTCTGATGTGAATCACAACCTTCTAGATTTATTTCAGTTTGCCATAGAACCCTGCATTTCTTTCTAAAATCGTTTGTCCTAGTTTTTGATGGATATTGATATTTAGGAACTAGGTAGAGACACATTTTTTAAATTGAATGCGTAAATAAGAATATTTTCTGCTTATAAAGTATACATGTCTTATGGAGGTTCAATTTTAATAGTCTCAGAATGTTTTCTTGTTTCTCTTGTTATAGAAAAGCTTTAAATATGATCTCCTGTGAACAACCACAGGATTATAGGAGAACCCAGAATTGCAATATGAACCTTTTAGGTTTCTCCTTCCCCTCCTTCTTTTCTCCTACTTTATTCAAGAAAGGACACTGACTTCAAAATAAAATGTCTTCCTAATGTTCACCCTGATTTTCATAAGTATGTGAAAATTTGAACTTAATCCTCTAATATACATTGATTCATTTATAAATGGCTTTATAGAGTCAAATTTTTTTTAGAGGAGCATATGGAGATGGTGATTAACATCTCCCTCACCCAATGAGTTAGCTAAGCTTACCCTGCCATTGTATATCATTTGGTATTTCTAAGTCAGTCAAGAGTGACAAAAATACATGACAGAGTTGTCTTATCAGCAGAGTTGTCTTATCAGGAAATAATTACTTCATTTAGCCTCATCTAAGGGGATAACAAATGAGGAAACAAAAACAAAAACAAAAATTATGAGAAGATTCATCATTCTTCCCCGCTGCTGCCCCTTCCTCATCATAATTGTAATGGGAAAATTGAGATAATCAAATTGTTAATTTACCATCAACACATCCCTCATGTCTTCTAGAAAACCAGTATCAGCTTTTAAAAATACATAATGTACTAGAGGTGAAGTAAACTGCAAATTATAGATTGGCAGATGCTTCAGTCCTCTTAAAACTAATGAATAGTCACCAAGACAGGGATTGCCTGTGGTTTTTCAAATCTATGACTCTAAATTTTTAAGTGCCTGAAGAACATTATCTGGTCAAATGTATTTTGGGCATAAAAATTCTGCTTATGCACATTATCTATTTAAAGTACCTGGTTGTCTCTTCAAGGCTAGCAAAATGTGAGACATTATTAAACAGCATTTAAGAACAGTCATGGGAAATATTTCCCCTCTGATAGGCTTGTTTCAAGAAGTTATGTGACAGATATTTTGGAAGGGAAAGTTAAGAGACTAAATCAATTAGAAAACTTCGGTGTGGAAAGATAAATGACTGTTAAGAGGTGGAGTAATAAAGCTATTAACAGCAATGAAATACATTATCAGAAAAACAGTATTTTCTGTAAAATCACAAAGTATTGGTACAAAGATACATTATTTGAAATTTAATAAGGGTTATTAAGGACAATGCACTTAATAAATGTAATTAATTTAATATTAATTAATTTAATTAATTATATATGATTACTTTATAGAAGGGTCAGATATATCATATGAATAGATTACAAAAGGCCTTAGCAAATGTATGGAAGTCAAATAAAAGGATCATAGATGGATTTGAAGAGAAGTGAAAACTTAGCTACTGTTAAACATTTACATTCTAGAGGATAATCACGCTCCTCCCTGAAGATAGTGAGGTACCCTGGAAAGAACACACGTTCTGATTCAGACTCAAGCTGAGTTTGAAATACGGCTTTGTCCCTTTTCAAATACATGACCTTGGCCAGATTGTTTAACTGCTCTGAGCTTCATTTGCCTCATATTTAAAAGAAGATTATAAAAGTTACCTCAAAAGAGAAGTAAAGAAGGAGTCTGGGAACTCTTTTTACTACAAAGAAGACCATTGCTCCTTGAGCACCCTTACCTCCTCATCATGCACCTGGGTCGAGCCATATAGACAAATTTCACTGGACCCTTTATCTCCATTAACTATCACTCTCAATGGAAAGCCGGGAATGCTCACATAATTCTACATGCCTGCATTCTAATCCCTATGTGGCTGTCACTGACTGATAATGTGGTTTAATATTTCTAGTAATTTTCAGGTTTCTGTATTAAATTCTTATTTCTAAAATATAAACACCCACCAAAATATGTTACACATGTGTGAGAGACTTGTTCTCGCTTGCTTACACTGTATTGCAAGGGCCTATGAATGTGTCTCATGTTCAACAGACACTTATTGTGCATTTATTTCCTCATACTCCTTCTAGAATATGATTTGGAACCCTGCTGAGGAGAACACTGGATGAGGTGGTGCTTGAACCACTCCTTCCTTCAAAATAAGCAAAACAAACTCTCTGGCATTAAAAACTTATATTGATCTAGAAACGTACTTCTGTATCATTGCAGAAACAAGTCAAGGTAGGCATAGAATACTGAACTCTGAGTTTGACCATCTCTGAATTTAATGTAATATATTAAATAATATTAAACTATAAATTGTATGTAATTTAAAGGTATTAAATTAATATATACTAATTTTTCACAATCTTTTCCAGAAAAGAACAGAAAGAACAATTCTCAATCCATTCTATGAGGTAATAATTAGTCTAATACAAGCATCAGAAAACACATTACAAGACTAACTCTTATAAAGAGAGGCAAAACAATTGTGACCAAAATATTAGGAAATCAGACTTAAAGATTTTTACACATTTTGAGACATTAAAAAATATTTTATGCATGCAAGGTTGGTTCAACATTTAAAATAAAAATCAATCAATGTAATCCACCATGACAACAGACTAGAGAAGAAAACAACATTAGATTACAGACTTGGCTAATAAAAAAAAAGCCATTTGGCAATATCCAACATCCATTCATGATTAAAAAGAAAACAATTCTTAGAAAGGCTGAAATAAAGGACAACTTACTCAATATAATTAAGAACATCTATAAACAACAACAACAACAAAAACAAATATTGAACATGAGCCAGGACTATCTTGTAGTGCCAGACAATAAGCAAATAATTTTTTTAAAAAACTATAACCAAAATAATGGAGATAATATTTCAAAGGGACACAGGAGATAATGAAAGAGGTCCAAATAGCCAAAACTAAACAAATCAAGCAACAGAATTAATAAAGTAGTATTGGATTTTAACCCAAATTTTAAAATAAATATCCATGTGTCCATAATGAAACAAAAAAGATTGAATAAATAAGTAATGAAAGAGAACAGATAATTCAAATAATTTATATAATAGTCCACTCCTTAATTTTGGGTATATGTAGTGACTATCTTACAAAGAGTGTAGTGTGGAATGAAAGAAGAAAAAATACATTTACAGTGGAGAAGCCTGAAACCCTACCTCAAGTTAGGTAATTGAGGTTAACATCTACAGTGATAAGATATATTGATAGCATATACTTTTGATTTGATGTGATGAGAATGGCATTTGATGTTTGTAGTCTTCCTCCCCAAAACATATTACTCCAATCTAATAATGAGAAAACCATCAGTCAAATCCCAACTGAGGGCTATTCCACAAGATATCTTACCTACTACCACTGATCCTTAAAATTGTCAAGTTTATTAAAAACAAGGAAAGTCCAAGAAACTTTAATAAACAAAAGCAACTTAAGAAGACATTGCTACTAAGTGTAATGGGGTATCATGGATGAGATCCTAAAGAGAAAAAGCATAGTGGGTAAAGACTGGGAAAATCTCAATAAAATATTTACTTTACTAAGTACTTTGATAATTTATCAAATATTGACTCGTTATTTTTGAAAAATGTATCACAATAATGCAAGATGTTTATATGGGAATTTTCTATATGACCTTTGTAATAATTTTGCAAATATAAAACTGTTCTAAAATAAAAAGAAAAGTTTGAGTAAAAAGGAACTATATCTCCATAGCAATATTTCTTCCTTCTCTCTTTCTATATCTATCTTTCTATCTATCTATCTATCTTTCTACCTATCTATCATTTTTCAATTATTTGGGATAATCTAGAACTTTTTTAAATATACTGATGTGTGGATTTCAACACTATGCAATCACGTCAGAAAATCTAGGGTAAGATTTGGGCATTCGATTTTTTAAAGTTTCCCAGGAGATTGCAATGTGTACTTGGTATTATGAAAAATTAAATTATATAAACTGAATAATTATGCATAAGAAAATAGAAAACCTGATTATGTTAATAACCATAAAATATATGTCTAATATTATTAGACATATGGGAATTATACTTAAGTGGTTTTAATTATGAAACCTAACAAATCTCCAAATAACAGGTAATGACTAGATTGTTTAAATTTCTCAAAGAGAAAATTAGAGAATTTCTAAGAGATTAGTAAAACCTGAAATTCCCAGTCATTTAAGGGATCACAAAATGACCACAATAACAAAAAAGTTGTAGACCAATGTCACCTATGAACAGAGATGCCTCATTGTGTTAAAGAAATAATATGTCGGGGAAAAAAAGTTTTTATCCCAGAAATAATCTTATGTTTAACACAGGGCACTTACTGATGTAATTGACTTTACTAATAGTTTAACTCATATAATTCCAGGGAGGCACATATTTTAAGTTTTCATAAAAACCTTAGTCATGTTAGCAAATATAACTATAAGGTAATTAAAAGAGGCTTTGACTTCACAAAGCATATGTCGACTTCACAAATCCATTCTTAGTGCATAATAATGCTTCAAAAATTCCTTTATAAGCTTTTCTCCTACTTAGTTATCGCACCCTTAAAAATGGACTCAGATTTTTCCCCCAATCAATTTACCTGAAACCTGGCCTGTTCATGTACAGTTGACCCTTGAACAGCATGGGTTTGAATTGCATGGGTCTACTTAAACATGGATTTTCTTCTACTTCTAACACCCCTGAGACAGGAAGACCAACCCATCCCCACTTTTTTCTCTTCCTCCTAATCCTATCCAATGTGAAGATAATGAGAATGAAGACCTTTAAGATTATCTATTTCCACTTAATAAATAGTAAATATCTTTCCTCTTATGACTTTCTTAATAACATTTTATTTTCTCTAGCTTACTTTATTTAATTAATGCTGCCAATTATTTATATATGTATAAAATATGTGTTAATTGACTGTTTATGTTATTAGTAAGGCTTCTGGTCAACTGTAGGCAGTTAACTGTTAAGTTTTAGGGAAATCCAAAATGTACATAGATTTTTACCAAATGGGAGTTGGTACCCCTAACCTTGCCATTATTCAAGGGTCAACTATACACTTTTATTTCATATCCCATCAGACTCCAATACTTTCTCTTTTCCCTCACTTAAGCATTAATTCTCTTCACTTTCTAAGGCAGACCTTGATCACGTCATAGCTTTGCCTAGTATTTTTCCTTAGAATAACCTGAACAAAAGGCTAAAGGGCTGATGAGTGAGACAATACAGAGTCATTCTGACAAGGAAAATGAGTGAAAAGAAATGGAAAACTTAAAACCCCAAATTTGTCCTTACTGAGTGAGCATAAAGTCAAAGAAGTTAATTAATTTGAGTTAATATGTTTTACTCAGCCATAATAGCTAAATGAATAATAACCTTATGGTTATTTTGATAAATTTCAAAAAAAAAATTAAGTTAATGAAATTCAAAACCTTTCCTAATAAATATATCTGAGCTGTGACTGAAGGAAATTTCTTAAACTCAGTATGTTATTAAAGAATCAAAGTTCTGCAGACAAGATGAAATTCTCTTTTAACAAATGGGGGAGGAATTTCAGTAAGATGGCCATGGCACAGGTGAGGTTGTGAGATTCTCCGAGGTCCCCTGCATCCACGCGCAGGCGCCTCAGAACTCCGGGCCCCTATCCAGGCACTTCGGAGCTCCAGGTCCCTGCCCTGGCTGAAGCACCTAACCCTGCCTTGAGAGTCCACTGCCTGCAGAATCCCTACATGTCTGCCCCTCAGAGCTATGGATTATCCCCCTGACTGAAGCGCCCTACCTGAACCCAAGCCTTCACAGCCAAGGGAGGTCCAAGGCTCCTTCCCTGCAGAGCTCTGGGCTCCCTTGGTGGTCACACCACCCCGCTCCCTAACCACCCTGACCACTGGGCTCACCAGCAACACCCAGCAGTCTCGCACTCCACTTTCCCCAACTTGCCCCTGACTACAGCAGGACCAGAGAACGGATGGAGCCCTGTGACCAGGCAGAGACCTGCAAGACTCACCCACCCAGTTCTGCCTAACCACCAACTTGGGAGCTAAGACCTCATAGTTGTGGAAGGGAATAGTACATCTTAAGGAGGTTGGTCACCTTGTGTGTCCGTATGATGATATGTCCTAGTTTGTTTGTTATTATCACTGTCTTTTGTTTGTCTGATTATTTATTTTTATTTTTGCTTTCTCTTACTCTTATCTGTCTTCAGGTCTATTTTCATTTATTAGTGGGTACTTCTGTTTGTTCTCCCTTTTACTCTCCTGTCTCCAACTTCTGCTTCCCCCTCTCCCTGTTCTATTTCTTTCCCTTTTCTTATATCATTTTACTTCCTGAGAGCAAACCAATACCCCCACTTCATGAACAGATTACAAGGAAGAGGGAAGCAGGATCCAGCATATCCATACACCTGTCAGTGAATATTGGGATCTGCGGATGAATTTTGAATCACAGCTCCCCCCTCAAATAAATCTCAAAGCTGCAAAAGTTATAACCCTCAACCTACAGTCTAGCCTCAGAATCAAACAAAGACAGAAGAGTCACATAAGGAAGAATAGGAGATTGAGCAAACAGAAGCAAAAAATAACCCCGCCACTCCCAAATAACAGATTTAAAGAAAACAGAGGGAGAAAAAAATAAAAAAATGAAAAATTGGGGAGGCAAATCTACACAAATGAAGAAAAATCAAAAGAAGAATATAAGTCTCACACAGATGCCTGGGAGATCAGAAATTGAGAAAACAGGTTTTGGCATGCAAACAATGAAGAGCCCCCAGAATGACTAGTCACATACTACAAACCCAGACATCAAGACATTAATAGAGAGAATAAAAAGAAGTGAGGAAAGACAAGAGGAAAATAGGAAGGAGTTGATAAATGAGATAACAGCAGCAAAGAATACTGTGATTGAAATAAATAACAAACTAATAAGCATGGAAAACAGAATTAGCCAAGCAGAAGACAGAATCTCAGAACTTGAAGACCAAAATATAGAACTAAACAAAACTGTCAAAAACATAGAAAAGAAGCTTAAAAAGACAGAACAAAACCTTCAAGACATGAGAGATTACTTCAAGAGAACAAACCTAAGAGCAATTGGCCTTCCTGAGGCAGAATTATTCCAGGCAATTGAGAAAGGGAAAAAAACAGTCCCTTTTAAAAAGTGGGCAAAAGACATGAATAGACACTTCTAGAAAGAAGATATACAGGCAGTCAACAGACACATGAAAAAGTGCTCAGCCTCACTCATCATCAGAGAAATGCAAATCAAAACCACATTGAGATACTACCTAACCCCTGTAAGAATGGCCATCATTAATAAAACAAACAACAACAGATGCTGGCAAAGATGTGGAGAAAAAGGAACGCTTCTACACTGCTGGTGGGAATGCAAATTTGTACAACCTTTCTGGAAAACAGTCTGGAGATTTCTGAAAGAACTAGAAATTGACCTTTCATATGACCCAGCAATTCCCCTATTGGGAATATACCTGGAGGAACTAAAATTATTCTACAAAAAAGATACCTGCATACGTATGTTTGTTGCAACTCTATTCACAATAGCAAAAACATGGAAGCAACCATGTTGCCCACCGAAGCTGGACTGGATTAAAAAATGTGGTACATATACACAATGGAATATTATGTAGCCACAAAGAAGGACAAATATATGGACTCTGCAGCAAATTGGATGGATTTGGAGTTTATCATACTCAGTGATTTATCACAGAAACAAAGAACTGAGTTCCATATATTCTCACTTATTATGTGACCTTGAACAATTATGACGCTATAAGAAAGTGATTGGCAGTAGTGGAAAATTGTCAAAGGAGGGGGGGTGGGACTGGCAGTTGAGGAAAATGCTAGGGGAGCGGGGGCATATTTCATCAACAAGGGTACCTGCACGATCAAGGTTTGTATACCTAGCCCTGAATTGTACCCCATATCTTTACAATAAATAAATACATTTTAAAAATTGGGGGAAAATGGGCTTTTGTGGAAAAAGTATAAATCTTACTGCCACACTATACTCACACATTTACTTTGGATTTATACCAAAACAAGAATGTAATGAAAGTATGTATGATAATAAAATATAGTACATTATAATAACAAAAAGTAGTAATGATAAAATGTGTAAAAGTAAATAAAATAGAGAAAAATATGAAAAGTATTTCCATGACCTTGCCGTGTGCAAGATCCACTTAAGGAACACAAAATCTCTAATGAGTGAAAGAAAGAACTGACAGATTCAAGGAAACAATAATGATCAAAATGATGAAATATTTTATAAATAAACAAAGTTGAGAAACAATAACCTGTGAGAAAATAGTTAAAGACATATAAAAATATCTTAGGAATATTTCTATAAATTGCATTTAAAGAGCCAAACAATACTGCAGAAAAAATACACAAAGATTAGGATCAGGAAACTAAATCCAAGTGATTAATAAATCTATAAGGAGCTGTCACAACCTCACTGGTAATAACAGATATACAAACAAAATAATAAGAGAATGCCCTTTTTTCTTAATAAGTAGGCTAAATGAAAACTGAATTGGCAAAGTAAACAGGCAATCTTATCTAAGAAGAAATTTGGTGTTATTTATCTAAGTCTAAAATTATGCATAATCTTTGACCTATTAGTTCAATTCCTAGGCAATTTTGTACATGTGTACAAACATAAATATATTCTTTATTTTACTAAAATAAATTGAAAACAATCCAAATTTTCATATTTTTAGTTAGTTAAATTGACACTCAACTAGAGGCTACATCTCTCAACTTTCCTTAGAGCTGGAGATCACCCTATAACTAAAGTGTGAGCAATCACATGTGAACAACAGTGATTCTGGCAATTTCTGGACAAAAAGCTAGAGATGCTGCTGGATTTCAATTTCTTTTATTCTGTCTGCTCTACTCCACGGGCCATATCAAAATTTGGTGGAGAGGAATCATTTCCTCTCCTATAAATGAAAACAAACAAACAAACAAACAAACAAAGAAACAAGCAACACTTTAGTTTGTGGATGGAATCTAGCTCCCTACAAACTATAGTAGAGAAAGCTTTCCAACCCTCCTGGGATTTCTGTGTGAGAGAACAGTATACTTCCCACATGGTTTAATCCCCTATTACATGGTAATAGTTAAATAAGTTGAAACAATACCACAACCAATACAGTAATGAATTAAAATGCACAAGCATTGAACTTGTGACACTGGAATGTGAAAGCATACCGCTCTCGACAGTTTTATCAGAATTCAAATACAGGTTCACATTCAAAACCAACAAACCAACATTCTGACATTTCCAAAACTTTTAAAGACACATATCTCAAGCAACTGAGATTTCATCTTAGTGGCATTGTCTTTTATTACTAACCTCCAAAGTAAGAGCCATCTGTCAGCTTCATTTCCTTACTGGATTTTGTAATGACACCAGCAACACCATGTTGAATGAAATACATTTTTTTACCCACGGCTCCTTCTCGTATGATATAATCTCCAGGCTGAAACACCTCAAACCTCAACTTGCTCAGCATGGCAGTCACAAAATTAGGATCCGCGTTAGCAAAAAGAGGCATTGTAGCCACCAGTTTTCGACAGTTGAAGTTGACTATCTCCTAGAGATGGTAAGAACAAACAAATATTAAGTGAGATAATAATCATATCTGGAATAAAAACGTTGAAATTTAAAAAATATGTAGTATAACATAGCAATATTAGTTTAGATTAAAAAATACATAAATACATAAACTCTAGTAATCCACATCTCATCCATCAGAGATTATTTTTGTGTTGAAATTTTGTATTTTCAGCATCTAGTGTTATATAAGGATATACTAAATATTAAATAAATGTTAATTAAATATATTTAAAACATTAATATATAAATATATGACATATACAAAAATAAATAAATGTTACTAAATATGTATAAGCCTCAACTTTTATACTTTGTTTTATTATTCTGTATATGAAATTATAACTTCTGAGATGTGGCTAAAATTTAGCCTTCCTTTTATTTTTTATTTATGAAGGAAAAAAATTCCATCCTTTCTTATTAGTTATAACATTACTGCTTCTGTCTACATTGTGTTGAACAATCTAACTTGTACCTGCTGACAGAAATTCTAAAACAAGGGTTTAGCTGCCACAGAGAAAAAGCATTTTGATGTTTTCTGTTAATGCCATTCACATTAGAACAAGGACAATGGAGAGTGCATAGAAAGGTTACACAAAGGAGACTGTAACTTAAAATTATAAATTCAATCTGTGTCTAGGCTGGATCCGAAAATCACTCTTTCCAAAGACTCTGGAGTTGCCACTGCAAGTCTTGGACTACAGAGAGGACATATTTGCCTTTTCTTGACTTGTCTGTTTTATTTCTAGGGTCAGATCAATTCTAAATTAGCAGGTCTCTGTGTTTGATTTCATTTGCTGGGTTCTGTTCAAGATTAGACATGTTATCTCTCTAGACTGATACAGGAATATGGAACAAAACATTTTTAATCATGCAAGTCAAGTTATATGACACACAATAGACAGTGAGCCTCTACATTTTATCACAATGCCATGTCTCAGAAATTTCTTTACTAATGAGCCAACCCATCCTAAAGGGTTGGGACTGTGTTTGTGATCTTATTTAAGAGGCAAAGAAACTGGTTATTACTGCTAAGAGGCAAGAATAAGGCAAAAAGAAACAAATATTAACAGAGTCCGAGAAATGAATCATCTGTCTTGGGGAAGTATGTTATACAAATTCCTCGATTTCAAGACTGAGATAAAATATTCCAGGTAAGACAAAGGAACACTTTTAATCTACTTTGGAAAACAAGATGTTTCATCCCCAACAATCTGTTGTGTATTTAGCAAAGCAAAGATGTGTTTGCAATAGTGGAGCTTCACAGAAGATGACAAAATGCTTACAAATAAGCAACAACAATCAGAAATTGAACACAGCAGCAATGATAAGAGAAAGATATTGCATGTGGTACTTGATGCGGCATTATCCAAGCCCAAATAATGCAGTTGACTCTATGATTGGATGTATCTAGGGTGATTGGTGATCAGTTTTAATTAGTACATGGAGTGTAAAGTTATAAAATGTTCAGCAAGTAGTAAGTGTTCAATGAATATATGTGTATATGAGGGAAAAAAGGAAAGAAAAAAGAAAAGAAGGAAGGGAGGGAAGGAGGGAGGGAGGGAAGAAGGGAGGGAGGAAGGAAGGAAGGAAGGAAGGAAGGAAGGAAGGAAGGAAGGAAGGAAGGAAGGAAGGGGTTTTAGTTGTGAAAAAATTGATCACAAAGACTAATTTTATTCTTTTGGAAGATGCTTTCTTATAGCTCCTAAAATCCTTTCTAAGCAACCAGCTGAAGAAACAATTCTCATGCATTAAAAAATGTATTTTTTAATATTCAAAATGGTTCTATGAAAAAACCACAGGAAGATGAGAGGTGAAGTAGAAGTTAGAAAAAGATATGTCATTAAAATGATAGGATTAGTTGTTTAAGAGTTAATGATTTCACATATGAAATGACATAGAAAAACACTGCATTTTTATCTGACTTATCTGAAAATAAGTCAGATTGTAGACAAGAGATTTCAAAAAACAATAATAATAAATAATCCTTTCATCTATGTTCATTGATTTGAACTAATCAAATTTTTCACTTCACTGTTATCTCACCTTTTGTTTTAGAAAATAATTAGAAGTATATTTTATAAGCAATTAAATGTGTCTTTATATGAATAACTTTTTTGATGTATTGTATATTCAGATATATCTGTTAGAACTTCCTTTATTATAATGTTACTAGAATAGTTTTTTGTTGTTGTTATTGTTTGAAGGAATTCATCAATTTTTTCCTCTATCTATGGTTCTTTTACTTCCATATGAATACTATCTGACTGAAACTTTAAATTCTAACAAATATATGAGAAGGAAAAAAATGTAATGAGACAGAATTTTCTTGGCCTCTAAGAACCTTTCATCTGCCCATAAAATTTGCTTGTTTTGAGAATGTATAGTTTAGTAGAAGCAATCATGTGAGCACAGAAAGAAGTAAAACGTTTAAAAGATCCTCATCAATTCACTTCCTTATAGTGCATTACTTTAGCGAAAACATAATTAAGTTGTTGATATTTCCCCAGAAGTAACACTTTTAGAGTTCATCTTCCATCGGTAACATTTCCTTATAGCACATTGACTTAAATAAAGCACACGATGTTTGATATATCCAATCTTACTCCAGATTATTTATGGCAGTTGTTATAATTAACTTTTATCAAAATATCTGTCCTGCATTAGGAGCATTTTCTACATGCATTAAATTGAGGACAAGTTGTGTACTAAGGGAAGTAAACATTTGGTCCTGACCTTAATAATAAGGTACTCCCAGGTTACCAGATTTGCTGTTGGTGTTTTTAAAAAATGTAATTCTTTTCTGGAGCATCTTGCAGTTCAGAAGGTATGGAAGTGCTAAAAACATTAAACAAAAAAAGTAACCGAAAAACAAACAAAATGAAAACCTCACAATTATGAGGGTATTTTAAAGGGACACAGGAGCCAACTAAAAGAGCTACCAATAGTCAGTTGGAAGAATTTGAGCAAAAAAAACACAAAAACAAGTATCAAATTAAACCCAATGTATAAAGACCCTGTATAGGTATAAATTAACAATTACCTAAATTAAAAAGTGATGGAAACTACATAAACTTACTGTTAAAAATCCAAATAATTTAAAATAATTCCTATACATGGTCCTCTCTCAAAAAAGTGAAGAAAAATTCCTTACCCATTAAAAGTAGGCTTAGCATTGAGTATAGTGCCTTCCTTCAAAGATTATAAGAAATGGGGAGGGAGAGTAACTATATAGTGGAGAAACATGACAAACAACACCTCGAGTCAGGTGATCAATATTAACATCAACAGTGGCAAGTCATGCTGATAGCATGTACCCTTGGTATGATGTAACAAGATGAGTATTTTATCTCTGTGGTGTTGTTCTCCCATACCAAGAATCCGTTTAATCATGACAAAAACATCAGCAAATCCAAACTGAGGAACACTTTTCAAAAAATTTGGCCCATGCTACTCAAATCTGCCAAGGCCATCAAAAACAAAGAAATTCAAAAGAAACTATCACAGCCAAGGAGAGACTGAGGAAACATGTTGACTAAATGTGTACTGTGGTGTCCTGGATGGGAGCCTGGGACAAAATAAAGGACTTTAAGTCAAAACTATGGGAATGTGAATAATGAATAGATTTAAGTTAATAATAATGTATCAATATTGGTCACAACAATAGTTGTTACAAATGTACCATACCAATGTAAGATATTAAAAATAGGGGAAAGGTATATGGGTGTGAGGTATATGGGTGTGAGGGTATTCTCCATACTATCTTTGCAACTTTTCTGCTAATATAATTTGGCTAATTCAAATCTCAATAGAAATTCACCCCATTGTTGGAGGTGACCACTTAGTGGGAGGTGTTTGGGTCATGGAAAAGGATCCCTCATGATCAACCTAGAGTCATCCTTGTGGGTGGTAATGAGTGAATTCTTGCTCTATTAGTTCCCACATCTGACTTTTTTTTTTTTTAGATAATTTATTTTTGTAGTTTTTTTAATTTTAAAGTTGTAGGGTACAATTCAGGGTTAGGTATACAAATGTTCAGTATGCAGGTACCCTTGTTGATGAGGTGTGCCCCTCCCTCCCCTGGAAGTTTCCCTCAACTGCCAATTCCGCCCCCCACCCCACCCCTTCCCCTGGCTGTTTCCCACTACTGTCAATCCCTTTTTATAGTATTATGATAATTGTTCAAGGCCTGCTTATGATACCAAGATCTGACTTTTTAAAAGAGCCTGCCTCCTCCTCCTCCTCCTCCTCCTCCTCCTCCTCCTCCTCTTCCTCCTCCTCCTCCTCCTCCTCCTCCTCCTCCTCCTCCTCCTCCTCTTCTTCTTCTTCTTCTTCTTCTTCTTCTTCTTCTTCTCTCTTTCTCTCTCTCTCTCTCTCTCTCTCTCTCTCCATGAGATACACAGGCTCTTCTCTTTCTGTCATGAACAGAAGTTTCCTGGGGTCCTCACCAGAAGTAGGTACTGGTGTCATGCCTCTTTTATAGCCTGAAGAAGCCTGGGCTAAATAAACCTTGTTCTTTATAAATTAGCCAGCTTCAGGTATTCCTTTATAGCAATAAAGTCCATTTCACATATAGCCATGCTATATGCTATATAACATTTACATATTGCTCTATATAAAATGGACTAAGACATCTGCAAAGCTAAAATTATTCTAAAGCTTATTAAAGATGTAATTACTGTTCTCCATAGTTATGAAAAGAAATGTGATATTTTGACACAGTATTTAAAGCACATTTTCTCCAAGCTAACTCATTTACAAGTAATGCTTAAAAAGATCATCTAGTAAATATTTGAAAACAATCATATCATAATGCAGTGTGATGATAAATAATGCAGTGTGACAATAAATATTAGGCTTTGAATGTTTCTATTTCTATTGCTCTCAAATTCATAATCCTAGTTTGTCAATAAGAATATAAAATAAGAACACACACACATACACACATTTCTCAGGTATATGTTTCTAACAAGTTTATATTTACAAATTAAAAATCTATAATTATCTCAAAGTTTGAAATATATTTTACTTCATTAAAGGCAGTAGAAATAAGGAAGAAATAACATTGTTCCAAAGAAATTTATTCCTCAAAGGAATATTATTACATAACTTATATAGCATTATTGTGGTTTTTACTTTAATACATTTTAAGTTGAAAAGATAGATTCCAAATGTTGCTGTTTAAAATGCACTGGTTCAGCCAGGCTCAGTGGCTCAGCCTGTAATCCCACGCCTTTGGGAGGTTGAGGTGAGTGGATTGTCTGAGCCCGCGGGTTCGAGACTTGCCTGGGCAGCAAGACCTCATCTCTACAATAAATAAAAAAATCAGCCGGGCATGGTAGCGCAAGCCTGTAATTCTGGCTACTTGGAAGGCTGAGGTGGAAGGATCGCCGGAGCCCAGCAGGTCGAGGCTGCGGTGGCCGGGAGCAGCCACTGCACTCCAGTCTAGGCAACTGAGTGAGACTCCACCTCAAAAAATAAATAAATAAAATAAATAAAATGCACTGGTTCAATTTCTTCTTACATTGGAATACCAACACATATTACAAAATTAGTTTAACCATCTGAGAAGATTGATAATTTTGTTAAAATTTTGTTTTGTTAAAATGAGTCATAATAAACAGTTGTGTAGAGAAAATGCCCCTGCAGAAATAAGAAGGTTTTGAAGTTATACAATATTAAGTTCTCTAGAGTGAACTTGTTGTTTTACTGTTGATAATTATGACATAAGTGTTATGATCCATAGAGGTTATATTGCCCATAAAAGGAACAATTTGATATGTAAGTGTTGACTGAATAAATGCCAAAAATGTGATTTCTATAATATTCTTTGCATAAGGTGTCTCATAGAAAAATGTATGAAGCCTGCAGTTTCATTTATTCCTTTGAGAAAAAGCTCAGACAGAAGAGTAATTGCAAAGGAAGAGCAGACTGGTCGCCTTGACACCTGGAGGGCATTTTCTCCCTCAGAGTTCAGCAACAGATTGCTCAAATTCCTAGCTACAAGCTAAACACTGGGAAGCCAAGTAAATAAGCTCAGATGCTTTGAGAAATACTGCAAATTATTCCCTCTAATATTTCAAGTTAGAAACAATTTTTGTTATCAAAAAGATTCTAAGCTGGAAGCCAAGGTATAAAAGCATTTATATTAGTTAAGAAAGTGTCTTAAAAATTACGAGATAGAAATGTTAATGTTGGACTTTTCTGAGATTTGCCATTCAATGAAAGGAAATGGTTATTTAAGCCTTCTAAAACATTCACACGTACATTCCTGTAAAAGCTATTCCTTACCCAGTATCTTCTTTGGAATGCTTTCCTTTGAAAAACAGTAACCCTACTAAAGGGTAGTATTAAGATTTTAAAGAAAATTTATGTATTATAAAATAGCATAAATACAATTAAACAACAAATAATGCTGTATTTGATCTTATTTTGACATGATATAATATTTTAGATATTAAAGTTTTTGCTTCACTAGTCCTTCCTCTTATTTTGCTAAAGTTGGATAGGATTATACATGCTCATTGTTTGATCACAGTATAGGCAGTCTCTCTTTTTTTTAAGGTACAATATAGATAAAGTGCACAAATCTTAAGTGTACACAAATCTTGTGTTTTTTTCCAAATATATGCACCTGTATAACCACCAAGATCCTGATACAGATCATTTCTCAGAAAGTCCTTTTACTTCCTCCCAGTCAAGCCAGGTTCTAGCTATTCTGATTTCTGTCACTATAGAGCAGTTTGTTTGTTCTTATAATTCATAAAAAAATGAAGTCACAAGCTGGGCTCGGTGACTCAGCCTGTAATCCTGCGCTTTGGGAGGCTGAGGTGAGTGGATTGCCTAAGCCCGCGGGTTCGAGACCTGCCTGGGCAGTTTGGCGAGACCTCATCTCTACAATAAAATCAAAAACTGGCCAGGTGTGGTAGTGCGTGCCTGTGGTTCCTGTTACTTGGAAGGCTGAGGCAGAAGGATAGCAGTCTGGGCTACAGAGTGAGACTCCAACTCAAAAAAAAAAAAAAAAAATGAAGTCACATACTGTGTGGTCTTTTGTGTACTGCTTCTTTTCTCACCATTATGTCAGTGATTCATCCATGTTGGTGAATGATGAAAGTTCATTCTATTTTTAAATTTTAGGATCTATTTTATTTTTTGTTTATGCCACAATTTATCTATTCTAATCTTCATAACATTTGGGTTGTTTCTAGTTTTAGGCTAATAAAATAAAGCTGCTATGAACATTCTTGAAGCACATCATTGTCTAATTTTGCTTGAGTTTATAGTTATATTAGTATTTCTGGGCAATAGGATAACTCTGACTTTTTTCTTTACCTTGCCAACTTTCTAACTAAAGGGCCTGGAGGATGGGTTTTTTATTAACCCTCCCTGTAGGGTATGATTTACTTTCCGACCTGACTCTGGCATAACATCACATAAAAGATTAAGAAGGAAAATCCAAACATTTTATGACCCAGTAAAGCTGCCTCTTGGAAACTGTCTGACTCAGGGCACCTATTAAGATGCTTACCACCTATTATCTCTAAAATGATTTCAAAATTCCTTAAGTAAGAGCCTGACTTTGCTCATTGCCAGTCAGCAATTCTTTGAATCCATCTATAATCTGCAAGCCCACAAACCTATGTTTGGAGATACCCTACCTCTCTAGGACAAACCAATGTAAACCTCACATGTAGTGACTTATGGTTTTCTGTAACTTCTTTCCTCCTAGACCATTGATGGCTATGTAGATATATCTTATGAGTTTTTTGTTTGCTTGTTTGTTTGTGATTCTTCTTCTCTTTGTAGTTTTAATTGGCATTTTCCCATAATTATTCTCGCTATGTACATTTTTCTAAGCCTTTTGGTCAGATAAATATCCTGTTCTGTGAAATATCCAGTCAAGAGTTTTCCCCTTTTTTCTCCTGTAGAAGTTCTTATACTCTTGATATATGAATTCTTTTATGGAATATTATACAATGCAAATACCTTCTCCCCCCCTGTGGCCTGCCTTTTTATACTCAGTAGTATCTTGTATTATAGTTGTTTTGTTGGTAATTTGTTTCCTAGTATTTTTTTTTTAGCTTTATATCTGCCAGGAAAAAAAAAAGGGATATGATGTATTCAGATTGCTTCTAGAAGGATTTATGTTAATCATAAATCTGTAGTGTGGAATTCTACATACTCTGGGACCCTAAGAAAGTTTATGCAATATCTTATTTAGTTATTTTTTAAAAATAAATTATTTAAGATTCTTTTTAGCACTATAATTCTATACTGATAACTTAAACATCACTATGTAAATTCTATTTTGTGAAATATCTAATTCTGATCCATTCTACAACGTTATTATTATTTTAAACAGCATGGTTCTAAAAACTTTGAAGCATGGTAGCTATAAATATAATTACCATCATTACACAAATGAATCACAGAGTAATCTTAAGAAAACAGAGCTGCTGTTATATTGCTAAATTTCTACACTCCAAAACACCCTGTATTTTTAGACTGAGCTGAGAGCACTTACAAACTTCCTTCTAAGAACTTACATCCTATAGACATTCAAAAGGCATCTAGACCTGGAAACTCTTATACTGACTTTAGAAACGAATAAATATATATAGACAAATCTATATCAAGTGACACTTCATCACCTAGAACATCTTATTAAAAAGGATGTTGTCCTAATGTTTTCCCATGTTTTACCTTTTCAGTTCAGTCACTTGGATTAATTATAATCAAAACAGCAACTGGATATGTTTAGCGATTTCATTAAAAAGGGGACAATTCCAGCTGGGCTCGGTGGCTCAGCCTAAATCCCGCACCTTGGGAGGCTGAGGTGAGTGGATTGCCTGAGCCTGCGGGTTCGAGACGCGCCTGGGCAACTCGGTGAGACCTCATCTCTATAATAAATCAAAAAATTAGCCAGGCGTGGTAGCGCGCGCCTGTAGTTCCAGCTACTTGGAAGGCTGATGTGGAAGGATCGCTGGAGCCCAGCAGGTCGAGGCTGCGGTGGCCGGGAGCGGCCACTACACTCCAGTCTGGACGTCAGAGTGAGACTCCAACTCAAAAAAAAAAGGGGGGGAATAATTCCAAGAATGTATGTAATAAGAAAGGCCAACACTTGCTGAGTTCTTGCTGGGTTTCAGGTATTGTTCTAAATGTTTTATAAATATTAATTTATTGTCTCCCTGCAACAATCCTATGTCTTAGGTAGTATTACTGTCCCATTTTGTAGAAGTTATATAACCTCCACTGACCACACACTTGCAAAAGGAAAAACTAGTTTCTCAGGAAGGCCTGCTCTCAAACTTAGAGTTTTAATGGATTCTGAGAGGCCATGTTAACCTTTGCACATATATAGAATCAACTTATTAACCATACATTTGTTCTTTTGAATTGTGTCCATTTTGAAAGACTAACACTGATATTTGTTGACTGTCAGGTGGAAAACTGTTGGTTATACATTTGATTTTTTTTTCCCCTTGGAGCCATAGTTTTTAAAAATCTGATTCTGAATGCCTTTGTATGTGACATATACAATCCTGTTCACCACAGTTTTTTTTAAAACATCATCTGTATTTAATAACTTGCCACTTTCTACAACTAGGCTATCTAACTGGCCTCTTACAGCAACACAATTCATGACTTTTGTACTGTAAAGCAAGGAACTGAAAGAAAAGAGAGGGAGACTAGTATTTGTTGTTGTTTGTGGGGATATTCATGTCTTGTATTATAGGGGGCAGTGTCAATAAAGTAAAAGTAAAAGTCCTTCTCAGGGCGTGTCCATGTCTTCCCTTTATATTCCTTTTTCAAAGAAATGTGTCTGTCCATTTGTTTCCCCAAGGGTATCTCTGGTTCTCCCTGTGTAGCCCCCATAGGAATAATTTAATTTGAAGTACAGGTTAATGATGTAGGTTGAAAGAGGAAGGGGACAAGATTTTTTAAACCCCCATTTTGAACTAGGTACTTCACACTATATCTCATTTATTCCTAGGGGAGTACAACCTAGGAATAAATCTGAATTTGGTTTTATTTCTCGGCATACACAGAAGAAAGTGGTGCCTAGAGAAAGAAAATGAATTGCCCAGGCCACAGAGCTAGAATATGTCTAGAGAAACTAACTATGATTATTCAGCTCCACCATGGGACTTCCCTATTATCTGGAACAAAGTCATAAAAACTTAGCACCTAGAATTAACCCAAACCTTCGATTTTGCAATTGTCTATGCTTTAGAATGAAAAAAAGTCATTTTAGTATCTTACAACTTCTCTATTTTAAAATTTTACTCATTTGAGAATATCTCTCTTTTTTGCTTAATTCTTAGCAAATTTCTTAGGTTTCTTAAATTATTTTTATTTTAACCAATTTGAATGTAACATTTTATGCAGAATGCATATTTTCATGGCAGATTATTTAATGACAATGTATTTACTGTTGGGGAATTCTTTAAAAATCTATGGTTATAGTTAAAAATATACCCAAAAAAACCCTGTTTGTGTTTTATTATATGTGAATCAAAGTTTGCCATGCAAAAATTGCTGCTTTAACAATAATTAGTCAAAATTTTCTTGAAAACTAAGAAGGATAATGCTGTATACAAAATTAATTTAATTTTATCTTCAATTATTAACATTCATTTATCTGTCAGGTAATGGGAAACATTTCTTCTGTGCCTCACTGGAAAATTAGTGTAAAAAGTAAATATGGAAGAAAACACATGAGATCTTGAAGCGTAGCTAAATAATTCAGAATGATATTGGTAAATAGGCATCCTGGTCAACATGAACTCATTTCCTCTACTAACTTCATGACATAGTCACAAATGATGTAAGGGAATGATGAGCTCTTGATAGCTAGAGCTGTATAACAAAACAATTAATTGAAAAACATAAAAATTGTAACCATGAAGCCTAAGAACTCTTAGCAAGAGTGCTAATGGGCTCAGGTGGCTTTCCCAAACCTGCTGAAGTCATATAGAAATAAGTGAATACTGTGTATGGTGTCTTAAGTAAAACAGATGGTGGCTTTCACTAGATTTTTAAAGGATCCTTTGTTAGACAGAGGGTAAGTAACACTGGACTAATAATGACCATGATGATGATGGTAGCTAACATTTATTAAGTGTTTTGTGTTTTTTCATTTAATTATAATAACAATCCATTGAAATACAAGTTGAGTACCCCTGCTTGGGACTAGAAGTGTTTCTAATTTCAGATTTTTTGGATTGTAGAATGTTTGTATATATATAAAGAGATATCATGGAAATGGGACCAAAGTCTAAACACGACATTTGTGTATGTTTCATATGTACCTCATACATATAACTCAAAGATAATTTAATACAATATGCTTAAATAATTTTGTGATTGAGACAAAGTTATGACTAAAACCTGTCACATGAAGTAGGTGTGAAATTTTCCACTTTGCAGCATGTCAAAACTCAAAAAGTTTCAGATTTTGGCATATTTTGAATTTCAAATTTTCAGATAAGGGATACTCAACCTGTTGTTACATTATTAACCAAATTTTAAAGATGAACCAGATGAGTCTCAAAGTGGTTATCATTTGGCAATAATCACAGCATATAAGAAGTGAAGTCTATTTCTATTTAAAGGAATGTAGTCTATTTCTAGAACTACCTTACTTAGTATGGTTGTCACTAGTTGCATGGGGTTATTGAGCACTTGAAATGTGGCTTGTTTGAGTGAGAAACAAGCTTTTAAATTAATTTAATTTTAACCCATTTAAGTTAAAATTTGAAACTGACTTAGTTAATTATGTTTGGAAAAACTTAGGTGGATATACTTTTCAATTACAAGTTTTATGAAATCTACATAAGATTAGGCATTTCTGAGAAAAATTTAGCATCCAAATCAAAATGTGCTGTAAGTATAAAAATATACAACAAATTGTGAAGACTTAATACAAAAAAGAAATGTAAACTATCTCATTAATGATGTTTGATATTGATTGCATATTGAAATTATAACATTTTAGATATATTTAGATAAATGTATTATAGTTAATTTTATTATAAAAATATTTTGGTGTAACTATTAGAACATTAAAAATTCCATGTATGATTCATATTACATTTTCATTGGAGAGTGAGTGTTGTCATAGAATAATCATGTCATATATAAGGGAATTTAAAACATAAAATGGTGAAATGCATTTCTAGATTTTTTTTAAACTTCATATTAAAATTTCATTTAGAGTAATTTAGCAAAACAAATATGAAGTAGAATTTTAAAATATTTATTTATAACTTGTGGGCAACCCTCTTTCAGGTTCTCTCATGCTTGGTAACTTTTTTGTCTTCTTAATAAACTCCTGCTTTCTCATACATGATATATATATATGTATACACACACACACACACACACACACACACACACACACACACATATATATATATATATATATATATACAGTTTTATTTATTTATTTATTTATGTATTGAGTTGGAGTCTCACTCTGTCGCCCAGTCTGGAGTACAGTGGCCGCTCCCGGTCACGGCAGCCTCGACCTGCTGGGCTCCGGCGATCCTTCCGCCTCAGCCTTCCAAGTAGCTGGAACTGCGCTACCACACCTGGCTAGTTTTTTGATGTATTGTAGAAATGAGGTCTCACCAAGTTGCCCAGGCGGGTCTCGAACCCGCGGGCTCAGGCAATCCACTCACCTCAGCCTCCCAAGGTGTGGGATTACAGGCTGAGCCATCGAGGCCGGCTTTGTTTATTTATTTATAACTTGAAAAGTGAAATGGAAGGTGAAACTTCCGTAGACTAATAAAATATAATTTAGTTTGGCTCTTGGAAATATAAGATTCATTTCCCAAAACTTCCAAGAAGATAAATATCTGAAAATGGATAGTCAAAGTTAATTTAATAAATGCTACTGAAAAAAACTAGAGAAGTCATCTGCAACTGTTACCTCTAAGAATGATACATAAATTTTGTTAAGCAATTTTTTAAAAATTAAAATTAAATTTAAAAAATTTTTAAAAATGAATTAAATAAAACATCCTTATCTTGAAATAAGGTTCTTCATGCTTCTACAAACTTGGAGCAATCTTTAGTGCCTTAGGAGATGGCAGCTCTGAAACGAAGTGTCTGGCATAAAACTTGGTGCATAGAAGGTGACCAGGATGGGCTGAAGTTTGTAGGTAAGATGTAAAATTATTTTTGAACAGTAACAGAACATAATCAAGATTATTGTGTGCCATTGCCCTTATCAAGGCTCTCAGATAGACAAGTACAAATAAGGGGGAAAAATTGGCTTCACTGACCTGTCATGGATGACATCTTCCTCCCTGTTATTCTTTAGAGGAACACAGTAACTCTGTGGACTTATTTATGGCATTTTTCTAATATATAGTTTGCCAGGCTCCAATCCAGATTCAGAGAATGTGAAACTAAATATTTAGAAAATATGGCACAAAATAAGTACACAGAATAAAATACTATAACTCATCTGCAGTCAAGTGTGGAAACCATGCTTTCTAAAATAGGCAAGTATATGGAAATCTACATGTAGTTGAGGGAGGAAGTTATATATGTATATATTCAATACATTATTATTGTAAATAATAAAATAGACACGAATTTTGACCAAAGTCAAGAAATAAAATATAAGACTCTTATAGTAAAGTTGCCCTATTGATATAATAAATTTGGAAGGTAAATTACAAATTACATATACATTCCATTTAAAAAAAGAAAAAAAGGAAACACACGGGACATTTTAAAATTTATTTTTCCATCAACATTCCCAACTATCTTATATTAATGTGGTGGTTTGGCTTCTAAATGGCAAGATGATAGACTGCATACACAAGAAAATCAACCCACATGAGTAGATCTTAACACACTAAAAATATTTTGAACATTTATTTAAACATTGACTAATAAAGTGGTGTCTACCTGAATTTTTTAAATTTAAAAACATTTCCCTTGATTTATCTATCTCTGATCGAGAGGATTTATAATGAGCTATTTCTCTAGATAGGATAATCTGTCTTTTTCAAGAAAACTTTGAGTACAACTCTTAAATGATAAAAGTGCCAAAAGTTATATGATGCATGACAAGAGTAAAAAATACTTATCTTTAATATTTTTTGTGAATTAAAGTAGTGATTTATGAACTAACATAGGATGCTGTAATTATAATTTTATTTAATTTTCATCTCATTGAGTAAGATTAATTAAATATTTTGCATTAAATTATATTTTTATAGTCTTTGGTAACACAATCCTTAAAAATACAAACACACACACACACACACACACACACACACACAAACACACATATATACACAAATTTTTGTATTCTTATCACCTTCCTGAAAGGAATTTAATATATTTATATATTCTCTTCATCTATTCACCTTAATGTAGCTGTAATCATTATGTATTTTCAATATCTGTTTCCCTTTTTCGCTACTTTTATAACATATTTCCCATGTTGTAACGTGGTCCATACTGCCATTTTTTTTTAATGGACACACAACGTTCCACATTGTGTTAATCATAGTTATATTTTTAAAAATCCAATAGGAAGAGAGTGAAATAGGCTGCAGTGGCCTCTTAAGCAAAGACAACTTTTAGCATTTTTCACTACTACTTGTTTTGAATTCCGGCTATTTTTTTAATTGCTAGATTAATCGTTTTCAAATTGTAAGTCAAAAGTAATTAGCCTAAAATATCTGCATACGCAAATGGAAAATTATTACTAAGTGGCTTAAATGAGATCTGCCTGCTTGATAAAGGACAGATCAGAGCAAGCTCCATTTTGGGATATAAAAATTCAAAATTTGTAGTGTTTTCTGTAGTACAGCTTACAATTGCATTTAATTTGGTTTTGGGGTATTTGATCACATTTAAACTTTACAATATGAGTGCAAATGAAGTTTGAAATTAATTTAGTTTTAGCATAATCCCATTGCTTTGCCATCCTAAAACACAGGAACATATTGCTCCCTTAAGGTACCATGCAGGGTGACAGCAGATGATATAGAATTCTCTTAGTTTTCACTTATTTTTGGTTACAAAGGAAATAAAAGACATGGAAACAGATTTTAAAAAACAAAAACAATTAACATTAAATACTTTAAATCAAAAAATTGTGTCTTGACAAGGAAAGTGTTCATTAGAGACTTTGTATCTCTGCCCCCTTGTGTGATATCAGATACTCAAGCACAGTTATTCAATTTCTGTGAGCTCCTGCATAACTTATCTCCATTGTCTGAACCAAGGTATAAAAACTATTTTCAGAATAGGATTTAAGTCTACCTAACATGGTAAAAACAGATTGATTTGAATGGACAAATACAACATACAGATGTCCAGAGTATACTGACTAAAATACTACTATTAAAACAGGACCGCTAAATAATAGAGGGAATTTGAAGACAATTCAGGTAAATGATTTGAAGAATTTGGTAGAAAGTTATATTTGAAATTGTATAATAAAATCTACATGAATTAATTTTTATCATTGACAAATCAGTAAGATAAACAATTTGTACATAACAGTGTATGTACATGTGCATAAAAACCTAAGGAGGGTAATTCCCCAAATCAGGAAGGGGTACTAAGATAAATTAAGCACTTATTTATCTTTCATTTTAGTTTGATTTTTATGGGGCATTACATATGTTGGCAATTGTTTCAGGTTGAATTGTGCTCCCCGCCCCGAATTCATATTTGGAGGCCCCAGTACCTAAGAATATAATTGTATTTAGAGAGAATCTTTGAAAAGGTGATTAAATTAAAGTAAAGTCATTAGAATGAGCTTAATCCAATCTGATTAGTGTTCATATAAGGAGACTGGCCTTCTGCAAACCAAGACGTGAGGCCTCAGAAGAAAGGAGACCTGTCAATACCTTGCTCTTAGCCTTCCAGCTTTCATAACTGTGAAAAAAAATAAATTACTATTACTTAAGTCACCAGATCTGTGATATTTTATCGTGGCAGCCTTGGCAAACTCATACAGCAAGTTAGACTAGTAAAAATGCGATTAGGAGAATGAAGTTACTTCTTTGATGATCTGGCAAGACATAGTGGTACAGAAGTCTCTCCACCCCCATCCTCAGGGAATACTATCTAAGACCCCCAGTGGATGCCTGAAACATTGGATGCTGCTGAACCCAGTTGCCTTCAAGTAGAGCATATTTCTGTTCATGTCTTTCACACACAAGTAATGTCTTTTCCATCTCAACTAAATAGCCATTTCTTGCTGCATAAGTATTCAGGCACTGTGGCCATAAGTTTTGCAGTCTGAGACATTACAACAAAACTAATACTTTTTTTCCCCTCTTCATCACAATTTCACTAATAGAAGATTCGTTCTTACCAAAGACCTTAGCAACCTTAGCCTATGATCTTTTTCTTTCCTTAATAAGTGGAGAACTTCAACCTTTTCACTTAAAGGGAGCATTTTTATAGCTAGTCTTGGGCATATCCCTATCACAAACATCACTCCTCTTGTGCTTTGGGGTATTATGAAGTCAGATAAGAATAACTTGAACACAAGTTCTACAATAGTATGAATAAATCTGATAAGCAAGAGGGCTCCTTAGTGACTCACAGGCAGGGAGAGTAGACAGTGTGGATCTGCAGGACAAAGGAAGGATTCATGTTCCAGCCAAGATTTCATCACACTATTCAGAATAGCTTACAATTTAAAACTTATGAATTGCGTATTTCTGAAATTTTCCATTTAATATTTTCAGACCAGTGTTGACCTTGGGTCATTTATTGAAACTGTAGAAAGGAAAACCACAGATGAGGGGTGAGTGAGAGACTACTGTACCACGGAATCCCTTGCAGGGGTAATATAAGCAGTTTAGCTAGAATTACTTTGAGTAGATGTGGAACAAAGTCTATAAACACTTTAAGACTCTTTGTGTTCTTCAATTTAGGAAGAGATACATTTAAAATATATATTTAGTGATGTGGAGGACATATATTTCGCTTTAAAGTATTACGTGTGAAGTGCCTTGGGTATTCAGATGACAAGAGCAGCAAACAGATAGGAATGGTTCTGGAGATCAGGACTAGATATACGGGGTTGGGTGTCATTTTATAAGACTATGTTTTGTTTTGTTTTGTTTTGTTTTGTTTTTTGAGTTGGAGTCTCGCTCGGTCACCTAGACTGGAGTGCAGTGGCCGCTCCCGGCCACCGCAGCCTCGACCTGCTGGGCTCCGGCGATCCTTCCGCCTCAGCCTTCCGAGTAGCCGGAATTACAGGCATGCGCTACCATGCCCGGCTGATTTTTTGATTTATTGTAGAGATGAGGTCTTGCTGCCCAGGTGGGTTTCGAACCCTCGGGCTCAGGCAATCCACTCACCTCAGCCTCCCAAAGGCGCAGGATTACAGGCTGAGCCGCCGAGCCCAGCTCGATTTTTTGATTTATTGTAGAGATGAGGTCTCGCTGCCCAGGCGGGTCTCGAACCCGCGGGCTCTGGCAGTCCACTCACCTCAGCCTCCCAAAGGCGCGGGATTACAGGCTGAGCCACCGAGCCCGGCTAAGACTATGTGTTTAAACTAGTAAATATATATATAATAACAATCTTCTTAGTTTAACCATTCCTAAGTATACAATTCATCTATCACTTTGCAATTTATCTTTGTCCATATACTTGGCTTAGAGCAAATGTTTTATACAATTCATCAATATATTCATGATGTGCTACTTCTCCACTATCTATACCTAAAACTTGTTCATTATCCTCAAAAAAAACTCTGTAACTGTTTAATAAAAATTATCCCTATTCCCTGCCCCAAGCCCTAGTAATCTCTATTCTCTTTTCTTTTTTTTCTTTTTTTTTTTTTTAGTTGAAGTCTCACTTGGTCACTCAGACGGGAGTGCAGTGGCCGCTCCTGGCCACTGCAGCCTCAACCTCCTGGGCCCTGGTGATCCTTCCGCCTCAGCCTTCCAAGTAACTGGAACTACAGGCGCGTACTACCACGCCTGGCTAATTTTTTGATTTATTGTAGAGATGAGGTCTCGCCAAGTTGCCCAGGCGGGTCTTGAATCCTCAGGTAATCCACTCATCTCAGTCTCCCGAAGTGCTGGGATTACAGGCCTAGCCACCGAGCCCAGCCTATTCTATTTTCTGTGTCTGCACCTTTGCATATTTTAGGGGCCTCATATAAGTGAAATCATATAATATTAGCATAGGGCTAATATTGAAGTCCTGGAAATAAACTATGCCACTCAGAGAAAGACTGGCAATGGTGATGGTGGTAAGGTAACATTAGGAAAAATCAAGGAAAAGGAAGAATACTCTAGATCTCTCTCATTGCAATAAAACAAATTATCTGTTCCATTCCCCTTTCTGTCTTTCTGATTCAGTGGAAGTAAGAAAAAGTCCAATCTCAAATTGAACACACATCATTGAACAAGAGATGATGCTTAAGTTTATGAAATAAATCATCATAGAATACATTATTTTGCAGTGACTTACATCATATGTTTATAGAAACAAAAAACTGATATTTCAAATAATTTTTAAAATTCAACATTCAATTTATAGTCCAGTGTAGAGTTTTGGAGAAAATTATATAAATTTTCATCTTTCCAACACAATCTAAAATTCAGGAATACCTGTCATCCAACAAGAATTGGGACAGAAGTAATAACTTACATGGATATCATGACTTAAGGTTTATAAAGTTCTTATATACAAATAATCTTATTTAACCTTCTTAACAACCATGAGAGACTAGTATTATTATATTAAATTTATAGACTAAGTTGGGACAGTCAAGAGGGTTCCAGATAGCAGAGCAAAGACTATTCGGTTTCTAATTACATATACAGATTTTTTTTTTGAGTTGGAGTCTCACTCTGTCGCCCAGAATGGAGTGCAGTGGCCGCTCCCGGCCACTGCAGCCTCGACCTGCTGGGCTCCGGCGATCCTTCTGCCTCAGCCTTCCGAGTAGCCGGAATTACAGGCGCGCACTACCACGCCTGGCTGATTTTTTGATTTATTGTAGAGATGAGGTCTCGCTGCCCAGGCGGGTCTTGAACCCGCAGGCTCAGGCAATCCATTCACCTCAGCCTCCCAAAGGTGTGGGATTACAGGCTGAGCCACCAAGCCCGGCTCATATACAGATTTTTAAAGAGATTTTACTTTGAAATAATTTCAGACTTACAAAAATGTGACAAAATAGCATAGAGTGGTTCCAGCCACCCCTAACCCAATTTTCTCATATGTTTAATTCTTATATTACCATTGGACATTTGTCAAACTAAGAAATTAGTTTTCCACTTGTGTTCTTTTTATTTTCTAGGAACCAAACCATGATGCCACCTTGCATTTAACATATACACATTTTTTAGGAGAGTGATTAAGTACTGGGGTTTAGACAGTTTTGCTTTAAGAAATTGAATTTGCCCAAACATAAGGAAGGGAATTGCAGATAAACCAACAGTTTGTTGAGACATTAAAACTTATTTTTGTATAATAAAGGCAATTTAACCAAATAAACTCACAAGACTGATCATTTTATATTTATGTTATTATCTTGACCATACTAAAAAAAAATAATAATGCAGCATTAGAACAAAGCAAATCTTATTTTTAAATAACTCACTAAGAATTTGTAACAGAGAAATAAGAATATATCATGCCATTTGGCCTTTTTTCCAATTTGGTGAAATAACTATGAAACAATTCTTATTACTAGATTTAAAGTTTTGTAGGTTGTTCCAGAAATATCAAATGTGCCTCTTTAATATTGATTTTTCCAGCCATTTTTCCTAATATATGCTTATTTATTTAAAAATACTTTAAAATATATTTTTCCTCAAATTAATCTATATATTGGGAAATGCTATCTTTCTTAAAAGCATATGTTTTTTAAATTAAGATCATTTCTAATGGGTATAATTTACTATGAAATTTGTAAATTGGTTGGGCTTGGTGGCTCAGTCTGTAATCCCAACACTTTGGGAGGCCAAGGTGAGTGTATTGCCTGAGCCCGCGGGTTCGAGACTCAATCAGGCATCCTGGTGAGACCTCGTCTCTACAATAAATCAAAATTTAGCCAGGCATGGTGGAGCGTGCCTGTAGTTCTGGCTACTTGGAAGGCCGAGGCAGAAGGATCGCCGGAGCCCAACAGGTAGAGGCTGCAGTGGCCAGGAGTGTGCCACTACACTCCAGTCTGGGTGACAGAGTGAGACTCCAACTCAAAAAAGAAAAGAAAAGAAACCTATAAACTTAAAATTTTATTTTACATGCCTTTTAATCTCTATATTACTTATATAGCTATTCCTTTGTTTTCATGAAAAGTGTGATTTATATTACAGAATTTCAATTTAAGCTGTATGTCAAATATTTCTACCTTTCAGTCTTTGAGATATAATTCTTAGCTTTTTCTATATATTTTGCTTATGATTTTTGGCATTCATTGACCAAGTAGAAATGACTCCCATTCATGTCAGGTAAAGTATGTTATTCACCTTAAGAGATTACAACATTTAAATATATTAATATCAGTATTTAGAATTCCTAGGGCAGTGATCATTATATAAATAATATTATTGAGCACTTATTTCACACTGGGTTCTTTTCTAAATGTTTTAGTTATTGTAAAGCATGATAATTTAAAACTCACACACAGCTTCCTAGGGGACATACATTAGGCTAGTCACTTCTGTATAAAATAGATTTATTTTCCACAGTTTACAATTATAAATAAATATAAGGTGCATAAATTCTGTACATGATTTTAACTGAAAAAATATTTTTAAAATCTCAAGCTTAAGGCACTCTGAGTATTTCAGAGGCATTATATAATATTATTTATCCCATTTTCGACTTATTAATATTTGACTCCAAGTGATCAACATGTTTATATTAACTTAGTGTCCAACTCAAGAGTACAGATATTTCTAATATTAGTAGTTTTCTGCCACTTTTGAATTCTCAGATTACATTGTTCACATGTGAGTCTATCTCAACACACCTACATATAATGCCACTAGGTGATTTATTTGATGATTGCAATGCTATCAAAACCAAAGTACCTCAACACTTAGCATGCTGTTTCTCATAAAGTAAATATTTCAAAATCAGTATTGTCACTATCATCATAACAACCACAACCATCACCATCATTATCACTATCACCACCATCACCATCACTATCACCGTCATCATCATTAATGCATCTACGTGACATACATTATGTTATTCTATATTCTGTCAAAGCAAACTTCAAAAGCAAACAATATAAGATATCTTAATAATTAACAATGTAAAGCTCTAGGTATATAAGTCAATTTGGGGAGGAGAATTTGAAACAACAGGAAATTGGTTTATATAAACTAGACAAATGTATCACCCATATGATCCTTTAATGGTTCTGATTTTAACTAAGACAATATTATCTATTTTGAATTTATATTTAACTCACTATAGAGCTCAGATGTAAAATGTAAGCTTTACAAAACACAGGAATCTTTCTTATCTTAATTATGTTAAACACATCATTGACTTAGCCGGGCTCAGTGGCTCAGCCTGTAATCCTGCGCCTTTGGGAGGCTGAGGTGAGTGGATTGCCTGAGCCTGCGGGTTCGAGACCTGCCTGGGCAGCGAGAACTCATCTCTACAATAAATCAAAAAATCAGCCAGGCGTGGTAGCACGCCTGTAATTCCAGCTACTCGGAAGGCTGAGGCGGAAGGATCACCGGAGCCCAGCAGGTCAAGGCTGCGGTGGCCAGGAACGGCCACTGCACTCCAATCTGAGTGACAGAGTGAGACTCCAACTCAAAAAAAAAAAAAAAAAAAAAAGAAATCATTGACTTGTTAACAATAACCAGGGCTAACAAGTTTTGTTGAGTTTGGTAGCCAATTATCTTAGTTATTTTAGTTTGAGTTCTATTACTTAGTTCTTTTTCCCTTAGAACAATCTTTTTGATTATTATAACTATAAAAAATAAAGTTTTATTTACCAGTAGACAAAAATATAACTATTAAAATGATGAAAAATACAATTATTTAAAAATGAAAACAAATGTTTTACAGTTGTAGTTGCACATATATAAAACTATATAATTTTATAGTTATATAAAACTATAACATATCATTGTTGGAGAAAAAGTTATTTACTCTCCAATTTAGTTTCTCTTTTCCTTGGACTGAAAGAGAAGCTAAAATTGGAACTAAATTTTGAAAATAAAGGCATATTTTTCATTTACCCTGCTTTCTTTTCTCAAAATGTCATCTTGTATCTTGTCTACTGAAATTCCACATCTACTTCTGCATTCGGTGCAAACTCTTCCCTCTGAGGCCTTCCAGTTAACTCCAGGCCACAATGAACACATTTGTCTTTCTTAACACTTTTAGTAGGCATAGTCTGATTTTCTCTGGCAATTAATTATATATGACTGCCTACATTTCTAGTATCTTTAGTAATGGATTTTTACTTCTTCCATATAGTTTTGTGTGTGTATGTGTGTGTGTGTGTGTGTGTGTGTGTGTGTGTGTGTGTGTGGTGTATTTATATCTTGTTTCCCCAAGCATGTAGTAAGCACTTTCTTTGAGACTGAAAACCACATCTCACAATTCACTTTCCCTGTCACAACTAGATCAATGTCTTGCATACATTAAAAAAATCAATAAGTGTTTTTGTCTGTTTGTTTTATAGAAGGTAGAAATGCATAAAAAAAGCTCTAGGCCAAAAGAGAGACACAATTTCTTTGTTTGACACTATGACCAGGACCACAGAAAAATTAGACTAGACTAATTTTTCTAGTCCTTTGTGATTTATGTCTGTTACTTGAGTGTCTGATAATTTATAAGATTCTGGCATAGCTTTATGATACTATGATTCTAGCTGTTTTTAGTTAATTTTAACATATTTTTAGATGTTGTTTTAAAAAACGAGTATGTACTTTTAAAAGATGATTCAGAATTACACTAAATAAATATACATGCAAATTATGCTTTATTGTGTAACAGCCTATTTGACAAATTAAAGGTCAGAAGGACAAGATTATACTCTCAGCCCGATTCATGTTCTGTGAAAATGAAATATACTGACGTTCTATATTCTACTGGGACACATGATCTGTACCTATTTTCAGCCTGTGGATCTTCGCAATCCATTGTTTAAAAATAGATCAGTTCTGAACTTTGGAGACAGGCTCAGAAGGGCATTAACCTCTTTCTTGACTGTTAAGTTTGCCATTTTGCTCTAATCAAATCAGTATAAGTCTGATCATGTTAAAAATAGACCTTATATTGTATACATTCCAACAGGCACTTATAAACAGAGGGGTATAGTTCACTGAATTTTTCTAATTGTTTTTATTTTTAAATATACTGTCAGCATTTACTAAAGCATACATCAGCCTTGTGATCCTAACATTTCAATGTCAAATTTTTATATTAGAGCATTGTCTCCAGAAAGCTGGCTGTTATCATAAAGTGAAAGCTTATTAGCAGAGAGTTTGAATAATTTCCAAAAGAAATGGGACATATGATATTGCTGGGTTTGGTATCCCTCTTGTTCACTGGTCTAATAACCCTTAAATCACCCTTTCAACCCTTACAAATAATTATATATAATTGGTTATTTACTTGTCCGTCGATCACTGATGTAAGAGCTATAAGGGCTAGGACTATATCCTATGTTAAGTTGTAGTAACACCAAGTATTAAATATTATTGTATATTTACTATGTGCTAGATGCTTTTCTAACTTTTTATATATTTTCTCACTTAATCTTTATACATTAACTCTATTAAACAGTTATTATCATCATTCACATTTCTTGATGAGGAAAATGAAATACATATACGTCAAGGAAATAGCCTAGAGTTGTATAACTAGTTAGCAGCGGACCTAGATTTAAATGAGCCTGGTGGAAGGAAGGTCTTTCTAGTAACTGATGCTAAATAGCATCTTAGTAGTAGGTTCTCCTTCATTCTGCTATATAACTGAAATAATGCATATACTTGATGCTGAGAAAAAGTACAAAAGATATTTCAACTAGCTGAAATAATGAAGCTTTGAATACTCTGAGCAGTCAGGGGGAAATAAGAGCATATTCAGTGGATGGTAAGAGAAAAAAATCAACAAGGAGGGCTCTGTAGGGAAAACCAGGCCGAGTAGCAACTAGGAGGGAGGAGATGTTATTAGACATCATTGAAGCCAACTCTGGAGACTTATACATTTGACCAGATGTAGTCACAGAGCAACAACAGTGAAGATTAGAGACAATGACTATATCACAAAATAACAGTTATAATTTTAAATACCAAATTTTGGGGTTAGCATCTTAAGACTATTCCTCAGAAAACTGTAGTTATTCCCTTACTTTCTGGCCTAAGAATTTAAGCTCACAGTGAAATGAAGATAATTTTTTAAGATGACTTTACAATTACTTCCCAAAAGGCTAACAATTCCAGAAGAGTTGAGTGTACAGTCACACAGTCTAGCCCAAGGATGAACAACACACAACCTTATCAACAACTGTGAATATTCTGTACACTGAAGTGTCTCAACACTGAAGTTTGGACAGAGGAACCAACAATTGTTTGATGAGTCGTTGGCAATATTCTAGGAAGATGTGGCCTAGCAATAGTCTTAGTTTATTAGGGCTGTTATTACAAAGCATTGCAGTCTGGATGGTTTATAAACAACATATAAATGTATTCCTTATAGTTCTGGAGATTGAAAAGTTCAAGATCAAGTGCTGGAAGATTTGGTGTCTGGTGAGGGCTCACTTCCTGGTTCAAAGGTGGCCATTTTTTGCTGTGTCTTCATATGGTAGAAGGAACAAGAGATCTAAGACCTCTTTTACAAAAGCACTAATCCCATTCACGAGAGCTCCGCACTCATGAACTAAAAGCCCCCACTTCCTAACCTCCTAATACCATTACCTTGGGAGTTAGTAGTTCAACATATAAATTGAAGGCAAGGAGCATAAACACTCACCAAAGGAGTAATATAAGAGACTAAAAAAGGCATTTTCTATCTATTTCATGGATGTTATTGGATGGAACATTTGTATACCTTCTTTAATGGTCCTTTATTGAAATATCTCCTACCACCCTCCAAGTTAACTCTGCATTAAAGCACTAATGCATAAATCCAGAAAATCTAAAAAGGAAAGCAAATCAATCATATGAAAAAGTAGAATGTGCTGGCATGTAGTACATATACCAAACACAATCACAGAGCAATCTAACAATGTCAGCATCCTTTTTCAATGCATTCGAAAAATAGTGAGCAGAGTATTATCTACAGGGATACTAAGAAAGTTCTGTGAACAAAGCAGTTTATTTGGAACATCACTTTGCTTATCCATACAAGCACAAGTTTCACTATTCTGTAAATAAAATACTCTCTCCAAGCTCTAGCAATGTCTATGAGATGATTTTGCAAGTATGTAATATTTACAATTTGCATTTATTTTCCAACAAGTAGTGATAAAATATGTACCATGAGGGCTGGAGTTATAAAGGAAATCAAGAAAGACCATGCCGTTGCTTTCTTGGATCTTAAGCTCATATAGTAGAAAAGGCAACAGACAAGTAAATATTAAAGGAAAATAAGACAACAGAGTGATATGTACACAACAAAAATGCTGATGTTATTGATGAACAATGCATGAGAGAGAACTAATTTAGATGAGCTTCTCAGGGAAGGCCTCTTCAAGGAGGTAACATTTGTATTGAGACATGAACAATACGAATGAGCTAGTTATTTGTTGAAAGTGTTTCAGCAATTTGTCTCTAACACATGGAAAAGACAAATCACCTAATTCAGTCACAGAAATAAAAATAAGATAATTATTTCAACAAAGTTATGTCTTGAAATATCAACTAACTGAATTAATTTTATATGCCTGGTACGAGAATTTTGTGAAAGCTTTTAAAGGTCTCACATATGAAATTCTTACTGTCATTTGATATCTTCAGAAATCTTCATGTTTAACAGTATTTAAGCACATCAAAAAGAAAGTCGAGTGTAAATTGGATAAACCATGATATGGACTTAATTTATGATGAATATATAATTTTAACTTTCCTTACCATTGTATTTTACTTTTTCCATTTGTATAAGATTTTTAGACTCTGAAGTGACCTATCCTTAACTTTTTTATGTTCCTGAGTTTCCATATTTGTGTTAGCTGAAATCACTTCTCTTAACTTTTGTTAGTATTTTAAACTATGTAGTGCTTTTATAAAAATAAGCCTTTAGACAATGAAGCATTTTAAGTTAAAAGTCTTATTATAAGAGAATATAGTTGTTGACTCAAAATTGAATACAGGATTAGCAATTACATGTGGTATGTATGTATAGGCATTCTTATATTTGTACCTTTTTTTTCACAAAATAAATATCAAATAATGCAGTTTTGCCTTTCTGAGTATCCAAGTTCACTCATTTGACATTGTCAGTCATTCAATATCTTCTATGTGCCAGACACTTTCTAGACACAAAGAAAACACCAGTGACCAAAACAGACCTTTGCATAACTTTATGTCTCACCTTAGGAGGCATGAGTGAAATGTGGCTTTTGAAAGGTTAAGTGATGTATTTTATCACTTTGTAGATATTTCTTGTGATCTACAACTATGATTTGAATAAGCAGGTACATAATACCCCAATTTTATAGAAAGAAAGATATATTCCCCATTGTTCTTATTAAGCTTTTCTTCAAAAACAGATATGACATTTTAGACTCTGTTTTATTTTAATAACGACTTTCCTTATCTCTCTGGCATATCTTCCCTTATTTTTCTAGTTTACACATGCTTTTGCCCTTTAAATAAAGTCTTAACTCAGTATGACAAATAAGACTTTTGTGTGTCGTCAGAGCAGTAAAAGCTGAAGAGCAGGGAAGTAAATGAAGAAACACTGTTTTCACCTTTAAAGGTGTTAGGTGTCCGAGTATTCCATGCTTCCACTACTAAAATCTCTAACTTTGTTAAGTTGCCATGATTCGTACTCTGTTTTCATTCATAATTCTGTTAGAGAAGACCTTTTACTCAGTAAATATTTCATGACTCTTACTACATGCTGGTCACTAGAGATACAAGGATATTAAGACATAGTATTTATCCTCAAGAAGTTCATATTCTTGAAAGAGATAATAAACCCACAAATGATAAATGTTGTGATAGAGACAGAGTGGTCAGAGAAAATTTATGAAGGCAAGTCCGTGCAAGAGTGCTTACAGGGGCAGCTAAGTGCAGTGGGTCAGTCTGTAATCCCAGCACTTTGGGAGGTCGAGGTGAGAGGATTGCCTGAGCCCAGGGGTTTGAGACCAGCCTAACCTGGGCAACTTGGTGAGACCTCATCTCTATAGTAAATCACACACACACACACACACACACACACACACACACATAGCTGGGCGTAGTGGCGAGCATCTGTAGTTCCAGCTACTTGGAAGACCGAGGTGGAAGGATCACCAAAGTCCAACAGGTCGAGGCTGCGGTGGCTGTGAGCATGCCACTACACTCCAGCCTGGATGACAAGAGTGAGATTCCAATTCAAAAAAAAAAAAAGAGTGCTTACAGGAAGTTAGAAGGTAAGCTGAGTAGAAAGCATTGAAGACAGAGAAGGCAGCATAAAAAAGACAAAGAGGCAATCAACCACATTTATCTTTCAGGAAATTATCAACAATACCCTTTGGATGAAGCATTAAAGAGAAGAAATGAGGATTCTGGCAGGCCATGAGCACTCTCTGTGTCATGTTAAGGTGGTTGAGTTTTTTTTCTGCAGGAGATGGGAGATCATGAACAGGTCGTAAGAAAAGAATGACATCATCAATTCTGGATTTCTTATCAATCAATATAATAGCTCTGTGATGGAATGTATTTGAGCTAATTGAGATTAAACCCTGAGAGAAATGCTGTGAATGCACTTCAGATTTTGAGGTTAAAAATTACTGAGAACCTGAACAATAGCATTTGAATATATGAGGAAAAATACTTAGATGTTTGTAGGAACTGAGGAAATGATAGGCTTGTCTATGGATGCAGGTAAAAGTGAAAAGTGGATATTTTCCCACTGAAAGTCACTGTAAACCACAGTGTGACAAGAGGAAGAATAGCTAGTAAAACACACAGATACAGAGAATTTTCTGTATTATACTGAAAATTTTCAGCAAAGAGGACTACTTCCCGTTTAAGGGTACATTTTCTTAGGTTCATTTTCATACTCACTTGTTGTGCTGGCTTTCTGCCTTCCCACAATGAGATTTCATTCTGGAATTCTAACTTTTCTCTGCCTCTTTAGTTTTTTCTTATATTCCTGTATTTTGATTTGACTTTTGTTCCTGTTACTGTCTGTTGAATTACCTTTATTCCCTTGCCATGACTTGTGCCACCCTATCTTTGAACCCCTGTATTTCCTAGAGAACCAAACTTGGTTGCAGTGTCTTGAGTTTATGGTTTTTAGTGAACATTTTTATTTAAAACAAATTCTGTATTTCACCAAATAGATGAAGTAAAGAATATTGGTAGATTAAAAAAAAAACAAATGATATAAAGGGTCTTCAAAAAGTTCATGGAAAATGCATATTACAAAAAAACTATTTATGGATTTCAAAAAAAATTTTACACCAAAACAAACTTGTAGTAGCTTGTTATAACAGATCTGGACAAGATTTATTGAGGCACTAAAAAGGATAAGACATCAGTTTCAAAATGGCCTCTATCAGAGCAACATAGATTCTTTTTAAATTGAGGCAAGAACAAACATCCAATTTATGGTAAAGTGTGTGTGAAAGAATTGTGAAATCATCAATACTTTATGAAAAGTTTATGAAAATAATGTCCCAAAGGAATCAGCAGTTCACAAGTGGATAACACATTTTATGAAGGGAGGAGATGATGGTGAAGATGAAGCCTATAGCAGCAGACCATCTACATCAACTGCTGGCCCAAAGATTTATCTTGTTTGTACTCTACACCTGAAGAGCATCAGTGACTAACAGCAGACACAATAGCCAACATCATAGCTAACTCAGTTAACTCAGGTGACACAATTCTGACTGAAAAAATTAAAGTTAAGCAAAAAAAAAAAAAAAAATTCCACTCAATGGTGCCAAAAGAGTTGTACTCAAATCACCAACAGATGAGAGCAGAACTTGCAATGAAAATTTTTAACAGTAGAATCAAGATTTTAACACATTTCTTCAAAGAATTGTAACAAAAGATGATTCATGGCATTATCAGTACAATTATGAAGACAAGACATAATCAAAGTAATGACACTAAGAGGCAGAAGTGCTCCAGTCAAAGCAAAAGTAGACCAGTCAAGAGCAAAAGTCATGGCAACAATTTTGTGGGATGCTCAAGGCATTTTTTATGCTGATTTTCTGAAGGGTCTAAGAAAGATAACATCTGCTTATTATAAGAGTGCTCTGATAAACTTAGTAGTAAAATGCATGAAAAAGCTTCACCAGAGTCCTTCTCTACCACAACAAAGTTCCTGCGCATTCCTTTTATCAAACAAAGGCAATTTTGTAAGACTTCTGATGGGAAATCATTAGGTATTTGCCTTACAGTTCTGTTTTGGTTCCAGTTCACATATTTTTGTTTACTAATCTTAAGAAAAATATTTAAAAGACACCTAGTTTTCTTAAATTAATAATGCAAAAAAGACTGCAATGACATGGTTAAATTCCCAGGACACTGTTCCCTTGCAATGGACTAAATGGCTGATATCATTTCTTACAAAAATGTTCTAAACTTGGTGAAGTTTTGTTCAAAATAAAAATCTATGTTTTTAATTTTTATCTTTTAATTCTATTTTCCATGACTTTTTTTTGAAATGCCTTCATGTAATGCTTTAAAAAAATACAAAAGAATTTTGAATTATATTCCCAAAACAGAAATATTTTTACATTCCTATTTGATTAAGGAACTTGTAGAAAAAATAAACTACAGATATTTAGCCTCTTTTGTTTTTAAAACTCGTATTCAGTATCTTTTGGCTCTTTAAAAAAATACAAATAACTTTTACTGAGTGGAGAAATTTAGAAAAGGCTATAAATAACAAAGATATTATTTGGAATAAAATATTTGAGATATTCAATTTATACTAAATGGATTTTAAGAACAATTTAAAATAGACTAAATAGCTCTTGCGTTTAAGGCACTTGTGAAGACAAAAGTGGAGAAATAAAATATGGAGAAAATGATGACAAGGACAGAATAAGTAGCACTCTTGTGATTAAGTGCACTGGGATCAGACAAAAAAGAGATAAAATTCAATCTTATATCTTATTAAAGAAAGTAGAAAAATTTTTTAAAATATTATTTAAACTAGGCTTTCCCAACAAAGAAAAGACACCTTTGGAACACAAATGATGTGCAAAGGTGAGAAATTATAATTGATTTTTGCAAAACAGCAATTTGTGCAATTTGGTTGTAGGCCACTTTGCAACAGATAGGGCATAAGGGACAAGGAAAGCTGGAGATTTAGCCAGAGTCAGAGCACAGAACACTGAAATATAAGCCTAAGGCATCTATATTTGATTTAATTTGTAATGTAAAGACTGAAAGTTTCTGAGCAAAGAAATGACTAGCTCATGTACATAAAAAAGATGAATTTGGCAGTAGTGTTTTAAATGATAGCCAGAGAAATCAAACCGAAGGTTGGAAGGAAAACTAAGGGGATCCTGCAAATAGGCCACATGAGAGACATTAGGTCAGTGTGATGGCCGTGGGGAAGGAAACAAGGGCGTGGGTGTGAGATGTATTACCAAAATGAAATGACAGTTTTGGCGATTGAATGTGCAGAGCACAGTAAGAAAAAAATTTAAAATAGAGTTTTACATTCTAATGACTTGAGAAAAATGACTAAAAAATGTACAGAATGACTTCATTTTATTTTTTTGAGTTGAAGTCTCATTCTGTCGCCCAAACTGTAGTGCAGTGACTGCTCCCGACCACCGCAGCCTCGATCCGCTGGGCTTCGGCGATCCTTCCGCCTCAGTCTTCAAGTAGCTGGAACTACAGGCGCGTGCTACCATGCCCTGCTAATTTTTTTATTTATTGTAGAGATGAGGTCTCACCAAGTTGCCCAGGTGGGTCTCGAACCCGCGGGCTAAGGCAATCCACTCACCTCAGCCTCCTAAAGCACTGGGATTACAGGCTGAGCCACCGAGCCTGGCTCAGAATGACTTTAAAAGATAAAATGGTTTAATGATGGAAGGTACGTGACTTCATCACACAACTTACTATGTATGTGGACCAGGTTTAAAGAATGAAACTTTTGGCAGGAACTTAGAGCTCAAATTTACAGAATTAAAGGATGAGATGAAATAAATAAAAGAGAATAAATTAAAATATGCAGGATAAAAAACCAATGACTCAGTAACAATTCTGTCTTAAAGAAGCCCCCAAAAGAGATTCAGGATGTGTGTGTGTATGTGAAGATGTTTCTATAGCAGCATAAAACTCAACACCAACAGCTCAAAGTCTAAGGGTTGATAATTAACAAGTCACTGATAACTTTCAAGTAAACACTTTTGGTAAAGAAGTTAAGACCAACCCACAATGTAGTGAGTATGTAGGAGTCTTTTGAAAAGACTGGCAGTGAAAGAAGCAAAGCAGTGTAAGAAATTTAAATAATCAACAGCATGCTCTTTTGGTCTAGAAGGGATCTGACTGTTCTAGTGGGAAGAAGAGAGATTTCTAAGGAAGGAATGAAAATAGAATTCAAGACAGAGGTGATTATTAATGTTGCAAAGTGTTATAATAAGGTTAATATAAACTGAATTGCTCACTGCAGATCAGGCTGTGATCAGGATCCAGGAGATGAGCAGGGAAAAGGAAGACAGGAGGGAAAAAAGAAATCAAAAAGATTTTAAAAGTTGGTTCAATAAACCTGAGGGAGTAAAGGATTGGGAAGATATGGACAACTAGACCAAAATGAGAAATTTTGGAAGCCAGAAATATGAAAAATAGAACACTTCTGTAAATCATAACTAGAGGGATAATGTTCCAACACTTTTAAAAATCAATTAAGATCATCAAGAAGATGGCGACCGGGCAACCCGGCATCTGAAGCCCTCTGCAAGGGAGATCTGCAGTAGGTCTCTGACTCTCGCCCCAGGGGCTGGGGACCCCAGCATTGCAGCCTGCTCTTCAGACAGAGCTCGGCCATCGCCACCACTGGAACATCGCAACGACTGGACCTTTTTACTGCATTGCACTGTCCCGCCGCCACAGCCCCTCCCCCCACCAGCGCTCCCATTGCCGCCGCCAGCGCTCCTGTCTCTGCCGCCGCGGTCTCTGGGATGGGTAGCTCATCACAACCCGGCCTGAGGAGATCCACACCAAACTGCTTCAGGGAGGATCTGCTGGGACTGCTGCCACCTCTCCTGCTCTGAGACTGTCCTGCCTGCCCCGCATGGGGCTCCTGTTGCCTCTGGGAGGCAGGCAGCCATCTTGTTCCTGCCCGGCCCCACCCCCTCTGGGCGAGCAGATGAGTAGCACCACCTGCTGGCGATTCAAGGTAACAACACCGAAACGGAGAAACAAGCTTGATAAAGACATAGACCAAACTTCTGAACCGAGGTTAATCTGCACTGTCTTTCACAGCAGATCAGGGGAACTGACCCTAACTGCAAACTAATTTACCAGCTTGAAAAGAAAACTAGAAATCAGACCTGAAAGGACATAGGACTTAAATGAAATGTCTCAGAGTGTGCTTCATTGATTCTATTAGTTTAATGACTTAATTCTATTCCTACTGTATTGTTCCCTTTTTTCTCTTTTCCTTTTCCTTTTCTTCTCTTTTCTTCTGTCTGTAAACCATGTCTTTGTATAGAGGAACAGCACACTAATAAGGTGGTTGGATAGCTGGTATGTTAGCATCACTATATGTTTTATTTTTGTTTGTATGAGAGTTGGTTCGACTATAGCTGTGGTCTATCGTTTTTATCTGTTTCAATATAGGCCTCTCTCTCTATTTGTTGGCACACTCGTTTGTTTCCCCCTTTACTCCTCTATCTCTCCACTCCCTTCTTCAACCCACTATCTGCTCCATTCTCTCCCCTCTGCAAACCACATTTTATTTCAGGGAGTAAACCTACAGTCCCACTGCATGGACAGATTCCAGGGCAGTGGGAAGTGGGTTCCACATTATCCACACACCTGTCAGCGAATACCAGGACCTGCAGACAGATTTTGAATCACAGCTCTCCCCTTAAGTACATCTCAAAACTGCAAAAAGGACCACCTCCAACCTACAGTGCAACTTCAGAATTGAACAAAGTAAGAGGACATACATAAAGAATAGAAGATTGAACAAACAGAAGTAAAACCAATCCCTTTACCCCTGAATAACAGAATTAAAGAAGATGGTGACGTGGAGGGAAGGAAAAAGTAGGGAGGGGGAAAACCGCACAAATGAAGAAAAACCAAAAGAAGAATATAGGTCTTACACAGACCCCTGGGAGATCAGACAATGAGAAAACAGATTCTGGAACACAGACAATGAAGAGTCCCCAGAATGACTGGCTACATGCAACAAACCCAGACATCAAGACATTAATGGAGAGAATTAAAAAATTTGAGGAGAGACAAGAGGAAAATAGGAAGGAGCTGTTGTCAGAAATGACAGCAGTAAAGAATACTGTGATGGAAATGAACAACAGACTAATAAGCATGGAAAGCAGAATCAGCCAAGCAGAAGAAAGAATCTCAGAGCTCGAAGACCAAAACACAGAACTAACCCAAACTGTCAAAAGCATAGAAAAAAAGCTCAAAAAGACAGAACAAAACCTGCAATAGATGAATGATCACTTCAAGAGACCAAACCTAAGAATAATTGGGCTTCCTGAGGCAGAAAGAGAAACAGAAGCTACACTGGAACAAACATTTCATGAAATCATTCAAGAAAACTTCCCTCATCTCATTAAGGATGAAAAAATTCAAACACAAGAGATTCAGAGAACCCCTGCAAGACAACAAACGAGAAGACCAACTCCCAGACACATAATAATTTGCCTAAACAAAGTAGCTGTGAAAAGAAAAATCCTAAAGGCAGCAAGAGAAAAAGGCCAGACTACCTACCAGGGAAAACCAATTAGAATAGTGGCAAATTTGTCCACAGAAACCCTTCAGGCCAGGAGAGCCTGGAGCCCTATCTTCAAAGTTCTAAAAGAGAAACAATTTCAACCAAGAATAACCTACCCAGCCAAACTAAGCTTCATTAGTGAGGGAGAATTGAAATCTTTTCCAGACATCCAATCCCTAAGAACCTACGCTGCCATCAGACCACCTCTACAAGAAACACTTAAGAAAGTACTGAACACAGAAGAAAAAGAAAAAAGAACAACAGCATTCTTCACAAGAGTACAGGCAAAAGATTAAAAACACACATGAACCAACTCTAAAACCCAAAGAAAGACAATAAATAAGCAGGAACAACTCTGTAAGAACCTTATGACAGGGATCAACTCTTGCATTTCAATTATTAGCCTAAATGTGAATGAACTAAATGCACCACTGAAAAGACATAGATTGGCAAAATGGATAAAATATCATCAGGCAACAATCTATTGCCTTCAAGAGACTCACCTTACTAGAAAGGACACCCACAGACTCAAAGTAAGAGGATGGGAAACAAACTTCCAGGTGAACGGAATACAAAAGAAAGGAGGAGTAGCCATCTTAGTTTCAGACAAAATACCCTTCAAACTATTAAAAATCAAAAAAGATACAGAAGGCCACTACATAATGATAAAAGGCTCAATCCATCAACAAGAAATATCTATCCTAAATATATATGCACCCAACATAGGTGCACCAACTTTCATAAAGCAACTTCTTGGAAAACTAAAGAAAGATATTGACTCTAACACTATCATAACTGGGGACTTCAATAACCCACTCACAACCCTAGACAGATCATCAGGACAAAAAATCAGCAAGGAGATCTGGAACCTCAATGTGACTTTGGACCAAATGGACTTAATTGATACCTACAGAACACTCCATCCAAAGACCACAGAATACACATTCTACTCATCACCACATGGAACATATTCTAAGATCGACCACATACTCGGCCATAAATCAAGTATAAGCAAATTTAAAAGGACCGAAATTCTACCAAACACCTTCTCGGACCACAGTGGAATAAAAATAAACATTGACACCAACAAAGTCCCCCCAAAACCCACAAAGACATGGACACTAAACAGCATGATGCTAAACAACTCCTGGGTCAATGACGAAATCAAAAGAGCAATCAAAAGATACCTGGAAACAAATGAAAATGAAGAAACATCTTACCAAAATCTCTGGGATGCCCTGAAAGATGTAGTAAGAGGGGAATTTATATCCCTACAAGCACACATGAAGAAAATGGAAGGAACAGAAATTCACAACCTAACAAGCCACCTAAAGAAGCTGGAAAAGCAAGACCACAAAAACCCTAATTTCAGCAGAAGAATCCAGATCACCAAAATAAAAGCCCAAATCCAGGACATAGAAGACAAAAAGATAATACAAAAAAATCAATGAAACAAAAAGCTGGTTCTTCAAAAGGGTAAACAAGATTGATGGTCCCCTAGCTAGACTGACAAAGAAAAAATGAGAAAAAAACCAAATAAGCATAATCAGAAACACAAAAGATGAAGTCACATCTGACCCTGAAGAAATACAAAAGATCATTAGAGACTACTACGTAAACTTGTATGGAAACAAACTTGAAAACCATAAGGAAATGGAGGACTTTCTGACATCACACAACCTACCTAGGTTGGAACAAGAAGAAATTGAGACCCTAAATAGACCAATAACAATCAGGGAAATTGACTACGTAATAAGAAAACTTCCTACAAAAAAAGCCCTGGTCCAGATGGCTTTCCAGCAGAATTCTACAAGACATTCAAGGAGGAGCTGACACCAATCCTACTGAAGGTATTCCAGGCGATTGAAAAAGATGGAACTCTCCCCAAATCATTTTATGAAGCCAACATCACATTGATACCCAAGCCAGGTAAAGATCCAACAAAGAAAGAGAACTACAGGCCAATATCTTTGATGAACATAGATGCTAAAATTCTCAACAACATCCTAGCAAACCGGATTCAGCAATACATCTCAAAAATCATCCACCATGACCAAGTAGGCTTCATTCCTGGCATGCAAGTCTGGTTCAACATTCGTAAAACCATAAATGTAATTAAATACATCAACAGATGTCAAAACAAAAACCACATGATCATATCATTAGATGCAGAAAAATCTTTTGATAAAATCCAGCACCCCTTCTTGATAAAAATCCTTGAACATCTAGGCATATGGAGAACATACCTCAAAATAGTAAAAGCCATCTACGAGAAACCCACAGCCAGCATACTCCTAAATGGACAAAAATTGGAACCAATTCCCCTGAAAACTGGAACTAGACAAGGATGCCCACTCTCTCCCCTCCTGTTCAACATAGTTATTGGAAGTCCTGGCTAGAGCAATCAGAGAAGAGGAGGCAATCAGAGGTATTCAAATAGGAAAAGAGGAAGTCAAGTTATCTCTCTATGCAGATGATATGATGGTGTACCTGAAAACCCAAGAGAATCTGTCAAAGGCCTCCTTACATTGATAAAGGCCTTTGGCAAAGTCTCAGGATACAAAATAAATGTACAAAAGACAATCGCATTTCTCTACACCAATAATAAATAAACAGAAACCCAAATAAAAAACATAATTCCATTCACAATAGCCACAAAAAAATGAAATACCTTGGCATCTTCCTAACCAGAGACGTGAAAGACCTTTACAATGAAAATTACAAAACACTGCTCAAAGAAATCAAAGCTGACATGAGCAAGTGGAAAATATCCCATGCTCATGGATCGGAAGAATCAACATTGTGAAGATGTCCATCTTACCTAAGGCAATCTACAGATTCAATGCAATACCCATTAAATTACCAACAACATTCTTCTCAGACCTAGAAAAAAGCAACACAGGAATTCATATGGAAACACAAACGTCCAAGAATAGCCAGAACAATCCTCAGCAAAAAAAACAAAGCAGGTGGTATCACAATACCAGATTTCAAACTTTACTATAAAGCTACAATCATCAAAACAGCTTGGTATTGGTACAGGAACAGGCATATAGATAAATGGAACAGAATTGAGATTCCAGAAGCAAAAACTCAATTCCTCAACCAACTCATCTTCGACAAAGCCCCCACCACCTACCAATGGGGAGAGGAGAACCTATTCAGTAAATGGTGCTGGGAAAACTGGCTGACCACATGCAGAAGATTGAAACAGGACCCCTATCTATCCCCATGCACAAAGGTTAACTCCAAATGGATCAGAGACCTAAATGTAAAACCTCAAACCATAAGAACCTTAGAAAAGGAAGCAAATACTCTCATGGAAATCGGAACTGGCATCCAATTCCTGTACAAAACCCGAAACCCACAGGACTTAAGAGAGAAGATAGACAAATGGGACCTCACTAAACTGACAAGCTTCTGCAAAGCCAAAGAAACCATCAAGAGAGCAAGGAGACAGCCTACAGACTGGGAAAAAGTATTTGCCAACTCTAGGTCTGACAAAGGCTTAACATCCTGGATCTACAAGGAACTGAAACATACTGAAAAGAAGAAAACAAACAACCCCATTATAAAATGGGCAAAAAATATGAACAGACACTTCACAAAAGAAGACATTCGAGCAGCCAACAAACACATGAAGAAATGCTCAACCTCACTAATCATCAGGGAGATGCAAATCAAAACCACACTGAGATACCACCTAACTCCAGTCAGAATGGCAATTATCAACAACTCAAAAAATAACAGCTGCTGGAGAGGGTTGGTGAAAAGGGAACACTTCTACACTGTTGGTGGGAGTGTAAACTAGTGCAACCTCTGTGGAAAGCAGTGTGGCAATTCCTAAAAGCTCTAAAAATTGACCTTCCATATTACCCTGCAATCCCCCTACTGGGAATATACCCTGAAGAACACAAATCACTCTATAAAAAAAGATACCTGCACACGTATGTTTATCGCAGCGTTGTTCACAATAGCAAGAACCTGGAAACAACCATGCTGCCCATCAAAAGAGGACTGGATTAAAAAATGTGGTACACATACATGATGGAATACTATGCAGCCATAAAAAAGAACAAAATCATGAATTTCTCAGCAACCTGGATGGAACTAGAGTCTATAATACTGAGTGACCTCTCACAGAAACAAAGATCAGAATATCACATGTTCTCACTCATATAATGGACCTTGAACATCCAATGTAATACTATAAGAAAATGTCTGACGGTACTGGGAAATTATGGGGGGGGGATGGGATTAACAGTAGCAAATATCTGTCTGGGACTGGGAAAACGCCTCTTATCAACAGGTTGCCCGAATGAAACGTAATTGTACACCTAACCCTTAACTGTACCCCACAAAACCATAATAAAAAATACTGATTAATTTAAAAAAATCAACTAAAGCTTGTATATGGGAGAAACAAAAAGGATAGTAAAGGCATAAAATGATATCTTAATATTACGTTTGGATTTTCTTTTGAGTAATGCCTTAACATGGACTCGAAGAATTCCCATGGGAGGGAACAATGATCATGTACCATGGAGACTGACAATAATAAATCTTACCTCTCTTAGAGGGTCATTGAGTTCATTGAGAATATTTTCCTCATCAAATATTTTGCCTTGGTATCTGTGTTCATAATAATCATGTATCTTCTGACGCATATCAGCTGGTAACTTATGGAATGACATGTATTGTTCTACTTGTTTATACTGTAAAGAAAGGAAAAAAGAAAATTATGAAACATTGTTAGGCCATATAAGAAATCATATTACTTGCTTGTGCTACATTCAATAACATTTGAACACTCAGTAACAAAAGGAAGAAATCCACTAAGAGGAAGGAACTAATGTACTAAGATCTAATGTACCTATTCTATCACATACTATATAAGATTTTTTTTTTAGGTAAACATTTCCTGGAAAGAACCGAGACATTATACAGCAGCAGTCTCCAATCTTGTTAGCATCAGGGGCCGGTTTCATGGAAGGCAATTTTTCCATGGACCAGGGATGGGGAGAGATGGTTTCGGGATGACTCAAGTGCATTACATTTATTGTGCACTTTATTTCAATTACTATTACATTGTAACAAATAATGAAATAATTATACAACTCATCATAATGCAGAATCAGTGGGAACCCTGAGTTTGTTTTCTTGCAAATGGACAGTCCCATCTGGGGGTGATGGGAGATGGTGACACCAGAAGTGTGTTCTTATGTCCAGTCTACTCCATAATCTCATTTTGGTTGCTGCTTCACAAAGATAGGATGTTGGAAACAAAACCCTGCTTCACAAAGATAGGATGTTGGAAATAAAAGCAGGCTTTTTAGTGCTTTTATGGCAATCTCGGGATATCCTGCCTTGACTTTAATCCAGAACATACAGAGATCTGAGGTTGTCTAAAACATACTTTTAAGGCCACCATCATTTGCGATCTCAAGCAGTTGATCCTCTCCTAGCACTGACAAAGTTGATTCACCTGGCTTATTTACAGATGGGTCATGGATCTATTCTCTCCCAGTTTCTGTGGTTTCTGTGGTTGGGAAATGATGCTCAAACTCTTTTGAAAGCTGAGATAGGCGATCATGCACCAGCTGGGAGAAAGAAGGCCCTGGCTCAGTCTCTTTCAAAATCTCTCCTAATGTTTAAACATGTCAAAAATCCCAATGTTCATTCATCGCCCCCATAATTACAGTTTGGCTTTGAATGTAGCCACTTTACTTCCTGACTTGAACACAGTTGTCATTCTCCCCTGAAATGACAGATTAGGCTTGTTGAGCAGGTTGAATATGTCACATAAGTAAGCAAGTTTGGGGTCCATTCTGTGTGTTACAGAAATGTGCTGCCAGTGGTGACTTTTTCTAAAAGAAATCTCTGGAGGAGCTCTGTAACTCAAAAACTCGGACCAGTGATCTACCTTTAGAAAACCATCTCACTTCTGCATATAAGAGTAGATGTGTGTGTTCTGCATCCATCTCCTCCCAAAGCTGTGTAAACCGATTTAAAGGCACATACTTTAATGTGGTTAATAATTTTAATCACATACTGCAAAACGCTGTCAAGTTCAGGTGACATTTTTTGACTAGTCAGCATTTCTCTGTGAATAATACAGTACGCAGACTCATATTCAGAAGCAACCTCTTTGAACTGAGTAGTGAAGCCAGAAAGCTGTCCAGTTATGGCAGCCACTCCATCTGTGAATATGCTGACACAAAATGACCGATACAGTTTTCTTGATATGGAATCATTCAAAGACTTGAATAGCTCTGCAGCTGTGGTATTTCTTGGCAACAAAAATGCGCATAACATATCCTCATGCACATCCTACTGAAAAAATATCTCACAAAATAAGCATTGTACCTTGTCAACAACAGTAGACTTGTCAACCTGGATTTTATACCATGACTCATTAATTCTCTCTAACAATTGTGCCTCAATCTCCTCTGCTATTTCATCAATTTGTCTAGTTATGGGGCTAGCTGAAAGAGGAACACATACCACCTTTTGAAATTTAGTCTTTCTTAAAAGTTCATGACAAGTGTCCTAATCAGAAGGTAGGAACGACTTCTCTTCTACAGTAAAGGACTTCTTAGCTTTAGCAATGTGGTTAGACACTAAGAATGATGCTCTCAGTGCAGACACATTAGATGAAGTGATGGCCTTCAATAATTGCTTCTGTCCTTTGTACTCACTCTTCTTTTCTTTTGAAAAACTTCAAAGGCTTGTCTTTTAATGCAGGGTGCTTGATCTCCATGTGGCAAAGCTGTTTTGAAGGTTTCACAGCTTTGTTGGATAGCCAATCGCCACATGTTATACACAGTGGACTTGCAGAATGTGGATCACCTTTTGCAATGAACCTGTAATTTAAGTAAAACTCTTGGTATTTTCTTTTCAATGCAGATTTCTTTTTGTAGGCAGTCTCATAGTCTTCTGCTGTCTCATCAGTGGGTCTTTCCCCCTTTTCAAAGAAGCTCTCCAGTGACATTGTTTTTTACTCATTCTGGCTAGGGTTAGCTTGCAGGCTTGTGAAACTGTGACTGAGACAAGTGCACAGTGCAGAAAAGAGACATGGTTGGAAGTGATAAATAAAATAATGGGTGGACTGCGTGTAGACTACAATAAATGTCAAATGCAGACTTAAAGCTTGCGGCCAGATGCAACTATACAATTGAAGCACATCAACTCACTTGCCACTCACTGATAGGACTTAGATATGACTCTAAAAGCAATTGATTTATTATGGTCTCTGTGCAGTCAAACTTCACAGCTAATGGTTTTTTTTTTTTGTTTTTTTTTTTGAGTTGGAGTCTCACTCTGTCGCCCAGACTGGAGTGCAGTGGCTGCTCCCAGCCACCGCATCCTCGACCTGCTGGGCTCTGGCGATCCTTCCGCCTCAGCCTGCCAAGTAGCCGTAATTACAGGCATGCGCTACCACGCCCGGCTGATTTTTTTTTATTTATTGTAGAGATGAGGTCTCGCTGTCCAGGCGGGTCTCGAATCCACGGGCTCAGGCAATCCACTCACCTCAGCCTCCCAAAGGCGCGGGATTACAGGCTGAGCCACCGAGTCCCGGCTTCACTGTTAATGTTAATCTGTATTTGCAGCTACTTCCCATCACTAGCATCACTGCCTCAGCTCCACCTCAGATCATCTGGCATTTGATTCTCATAAAGAGCAGACAATCTAGATCACTAGCATGCACAGTTCAAACTAAAGTTTGTGCTACTATGGGAATCTAACACTGCCACTAATCTGACAGGGGGTGGAGCTTAGGCAATAATGCAAGTGATAAGGAGCAGCTGTAAATACAGATGAAGCTTTGCTGGCTCACTTGCCACTCACCTCCTGCTGTGTGGTACAAATCCACACAGGTTGGGGACCCCTGTTGTAGAGAGAAGGATGAAATGTGTTTAGAGGGTATTTAAGAGATAGCAACAAAAAAAAACAGTGATGGGAGCAAGAAAAAAACAACATGATGCAATTCTTTTCAGTTGAGTTCTAAAAGAAGTATGAGTTGTTTGGCTCTTCATTTGAAGAAAACTCTCATACCTTTGGATAGCACAATAGGTTTTATTTAAGACTTTTTAGCAAAAGGTCCAAATCTAATTAAATTTTGAATCTAGAGGCATAGAGAGCTTGGCAGTTGTTTCCAAATCATAGATACTTAGTAACACAGATGCCCTGTAAAGTACTGAGAACTATGAGACTATATGAAGCTTCCAGGTGGATGTAGGAGAATATCAGCGTGAAACTACATCCATTTGTTGTATAGATGAAAGTTAACTTAGACATTGAAGTTTACTTAAGCCAGTGATCCTTAAACTTGACTATAAAACCTGCGGAAGGGGTTGCTTTTCTGGAAGGTAGAGCTTCAGGCTTAATCAAAGAGATTGGTTCTATTGATGTGTCTTCCTATTTATGTTTATACACAAACACAGGCATTTGCACACACACACATACACACTACACTGTTTGTTAGTTTTTAAAAATCTATGCTAATAAAACAGGATTACAGAAGCACGGATATTACCTGAATGCCTGTTAGAAAAGAAAGATTTCAAGCCTTACTTCAGATCTATGGAATTAGAATCTGCATTCTTAAAGATCACCAGCTGACTCATATATACATTCATTACAGTTTGAGAAGCACTCCCTAGGTGTTTCTAATGAAAGTGGTCATGACACCACTTGTTGAAAAAATTAATCAAGTCCTAAAACATTAGTTTCATTGTACAGATGATAGCATTGAGTACAGATTTTAAAAGTTGGTAATAGGCCGGGCTCAGTGGCTCAGCCTGTAATCCCAGCACTTTGGGAGCCCACGAGTTCAAGACCCACTCGGGCAACTGGGCATAGACCTCATCTCTACAATAAATCAAAAATGAGCCGGGCATGGTAGAGCGTGCCTGTAGTTGTGGTGTTGGAAGCCTGAGGTGGAAGGATGGCTGGAGCCCAGCAGGTCGAGGCTGCGGTGATGGCCAGGAGCATATCATTGCACTCCAACCTGGGCATCAGAGTAAGACTCCAACTCAAAAAAAAGTATATCCAAAATAAACAGGCATTCTTAAAAAAAAAGAAAAAAGTTGGCTAAAGATACTGAAATAACATTCTTTCATTAAGAAAAACATTGTTGATTTATTATATATGGAAAAAATTTCAGATCATATGGAAGAGATATCAGGAAAAGATTTATTTTTCTGGTAACAGAGCTCTGATTAGAATATCTAAGTCTCATTTCTCCTTGTCTATAATTATTGTAATGGTAATTGGTATTTGATAACAGACCTAGCTAATGAGAAATAGCAACCCATTGTATTGCATTTCTTCCATTTTTTTTCCTACATACTTTCCTTAGTCAAAAAATTTATATTGCTTGAACATTCTTTTTGGAGACTTAGAACTCTCAGTGAAAGTACCACCTTGTCACAAGACTTCCTTTATTTCTTTATCAGACTCTCCCCAGTATTCAGTCTTCAGGCCTAGTATCTAGTAAATACTTAGGAAGGATTGGGTCAGTTTTTCCTGGAGATCAAAATCTGTATGTCTACCTGACCTCAATATGCGTTGGTAGCATGCTACCAGAGACCTAGGATTCAGACTGCTTGGCCTCTTATATAGCTAGTTGGTCCATAGCAGAAAAACTAAGTGGGTGTCGCTACAAGACTGCTTTGTAGGATAAAGTAGGTTTGCAGCTAGACTGACAAAGCTCTGTCTTTACTTCGGGAGATGTCTGTGTGTCTGATTGTTACTTGGCTAAAAAAGAGAGCAGTGGGCTATGTGATATTCAGTTTATGGCCTGAAACTCAACTGGAGACCCTTAAGTTTAGCTTTTACATTAATAATTTGCAGCTTGCCCACCTTGTTTGAGTAGTTTGACTTGATGATTTAAAGAGCCACCAAGAGTTTTTTTGCTCTCCCCAAACCAAGACTCTTTGCAGAGTCTTGGCAGTTCAAGCCAGAGACTCCTAAGACGCCCAAAGATTGAACACATGAGAAAATTATGTTGTTGAAAATCTCTAGGGCTTCCAATGCTTGTCCATGTTCTCTTTCTGTTGGTACATTGTATCCTTTGCCTTTAGATAAAAGCCTCCATATGAGTATATTCTGTGGAGTGTGGTAAGTCCTATCAAATATACAAATTTGGAAAAACCGTAAAACAGCTTAAGATAATAGGACAGCATAGTTTTGATACTCACTGGGATGTATCAGGATCAGTTCTGACCAAATACAGGAATGACCTTTCTTTAGGACCAGGAGGTATCAAGTCATCTCTGCCTATTTCTACAATATGCTGATTGCCTAAACACTGCTTGGAGTGATGAGAATCTGTAATCTTAACCAATATATTGAGCTTTTTCTTCTCTTTTTTTGTCATGTGTCTCAGAGGCAGGAGAAGCAGCATAGAAACTTAGCAGTATTCTATTCATTTTGGGGAATTGTGCCTGTGTGCAAAGGCCTACTCACCCAGGGAAAACATAATCTGTACTATCTCCATCTTTGAAATTGGAAAATCAGTCATCGATTAGGTAAGTCAAATGTTATAGATACAGTTATTTTATTTTATTTTGTTTTTTGAGTTGGAGTCTCACTCGGTCGCCCAGACTGGAGTGCAGTGGCCGCTCCCAGCCACCGCAGCCTCGCCTGCTGGCTCCGGCAATCCTTCCGCCTCAGCCTTCCGAGTAGCTGGAATTACAGGCATGCGCTACCACGCCCAGCTGATTTTTTGATTTATTGTAGAGATGAGGTCTCACTGCCCAGGAGGGTCTTGAACCCGCGGGCTCAGGAATCCACTCGCCTCAGCCTCCCAGAGGCGCGGGATTACAGGCTGAGCCACCAAGCCCGGCTAGTTATTTTATTTTTGTGGAAACTCGGGACTGACTGAATCTAATTGTTTTTCTTCATACAAGTCATGTAAACCCTCTAGATTTCAATTTACTAATCTACAGTAAGAGGCTATTAGTCTGAATGATCTCTGTTGTTCTTTCCGACTAAAGTTTTAAAGTTCTATTAATATATATATAAATATTTACTTATATATTAAGTTTGACTTTTTAGTCAATATTACTATTTTAACTATTCATTGATTCAGTAATTATTGATTTATTAAATGATTGTTGTGTGCCAATGGTTGTGTGCCAAACCAGAAGTATCACCTGAGAACTCGTTAGAAATGCACATTCATAGTCACCACCCCAGACATACTGAATTAGAAACTCTATATTTAGGACACAGCAATTTGTGTTTTAACAGGACTTCCATACACTAAAATTGCAGAACCACTATTATATGACAAGTACTGTGTTATCTCAGGACATAAGGAAGCACACTATATGCATGAGTGAGAGTAGGGGAAAGAAAATAAATTCAGTTTTTGGCAAGTTGAAAGTTAGTATGCCCACGGAACATCCTAACACTTATATGTAGGTCACTCAGAGAAGAAAATATACACGTCATCAATGACTAGAAAATCACTGAGGATCCGGGTTCGGTGGCTCAGCCTGTAATCCTGCGCCTTTGGGAGGCTGAGGTGAGTGGATTGCCTGAGCCCACGGGTTCGAGACCCACCTGGGCAGCGAGACCTCATCTCTACAATAAATCAAAAAACCGGCCGGGCATGGTAGCGCACGCCTGTAGTTCTGGCTACTTGGAAGGCTGAGGCGGGAGGATCGCCGAGCCCAACAGGTCGAGGCTGCGGTGGCCGGGAGCGGCCGCTGCACTCCAGTCTGGGCGACAGAGTGAGGCTCCAACTCAAAAAAAAAAAAGAAAATCACTGAGGGATGATGTGTCAAATGAGGAGAATAGAGGCAAAAAGTAGAACTTATGTTTTAAAAGCAATTGGGGCAAGGAGGTTAATCAAGTTAAGAATACTCTAAATACTTAGCAAAACACGACAGCAGGACCAGAAAAAACAAGAATAGCAGAATCCAGTGAAGGATAAAGTTTCATGGGAAGGGTGGTCAAAGGAATATATTCTAAGAAAAAAGGATACTGAAGAATGACCACTGAATTTGGAAATTAGATACAAATGCTTATTAGAATACAACACATTAAAGACAGTTTTTTTTTTTGGTCTGTTTCTCTCACACCTAACAAAACTTGCAAGAATGCATAAAAATATCACTTCCATGTGATGTGAAGAAACAAAAACTACTCTTTGAAGAAGACACCTTATGGCAGTTGAACAATGAAATAAACTGTATGTTAGACATTACGCATAAGCTGGCAATGTCAAAAAATGAAAAGATGTCAAAGTTACATCTTATCATTTAATAGTCATCAATAAATAAATTTTTGAAAAGTAAAAGCACCAGTGAAATTCCTTCTTAAACATATAAGATCAGAAGTTTATTCCATCAGCTCAAAAGAGACTATACAAGGAACTCAAACGTGCCAGAAAGATAAAAACAAACAGCCCCATTACAAAGTGGGCAAAAGATATGAATAGACAGTTCTCAAAAGAAGACATATGAGCAACCAACAGATAACATGAGAAAATACTCAGCCTCATTAGTCATCAAAGAAATGCAAATTAAAACTACACTGAGATACCACCTAACTCCAGTCAGGATGGCTGTCATCAATAACTCAACAAACAACAGATGCTGGAGAAGATGTGGTGAAAAGGGAACACTTCTTCACTGTTGGTGGGAGTGTAAACTAGTACAATCTCTGTGAAAAACTGTGGCGATTTGTAAAAGATCTAAAAATCGACCTTCCATATGACCCTGCAATCTCCCTACTGCGAATGTGCCCAGAAGAACTCAAATCTCTCTATAAAAAAGATACCTGCACATGTATATTTATTGCAGCATTGTTCACAGTCACAAGAACATGGAACCAACCATTCTGCCCATCAAAAGAGGACTGGATTTAAAAAATGTACATATACATGATAGAATATTACGCAGTCATAAAGAAAAACAAAATCATGAACCTGGATGGGACTTAGAGTCTATAGTACGGAGTGATCTTTCACAGAAGCAAAGAACTGAGTATCATATATTCTCACTCATAAGTGGACCTTGAATAATTATCGTAGTACTATAAGAAAAGGATTGGCATTAGCAGGAAACTGCCGGGAGAGGAGCAGGAAAGTGGGATTGGCAGAAATGGGAATCTGTCTGGGGAAGTGAGGGGGCACACTTCATCAACAAGGGTACCTGCAGAATGAATATTTGTATACCTAACCCTGAAATGTAGCCCACATCTTTAAAATTAAAAAAAATTAATAAAATGAAAAAAGTATTACCATTTAAAATTCTTTTTTTATTTAAAAAACTTTCTGTGTAATTATAAAATATATTAAAATGATACATGCATGTGATTATTAAAAATGAAATCTAACAAGAGTGTTTATAATGAATGGCAAAGATCCACTTACTTTCTTTCTTTCTTTCTTTTATTTTTTTTGAGTTGGAGTCTCACTCTGTCACCCAGACTGGAGTGTAGTGACACGCTCCTGGCCACTGCAGCCTCGACCTGCTGGTCTCTGGCGATCCTTCTGCCTCAGTCTTCCAAGTAGCTGGAACTACAGATGTGCGCTACCACACTGGCTAATTTTTATTTTATTTTATTTTATTGTAGAGATGAGGTCTCGCCAAGTTGTCCAGGCAGGTCTTGAACCCGCGGGCTCAGGCAATACACTCACCTCAGCCTCCCAAAGTGCTGGGATTACAGGCTGAGCCACCGAGACCGGCTCAAAGATCCACCTTCAAACACACCAGGCTCACTCCTTCCATGTTAAAAGGTATAAAAACCATACCACTAAGCAATTTCCTTCTGTTTCTATTTTTTATGTAGGTCAATTGCAGACATTATTATCTTGCCATAAAAAAGAATGTTTAGTTACTTACAGTGCTCCAAATCTACCTTTCTCATGCTATAATTGTGCCACTAGTGTTAATTTTTCCCTTGCTCTGCTTTGTAACTTTAAGCACTATCTTTATTTGTACTTCTTATTTAGAGAACTCCAGACAGTTTACTAGGTGAAAGTAACAAAGTCCTTCCTTCACTTCCATCTGCTAATATCTGTCATCTTTACTTTTAAAAAGAAAAGGTTATAACTTTGTATCTATAATTAAATCTTCCAACCCCATGAAGTTTTACATTACTCTGACCATGTAAATATTTACCACAACACCAAGTGGTAAATACATATTATGATAAACATTTTGAGGCAGGTTAGCCAATGTAGTTGAGACATAGATAGATGAGCTTCTTGCAGGCAAGTCTATGTTAAAAAAGGGTGAGCATTCAGACATATTTTTCCTCTTGATTTTATTTTAAAGATGTGGGATACAAGTCAGGATAGACATCTCTCTTACCCATGCATGACCCTCATTTGACCAAACAGGCATGTCAAACCTGACCACCTTGTGGGTTTGAATGTGGAACTACCAATACAGTAAATCACAGAAACAACACAGAATTATTCCAAACATAGACATGATGTTCTAAGAAAAGCTCAAATGTACTTACACAGTAACTTCCATTATTTAGAAGGTCCGTGTGACTTTAAACAGTAGGAAGATGGTAATCAAAATTTGTGACCGGATACCCGCAGCCCTCTGCTCTTAGTTCATGGTTTTCTTAATCATCATTGTAAAATATACAAAGTTCCTTACCAAAGGCAAGCACATGTCCTTTTTCTTAAGGCACCCCATGATTTTCCTTGAGTATGTCCCTTTTACGTCTAATAAATTCTTTCTTAAACTTTATTTTGGATTCACTCTGAAATTTTCTGTGGTCAAATCAAGAACCCACAGAGCAACACACCGCACCCCACCCAACATCCATTTGATCACATTTAGTTTTGTTTCCTGGACTTGCTAATCACTTTTATTTCTTGCAATTAGCTTTTCTTTTAGTCTCATTTTTATCCAATCTCTTTATCTCACCAGATAGACATTCAGTCTTTTCCTGTAGGACTTTTCTTTAGAACATCCTTAGTTAAACTCGTAGTTCCTAGATACCATGTCTCTATTTTGGCTTACTTATTCACTTTGCTGGAACAAATCCCCCAAATATAAAACTAAGAAAGACTGCATGGAATATAGGTTTTCTGAATCTTTCTGTGTTTGAAAATGTCTTTATTAAACTCTCAAACTTACCTACATATAAAATTCTAGGTTGAACTCCTCTACTTGGATGTTGAATACTTGGATTTGAATATGATCTTTTATGGTGGATTTGGTTTATGCTCGTTATCATTTATTTTATATAATTTGTTTCCTTATTTTCCCTTACCTCTCTTTCATTCCTTACATTTTCTCTATATACTTTTACATTCCAGAATATTTTCTGAAATTCTTAGAAACCATTTAAAATCACCCTTCCTTTTCTTTAATATTTTATTCCCATAATTTTAGTATTTTTTGTTTAAAAATATGCTATTATAAGTTTTTAAAAAAATAATTTTGAGGCATGTTTTTCCTCTCTGAAGTATCTGGAAGGATCAACATAGCTATGAATTCAAAAATATTCTTTAGATTTAATTTCAGTAAAACCTTTGGTTACCTTTCCCTAAATGGTTTCACTGATATGTGGATATATGTTAGGGGTAGCTATGATAAAAAGCAGGTTGTAATTATTTGAAACTGCTATGGTTTGGATGTTTGCCCCCACCAAATGGCCTACTGAAATTTGATCCCTAATATTGGAGGTGGGTCTAAAGGGAGATGTTTGTTTCATGGGAGCAGATTCCTCATGAATAGATTAATGCCCTCCTTGGAGTTCAGTAAATTCTCACTCTCTTAGTTCTGAGCTCATTGTTAAAAAAGAGTTTGATACTTCTCCTCAACAATTTTCTCCTCTTTTGCTATATGACCTCTGCCCAAGTCAACTCCCCTATGCCTTCTCCCCTAAGTGGAAGCAGCCTGTGTCCTTTACTAGATGCAAGATGCCAATCTTGAACTTTCCAGTCAGCAGAATTGCGAGCCAAATAAATAAAGCTTTTTTCCTTTACAAATTACCCAGTCTCAGGTATTTCTTTATAGCAATACAAAATAGAGTAATGCAAAAAATAATGGAAATTAGATATGAAAATGGAAATAATAAATGTAACCATCTCTCTGACATGCTCTGGCTGTGGGGTGAAACCTAGAAGGAAGATTAAGGCGAACAGGAGGCACAGTAAGTATAAGTAATTCCACCAAATTTAAAGACGAACTTAGTTACAGTTACATTGTGTTTATATCTATGAAATAACACCCTTAAAAAAAACTGAATAACCTTGTTTATCTCCTACTCCTTCATCCCAGTCCTCAAGATATCACTAAATTATGTAAATTTCACCTACCAAAAGTTTCAATAATATTTCATTTCTCTTTATTATGATTATTATCATTCTGGTCAAAGTTACTGTATCTGCGACCAGTTTCCTGGCCACATTCACTGTAACTATATGTATGTACATGCTTTCCCCCAACTTAAATTCATTTTCCATGATTCAGACAGAGACATTTTTTATTGTTTAAAGTATTAATCTTATTGTCACTCCTCAAGGGAACCAAAAATATTTCACCCCAAAATATACTTCTTGGACATATTTTGAGATGGCTGTTCAGAGGGCCTACAGACAGGAATAGCCCTGCAAACGTGCCATTTGTGGAGGAGATTTGCAGCTGTAGAGGAAATAAACTGAAATAAACAACAGATGCAAACAGGCTTTCTCTGAGGCACCCCCAAAGAAAGATTAACTCAAAATCTGACACCTTTAAAGATCTGACAGAGAAACATTTACCACAGGCTACCACCTATTCTTTCAGAGAGTTGCTACCTGTGGGGTTTCATTTGCACAACAAAACTGACTTTGATCCCTGCCTTTCCCCTTCTCTTCCTCCCACAACTTTTCTTGCCACACTCTAAGCCTCTATTAAAAGCACTAACCATATGGCCATTTCTTGGAGTTTTCATATTCTATATGGCTCCCGCACACACATGTGAACATACAAAATTTGTATGCCTTTTTTTTTTTTGGTTAATACATCTATTACCTATGTATTTATTTGTTTTATTTTAGAATTGTGGGGTAAATGTGAGGATTTACTACATAAATATATTGCATGAGGGTTAAATTAGAAGGCAAAAGCTTGCCTTCAAACAAGCCCTCTCTCCCTCTAGTAAGTAAGCATGGTATTCAATGGGTAGTTTTGTATTATTTCACCCTCTCTCTCCATTCCCTCTTTAATAGTGACCAGTATCTGTTGTGCCTTCTTGTGAGTGAGACTATGCAGTATTCAACTTTTTGTTTCTGTGATAATTCACTAAGAATGATGGTCTCCAGCTGTATTCATGTTTTGCTGCAAAGGTCAGGATTTTGTTCTTCATGGCTACGTAGTACTCCATTATATACACGTACCCTATTTTTTTATCCAGTCCATCGATGAGCATCTAGGTTTGTTTCATGTTTTTGCTATTGCGAACAATGCCGCAATAAACATATGTGTGCAGGAATCTTTTGGTAGAGCCAATTGCATTACCAGTTTATTTTATAGATTCAAATTATCAAAATTTAAGTGGAAAAAAATTAAACTTCCCAACACTCCTTTCCTTAAGACCTTTTAAAGACTTCTCATTGCCTCCAGGATAAAGTCCAAATCCCTTGAGTTTAAGCCTATATTATATATGTGATCTGTTCTATACCTTCTCCTATTTATCCACTATGCCCTATGCCCTTTTACATGGAATATTTTCCATTCATACACTTCCCCTGGTCTTTGGATGCTGAGCCTTGGTTCATGTTGCTTCCACTATCTGGAATGCTCTTCTATCACATAATGTCTTGATTAAAATCTATTCATCCTTTCTCTCCTCAAATGTCATTACAACAGGGAAATATTATCTGACTATATGGGCCACTTAAAGTTCTCTTGCTATAAATGTACAAAGAATGCTGAGTTTGCCTCTTAGTTGTGCTGAGAGTGCTTATAACTGCTTGTTAAGTGTCTGCTCTTTCCTGTCTTGTTCACCTCTGAATTTGCTAGAATGTCTGCATGCATTAAACTCTCAAATATTAATTGAATGAAAGTCTGATTTGTTACATTCTTTTTGAAAATTCTTTGAATTAGGGAGACATAGAATGTGATGTGGGCCTCCTTTCAGTTGAAGTACTGTTGTCAATGGAAGATGCCAGATAAGGTAACTCTTCCACATGGACTGACATTTTGGATTAATAGTTTATCATTGCCAGGCTTGGTGGCTCAGCCTGTAATCCCGCGCCTTTGGGAGGCTGAGGTGAGTGGATTGCCTGAGCCCATGGGTTCGAGACCCACCTGGGCAACTTGGTGAGACCTCATCTCTACAATAAATCAAAAAATAAGCTGGGCGTGGTAGCGCACGCCTGTAGCTCCAGCTACTTGGAAGGCTGAGGCGGAAGGATTGCCGGAGCCCTGCAGGTCGAGGCTGCGGTGGCCAGGAGCGGCCACTGCACTCCTGGGCGACAGAGTGAGACTCCAACTCAAAACAACAACAAAAAATTAGTTTATCATTATGGATTACTACAGTTTATCATACAGAGAACATTTAAATATAAGATATTCTGAACCTTTAACCTATTTCAATGAACATAAATTAATCTGGTTTTTAAAGAATTTGCAGTTTCTGTCTGAAACTGTATATCAGTCTTCATGTCAAATGCAAGTGTAAACAGGAGGAAATCACAGATTGGAGAAGAGAAACTTCCTTCTTATAATTCCAAAAATGTCTATAAAATTAGGAAAAGTTAATACATGTGCAAAAATATGAATTTTTATGTTAAGTAATAAAATATTTATAAAATATTTTAAATAAATTTGATTGCCACCACCTCTCCCACGCCATCTTATTTCAACTAGTTCTATGGAGCTTTTGAAATTGTGGCAATCGCTTTGAGTTTATTAAACAAGTAAGGATTTTTTTTTTTTTGAGCTGTGGAGGGTATAAGTAAGGACATAGTCATTGTCTTACACTTAATGGTTAATAGATTTATTAGAAAATAAGTGGCTAATTAGGAAAGATAATTTCTTGTTAAGCCACCCTCTCTCTGTTAAATGTGTTCTATACTAAAATAAAATAAAAAAAAGATTCTCTTCATTACTAACAGATGCAGGTATACAAATTAAAAAAAAATAAACATACATGATTTTATACACGACATTCCTGGAATACAGGAATCAGAAGTTATACTTCCTATTAGGTACTAAAAGAGCAAATCACATAAAAATGAAAAGTAGTGAATTATTATTATTATTATTATTATTATTATTATTATTATTATTATTTTAGTTGGAGTCTCACTCTGTCGCCCAGACTGGAGTGCCTCGACCTGCTGGGCTCTGGTGATGTTTCCGCCTCAGCCTTCCAAGTAGCTGGAACTACAGGCGCGCGCTACCACACCCGGCTCATTTTGATTTATTGTAGAGATGAGGTCTCACAAAGTTGCCCAGGCGGGTCTTGAACCGCGGGCTCAGACAATCCACTCACCTCAGCCTCCCAAAGCGCGGGATTACAGGCTGAGCCACCAAGCCCGGCGTGAATTATTAATAATTGCTCATCAAATCAGGTGGAGCTCCAAGTGCTAACCCTAGACCTCAAATCTACCCAACTTGCATGTAATAAATTAACTTTTTACTTTCAGAAAATATTGAATTGCTGTAACAATAGCCTGTTTTATAATACCTCAAGATAGTTTTATAGTATAGCACATGCCTGCAGTGGACTCTAAACGTGTGGGGTATCTACATGTAAATTGGCACTACTAAACATCATCTCTTATGATTCAGATTGCAATGATAACTGTCATTTCAGCACTTTTCGAAGTTTTGTGTAGAGAGACTCCAAATAATTCCAGAAACAATAATTAATGATAACTGCCACCAAAACATAGCATCCATGAAGGATTGAATCACTATCTTTAGAGAAGATAGTACATTTGCCTCTAGGTAAACTGAAACAGGGAATCTTAATTCCTAAATTTTTTCCCCAAAATTAATTTGCTGTTTATTAATTAATAAAGATGATACATCATAATTATGACAGATGAATAAGAATATACTTTTCTCAATTAATATTAGTATATACAAACATTGAATTCCTAAAGGTATTTATAGAGCATCTCAATAAATAAATTTGATTTTATTCCATAAAATGCTGGGCAAATAACAGTATAGTCACATACTATGTAATGACCCATTGGTCAATGACAGACCACATATAGGCTGGTGGTCCAATTAGATTATAATACCATATATTTACTGTTTCTTTTCTATGTTTAGATATTTAGATACATAAATACTACCATTGTTTCACAAGTGTTTATAGTATTCAGTACAGTAACATGCAATACTGTTTTGTGATCAAAGAGCAATAGGTTATGCCACATAGTTTAGGTGTGCGGTATACCATTTTGGTTTCTGATGTTTGTATGATGACAAAACCACTTAACAATGCATTTCTCAGAACGTATTTCTGTCATTAAGCAACATATGACTGTACTTCAAATAATTTGTTATGGGTAATTATCCATATATAAATCTATTCTAGATATGTACTCCTAATTTGGTTAGTATAGCCTACTTATATGTGGTTAATTATATATCTATAGATATCATATGTAACTATGGAAATATACATGTATATGTGTAATAATGAATGTCAAAAACATATACCATCTTATCCAAGATCAGTTACTCTATTCTCTTTATAATTATATTTATATCATAAATATATTTTTATTATATATTTTAAGTCATATTTAATAAGAACTTTTCTAATACATTTCAAAATATCCTATTCGATTCACATAAAATATACTGGTCATTCAATTTTTTAAAATAGGCAAAAATATATGTATTATATAGTACAATTAATATATAAATTATATTATATAAAATATTTTATAGACTATTTTATGTATATAATATTTTATAAAGTATATTATTACACTAAATATAGGCAACATTAGAGAGATATTTAAGTTATTTTCTGAATATTATACTTTGTGTTACACATTTCTAGCACATGTAAAAATAATTTTTTTGAGGCTGAAACAAAAAGAGAAAAGTATAATAAACATATTTTGCTGTCTCCTGGAGCTTGTTAATACACAAAATCTTTGGGAACCCATCATTTCTTGACATTAACACAAGTTTGGTATAGAAGCAGATGTTATCATTATCATGCAACCCTTTTAAAAAACCTATATAATGCTTGTAATTTTTAAAGTAACATGATCTTAATTCATATTTCCAAAAAAACACTTATATTTGTCTTTACTTCTGGAATTATTTACAAAAAGTATGAAAGTTTGTGAATGGCATTCAAAAAGTAAGAATCAATAGCTAAAAATCTGAATTACACTTTTAGTATACTACTGCAAAATAGCCTCATGCTGTTTAAAGCATTATTCTACTCATTTTTAATTGTAATGTCAAAATTATGTATATAAAATACATTATGAATTAACTCACATATATTATAATAAGCTATATTTTAAAGGAAGCTTTTCAGAAGAAACAATTACTTAACTTAAAATCACCTTTAGATATAGTACATTTCCTAGTTATCTTTTTTTATTGTGAAATAATATAAGCAGTTTACCAATAATTTTACAGGATAAATATAATAGCATTTAAAAGATTCTATATACAGAAATGTAACTGTTTTTGAGTCATTGCTTCATGTGAGTATAAAATAATTATTCTATTTTTTGTGAAACAAACATTTTTACAAAGTTTGTTTAAAAGGCAAATGTTGTTTTAGGTGCACATTGGAATTAACTTCCATTTTAAATTAAACATAAATATTATATTAATTGGCTATTTGAAAGTAGGCTATACTAGCTGAAATAGAAGTACTTTAAACTTTCTTTTTTTTTTTTTGAGTTGGAGTCTCACTCTGTTGCCCAGACTGGAGTGCAGTGGCACGCTCCCGGCCACTGCACTCTCAACCTACTGGGCTCAAGCGATCCTTCCGCTTCAGCCTTCCAAGTAGCTGGAACTACAGGAGCGCGATACCATACCTGGCTAATTTTTTCATTTATTGTAGAGATGAGGTCTTGCCAAGTTGCCCAGGCGGGTCTCGAACCCGCGGGCTCAGGCAATCCACTCACCTCAGCCTCCCAAAGCGCAGGATTACAGGCTGAGCCACCAAGCCCAGATTAAACTTTATTTCTAGGACAATCCGTAGAATCAGATGAAAGCTACATACCTTCATTTGGCAAAATGAACACGCATAAAGATGTGCTTTTAATTTTAAGGGTGTTTAAAAAATCTCTGAATATCAATTGACCAAGTAAAAGAACCACTGGCATAGTAAAACATGCACAAGTGTTGGAATCAGTGGTACCTGGGTTTATTTTATGCTACATTCTTTATTTTTGTCTTGGAACATATATATTAAATTGACAATTAAGTTTGCAAACTCATCCTAGAAAAAGTGCTACCTACCTCACTGCTGAATATCACTACAGTCACCTTTGAAGTACTCCCCTTAGGAAGCTATGCACTGACACCTCAGGGCTTTGTCTACCTATTAAAGCAGTTTGGGAACTCTTTTTCTAGAATGGCCATCAGAGCTGTCATCACAGGAATGTCAGAGTTTGAATTAGAGCAATGAACAAACATTAAGTTTCTTGTTAAACTTGGCAAGAGTGGAAGTAATCAGGGGCATATTAGCCCAAGTTTATGAGGATAATGCCATAAAGAAAATGGCAGTGTATAAATGGATTAAACATTTTTCTGAGAGGAGACAAAGCATCTCTGATGAAGAGGTCAGGATGGCCTGTAACAAGCAGAGCTGATGAACATTGCAAACATTTGTTGAATTTTGCATCAGAATCATCGGCTGACTGTGACAAGCATAGCAGACCAAATAAACGTCGATCAAGAAACAGCTAGGAAAATCTTAAATGAAAACCTTGGCATGAGAAGATATGTACAAAAATGATCCTGAAGGCGCTCTTGCATCTTGGCAATGCACCAATTCACAAAGCACTGTCTGTGAGGGAGTTTTTAGCCATTAAGCAAATAACTGTATTGGAACACCTCCCCTACTCACCTGATCTCACCCCCAGTGACTTTTTTCTAGACCTGAAGAGAAATAAAATATTGAAAGGAAGCAATTTTGATAACATTTAGGACATTGAGTATAATATGACAACAGTTCTGATGACCATTCCAGAAAAAGTGTTCCAAAATTGCTTTGACAGATGGACTAGGCACTGGGGTTGGTGCATAGTTTACCAAGGGGAGTACTTTGAAGGTGACCATAGTAATATTCATCAATGAGGTATGTAACACTTTCTCTAGGATGAGTTTGTGAACTTAATTGTCAGAATTTGTTATTAACTTCTCAGTGTCTCAGTTTTTTTATATGTCCATTTGATGTGGCAATATATAACATTCTGGGTGTTATGAGAATTAGTGATAAGGCATGTAATGTATTTGACAAGTTATAGACAGTTAAATAATAACTAGAAAAATAATTTATAGTGAATAGCGTAAACATTCAGTTAAAATATGTCTCATGCTCAATATAAATACAGCGTTGCAAAAATCGTGTCTGAAATGACCAAAATGAATTTAATATAGCCAAAGGGCAGTCATTTTTACATTGCTTAGCTTTGTTACATTTTTCTAGCAGTTCACTTTAATTTACCCTCTAATCTGTTTTCTAAGAGATAGCTATTGATAATTGTTTTACAACACCCCCCCCAGCTTGTTTTGTAAACAAGTTAACCAAATCAGCCCTTCATGACCTTCATGACACAGACCCCATCAACATGGCAGCAATCATGTGACTAACCCACACATCTGCTTGCCACCCATCACCTGCTGTCAGTACCTGTGCTTATACCTGCCCTTTGTGATAATGTGAAACAGACTACCAATCAATCACCTTAATGACCTGTCCCCATCAAAGGGAAGGTTTCAAAGCATTAAACCTCAAGCAGCCATTTACCATTGCTTTGCTAAAGTCTGGTAGGGCCAAGTGGTTCTTTGAGATATGGCTACTATGTTTTCTAGCTTTGACCCCCCCACACCTTGGAGAGGTGAATCTCCTCTCTCTTTCTAATTTACTTTCTAAATAAACTACATTGTCCAAACTAAATTATGTGCAATTCTTTGTATCTTTCAAGTGGCACTGGATCACAAAACACACTCCTTCTTCCTCCTTGCTCTCCCTCCCACATCTGACTAACATTTTGGAGGCCCCACTAAAATTTTTGACATAGCAGTATCTGAATGGCCTTTACCTTACAGAATAAAAAATTGATGTAAATTTTATATTCAGAGGATTGCAGGTTTTCAACATAATTTGAATAATAATCATGAATAAAAGAAGGATTTTCATGGAGGACTTTCTTATATCACACAACCTCCCCAGGTTGAAACAAGAAGAAATAGAGACCCTAAATAGACCAATAACAACCCAGGAAATCAACTATGTTATAAGAAACTACCTATAAAAAAAAACCCCGAGATCAGATGGCTTGCCAGCAGAATTCTACAAAATGTATTAATGCTAGCTCCTCCTTGTACATTTTGTAGAATTCTGTTGGCAAGCCATCTGAAAATATTCCACGCCATCGAGAAAGATGGAACACTCCCCAAATCATTCTACTGAAAATATTCCATGCAAAAACGAGAAAGATGGAACTCTCCCCAAATCATTTTTTGAAGCTAACATCACATTGATACCCAAACTGGGTAAAGATCCCACAAAGAAAGAGAACTAAAGGCCAATAACCTTGTGAATATAGATGCTAAACTTCTCAACAAGATTCTAGCAAATCAGATCCAACAACACATCTCAAAAATTACCCACCATGACCAAGTAAGCTTTATTCTTGGAATGCAGGGCCGGTTCAACATCCACAAGACCATAAAGGTAATTAAAGACATCAACAAATGTAAAGACAAAAACCACATGATTATATCACTAGATACAGAAAAGGCTTTTGATAAAATCCAGTACTCCTTCTTGATAAAAAAAAAAAAAAAAACAAACCTTCAAACATCTAGGTATAGATGGAACATAACTCAAAATAGTAAAAGAGAAAACCATGGCCAACATATTGCTAAAAAGACAGAAATTGGAACCATTTTCTCTGAAAACTGGAACAAGACAAGGATGTCCACTCTCATCCTTCTTGTTCAGCATAGTATTGGAAGTTCTAGCTACAGCAATTAGACAAGAGAAGGAAATCAGGGGTATCCAATAGGAAAATGAAGAAGTTGTTATCCCTTTTTGTAGGCGCCATGATTGTATACCTCAAAAACACAGGAAAATTTGTCAAAAATCTGCTTGCACTGATAAAGGATTTTGGCAAAGTCAAGCTATAAGATAAATGTTCAAAAGTCAGTCACATTTCTTTTTTTTTTTTTTTTTTTTGAGTTGGAGTCTCACTCTGTCACCCAGACTGGAGTGCAGTGGCCGCTCCCGGCCACCGCAACCTCGACCTGCTGGGCTCCGGCGATCCTTCCGCCTCAGCCTTCCGAGTAGCTGGAATTACAGGCATGCGCTACCACGCCCGGCTGATTTTTTGATTTATTGTAGAGATGAGGTCTCGCTGCCCAGGCGGGTCTCGAACCCGCGGGCTCAGGCAATCCACTCACCTCAGCCTCCCAAAGGCGCGGGATTACAGGCTGAGCCACCGAGCCCGGCTCAGTCACATTTCTATACACCAACAATAAACAAACAGAAACCCAAATAAAAAGCACTTCCCCATTCACAATAGCCACACAAAAAATAAAATACCTTGGCATCTTCCTAACCAGAGATGCAAAAGACCTTTACAATGACAACTACAAAATACTGCTAAAAGAAATCAAAGATGACACAAACAAATGGGAAAATATTTCACACTCATGGATTGCAAGAATCAGCATTGTTAAGATGTTCATCCTACTCAAGGCAATCTACAGGTTTAATGCAGTACTCATTAAATTACTAGCAGCATTCTTCTCAGACCTGTAAATTATAATACAGGAATTCATATGGAAACATAAACGACCACAAATAGCCAAAACAACCCTCAGCAAAAAAAAAAAAAAAAAAAAAAAAGCTGGAGGTATTACACTCCCAGACTTTGAACTTTATTATAAATCTACAATAATCAAAACAGCCTGGTATTGGTACAAGAACAGCCATATAGACCAATGGAGCAAGATAGAGATTCCAGAAGCAAAACCTCAATTTCTCAACCAACTCATCTTCAACAAAACCTCCACCACCAACAACTGGGGGGAGGTGAGCCTATTCAATAAATGGTGCTGTGAAAACAAGCTGGCCATATGCAGAAGATTAAAACAAGACCCCTACTTATCACCATACATAAAAGTCAACTCTAAATGAATCAAAGACCTAAGCATAACCCCTCAAACTGTAAGAACCATAGAAAATACAGGAGACACTCTCATGGAAATTGGAACTGGTAACCAATTTCTGATCAAGACCCCAAGTGCCCATGCCATAGGAGATAAGATAGACAAGTGGGATCTCATCAAACTGACAAACTTCTGCAAAGCCAAAGAAACCATCAACAAAGCAGGGAGACAGCCCACGAATTGGGAAAAAAATATCTGCCAACTGTATATTTGACTTGGCCTAACATCTAGGATCTACAAGGAACTCAAACATGCTAAAAAGAAAAAAAACAAACAACCTACTACAAAGTGGGCAAAAGATATGAATAGCCATTTCTCAAAAGAAGACATATGAGTAGCCAACAGATACATGAAAAAATGCTCAATCTCACTAGTCATCAAAGAAATGCAAATTAAAACCACACTGAGATACCACCTATTCTAGTCAGGATGGCCATCATCAATAACTCAAAAAACAATAGATACTGGGGAGGATGTAGGGAAAAGGGAACACTTCTACACTGTTGGTGGAATGTACACGAGTACAACCTTTGTGGAAAACAATTTGGCGATTCCTAAAAGGTCTATAAATCAACCTTCCATAGACCCCACAATCACCCTCCTGGGAATATACCTACACACGCATGTTTATTGCAGCATTGTTCACAATAGCAAAAATATGGAACCAACAGTGCTGCCTATTGAAAGAGAACTGAATTTTTAAAAAGTGGTACATATACACGATGGAATATTATGCAGCTATAAAGAAGGACAAAATTATAAACTTCACAGCGACTTGGATCGACTTAGAGTGTATAATACTGAGTGATCTATCACAGAAACAATAACTGAGTATCACATGTTTTCACTCATAAGTGGACCTTGAACAATTATTGTAATACTATAAGAAAAGGATTGTCATTTATGGGAAATTGCCAGGGGGCTGGGCAGGATTGGCAGTAGTAGGATTCTGCTGGGGGAGTAGCGGGGCACACCTCATCAACAAGGGTGCCTGCATAATGAACATTTATATACTTAACCCTGAATTGTACCCCACATCTTTTTTTTTTATGTTTTATTTATTTATTTTTGAGTTAGAGTCTCACTCTGTCGCCCAGACTGGAGTGCAGTGGCCGCTCCCAGCCACCGCAGCCTCAACCTGCTGGGGTCCGGTGATCCTTTCGCCTTAGCCTTCCAAGTAGTTGGAACTACAGGCGCACACTACCACACCTGGCTAACTTTTTGATTTATTGTAGAGATGAGGTCTTGCCAAGTTGCCCTGGTGGGTCTCGAACCCGCGGGCTCAGGCAATCCACTCACCTCAGCCTCCCAAAGCTCGGGATTACAAACTGAGCCACCGAACCCGGCTTGTACCCCACATCTTTAAAATAAAAAGTTTTAAAGTAAAAAAGTAGATAAATAAAATAATAAAATAAAATATTTTAAATTGTTTTTTCTTCAAAGACCAATAACCAATCATGAATTACTCTTTTCTTTGTTTTCATTTGTATGTAAATTAATCATCATTGGATTTATGCTTATCTTATTTTTACCAAGAATATTTTTAGTGTTTTTTCACAATAATTGAAGCCATAATATATATTTTTATCCTACATTTTAAAATGAACTCATATTTTTATATATCTATATGCTAGGTTATATGCATATCAGTTTGACAAGTATTGTTTCTAAAATTTTTGCAGCAAGATAGAATCATTTACGAAAACTATGCTATAAACACAGCACAATCTTCAATCCATACCTTCTGAGGATTTTTTTTTTCTTTTAGCAAAAATGAATGACTGGTTACTTTACAGAAAAAACTTTAAGCAGCATAGTATTTATAGAGTAAGTAATACATATTATAATAATGAAGATATAATTTACTGAAGTTTACTTCCAATAAATTAAATGGAAAATAAAGGAATATCACAAAGGAAAGCAGATAGTTGTAAACTTGTTTGCATTTGTTTGTTTTGTAGCAGAAGTTTGAGACAGATACTTTCATTTTATTTTTCGTGGTTTTTTTTTTTACCTTTTTTTTAAAACCTGGGTAATGAAACATAGTTTTCTCTCAAAGAGAGTGAATCCTTCAGCTCTCAAGATACAGAAAAAGCTTTTTTGATAGGTAATATCAAATACTACTTTCCCCGGTAAACAATCAGAATTCCAACCTAATGTGATTTTAAAATCCTTGCAGAATATATTACAGGGTAAATATTGGTATTCTTCCATCCAGAAAGTTCTCTTTCAACATAAATAGTCACTTGCCCTCTTATTATGAAACCTAGGTATGTATTCAGATATTTCACAATAAGTTGTACTTTGATCCAGTTAAAATTGCAAGATTCAAAAAATAACTTGGAAATTGTTTATACTACATAGTTTTTATTTATTAATTATTATTATATTTGTGCTTGAAACAACCACCTTAAGCTTTGTTTTAAAAAGTCAGTTTAGCACTGCTTAAGACTTAACTAACCATGTAATCAAATGACTAGTAATAATGACAGGTTCGTGTATTTAGCAATTAGAAGAAAATGCTTAATTATTAAGCAAGTAAATTGTCCATACAAAACATCCTTAGAATGTTAATTTATTTTTAACTATAGAATAAAAGTCAAGGGCTAGATGATTTCTAGAAGTAGAAACAGTTGTTATCATTATAATAGAGTTAACATATGTGCTTGTATATTTTAAAAATTCTTTAGCATGTTTTCCTGCTCTAAATGACTTTGATCTTTAAGACTACAGTTTCTCTCAGCATGTGTGTGGGTGTGTGTGTGCGTGTGTGTATAGGAAAATGATTGGGTGCTTAATTGACCAAGAGTACAGATTGATATAACATGCCTACCATGGTAATCTAATAACTTTTTCATTTTTAAAAATAGGAACATTTAAAACACTCTATACTGTCTCAACATTCTTATTTCCTTACCCCAAATTTGTTTTACTCACAGATGATGACCTTACCTAAAATTAAAAAAAAAAAAAAAAATAGCTGGGCTCGGTGGCTCAGCCTGCAATTCCGAGCTTTGGGAGGCTGAGGTGAGTGAATTGCCTGAGCCCGAGGGTTCGAGACCCACCTGGGCAACTTGGCGAGACCTCATCTCTACAATAAATCAAAAAATTAGCCGGGTGTGGTGGCGTGCGCCTATAGTTCCAGCTACTTGGAAGGCTGAGGCGGAAGGATAGCCGGAGCCCAGCAGGTCGAGGCTGCGGTGGCCGGAAGAGTGCCACTGCACTCCAGTCGAAACGACAGAGTGAGAATCTCAAAAAAAAAAAAAAAAAAGGAAGTTTTCACACAAGAACATCTACTAACTCATTTAGATAAATACCCATTTATTTTTTTCCTTTCCTTGCTCCTGTTAACAATGGAAGTGGTGTTTCTTCTCCCATTTGAAACTAATCTTTCAACTCTATTTGAGGGTCTTCTCCATATCCCTCCTCAAAAACATTACCTTATTCTACAGTTTCCATCTTGTATTTTCTTTTCTTTTTTGAAAGTTGAAGTCTCACTCTGTTGCCCAGGCTGCAGGGCAGTGGCACGCTCACGGCCACCGCAGCCTCAACCTGCTGGGCTTAGGCTATCCTTCTGCCTCAGTCTTCCAAGTAGCTGGAACTACAGGCATGTGCCACGATGCCCGGGTAATTTTTTGATTTATTGTAGAGATGAGGTCTTGTCAAGTTGCCCAGGCTGGTCTCAAACCCATGAGTTCAGGCAATCCTCTTACCTCGGCCTCCCAAAGTGCTGGGATTATAGGCATGAGCCGCCACGCCCAGGCTTCCATCTTGTATTTTCAACTATCAATCTATGGATTTAGTCCAGCCAAATAGTATTCAAATATATTTATCTTTCCAATTAAAATAACCACAATCATAACCATATCTAACCCTTGTATGTTACATACAATTTTCCTGACCCTCAACTAAGCATTACTCATTCAGTCTTTACAACAACTTTATGAGATTGCTACCATTATCTTCACTTTAAAGATGATGAAACCAAGGCACAAATAATTTAAATAACTTGTGTAAAGTCCACAGCTAATTAATGTTGAACTCAGAATTTTAATTTAGGAAATATGGCTCCATAGGCTGTGCTCTTATTCACCACATGATATTTCTGTCTTCAAAAAATGATTATTGATTATAAGTAGTCCTCCACCTAGCATGCTCTTTTCCTTCTTTTCTCTTCCATCCAAATTCTTGGAAGCATTGTCTGTACTCATTATCTCAGTTTCCACCTCTCATTTAACTTTAAACACTTAATTATAGCATCAATTCCTTCTATTTAACTAATAAAGCTCTTGCATTTCCATGATTTCCTAATTATCATCATAATTCTTAATTAGATAGTTAACAAAGGGTTTTTTGTTTGCTTGTTTGTATCCAAACCATATTGTACACCAGTAACAGTCACTACTGATGCCCGGTGTAGCACCTCTATCCTTGCAAGATGACCTAACTCTGACATCAACTGTATCTGTGGTGGAGAGTCCATCTCAGGGTTTCTGCATCAGACTTATCTGAGAAACCTAAAGATCTTGCTCAGCTCAGCCTAGAGTTGTATGGACATTTGAGAGTTGCAGAGTTGTAGGTGATACTCCTTCAAACAACATTCAACAAATGGGAAACTCAAATTTATGGATTAATAATATAGCCCTCTATTCTTCAGAGAGGCAAGTGGAAGGTGAATACTACACTGTCCCTTGGAGGAGGATCTCAGTAAAACTCGGCCCCACTTGTCCATAACAAAAAAACAACTCAATAAAATATCCTTCATTGGATTTTTTTCCCCTGGTTTTCCTCTTCCCGTTTCCTTCTTAGAATTCCTCCTCAATAAATTCTTGTCTTAGATTCTGTTTGTAGGAAAATTTAAACTAAGACACATAACTGATGAACCCTTCTTTCTACAGACATCTTTTCCCTTGGCTTCTCTATGTACGTATGCTCTGGCTTTCCTCATTCTTCTTTGGCTGCTCTTTTCATAATCACTTACTGACATCTTTTTATGTGATAATGTTTCCCAAGACTGTGCCCAAGGCCTTCTTTTCTTTTTACCTTCCACAATTTACTGGAACAATCTTTTCCACTCACAAGACTTCAGCTGCTATCAACATATGAACGATCCTTAAGTCAACAGCACCAGCAGAGAACTAATCCGTGATCTTCAGATTCATACTTCCATCTTATCTTTAAGAATCTACTCTTAAAACGTGTCTTAAAAGCACATCAAATGCAACATGCCCGAAATTGAAATAATCTTCCTTCTTCCTTCAGGCCTTCTCTATTAAACTTGCATAAAGTCACACAGCTAATTAGCCTAAGCTATAGACCTGGTTTTGGGCACACTTATCTTTCTGTTTCCAACACTTTTAACCTTTAATCTTCATAAACTAACCATACTACACATTCTGGAGTTAATTTTCTTTTTTTTTTTTTTTTTTTGAGTTGGAGTCTCACTCTGTCGCCCAGACTGGAGTGCAGTGGCCGCTCCCGGCCACCGCAGCCTCGACCTGCTGTGCTCCGGCGACCCTTCCGCCTCAGCCTTCCAAGTAGCTGGAACTACAGGCGTGCGCTACCTACCACGCCCGGCTAATTTTTTTTTTTTTAATTTATTGTAGAGATGAGGTCTCACCAAGTTGCCCAGGTGGGTCTCGAACCCGCAGGCTCAGGCAATCCACTCACCTCAGCCTCCCAAAGGCGCAGGATTACAGACTGAGCCACTGAGCCCGGTTGGAGTTAATTTTCAATGCCATTTTCTCTGAGTAGTTTTCCCTGGTGCTTAGCTCAAACATTAATGTATATTAAAATGACATGAGGATCTTGTTAATACGAAGATTCCCATTCAGTATACGTGCGTGAGGTTGGAACTGGAATTTTATCATTTCAAGGTTCCAGATGATGCCAAGATTGCTGGTAGGGAAGTCACAGTAGTAGAGATGTAGATTAGATTAGGTGAGCTATTTATTATCCTATAACATCAAGTATTTCCCATACACTGTCTCTTTTCACACTATCATAATTTTCTACTAAATTGTATTATTTGCTAGACCATAAACTTCTTGAAGAAAGTTTTCAGAAATTGATTAGTTAATATGCTCTAAAATATTCTTTATTGAAAACCGTATTGTTCAGTCTTGGCTGAGAATTTGATTTGAAGTTCTCTTTAAAAATAATAGTATAATTAAAATTTTGATAAGATAAAATATATGTATATTGCAAACTTTTTAACTTATTTTTAAAAATTTTAATGATACATTAGAGAGGAAAAAAATCAATCATTCATTGTAACAATCTGCTTACTTTTTTCCCAAAATGCAGGCAATAAGCTTTATTTGAATCAATAAATTACTTTGCTAAATTGCAACTTAAATAATTTTTCCTTTAACTTCTAAAAATTCAATGACAAACTACAAAGTGTTTCCTAAACTATGAGGCCCATTAGTCATAAATCTAGAGTGGTAATATTTCACACTAGTGTTAAATTTACCAGACTACCCATGATTTTAGCTTTTAGAATAATCAACTGGATGAGATTGGAGTGATTAAAATTGTTTAAATATTTTTAAAATATAGGTGCATTGATTGTTGTCACATTATATAGTGTGTGTGTGTGTGTGTGTGTGTGTGTGTGTGTGTGTGTGTGTGTAATAATTCTTCAAAAAGATAAAGTTTAGTTATGCTGTACCACCATAGGAAAGATATATTCACTCTCTGGAATAAACAGTTACTTTTTAAAAATGTATATTCCCAATATTCTTTTCTACACCCATAGCCAATTTTGTAAGTTCAGTGATGAGTGATAAATTATTATGTAGGCCCTGTATATATAAGTGGATTTAAAAGATTAATAATTTGAAACAGAACATTGTTTAACTATTACTAATAATCTATTTAATTATTTTTAATCAAAATGTTTCCTAGCATTAGTAATAGTTTGATTTGCATTTGTAAATTCTCTAGTGTGTTTTCAATATAACTGCTTCTATTTCATTGTTCATGGCTTTCCAAATTTAAAGCAACTGAATATCTGAGGATACACACAATTACTAAGAACAAATAAAATCTTAATAATAATTTTTAAATGTCTCATCAGCAAATTACCATGAAGAAGTAACAAATTTGATGAAGAAAGTAGCTTTTCCAATGCTGAATTTTTATCTTCCTTTGTATTAATTTGTGTTTCAAAAGTGCAAAATTCTAACAAAGATATCATACATTCAGTACATTTTTAAAACATGATTTTATATGCATAGTATTTATCAAGTCTGATATGATGTGGTATTAAAATGACTACATATTTTAAGTAAAATTAGTTAATGAGAAAATGATATAAGAAAACAACAATCATTTTTCTTATAGTCACCTTAGGGAGCTCAGATGAATTATAAACATTTAAATAGAAATAATAGAATAATTTAGATGTTAGTGCTTCTTTTTTCTTCTATATCAACATTCATACAGAATGCTTTATCTTTCAGTTTTCTGACTTTAAACGCAGTATATATACTGGTAAGTCCTAAATGTATATCTCTAAGCTAGACTTCTCCTTTCAATCAAATTCATATATCCAACTACCAACTTGGCAGTTCTACTTGGGTATGTGCTCAGAATCTCACATTTAACAAAAAACTGAAATCCTCTCTAATCTCATTTTACCATGGTCTCCTGAATATCTCATAATGAGTTTCTACCAGGAGCCAAAGCCAAACACATTGCAGTTTTTGTTTCGCCATATTTCTCTCTCATATACCACTTCTGTCAGCAAATCTTATTGGATGCATTCTTTTTACAGCTTTATTAAAGTCTAATTTACATATAATAACACTCATACACTTTAAGCAAACCTTTTCATGAGCAATCTGACCACTGCCATGACCATGTTTTAAAGCATTTCTACCATCCCCAAAGTTCCCTCATTCTCCTTTGTGGTTAAGTTATAGATCCCCATGTTTCCACTCCTGGTCCAAGAAAACCACTGATCTTTTTTTTGTTTGTTTGTATGCTTTGTTTTGTTTTTCACTCTTCTTTTCCTGTTCCAGAGTTTTCCATAAATGGAATAATAGAATATTTACTCTTTTTGCATCTTTTTTTTCACTAAGTATGATTATGATTTTTCCAACACACATCCCTATTGTGGCATATGCAGGTAGATTTTTTTAAAATACTGAATAATATTCCTGGATCTACTTTTGCAGTCCATTCATTTATCCATTTCTATTGCTACAATCTTACCCTGATTCATTATCACCTTTATGTGGACTGTCGTAATCACCCTCTAAGTGATCTCTGTTTCCACTTTCGACTGCTCATTAGTTATTCTTAATGCAGTAACTAGTATTATCCTTCTAAAATGTAAATCTGACTGTGGCATACCTTTATTTAAACCTTCCAAGTATTCGCGTCTTAGAAGGAAAGCCAAAATACTTCAGTGACTTATATGGGGATATGAGACACAGCCTTTTGTCGTCTACGCTTTTATTATCCTTGCTCACTCAGCTGCAGCCTGACTGGTACTCTTAAGCCTTGAAGTAGAGAGGGGAGCACAAGAGTATCACAGAAGACCAGGAATAGATGTGTCATGTCTGCCTGCATCATCAGTTATCCTCAGTGATAATAAATTTGGAAACCCCGGATCAAAATATTATACATTGTATAATGTAATACAAAATCGAACTTTCAAATAAAATTACAGAACAAGATGAATGTTGTTAGTCTCTACCCCAAAACACCCCAGGGTATGTGTCTATTTTTCTCTGCATTTTAGTTTTGCTTGGAAAAGAAGTGTAAACATCATTGACTTAATTGATTATTCTGGATCATGAGCGGAAAGACATTTAATTATAGCTCAAGCTGAGATAAGACACTGAAGAGGTAAGAGAACTTCTAGGAATAAACGAATTTAGGTCTGTATTTTCTTAAATTAAGTTTTTGAGTTTGTAAAATCAGAACAGTAGCAAAATATACTGTGCTAGAGGACTTGATGTCTGACTAGGATTTTACTTTCATGGGTAGAAATTCAGAAAAACTCATGACTAAGTTTTTTCTTAGGAAAAATGATAATGACATAAGATTCATTTTCCTTTGAAAATGGCTTTACTTCTCTGTTAATACAGTATGTTAAAATACTGCAAGGTGAAAAAATGACAGTTTTTGCTCTTCAAATACACATAGCTCTATATGAATCAATCATTAACAGATTTGATTAATCACACATATTTCTCTAATATTATCAAACAAAAACAGATAGTTAAAAAAAAAATCCTAGCCGGGCTCGGTGGCTTAGCCTGTAACCCCGCACTTTGGGAGGCTGAGGTGAGTGGATTGCCTGAGCCCACAGGTTCGAGACCCACCTGGGCAACTTGACGAGATCTCATCTCTACAATAAATCAAAAACTAGCCAGGTGTGGTAGTATGCGCCTGTAGTTCCGGCTACTTGGAAGGCTGAGACGGAAGGATCGCCGGAGACCAGCAGGTCGAGGCTGCGGTGGCCGGGAGCGGCCACTGCACTCCAGTCTGGGCGACAGAGTGAGACTCCAACTCAAAAAACAAAAACAAAAACAAACAAACAACAACAAAAAAAATTCTGAGAATAGTAATAATCTCAGAATCAACAAACTGCTGTAAAATAAAGTTGTTGACTGAAAAACTTGACTCACTAGGTACTCCCAATTTTCTTGGCTTCATCACACAATATACCTTGTAACACACCTGCACATGTATGTACTCTCTGAATCTAAAGTAAAATTAAAAACAATAAAAAGAATAAAATAAATCTCCTGTTTATTATTTTTACTGACTCCCATAAACATATATTTTTTGAGAAGTTTTGTGGTTTTATTTGCTTGACTAAGTAATAAAGAAGAATAAAGAAGAATAAAAAATACCTCAAACCTAGAAAAGAAATAGCTACAGATGCTGAGGAAATATATTGGGTATGCAGAGATGTGGACAAGAGAATTTTGAAAAGCAACCTTTCAAAATTGAATGCATGATGATTAAAAGTAATGACAATATTTGCATGATAATTTTAAGTTTACAAAGTACATTTGATCTTTCCAGCTATTCCATGAGTCAGGCAAGGCAGACATGATTCTATTTATTTATTTGTTGGTTTATTTTTTTGTTTATTTATTTATTTTTGAGTCACAGTATCACTCTGCCACTCAGGCTGTCACCAGTGTAGTCGCACGCTGCTCATGGTCACCACAGCCTCGACCTGCTGGATTCATCCCATCCTTCTGTCTCAGTCTTTCTTTCTTTCTTTTTTTTTTTTGAGTTGGAGTCTCACTGTCGCCCAGACTAGAGTGCAGTGGCCGCTCCCGGCCACCGCAGCCTCAACCTGCTGGGCTCTGGCAATCCTTCCGCCTCAGCCTTCCACGTAGCTGGAACTACAGGCACGCACTACCACGCCCGGCTGATTTTTTTATTTATTGTAGAGATGAGGTCTCACCTGCCCAGGCGGGTCTCAAACCCGCGGGTTCAGGCAATCCACTCACCTCAGCCTCCCAAAGGCGCGGGATTACAGGCTGAGCCACCGAGCCCAGCTCCCTCTCAATCTTTCAAGTAGCTGGAACTACAGGCACACGCCACCACATCCAGCTAATTTATTTATTTATTTATTGTACAGATGAGGTCTCACCAAGTTGTCCAGACTGGTCTCGAACCCCTCAACACACCTCTTTATTTTTAACAGGAGAGGCAGTATGTTGCAATGAACGTGCCTTTTGTCTACTTTGGAGACAGAGATTTAAAGCCAAGTTTCTATTCTGTTACATTAGTATTTTGTTCCTTGAACTGGTGACTTGACTCTTGATCCTATGTTTCTTATCTCATAAAATATTATAGTAATTACAGATACTACATTTAAAGATTAAATGTAATATGACATAGAGAAATACTGAATAAATGTTAGTTTCCTAAATTATGACCATCTCATTTAGAAACAATTTCTAATTGTTTTGCAATGGCACAAAAAAGAACATTTGCAAAATATGGTCAAGGAAGTGCAAATATGAAAGGAATTAATTATATAACATATTAAAATGTTCAATTAAAAAAAGACATAAAATTTTTTTGTCTCTCCAGAGATCTCAAAGTTAGAAATTTCTGCACTTCTTAACTCAAACACATTTACAGCTTCAAAACTCTGTGATTCTAAATCATTCTCAAATCTTCTACTTCATGGCCACAGGAAAATAGAACATTCTGAACATGATTCAAATTGTTGTTGATATGTTGTGGCAATTCTTACAAAAAACACTTTCGACACCATACAAAATGTAGTACTTTGTGCCTGGATTGTGCTTTTTCTAGTGCTTCTGCTTAACTTCTTTATTATCTGATTTACTTTTCTTCTATAACTTTCCAAACACTTTGGGGTCTGTTTCTCACACAATCCCTTGCAACTTAATCTTTAGAGCCTTGGTTGTCAGACTGACTGCTCAAACTGACCTACAGCAAATAGTTAATGACTTTTGCTAAAACCATTTAAAGAAATGTGATGTTTATGAGAAGGCAAGATATCAAATACACCTTATACCTATATGTTGACACTTATTTCCCTAAGGCTCAAAGGTGTTTTAGCTTAATTGTCTCTGGTTTTGTGACTGACCTACTTGAGATTGTTAGAAGTCAGGTAGCTGTGTGATTGGGTGTTACTATAAATATGTAATGCCATAACAAACTAGGTTGCGACTCAAACCCAAAGCTGGTGGAAGAAATTCTCCCAAGAGAGCTGTATAGAAAGATGGTACTTAATCTTAGAAATAATTATTGGTGTATGCCCTGAAAGTCATTTATATAGGATAAAAAAGGGTCAGATAATTTTTTTTTTTTTTTGAGTTGGGGTCTCACTCTGTCGCCCAGTCTGGAATACAATGGCTGCTCCCGGCCACCACAGCCTCGACCTGCTGGGCTCAGGCAATCCTTCCGCCTCAGCCTTCCGAGTAGCTGGAACTACAGGTGCGCGCTACCACACTGGCTCATTTTTTGATTTATTGTAGAGATGAGGTCTCGCCAAATTGCCCAGGCGGGTCTCGAACCCGCCAGCTCAGGCAATCCACTCATCTTAGCCTCCCAAAGCGCAGGATTGAGCCACAGAGCCCGGCTGAGCCACCGAGCCCGGCTAGGGTCAGATAATTTTAAGAAACGGTATCTCCTTATTCTGTATCCCCAACCAGTACTATGAATTAATGACCCAAAAAACATTTAAAGTACTTTTTGTACGGTCCAAAGGAGATTAACACATATTTAGTGTAGAAAGAGACATTCAGGGCTGGAAGGCACCACGGAGATAATTGTTTTAAATCCTCTCATTTTACAGTCAAGGAAAAGAAACCGAGTGGCAAATTCATTTTCACAAGTTTTATATCTAGTTAGCAAATGTCAGGAATAAAACCAGGTCTCTCATTTCCTAATGCACAGTCTTTTGTATTCAGCAGGTTTTGCTATTCTTTAGTTGCTATTAATTCTTGAGTCCAATGTTTATATTCTTGTTAACTATGATAATTAATAAACTAGAGCACCGGTTTTCTTCATAATTCTAGATAAAGAGACAGTTATACAATGTTTTCAGAAATGGAGAACTATTCCTTTTAGGAGTAGCGGCATGTGTTCTACCTGAACTTGAAGACCTTCCTGAAGCCAGGCAACATCAGAACATATTTTCTGGCTCTCAATGGGGATGTAGATACCCTTCTCTCTATATGGAGATTGATCAGTAATTATTTTCTAACCATCTATCCATTAATCCATTCATTCATTCATTGTACAATGCTGGGTCACTGGCCTTTGTTTTTTCTCTCATGTATACTTTTTGACGATATGTTCCTTTCGTAGAAAAGTATACATGAAACATTTTTAAAGACAATTTTAACTTTACATGGTCTCTGAATGTGTCTAGGAAGTATTCTTTCTTCCGAAACTAAAACAAATTTAGTGATTTAAGTTCATGTATGTTCGAAATTACGTAAAGGAAATAAAAGGGAATGGCTTGGGTAAAGTCCAATATGATATGATAACATAAATTAATAAAATTTTATCTCTATAATTAATCCAAAGAAACATTGTATTTCCTGATTGTCATAAATGTCTTATGAAATGCCCTCTATTTTTTTTTCCCTTCTCAAGGAAAGAACACAAATCATGGCAATAATAAATCCATGTAAGATCTATGAGGAAAACTTAGACTAACAAACATTTCCATATAAAGTATATAAACATGAAGCTTGGATAACACTACAGAGCACAATCTTGTATTAAATTTTTCATTGACATTTAATTTATTAAACTATGACTTGATACAGAAAGAGGACCATATCTGAAAGTTAATAATAAAACCAACAAGAAGAATGAGAAGTTATTCTTAAGTGAGTAAAGAGCTTCTGTTTAGGATGATTTTTAAAAGTTCTAGATATGAATAGTGGTGATGGCTGGATAACACAATAAAAATTTTAAAGAGTAAGGTAGATTTACAAGGACAGATATGGAAATACAGTCAATATATATCAAGTGAAAAAGAAAGAGCTTGAAAAACAAGTTTGACGACTTTGGATTCATTTGTTTTTGCCCATTCATGCCACTATAAGAAAATATCTTAGACTGGGTAATTCATACAAAACAGGAATTTAATTCTCACAGTTCTGGAGGTTGAGAAGTTCCCAATCAAAACTCTAGCAAATACAGTGTCTGGTGAAGTCTCTTCTCTGCTTTAAAGATGGTGCCTTATTGCAGTGTCTTCATATAGTAAAATGATAAAAAAAGGCCAAAGAGCTCTCAGAAGCATCTTTTAATAAGGATGTAGGATGTTAATCCCATTCAGAAAGGCTGAGCTCTCATGACTTAATTACTTCCCAAAAAGGTCCTCCTTTTAATACCAACACAACAGGGATTAGGTTTCAACATGAGATTTGGAGAGACACGTACAAACAGTAGTAGCATGATTATTCTCTGTTTATTCTAAGGCCATCTAACTTTTGCTGAAAAAACATTCTGGAAAATATGGAGTTATAGAGGGGATTTGTTTATGAGGACACTAATGTTCAAAATTGTTGCATTCTGGGTTATTGAATATTTATAATAAACATGTACATTTTTCATCAGAAACAAAACGTGAAAATGCTACATTTTATGTTACATATATTTTGTGACCAAAAAAAAAATAAGAAAAACTACAGAGCATAAAATTTCATGGCCCTGACACCTAATAATAATTTCTTGTACCCTTGAGATAATAATAATATTTTTTGTGCCCTTGTTAGAAGTGTACCTCCTAGCGCATACTATGGATAAAATTGTCTTCTCTTTCACTGATAAAGTACTTTAGGGAATCTTTTTATTACTCATAAGACTGGAAACTTCCAGAGACCAAGAGATTAAGATATCCTGTTGCTTGCTCAAAGTGAGGTTAATTCCCTTATTCCATATAAAGCTAGAAAATATTAAATGTTATTTTCTCTTCCAGAGAAAATGACACAGTCAAGATAAATTTGCTGTGAGCACAGTAATGGTTGTAGCTATCTTCAGGTACACTGAATCATATAGAGTTTTCCATTAAAGAACAGTTGTTATGATATTGTAAAGCTCTTTTCAAGAGAACAAAGTTAGACTTCTTATATGATTTATTGAAATCTATTTATTTATGAATCTCTAGGTGCAGTCATGAAGAACATTTCTGTTAATAAGGTATATCAATAAAGCATATGATCCAAAAAACGTGATATCTTTGAAAATAATTTAAGCCGGGCTCGGTAGCTCAGCCTGTAATCCCGTGCCTTTGGGAAGCTGAGGTGAGTGGAATGCCTGAGCCCACGGGTTCGAGACCAGCCTGGGCAGCGAGACCTCATCTCTGAAATAAATCAAAAAAATCAGCCGGGCATGGTAGTGCATGCCTGTAATTCTGGGTATTCGGAAGGCTGAGGCGAAAGGATCGCTGGAGCCCAGCAGGTCGAGGCTGCGGTGGCCGGGAATGGCCACTGCACTCCAGTCTGGGCGACAGGGTGAGACTCCAACTCAAAAAAAAAAAAAATGAAAAGAATTTAATATTTTCCTGAAAAATCTCTGAGTAATTCTCCAAACTAGCAGAAACTTATTCTGTAATATACAATTAGAAGAAAATTTCATATACGCTTCTGCACAAAACACAGATTCTAGTGTGTCCCTGCTATCATTATGGACACATCAGGGTCAAGTAATTTTTTAAAAAAAATTTCTATTACATCCTCTGGCACAGATGAACTATAAATTACAAAGAGATAGTTATCAGAAACTTGAGGAAGAGCTGAAGTAAAAAGCTCACTTAAAACTCTTATTCACCTAAAGTTATTCTCTTTCTCATAATGATCCCTCCCCATGGGACAACCCCACCTTCCCTACTCTTTACATGGACAGCTCCATCTCATCCTTCAGGGCTAGAATCAGTGTCACCTTGCTAAAGAGGCCTTTCCTAGATTTGGCCTCTACCTGTAATCCTCTCAACATCTTCTCCATCATTCCAGCAGGTCCTGTCATCTCTCTGTCCTACTCATATCCTAGTCTTTAACATTCCTTCCTACAACCATGCCATCTCTCTATCCCAGACCATCATATCTTTTTGTGCTCTCTTATCCTGTCCCCCTTCTTGTATTTCTGTCCCAGGAGGACTACACTCACACCATAGCCAATATAATCTTTAGAAAATAAAAGCAAATCATGTAATTTCCCTGCATATACCTTTCTGATGGCTTCCCAATGAAATTACAAATTCTTCACTGCAAACAAGAAGGCTCTTTCTGATCTGGCCTGTCTCCCTCTCTGAGCTTGGATCCTATTGTCCAATTATTGGCTCCCTCACTCATTATTCATAGTCACTTGATGGAATTGCTAGAGCAAGTTAGGCTCTTCCAGGCCCAGTGGATTCGTACTTTCCCTTTTTTCTGATAGGAAAACATCTTTGTCCAGATCCTTTGTATTCTGGTCTCAGCATAAATCACTGGGAAGGGTTTCCGCAACTGACCCTCCGAATAATTCTCTCCTCCGTGACTTCCCTCACCAAGTTATTCTTTGTCCTATCACTTTGTTTTGCCTTCCGTAAGACACTATCACCACCCAAAATCATCTTTTCACTTGTATGTTTTCATGTTTATTATACATCCATACTATAAGCTCCATAAGGACAGAGATTTGCATGTTTATTGTGGTACCCTCAGTGCCTAGAAAAGTGTCTGACAAATAAATAGAAGGCACTGGATATATCTGATAAGTGAATGAATCAATACATGAAGTAAATGGATAACCCATTATTCTCTGTCTAAGCTATTCATTCTTTTTCTTCTTAACATCATAATATGTAATATTTATATACACACGGTAATACATCAGCTTGGTTAATTGCTTCTTTTAAATATTTTATTGATTTATTGATTGATTTGTTAATTGATAATATTTGGTCTGTTTCCCTCATTAACCTGTATTCTGTATGAAGACACTAATTATATCTATATCATCTACATTTTACCTCTAGGAAATACTTCAATGTCTGAAATATTGTAAGCATCCAATAATAAACAATGAATTAATGAAGCCAATAAACTACTCAGACAAGTCAACAGTTATTCCCTAGAAAGTGTGTCTCCCTTTCTGAATTTTATTTCAAAAGAATACACAATTAAATGTTTAAATGATGGAATGACGAATATACACAGTGCTACACTGACACAATTTTTACGGCAAAATGAGGAAATGTATTGCCATTTTAGGGAAAGAAAGTCTTGGAAAATATAACTACCACATAATAAGCATCTTCTTAAAATCTCACTTTTGTTTATCATATTACTTAGATTGTAAAGTTTTATCAGGTAAAAATAATTACTATTGCTAGAGATGCAGAAAATGAATCTCAAAGAGATTATAAGATTTGCTAGAGTCATGTAGTTATGGAGAAATAGAGCTGGGATTCAAATTCCAATTAAAATGATGCTAAAGACTGTGTCTTTTCCAATGTAACAACTAATTCAAGTGAAATTATATTGACATTCTAAATAACACAACATATATACACTCCACTCAAATATTCTGTTAATTTGTTACAGATTACTATGTCATGATACTTCTGGTATGTTCTATTACCACCATCTCTTCTTTTAAATTATTGTAACTTTTCATATCAATTAGCCTGAAAAAAATTTTATAAATGTAAAACCTGGATTCATAATTTCTAAATCTAAAATGGGTTTACGTTCCATGACAAAATATGAAAACTATTAACTTTCACACATCTAAAATAACTTGGATTATTTTCACAAAATGTCAAAAAATTAATTTTTCAGCAACATTTTAAAAGTAAAATATAAAATAATAAAAGAGTCTCTCATTTTGTTTGCAAACCAAGGTACTACTTCCATACCCTTCTGCTCTAAAAAATAAAAAAAAGTAAAAGAGAACTTCTATGACATCTGAGAAACAGGTAAGAAGTTGCTAGGACAACTCTTGTAATTGATAATATTTATTTATATTCTAAAACAGTAAAATGCTTAGGTCCTGTTTTAAATCCATTTATACCACCGGTTCTCCTCCTATTACATAGGAAAAATAAGTCCTCTAAGAGTTTTCTGGGAAAATACTAACAAACAAAGCTTGGTATCCACAGTATACACTCATGTTTGTCTTTAATTCTCTATGCAGTATCTAGTGTTTAGTAAAGCTGCTTGCAATGCCAAGTAAATTTCCTTTAGAGTACATACAAATTTTGTTTTCAAATCTGATGGATGAAGGTAATAAAATATTAACAACCACCATAGATATGTAAATGATGTCTATATTCCACCAAATACAGTCAAAGAAAAACTTTGTTACAATATAAAATTGATGGTAAACTATTAAGTCAATAAACTCATGAAAATTTATTTTCTAAAGTGTAACTTCACTGTGTGTACAGCCAAAAGCACATAAACTGCACTGCCAAATGTAACTTTTTTAAGTGAAAAGTTATTTCTATTTGAATGAATTGCTTACTTAATATTCTAGTTTACTAAATACAGGTGATCAATCAGGGAATAATTTAATTAATCTATTCATATAAAGCTTGCTATTTCTCAAATAAATTTTTTATACAAATGACACAATCTTAGAATTATAATTCTAGCTGTCAATGAGATCTACTTTTTGAAGTTGGGGACTATTTTTTGGAGATTGGAAGAAAAATGCAAAGGCTGGTCTGCAAAGTGCTTCTGAAAATTCTAAACTCATCAGTTATCTATGCATTCCTCCAAATGCACATTGTTTTGGAAAATAAGAATACTGCTTTGTATCTTTGACACTCTGCTTGTTAGATGTATAAATGTGGAATACAATTTAATCTCTCTGGATTGCAGGTTTAGCTCTAAATTTTAAATTAATTTAAAGTAAAACCATAATAAGGATCTTAAACAGAAAAAAAACTTCCTTCTTTCCAACACTGGATAAATACATACATACATACATACATACATACATACATACATAACGAGTCACTTTTAAGATAAGAATATATTTGTATAAATGTTGTTTATATAGAATTCATTACTTGGATAGTAATTTAGCAATTTAAAATGTTGATGTGTTTTAATACTGGTGAGTCACATTCACACTCAGAATACTATTTTCTCTGTTCTGGTGTTTTAGCCCTTGTGTGAATTTAGCTTCTAGTTAATATCTAAAACAGGATTAAAAATGGGATGCCATTTTATAGTGTTTTTATAAAATATTGTGATCTAGTATCCCTTATGATAGACTTTTCACATTGCCAATAAAAGAGACTACTACTATAATTGCAGAAACAGTACTTTATCAGTTTTTTGAAATTTAGAAGATAATCACCTAATTTTCTACTAAAAAATGAACTGATTTGTAAGCCTACTTTCTTAAATTTTGTGATTTTTCCAACATACAACTTCCTGGGTCTTGCATGACTGGGAGGCCATAATATTACTGCAAGAAGCCAGGAAGAATGAGTCATTCTGTCAGAAAACAAAGTGTTCCTCAGGCAATTAAGACTTTTACCCTTTCACCACCTAAAATGTTTTAACACACTCATATATCAGTATAACCAAATCTATTATGAATTTTTCACAAAATCTATTGTAAAATTTTCTGATATTATAATCTTTCCCACCTTTAAAAGGTGTGTTTTCAGTGGTTATTACAATTTTTCATTTGTTTTTACCTTAACAATTGAGTTAAAAATATGGAGAAATAAATGGTGAATGCAACTAAAACCACAAAGTAAGCTTGGGTGAACTGGCAAACAAAATTCTGCAATTACCATATTATACTTGAGTGCCTATGTGCTGCTTGGGAACGATCTCATTCTTGGCTGGGCACAGTTATTGTGTGACTCAGTGCCTCTTCCTCTCTTACAGCACGTGGAACCCAATTCTCTCAAATTTCTAGGACCATCTCAGCTCTACAGTCCCCCTGACAGATGCCACTAAAACAGAATGAACTCTCATTATAGTAAAAATACATTTTATAAACTGACCATGCTTTGGTGGAGCATCGATAAGAGATGAGAGTCCTTCAGAGTCTGATCTACACCAATTGAAAACTACATGACATGGTCCTACACTGTATTGTGCCACTGTGATGCTGACTTTTTACCTGATGAATATTTTATTTATAATTTTTTTATTCCTCCTCTTGCTTGTAGATTATTTTCTTCTTTTTCTTTTTCTCCTAATTCCTCTCTGTGCATCTATCATTAGTAGTTTAGAATCTACTTCTACTGTTACTTTTCCACTAAGAATGAAGTTTAGTTCAGGGAGTCATCTGACTTCCAAATATACAAACTATTTCTGTAAATAACTAATAAATGACTCACTGCTCTAATGACCAGCCCATCACTTGACAATGAAATAAAAAATCTTCACACATTAAAATGAAATTCAGTATTTTATGCTCTCACTAGAGGAAAAACTTGAAAGAGTTCATTTGCATCATTTAATAGAAACTTTGTAGCCTCTCTATCACTTAATAAAGGCTAATATGGGAATTTAGGATTTTTTTAAATTAAATATGCCAATTCGACATATTTTAATAGAAGTTTTTCCCCAACTCTGTAAATGATATTCAAAATTTTAGTTCATTAATTTAATATAGCTTTGTGACATAGGAGAATAGCAAGGATAGCAAGAGCTATTTAAAAATAAATATAGTATTCCAAGATTAATTTCACTTAGAAAAGTTTAGCAATAAATACGGATGCAATCATTTATTTTATATTATCATCTGATATATGTTTATACCTTTTAAGTAAAATATTGGTATAGTCAGAAAAAAAGTTGAAAATATTTTGCCTCAAAGTGGTTTATAGTTGTTTCATTTCCAGATCAAGTTTTTAATTAGTATTTTAAATCCACACTACTAATATATTCAGTTCAATATTCATAAATTCTGATTTCATCTCCTATTATTCTTCAAAAAGAAAAAATGTTGACTTCAGAAAGTGAATTATAATACTATTTATGATACAAATACTCATAATATAGCTTTGTTTTATACAAATTGTTTCTCATTGACAATGATAGAAAGTCCATGTGATTCAGAATAGATGATCAGATTATAATTGAAAAGTCATCATTCTTAGTATATAAGACACAGTATATAAGATGCATTCTAGATAATGTGCTACAAGTTTGCTAACAGCTTAGTGGAAGATTAAGTTCTGCCCTACATTTTATTCTTCCATCACCTACCTCTTGCTCTGTAAATCTTCACATTGTCTATCATCTATAGGTATATTTTTTAGAGATGAGGTATCATCTATATTTTTATAGATTCAGGCCATATACGGTAACCTTCCCTTACCTGTGGTGGATGCATTCCAAAACCCCCAGGGGATGCCTAAAGCTGGGAATACTGCAGACCCTTACATATACTAAGTTGTATCCCATATGTATATATCTCTGATAAAGTCTAATTTATAAATGAGACACATTAACAGATTAAAAACAATAGCAATAAAACAGAACAATAGCAATACATTCCAAGCTATATGAGTGTTTATATCTGCAATTTTTCATTTAATATTTTTCGAGCACTAGTGACTGCAGGTAACTAAAACAATGGAAAGTGAAACCATTGATAAGGTGAGGACACTCGAACTCAAAATCTCAGTGGCTCTCCATGGTTCACCCAACAAAATACAAATGACTTCACATCTCATATCTACTATTGTTTCTTGAATACTCTATGTCTCATTCAAAGTCCATGAGTTTCCTAGAAAACCACAAGGATTTTCCTGCCTCCTCATCTTTGCTTTTGTATCTGTGTCAGAAGCCACTAGTTTCTCACCTAAATCTGTTCTCTGCTTCTTCTTAATGGATAAAGTTACAGCTGGTTACAGAGTTGCTCAGCTAAACAAAACTTCTCAGTCACTTCTAGTGGTAATATAACCAAGTTCTCATCCACAGAATATGAGTAGAAGTGATGTATGTATCTCTTTGTGTTCTCTTTATTTTGTCATGAGGTGGAAGATAGGCATGTCCAGGGCACAGCTTCAAATGTGCAGACAAGAACAATACCCTAGGGCAGTGGTGGTCTTTGGAACTGCAGCAGCAGCAGTATCTGAAATCCTGTGGGAAATGCAAGTTATCTAGCCCCACTCTAGACTTAATGAACCAGAAATTCTGGAAATGGGGCCCAAAAATCTATGGTAATGTTTTCTTTTCTTATTTTTTTCCTGAAGAGATGAGGTCTCTCTCTGTTGCCTACCTGTAGTGCAGTGGCATGATCATAGCTCACTGTAGCCTGGAATGCCTAGGTTCAAGCAGTTCTCTTGCCTCAACCTTCTTAGCAGCAGGCATGTGGCAGCATACCTGGCTTTTTTCTTTTCTTTTTCTTTCTTTTCTTCTTTTTTCTTTCTTTCTTCTTTTTTTTTTTTTTTTTTGAGAGACGAACTCTAGCTATGTTACTCAAGATGGACTCAAACTTCTGAGCTGACGAAATCATACCGCCTCAGCCGCTCAAAGCACCGAGACTACAGGCACAGCTACCAGGCCTGGCACAAATCTGTGTTTTAACAAGCTTTTCAGATTACTATGTATGCTACAATTTGGAAAGCATTTTCCTGGGTGATAGCTGGAGGAACAACTTGGAAAAACCTGTGTCTACAAATGGCCATCTGGAGCAGTGCCACTCTACTTACCCATCTCATTTCACAAAGCTTATTTGTGAAATCATATAGTTCTTTAAGTCACTGGATTGTTGGATCGCTTTCTTAGCATTTGCCCTAAGTCGTGTTTTTCAGTCTGTGATGTCTATTTAATAGTGCCACCTGTTAAAATTGAAATCCTATCTAGATCATTGCAAATTAGCACTGTATCATTCACTATCTAATGACAAAGAACACTAGGCCATTTTTGCCTTCATTTAATCTATTACATACACTGTTGACTGACATACGTTTTATTTTTTTTTAAAGACCAATCTAGTCTCACCACTCTTTCATCTCAAGTTATTATAGATATTCACTGATTTCAGGCTAAAATACAACATGATTAGCTAAGCCCATAAGGGCTCACCTAATCTGATCCCTGTCTCATCTAGAGCCATTTCACCTTTCTGTCTGCTCTAGTCATTCATTCCTCTATCCATCCTTGAATCATGGCAGGCTTCTTCATACCTCAGTGTGCTTTTGCCCATGAAGTTCACTTAAATATCCTGCTTTTACTTATTCTTTGGGTCTCTTCTCAAATGTAATCTCTCCTCTCTCCCTATTTACAGTCCACTACATCCCCTATAACACAAGTCCCACACATCTTCACCTCAGGGTCTTTGCCAACTTTGTTCTTATAAGCCAGGGACTCTCTGAAAGTCAGAACTCTTTTCTGTAGAATTTCTCTCATGGAAACTAATTCTGCTTGTTGATTTCCTCTGCAATCTTCAGGACCCATTTCTAGTGGATTGCAGTGTATTGATTAACCAAATACAAGTTAAGCAGGTGATTAATGGCTCCCTGGACATCAGCTTCTGCCCTTAATAGTGTGTTTATATCTTATGATATATAAGGAACACAGATACAATTAAAACAAATACTTGAAAGAGAACTTCAGGGAGTGAATTCAAATGAAAATGCAAACATGTCTAAAACTGAAACCATCAACACAATAAAGAGAAAATGCAATTCTACTTTAAAGTCACAACAAAAGGCTGTCATGTGTACTGTAGATAATCAGTATAAACTGCAAAGAACTAAAAGAAAGCTTAGTGAGGACAAATCTTTAGCACTTTGCACGGGCCTGAAACCATGATATTGTAGGATATTTCAACAGATAACACAGAATACTGGTACAGAAATTATCATCGAGAAAAAGGTATACCATAGCCCCTAGTGGGGTATATCAAAATATACAGTTTGGGAAATCAATGGTAGAAATGATATACAATTGGTAATTTTTTTTTCTCGTTAGTTAGATTACAAGTTTCAAATTTCCTCCCTTGATTAGTTCTAATCCTTATAAAAACCACTTAGTTAATGTAAATTACTTTCCCAGATGAAAATGGAAAGTAGCATTTTTCTACCAGAAGTTTGATTTGTTAGCAGCTCCAGTGGTTACAGTGAGCTCACCCAAGGGTAACCACATGGCTGTTTTCCTGCTAGAAAACCTAAGAGTCCCAGTCCTAGGCTTTAGAACATTTGACAGTACTACCAATTTAACATACTAGAGGATTTTCAATTCAATTCCTAGGAAACAAAAATATATGGTATAACCTAATGAAAATTATTCCACTAAGGAATCATGTGGGAGTTGTGTTCATGGTATCCTCATTTGGAAAGGCATTAGGAAAGCATTTACGAATTATGATGGAAACCAAGCAAAACATGTTGTTGAAAGCAAAAGGATTTCAGAATTACCTCTTCCCCTTAAGAATGATCTCAGTGCAAATTAGAATATCAAATTATTTTCATTTAACCACTCAGTTGACATGATTTCCCAAGATCAAGATGGTTATAACTTCAAAGTCACATTTATCTTCTGAAGACAAATAATACTGTATGCTTCAAAATCAGTAAACCAAATAAGCAGCTTAACTAAATTTTTTAATATAATAAAGAGGGGCCATAAAACAGAATGCAATCTTATTTTTCTTTTTTAAGTAAATTACATTATTATTATTTTTTAAATTTTTTAAATTAAAAAAATTATTTTAGATTCAGGGGGTATACATGCGTATTTGCTACATGGAAATATTATGTAGTGGTGGAGATTGAGTCTCAGGTGGCCCATTTCACAGGTAGTGAACATTGTGCCCCATACGTAGATTTGAACCCTAATTCTCTTCTCCAACCCTCCTTATTATTGTCTGCAATGTCTATTATTCCCATCTTTGTGTTCATTTACTCCCACATATAAGTGAGAACATGCAGTATTTGGTTTGTTGTCTCTGAGTCAGTTTATTTAGGATGATGATCTCCAGCTCCATCCATGTTGCTTCCAAGGACATGATTTCTTTCTCTTTTTTATGACTGTACAGTATTCTATGGTGTATATAGACCACATTTTCATTATCCACTGATCGGTTGATTTCACATCTTTGCAATTGTGAACTGTGAAGCAATGAACATGTGACACATGTATCTTTTTTATATAACAGCCTCTGTTTCTTAGGGTAAATACCTGGCAGTGGGATTGCTGGATCAAATGGTAGATCCACTTTTAGTTCTTTGAGTAATCTCCATACTGCTTTCCACTGAGGTTGTAATCAATTCCCACCAACAGTATATAAGTGCTCCCTTTTCTCTGCATCCGTGCCAACAGCTATTGATTTTGAATATTTTAATAATGGTCATTCTAACTGGTGTAAGATAACATCTTATTGTGGTTTTAATCTGCATTTCGCTGATAAGTGATGTTGAGCATTTTTTCATATGTTTGTTGGCTATTTCGATATCTTCTTTTAAGAGATGTCTGCTCATGTCATTTGCCCACTTTTTATAAGGTAATTTGCTTTTTTTCCCCCCACTTATTTGTTTGAGTTCTTTGTAGATTGTGGATATCAGCCCTATGTCAGATGTATAGTTTGCAAATATCTTCTCCCATTCTGTAGGTTGCCTATTTGCTTTATTGATTATTTCTTTTGCTGTGCAGAAGCTTTTTATTTCAATTAAGTCACATTTATTTACTTTTGTTTTAGTTGCATTTACTTTCAGGATTTTAGCCACAATTTTTTTGCCTAGGCTGAGTCTATAAGAGTTTTTCTTAGGGTTTCTTCTATAATTTTTATGGTTTCAGATCTGACATTTAAGTCTTTATTCCATCTTGAGTTAATTTTTGTATATGGGGAGAGATCAAGTTTCATTTTTCTGCATGTAACTATCCAATTTTCCCAACACTATTTGTGGAACAGGGTATCATTTCCCCAGTGTATGTTTTTGCCTACTTTGTTGAAGATCAGTTTGTTGTAGGTATTTGTGTTTATTTCTGGATTCTCCATTTTTTTTCCATGGGTCCATGTATCTGCTCTTATGCCCATACCATGCTGTTTTGGTTACTACAGCCTTGTAGTATAATCTGAAGCCAGGTAATGTGATGCCTCCAGTTTTGCTCTTTTCCTTGGCTATTCTGACTCTTTTTTGGTTCCATATGAATTTTAGGATTTCTTTTTCTAATTCTGAGAAAAATAAAATTGATTATTTAGTAGGGATTACATTGAATCTGTAGATTACTTTGGGTAATATGTTTACTTTAATAAAGTTGATTCTTCCAATTCATGAGCATGTAAATTTTCTAGATTTGTTTGTGTGCTCTACAATTTCTTTCATCAGAATTTTGTGGTTCTCCTTGTAGAGATCTTTCACCTCCTCAGTTAAATATATTCCTAGATATTTTAACTTTGCTATTGTAAAAGAATTTGAGTTTTTTGGGGTTTTTTTTGTTTGTTTGTTTTTGTTTTGAGTTGGAGTCTCACTGTGTTGCCCAGACCAGAGTGCAGTGGCACGCTCCCGGCCACCGCAGCCTCGACCTGCTGGGTTCTGGCAATCCTTCTGTCTCAGCCTTCCAAGTAACTGGAACTACAGGCGTTCACTACTACGCCCAGCTAATTTTTTGATTTATTGTAGAGATGAGGTCTCACCAAGTTGCCCAGGGCAGGTCTCGAACCCACGGGCTCAGGCAATCCACTCACCTCAGCCTCCAAAAGAGCGGGATTACAGGCTGAGCCACTGAGCCCAGCTAGAATTTGAGTTCTTAATTTGATTATCAGCTTGGTTATGTTGGTGTATAGCAGTACTACTGATTTGTGTGTATTGATTTTGTATCCTGAAACTTTACAAAATTCATGTATCAAGTCCAGGAATCTTTTGAAAGAGTCTGTAGTGTTGTCTAGGTATAAGATCACATCATTGGCATATACAGATAGTTTGATATCTTCTTTTCCAATTTGGATACATTGATTTCTTTGTCTTGCCTGATTTCTTTGTCTTGCCTGGCTAGGACTTCCAGTACTATGTTGAACAGTAGTGGTGAAAGTGGTTATCCTTGTCTTGTTCCAGTTCTTAGGGAGAATGTGTTCAACTTTTCTCCATTCAGGATAACACAGACTGTAAATTTGTCATATATAGTTTTTATTATTTTGAGGAATGTTCCCTTTATGCCCATTTTGCAAAGGTTTTATCATGAAGGGATGTTGGGTTTTGTAAAATACCTTTTCTTCATCTATTGAAATGGTCATATAATTTTTGTTTGTATTTTTGTTTAGGTAGTAATCATGTTTATTGACTAGCATATATTGAACCACCCTTGTATCCCTGGGATAAAACCCACTTGGTTGTTGTGTATTTTTTTTTAATGTGCTGTCAAATTCAGTTTGCTAATATTTTGTTGAGGTATTTTGCATCTATGTTCATAAATAATATTGGTCTGTAGTTTTCTTTTTTTCATTTTGTTTTCTCCTGGCTTTGAAATCAGAGTGATACTGCCCTTATAGAATGAGTTAGGGAGGACTCCCTCCTCTTCAATCTTGTGGAATAGCTTCAGTAAAATTGGTACTAGTTCTTTGAAGATCTGGTAGAATTCAGCTGTCAGTTCATCAGATCCTGAACTTTGTTGCTGTTGTTGATGAGATACATCTAATTACGTTTCAATCTTGTAACTCATTATTGGTCTATTCAGGGTTTCTATTTCTTTCTGACTCAGGGCTGAGGATGTTGTATGTTTCCAAGAATTTATCCATTTCTTCTAGATTGTCTAGTCTGTTTGCATACAGGTGTTCATAATAGTCTCAGAAGATCTTTTGAATCTTTGTAATGTCTCTTTTTCATTTATGATTGAGCTAATTTGTATCTTCTCCTTTTTTTCTTTCCTTTTTCTTTTTTGACCTTTAGTTGGAGCATGTTTATTTTAGCAAGTCCCAATCCATATTTTCTTTATGAACTCTTGGCATCTCCCAATTTTTAGTTATTTCCTACATGGACTAGATTTTTCTTAACATCTTGGCAGCAATTGTACAGTTTGTATTTTACATTATAAGCAAAAATAATAGATCAAATGAACACTAAAACATTGCTTAAACCTTAATTATCTATTCTAAGAAGGTGAAAATCATCTGAGGTGATAAGGAAGTGCTATTATTGCAAGATAGCCTTCTTTAATAGATAAGAAAACTTGAAACTATTCAAGGCTAGGGGTAGAAATGTTTATAATTGTTCAATTATAAAGAATATGTGAATAATTTTAATTGGTGCAGCTTTGACTTCAAACCCAAGCTGCTTTCTGGTAGTATCCAAGAATATACTCCTTAAAATAAGTGATGCCCTAAACTCTGCTATGGTCCAGATGGTTATAGGAAGACTAGCTTTGTCTTGTAAGCGAAACACTTGCATAACCTGACATTTCTGGAAAAGATGCTTGTATCTGGTATTCACTGGAAAACTTCTATAAACTTGTTCAGTCAAATCAGAAAGTATAGGCTACTTAGCCATCACATTCCATCTCAAGCTCCAGATTCTTCTCTGAATTGAATGGACTTCTGAGCAGGACTATGAGCAGCTGATTTGGAAGTTTGGTTGTGCAGGATGTAGAACAAATAGCACTTTCTTTCTTGCATTGCCTGGCAGACTGCCACTGCCGTCTTGGAACAAATAAATATAGATAATTGTCACATATCTTAATTATAAGGAGTACAACTGTAGATAGCACAGAAAATACACTTACGCCTTTAGAAAATATTTGATAGAAAACATGTCAACATCAATCTGAAAAAACCTACAGTTCTTGTGACATGGTGAAAATATACTATGGAGTTAACAGTCACCAGAGAACTCAGGTGCTTTGAGCTGACCTTAATTTATTTTCCTTACAGAACCAGAGACATGCTGGGATTATTAAAAGTATTGTCCTTTACTTCTAGTAATGAACATGTCTCCCACTACTGTCTCTGCTCACATTGTTTTTAAAGTTCCAAACCAATCATGTTTGCTAACATTCATCTTAAGGAAAAACAGATTTCTATTTATAATTACAGGTTATGGGGCATTTGATTTCCCTTGTCTATTCCTAGACTTAAATTAGTTGGCCCAATAATATCCCTAACATTTATCTTTCCTCACAGCACTTATACTTTCTGATATTATCTCATTTACTCACCTACTTGTTTACAGCTTCTATTCCCCAACAGAATGTAAGCCTTGTGGAGGCAGACATCATAGCTGTATTATCTTTTTGATGCATTGTTGAATATCGTTTTCTAGCATTTCATGGGGATTTTTGCAGCTATGTTCATCAGTGATATTGGCCTGTAGTTTATTTTTTTGTTGTTGTGTCTTTGTCTGATTTTGGTATCAGGATAATGATGACCTTGTAAAGTGAGTTTGTTTCTTAATTAATCTAACTAGTGTTCTATCAATTTTGTTTATCTTTCAAAGAACCAAATCTTTGTTTCATTAATCCTTTGTATTTTTTAAATTTCAATTTCATTTAGTTCTTCTTTAACCTTATTTCCTTTCTTCTGATAGCTTTGGGTTCAGTTTGTTCTTGTTTTGTAGTTCCTTGAGTTGTGATGTTAGGGTGTTAATATGTGATCTTTCAGTCTTATTAATATAGGCCTTAAGCACTATAAATTTTGCTCTGGTCATAGCTTTGACTGTATCGCAGAGGTTTTAGTCACTTGTTTCATTGCTGTCATTTGCTTTAAGAATTTTTAAAATTTTTATTTTGATTTCATAGTTGACCCAAGAATCATTCAGGAGCAAATTTTCTGACTTCCATGTGTTTAGTTTCATGAGTTCTTCTTGGAAGTTAATTTCTAGTTTTATGCCACTGTGGTCTGAGATAGTGCTTGATATGATTTCTTTTTAAAAAAATTTATTGAGACTTGATTTGTGGCCTTTCATATGATCTACCGTGGAGAATGTTCTGTATGCTGATGAGGAAAAAAATGTATATTCTGTAGTTTGGGGGTGGAATGTTCTGTAGATGTTTGTAGTTCCATTTCCTCTAGAGTCTTGTTTAACTAAACTGTTTTCTTGTTGCCTTTATGCCTTAATGATCTGTCTATTGCTATGAGTGGAGTGTTGAAGTCTCTGCCTATTATTGTATTATTCTCTCTCTCTCTCTCTCTCTCTCTCTCTCTCTCTCTGCTTGGGTCTAATAGAATTTCTTTTATAAAGCTGGGGGCTCTGATGTTAGGCACATATATATTTACAATTGTTATGTCTTCTCGGGGTGATTCTTCTATTATTATATAATAGCCATCTTTGTTTTGGGGTTTTCTTTTAACTATTATTAATTTAAAGTCTGTTTTATCTAATATTAGAATGGCTACTCCTGATGATTTTTGCTTTCCATTTGCATGAAATATTTTCCCCCACATCTTTACCTTGTCTATAAGAGTCTTTGTGAGTTAAGTGGTTCTCAAGAAGGCAGCAGATATTTGGGTTGTGTTTTCTTACCCATTCTGCCAGTTTATATTTTTTTTAGTGGGGTATTGAGACCATTTACATTAACTTAATGATATGTGAGGTACTATTCTATTTGTCATACTGGTTGTTATATGGTTGCTTCATTTATTTATTTTCTCTATTGTGCTAGTATTCCACAAATCCTGTGAACTTTATAATGTCCAGTGTTTTTCTACTGGTGTATTTTAGCCTTTTGTCTCAGTTTTAGGACTGATTTGAATATATCTTGTAGAGACAATCTAATGGTGACAAATCCCTTAAATTTTGCTTTACATCAAAGGACTTTATGTCTCCTTTTTTAAGAAACTTAACTTTTTGGAATACAAAATCCTTGGCTGACAGTTACTCTATTTGAGGAAATTGAAACTGGGGTCCCAATCCCTTTGACTTGTAGGGTTTCTTATGAGAAGTCTGTTCTTTGTCTGATACGTTTACCTTTTTAAGTTATTTGATGCTTTTATCTTACTTTTCTTAAAATTATTTCCTTCACATTAACTTTATAAACCTTGGGAATGTCCATTTTTGCAGTGAATCTTCTGGAGGTTCTTTGGGCTTCTTGTATCTGGATGTTTACATGTCTGACAAGTACAGAGAAATTTTCCTGGACTTTTCCAAATCTGTTGCTCTCTCTTCTTCCTCTGGAACACCTATGGTTCTTAGGTTTAGACATTTTTACATAATCCCATATTTCTTTGTTATGTTCTTTCTTCTTTTTTTTCTTTATTGTTGTCTGATTGGATTAATTCAAAAGTATTTTCTTCAAGTTCTGAGATCCTTTCTTCTACTTGTTATAGTTCACTGTTAAAATTTTCCACTGAGTTTTGTAATTCCCTAAATGCTTCTTTCATTTCCAGAATTTCAGCATTTTTTTTTTTTCTTTTCTTTTTTCTTTTTTAAAGGTATCTAGCTCTTTGGAGAAATTTTCATCCATGTCCTGAATAGTTTTTTAAAAAATTTATTTACATTGGTTTTCAGTTTTCTTCTGAAGTTCCCGACCAATTTTATTAACAAACTTTTGAATTGTATGTCTCAAATTTCTACAATTTCATTTTTGTTAGGGTTCATTGCTGAAGAATTAGTATGGTTTTGGGGGGGTGTTGGAGAACTCTGTTTCATATTGTGATAATTATTTTTCTGGTTCTTTCACATTTGGGTGGATAATTTCTTCTTATTTGTGTTTGGCAAGAGGCTAACATAAGTACTATAGGGTTCCCTTGGTTATATATAACTTTGGTGTGGTGAGATTCTCAATTGCCTGATGTGGCAGCCTTGTGCTATATACCTGTACTGGCTCACATCATCCTGAGTGTATAGTGTGACTTGGAAAGTGTTGTTAGCTTGCATTTAGGATCAGGTCTTCCCCAAAGCTGAGGTATTGTATCCGATGCTGTTGGCTGTAATGTTGAACTCTGGCCAGGAGTGGTGCTTGTGGGTGAAAGCCAGTTACAATGGTGACTGTAGGGTTCCTCCTTGGAGAGTGTTTCTCCCAAGGAAGTGCTTAGCCAGCCTCTACAGAGGGCAGGGCTCTGGGGATTTCCCAAGTTTTCTGTCTGTTTTGAGCCTTATGAGTTCATGCAGGGGACAGGAGATGGAGCACCCCTCAACTGGGCACTCTTTGCTGCTCCAGTTGGAAGGAGAAGGGAGTCCCAGGCCATTAGGGTAAAGCTGTTGTGCAGGGCAGACTCATGAGAGGTTGCTATGGCAATACTTTCCGCCTAGCTCCTGCCTTTGCCTCAGGCAATTTGCAATCTGAATGTCAAAGTGCAGCTGGCAACCTCCCCAGCTGGGAACTGTCTGTAGCCTTGGAGTTTGCCTTTGCAACCTGTTCTCTCCCAAGCTAACTAGAAAGTAGCTGCTCCACCCTGCAATGGTTGAGTTCCTGGAAAATGGTGAGCACTACTCAAGGTTTTTCTCCTACACCACTCCATGGCAAAGAATGGCTGAGTGGTTTTCCTGTGAGGGACTGGGGTCTCACAAGGCTCAGAAATCCCTGAAAGTCTGCAGTAAGAGCACAGTACTCCAGAAGTCCCATCCTTACCCATTGTGTCTGGAAGCTGTGTTGGACTGTGTGGTACAGGAGAGAGTCCGACCAACTGCAGCCCAGGTTGGTGGACTTTTTTCCTTCTTTTTTGCTCTAAGTGGTTATTATCTCTCCTTTGGAGACTCCTGAGGTGCTAGATCCATTCCTCTCTGGGTGCTGTGGGAGCTCTCTTGGTTCATTACATAGGAGAAACTACTCTAACTGCTTCATACCAGCCATCTTAATCCCTATTATTTATAAATGACAGGCATTACTTCAAAATGTTCCTCTTTGCTCAGCCATTATTCTAGTAGTCAATAGTCTATCCCCCTCCCCCCCCGCCACCACTGAAGACTTAGAATTACACGATAGCAGTGACAAACTCTTTCCCTTCTGTCTTTCTGGGACAAAGGGCTCTTTAACATGCTGAAGCAGAACACACTCCTGATCAGCCCAGCAACTACAAAATGGCTTCAACCCTGATAAAAAGGCAATTTATAATACACCTTTTATTTCCAGAGAAATTAGTCCCAGAATTTCAGAAGGAAAAGCAGATTGAATAATTTATTTCTAAAAAGTGATCTGTATTTAAGCAAAATAAAAATAAGTAAATGAATATAAAAAGAGAAACAAATAAATAAGCAAGCACTTGCTAAACAACATAAAATAGTTTTAGAAGATTCTTTCATGTATACTCAAGTGACAACATTCATAAAAGTTCAAGTTATGAACTTCTGTCTCTGTTTATATGTTAGAAAAAAGGCTGAACACTTGCGAACATCCTTCATCCTTGTTGTCTCAGAATCTGCTGTATCCTCAGGATTATAGTACTGAGGCTTCTATGTGTGGAGCTGACATAATAGCAGAGACATGGGTCTTCCTTTCATGGTGCTTTTTCTCCCTCTGGACAGAGAGATTATAAACACAGCAAACAAGTGATTATAGGATGAAATGATCAGAGAAGATGCCCACACACTTCCAAAAAAGGGGGCAGAATCTACATAAACAGTAAAAGGTGTCGAACTTTGTAAGAAGATAAGATGAAGGATGTGGTAGGCGGGGATCACTTGGTCTGTCGAGAGAGCAATGATTGCCTGGAATAGATATTCTGTTGAGAGTTTCTTAAGAATTCTAAAAAGTGGATTTGGTACCACTTCTCCTCCACTCCAAATCTTCCTGAAAGGCATATTACTAATAAAGTATGTAACAACCTTAAATACTATATTTTATATAAACTTAAATGCAATTTGAAAAGCTTGAAAAGGAAAGCAGGTTTGGGTGCCTCACCTTTTGCTTTGTGGATACAATTAGCATATACAAATTTGGAAGAGTAGGCTGCTTAGGAAAGAAAACAATATTTTTATCGAATAATAAATTTATGTGACTGTCCTGATTATAGGACTTTATTTACAAAGAAAGAATCTGGATCTATGGATTACCAATTAAAACCATCTGCCTGAACCAACTAAGTTTAGGACATTGTATTTTTGGCATGATTACAAAAAAATTTATCATTCAATAAAGTTTCATAATGATTACATATAATTTACTTGTAAGGTTAAGAGGCTACTTACATTAAACTGTAACTTCTTATCCAAAAAAGTATTTAGTGGGTATAACATAAACTCTTTCTAAGATTAACTAAATTTGATAATATTTTCCTTTTGAACAAGTTTTGTGTTTTTACTTTATATCAATGATAAACTGAGACTCAGTAGTCTTTTATAAATTATATATAACATCATATTTGAAGCCAGCTAAAGAAATGGCTCAGTATTTTGTGCTCTACCAGTATAAAGCACAGACTATTTAAAAACTACCATTTTATTCAGCAACCCCACTACTGGGAATCTACCTGAAAGAAAATAAAGCATTAAATAAAAAAGACCTTCAACTCATATGATTATTGCAGCACTATTACAGTAGCAAAGTCATGGAATCAATCTAAGATGATTAGAGAAACAAACTGTTGCATACTGAAGGTGCCAAAAATGTATACACATTTTAAGGGATATTGTCTGCAAATTGCATTTAGTTTTCCGTAATCAGAGGTGTCTGGATGCTGATGGCAACCACTTTGAGCACCTCTTGTAGTTGCAGAAGTCAGACGTGACTTGCATTCATTTTTTCTTATTGGTATATATCGAGTATTACAATTTTAACATTTTTTTTTTCATTTTCTAAAATCTGTATACATTTTTGGGTTCCGTGTGTGTGTGTGTGTGTGTGTGTGTGTGTGTGCTATGAAATACTACACAGTCACAAAACAGTATGAAATCCTGTCTTTTGCAGAGACATGGATGGAGCTAGAGGCCATTATTCTAAGTGAACCAGTGCAGAAATGGAAAATCAAATACTGCATGTTCTCACTTATAAGTGGGAGCTATACAACAGGTACACATGGATATACAGAAGGAAATAGTAGACACTGGAGATACCAAAGTATGAAGAGGATGGAGTAAGGGATGAAAAATTACCTATTGGGTACAGAGTTCACTATTTGGGTGATGGTTACACTGAAAACCCAAGCCTTACCACTACACAATATATCAATGTAAATGCCTGCACATGTACAGGATCAATTTTTTTTTTTAAAGAAAGCACAATCTATTTAAACAGTCTATCCTGTACCTGCTTTAGATTTATGCCGTTGGCTTTCTGGTTTCAGGTAGCTATTCAGTATATAAAGGTACTTGGAATTGATAATTTTCTCACATAATTAAAGCGATTCTTTGATCATGTTTAAATGTGATATTAAAAATCTCTTATACACATCAAGTATACCAAGGTGAGTAGAAAATTCTTACTCTAAATTCATAATGTGTATTGTGCTAAAATGCTTGCTTATAGCAGAGGGAAAATTATACACATAAAGCTGCTATTACTGTATTATTTGACAGGGAAAAAAAGTGAAATTCACAAAACTAAAAATAATATTAGGCTTCCGAAGAGTGCCCACATGTATGAACTAAGATATAGCCACATAAATTAAAAGTAGTTTAATTTCATGAAAGATAGATGAAATGCTGACAGGAGGGTCAGCAGTGCATCTTGGATGCAACCCAAGAGTGCCTAATGGTGCAGCAAGAACTCTCAGCAAAAAGAGGCTAGAGATGCACTGTCAAATTCTTAGAGCCTCACAGAGAGAGAGAGAGAGAGAGAGAGAGAGAGAGAGAGAGAGAGAGACGACACAAGTCCAGTTTTTTGTTTGTTTGTTTGTTTGTTTTTTGAGTTGGAGTCTCACTCTGTCGCCCAGACTGGAGTGCAGTGGCCGCTTCCGGCCACCGCAGCCTCGACCTGCTGGACTCTGGCGATCCTTCCGCCTCAGCCTTCCAAGTAACCGGAATTACAGGCATGCACTACCATGCCTGGCTGATTTTTTGATTTATTGTAGAGATGAGGTCTCGCTGCCCAGGCGGGTCTCAAACCCGCGGGTTAAGGCAATCCACTCACCTCAGCCTCCCAAAGGCGCGGGATTACAGGCTGAGCCACCGAGCCCGGCTCAGTTTTTTTTTTAAAGGTCACGGTGGGGAATGGGTCTAGATAGGTATTTCCCAAGGTTTATTCCTTTGAACTTTAATAACTTGAAATACGTGAAGGCTTGACAGAGAGGGAAGAGATAGCATGCTAAATGTTCAGGGCACACATATTTACACCAAAACACATCAATAACATTGTTTAATCACCATTTTTTAAAACATATTCAACAGTTTTTATGTATACATTTTACTTATTATCATAGCTATGGAAGAAGCTTTGGGATGGATATGAGATAAAGAATAGTCGAAAAGGATGCTAGATGGGGACTGACTGTTTCATGTTCACTGAGCAGTCGTTTGAGAGCTATTAGAATAATGTACAAGAGGTTGTCTTCTATGCAGATTTATAATTGTAAATGGTGATCCAAGGACCACAATTCCTAAAGGTCTCAATCTCATCAATGCTATATACTCAGTCAAGTACAAGTAAGAATTTTATAGAGTGAGATTAAGTAATAGATTTCTTCTGAGAGAGTAGTTGCTCTTCTGTGAGTCCCTTCCAAACTCTTTTGAGATAAGGGTGTGGGTGGGAAGGCTACCTTCTAACTCATGACCTGTGGAGAACACTTCAAGAAATTTACTTGGGAATCTATGAATAACTTCACATGGTGGGGAGACATGAGTCTGCAATCTGAATTTGAGAACATGTAAATTGTCTGTGGAGAGTGGGGTCTGACTCTTGCCAAGGAAGGCTAGCTATGGGCTCCTTATTATTTTTGTGGAGGAGACAAGTGAGAGTTGAGAGATGGTCTAGAAGAAGGAAGCACATGTGCTTCTCTGTGGACCAGATCTGAACCATTCAGGAGGGTCAGCACTGCATCTTGGATGCTACCCAAGAGTGACTCCTGGTGCAGCAAGAACCCTCAGCAGAAAGGAGCTAGAGATGAACGGCCAGATTCTTAGGGCCTCATCTAAACAGCCCAAAGGATCTCATGAGGACAGTGTCAGCTTTCATCATCTGCAGACCCACCCAAGGATACTAGCTCAGTACGTCTACCATGCACATTAAAACTGCCTTCTTTCTCTTTCCTCTTCCTTATCTTCTATTTGAAGAGAAGAAAACCGGCACCTCTGAACAGGTTTAGGAATAGGAAAGAGAAGAGAGCCCATAGACAGAGTCACCTTGTGACTCCTGGTTTTCAGCTTCCAGAAGCCCTGACTTAGTTTGGGGAGGGAGTTAATTTGTCCCAAAAAGATGAACCTCACTAGATAAAAATAAAGATTATTAGAATAAAAAATACAGATTTTTTTTTATTATTTCTGAAGTCGAGCTTGATCAGTATACCAGTTACAGAAACTATGCAGTTTTCTGGTAATCTAGAACAGAGCATCAGGGGGTACATTTTAAAAAACCATCCTTACATTATTAAGTGTTTCTATCTGAGAAAAAAGGGTAAAATGTAGCTGTCTGAAATGTAATAGAATATGAGATAAATTCATGAAAAAGCAGCATAAATTGTGAGTTAAAGCATAGTTTAATTTACAGTATGACAGTAGAAAAAACGTCTCGTATTTTTTGGTCAAGAGAAAATAACAATGACGGATGATGATGATAACAATGGTGGTGATGGTGACGGAAATGCTATAGCTCTGTCAAATTATTAGCACTGGTATATCAGGGTAGTTAATGATTTCATAATCAGAGAACTATATGCCGCTCGTTGGGAGCTAGAACTACTTAAGACTGGGAGATCCAGATTAGGCGGTATTTTCTTGGAAGAAAGATTTAAATAACTCTGAGATTCCAAAATAAAACAGTAGGCTGGATGAGATAGAACAGATTAAATTTCATCAGTATGTTCACTTGAGCCAAACAGTATGATGGGTGACAAAGAGACAGTAAGCAGAGTGCCACGTCTAGGAGTGAGACGAAGTAGACAGTACCAATGTACTCCAGATGGCTACCATAAAAGTTATAGTTAAAGCTTTCTTTCTTTACATAAAAAAAAAATACTGGCTACATGAGTATGAAAATAATATCAATATTAATTTTTAAGGCATTTGTGCTAGATTGTTTCAATACACCTAAAGAAATTATCTCCAAGAATAATTAAGCAGTTTCTCTAAAAGTTAAAGAATTAGTATATGACTCAGTAATTTCATTCCTAGGTATATACTCAAAGGAATTGAAAACTAGTACTCACATAAAGACCTGTCTATGAACGTTAACTGTAGTACTGTCCACAATAGCCAAGGGTGGAAACAACCCAAATGTCCATCAACTGATAAATGGATAAACACAACATGTTATATTCACACAATGAAATTAATCAGTCATAAAAAAGAATGAAACACTGGTACATGATACAATGTAGATAAATGTCAAAAACACTAAAAGGGGCACATATTATTTACATTTTTAATGAAACATCCAGAACAGAGAAATCCACAAAAATAAAGCAGACTAGTGGGTTTGAAAGGAATGTGGTGTGACTACTGAATGAATTCCTTTGGAGTGATAAAAATGTCTTGGGACCAGGTGCAGTGGCTCAGTCTTTAATTCTAGCACTTTAAGAGGCCAAGTGAGAGGATTGCTTGAGCCTGGGGGTTCAAGACCAGCCTGGGCAACTTGGTGAGACCTCTTCTATACAATAAATCAGAAAAATTAGCCAAGTGTGGTGGTGTGTGTCTGTAGTTCCAGCTACTTGGAAGGTTGAGGCAGAAAGATCGCCTAAACCCAGCAGGTTGAGACTGCAGTTGCGTGAGCGTGCCACTGCATTCCAGCCTGGGCGACAGAGTGAAACTCCAACTCAAAAAAAAAAAGTCTTGGAACTAGACAGAGGTGCTGGCTGTATAACTTTGTATAAGGACTAAATGACACTGACTGTATACTTTAAGACAGTTAATGGTGAAATTTATATTATGAGAATTTTTACCTAAATAAAAAAATAAAGTTGTCAAATCACAAAAGAAGTTGAAAATCAGCCCTACACTATGTAAATTCATCCTACAAGATTAAATTGAAAATTCAACAAATATTGCTCATAAATATAAAAATTTTAAAAAGTAACATAATGCCAACTAGAAAAAAGAATACAGCATTCTGGAAGCAAACCCTTGACAGAACTAGATTTGACGACCTAAAAATTATATTATTTTAATCAGTCATTACAAATGTCAGAAAATAACAAAGGGTTACCCCAGTGTACTTGTCTTCTATCAAGCACTTGTAGGATCAAGAACTCAAAGACTTGAATTATGGCAAACATCATAACATTTTTGCATATAAATGTCTGATTCCATAGTTGAAGAAATTGAGTTATCCAGTTATACTTGGCAGATATTGTAAGTCTAAAAAACTAAAATTGTGGTTTTATTTAATATGCAGTACAATGCTAATCAGTGCAATCTTGGAAATGAAAGATTTGTTTATTTCTTATAAGAAAACATGTAGCAATGACACAGACCAATGAAAACATATAAAAGGAGCATTTTAATTAAAAGCAACATAAACTGGAAGGGAAAAAGCAACAGTGTAAGAGGAACATCAGCTATACCATGATGTAGTCGTATCTTAAATCCCAATAAAATTATACTCAATTCTTTTGAGTATATAATTTTCGGTCAAATTCACCATTGTATAAAGACTAATCTCCCTTACCATGCTCTTTGTTCTTTCCAATTTAATTGGAGGCTTTATTTAAATGTAAACCTCAAAGCAATTCTGATGGTTTGTCTTTTCATTACTTCAGTAATAAAATACCAACTTGCTCACTGCAATAGTTGGTGGCAGCATAATTACATTCGAGGGAAATAAAGTATCTAGGTTCCATTTCTTGTATACTGTAATTATAGTGTTTAAAACTTCTGTAAATAAAGCAATGACTAAAACAATCTTTGTCTTTTTTAAAATAATTATGAGTCTAAGCTGTTATCACTCACCAGGAGAAGTATTCTAAAGTCGTTTTAACCATTACTTTCAGAAATGCTCTTTGGCAAGGTGCATGCTATGGACTCTGTCATAATCAACAGAGCCCCTACATTATACATCAGCTGTGAAATATTCTTATTCATTCATCAGAAAGTTACTGATGCTTAGTTAAAAATCTTACTGTCCGATTACTCAATGTTTAACCTCAGCCAAAGTAATTCAGTACATGAAAAAAAATCCAGTAAATAAATCATTGCATATACTTACTTTTTCTCTCTCTTTTGAGAAAAGTTTAGAATAGTAATCATTTTAATTAGCACATTGGGCACAAGAATGCATGATAGCAGCTGTTAATACACAGTTTTAAGACTTGAGCATGTGATAATTTATCTAGATATAAGGTTAATATGTGTTCAGCTAGGCATATGGATTGTAATGTAAATCATGACTATAGCATGGGAGGAGAGACACAGAGGGGTTGTGCTATGGCGACATGTCCCCATTTAATCAACTAACATTTCCTAATATGTAAATGTTGATATTATTTTAACTTCTGAAATATGATAGAAATTGAACCAGGATAACTCCTTATACCAGCTTTAAATACTTGGTAACTTGTAACTTTTTTTGAGAGTGCAAAGTCAGATTTATTATTTTAAATTTATTATTAAAGAGAGAAATGGAAAACAAATAAAAGCTGTAAGAACCATCCTAAAGAAATCTCAACATATCAAATCAGAGAGAGAGAGAGACAGAGAGAGTGTGAGTGTGTATGTGTGTGTGTGTGTGTGTGTGTGTGTGTGTGTGTGTGTGTGTGTGTGTGGTGTGTGTTTAGCTTTAAATAGTTAGCTTGAACACAAGTAATTTACTGATTCAGATTGGCTGCTGAAGATAGTAGAGGTAAATAAAACAAATTACCTTCTCTTGATATTGCCGCCTTGAAGAATCCAGAGACTGGATTAAAGCGGTGGCGTGGCCGACAAACATGGCATAGCAGGTGGCCCCAACGATCATGCTCAGCATCGTAATCCAGAGATCAGACATGCTCACTGGGGCTTGGGCTCCATACCCGATGCACAGCATGTGACTCATAGCTTTGAAGAGTGCGTATGAATACTGCTTTCCCCAGGAATCGTTCTGGAACATGGAAGAAAAAGAAAATGGACTGAGCTATTAGGAGAGCAGAATAAAAAGTGAGTAGGAGCTATATACAAAAGTGTTGTAGAATAGCAAGTGTAGGCAGAAATCTTTATAATGAAGCATTTACAAATGCGCTTCTCACTAATTACTAATCAAATATGACTTTCAAATCTTGCCTGCATGAGGAAATGGAAATAATCTACTGTTAAAACATGCATAGTCAGTTTTAAGTTTGCTTATTTATTTATTTTTATTTTAAAGATGTGGGGTACAATTCAGGATTAGGTACATAAGTGGTCCACGTACAGGTGACGCCTGGACTTCCCACTGGTCCTCACATTGCCTGGTTTAGGATCAGACACCCTTACTGAAGTTATGTGCCCCCTCCCCCTCCCTCCCCTGGCAGTGTCTGGCTACTGCCAATCCCTTTTTTGTAGTATTTTAATAAACGTTCAGGGTCCACTTAAGAGTGAGAAAATGTGGTACTCAGTTCTTTGTTTCTGTGATAGACCACTGAGTATGATAGATTGCTATTTTTAAATCTAAAAATCCTGTTGGGATAATAATGCATCATGTTAACAATACCAAGAATGAATGTTGGTCAGCTCATTTTAAAGTTTAAAGGAGATCTGGTCAGATAGTAATATATTTACAAGCTGTAAAATACAGAAGTTTGGTGTGACGCATATGGGCCAAAGTTTATAATTTTTTTATCGAAACTGTGATGTTCAGATTTTAAACATCCATATTTATATATTTGTACAGACCTTAATACAACTATTTTTCTTAAATGCAATATTTAAGCTAACATTTATTGGAAATACAGTTCTGATAAATGGAAATACTTCCTTGAAGCCCTCTATCAAATCAAAGTATATTGCAATTTAGATGAGTGAATCTTGCTGGCTTTTTAAAAAATAATAAAATGAAGTAGACAAAATAACATTGGCTAATAATCTTGAAAAAAAACTGAGTTTTGAGATTAGTTTTTAGTTGATGTCATTTCAAAACTTTACTCCAGGTTCAATTAAAAAAATAAGCTGTCCAATTGTATTTTTGTTAGAATTTAAGTGATTTTTTGATAAATATGTATCAAACTTCCTAACTCAGAGTACATAATATTTTTAGAGTTAGTTCACAATGACAATGTGGACCCCCAAGTTCAAAATTAGGGGGAAAAAAAGTACTGTTAAAGACTATCAAATATAAAGACTTGTTTTTAAAAATAAACTTAATGTGAGCCGGGCGCGGTGGCTCAGCTTGTAATCCCGCGCATTTGGGAGGCTGAGGTGAGTGGATTGCCTGAGCCTGTGGGTTCGAGACCTGCCTGGGCAGGCGAGACCTCATCTCTACAATAAAATAAATTTAAAAAAAAAAATTAGCCGGGCGTGGTAGCACGCGCCTGTAATTCCGGCTACTCCGAAGGCTGAGGTCGAAGGATTGCCGGAGCCCAGCAGGTCGAGGCTGCAGTGGTCGGGAGCGGCCACTGCACTACAGTCTGGGTGAAAGAGTGAGACTCCAACTCAGAAAAAAAAAAGAAGAAAAAAAAAAAAACTTAATGTGATAATAGTAAGATATGAGTAACAACATGAACTTTCAGATTCTAAAAATTAATATTCTGTCGTTGTAGTTATATATAATACAATAAATGATAATAATGTATTAATGTGATACCTTGAGTGATCATGAAATTTTTTCTGGCTTGCTTTGCTGCTTATTCATTTCTTAGATTATCAAAATTCATACAATTAGCAATTTCATTTTCAAAGACAAATTTGAAAGTGACATCAGTTGCTCTTGGCTAATGAAAGATCACAAATAATTTTTCTTTAATTTAGACAAAGATCTTTCTGTTGATTAAATGGTTACTGAAACTATTAGGAGTATTTTATAGGCTGTGACAACATTAGGGAACACTTATTTGTTTTAAAATATAAATTTAGCAAACATCTGTAGCTGATGATTCTCATAGAACAACTTTCTACTAATGACTTAATTCTTCATACGCATCACTTTTATGTCCATCTGAATTTGACCTTTGTAATTAAACTTTTTTACTTTGAGATTAATGTAGATTTACATGTAAATTGTAAAAAAAAAAAAAATAGAATGCAATCCCATGCATTCTTCACATAGTTTCCCCAAAAGTAACATTGTGAAAACTATAGTACAATGTCATAGCCGGAAAACTGACATTAATATAATCTACCCATCTCATATTTCACTTACTTAAGTGTACTAATTTGTGTGCCTGTGTGTGTGTGTATTCACATCTATACAGTTTTGTCACAAGTGTAAGTTCATGTATCCATGAACACAGTCAAAATACAGAACAATTTCATCACAGAGATCGCTTATATTTCCTTTTTTTGAATTCAATGTTAAATGTAAGTGTATGCAATAATATTTTAATGTTTCTGCTGATATTTTCTGTAACTTTTCGAGGTTGTACAAGAAACCAACAGTATTTTCAAGATCTTTATATATTTCAAAATGCCTGTTTATGTATTGTATTGCTGTATTTTCAGTTACAGGGAGAGTTCCATTTAAAAATTGTCTTCCTTGTTAATAATTGGTTTAATTTAATATAAAATAGTGCTATATACCATCAAATGTGATCCTTAAATTTAATTTGTATTTATAAGCTTGTGGACATTTGCTGTGCAATGTTGCAACAGCTTTCAAAACCGGACATTGTACACCCTGAAGAATCCAATAACTCCCTGAAGTGCTTACTGCAATGCCCCTGTGTACAAATTTATTATGTAATAATTTATTGACAAGTTTACTGCCTGAACACCATGGGCACTGTCTAAGAAATTAAGTGGAAGATTTAATATTTGTGTAGATACTGCAAGGATGGGATGCTGGGACTGACGGGCAAGCTTGTTTCTTACCTGGTGTTCTCCCTATTTATGTTTATAAGTAGCCACTTTTATCTCCTGTGATTGTCCCAGGTGCTCCTTCTGCTTCTGCTGCTACAGACTGTCATTGCTCATCTGGGCCCAGCTCTGGTTTAGTCACAGCATCCAGACTGTTGAGTCATGCATATGGTGCCTTGTTGTTAGGCCAAGGCTTGGCATCTGCATACCTGTTGTGTATGCAGGCCAGAACCCATGTGTGTACTATGCCACCCTATTGCTCTGCTGCTCAAATTCATACTCCATTGTCCCACAGAATATCACTTATAAAAAATAAATTCAAAGTTAAAGTTGTTTAGCATTTCAAGATGGCACAACAATAGAGCATATTAAACCGAGCACTGGGTGATTCTGACAGTAGGGAGGCTGTGCAATTTCAAGATTACACATCATTGAAGCAATCTTTGCCTTTACCAAATTAACCCTTAAATTATCATAAAATTCTAAACTTATTTGATTTTGAATGTGAATATTTTATGTGAATAATTTTTGTTCATTTTTTAAAATGGGTCTTTCTAAAATCAAATTTTTAGACTTAAAGAAATGATAAAATTTTAAAGCCCAATCTCATAAATAAACATTGGAACTTCATGAAGCTGCTACAAAAAAACCCCAAAAAAACTAAAACTAAAGCCTAGGTTCCATTTAATTGAAAGAGTTAAGGTTCTTAAAGTGAAATACATTGCTATTTACTTATAAAATAAAATCATATTGTCATGACTTTATCTACTATATATGTACATATGTATGTATTTGCATACATGACCAAAACTAGAATTTAATTTTAACGCCAGAAAATTGCCTGTAATTATAATATTTAAGTAGGTACATAGTATAGTTAATCCATATACAAACTTTTATTTTGGAGAATGAACAAATTTATTATTTACTTTTTTATACACGAAAATACATAATTTCTCTCAGGAATACATCTAAGGTTTCCAAAACTCTAGATGACCCACCAACATGAAATGACATATTTATTATAATGTAAAATCAAATTCAAGATGTTCCCCCTCCAAACAAGGTCACAGAGAAAGTATGCTGTGAAAGTGTCTTGATGTCCTTAGAAACAATAGAAGTAATATAAATGTTCAATGGAGTGTCCAGTGAGGATTGCACTTTAATTCTATTGTTTTTTTTTATATCTTTGTGTTTGAGGGGAGGCAGGATATAGAGCAGGAAAAGAAAGTTTAAGTCCACTTTCCAAAGTAATGCAACTAAATAGTGACCCAACTCCTTTATATAAGAATGTGTATCTTTTCATTCTTGAAAATGTCTATTTTCAGTTATTACCTTAGGCACTCAGAACACACACATGCATAAATATACTCTCAAACACATTGAAATAAAGATACATGATTTATTATTTTTCAAAATCATGAACTTTTCTATTCTTTGTTTTTTTCACATCTCAAGCCCTTTTCTCTTCATCAACACTTCCCAAAAACCAGGGATGGATCACTCTGTACTTTCTTCCTACTCATGTCATTGCATACATACAACTCACACGCACACATCCATGATTCTGTCTTTTATCTCATAAAAACCAATCAGATTGAGTATACTTCTCTTCTATTGTTTTTATCACAGAAGAATCCCTCCAAATAATTTGGTGTTCATGTAAGCATGTAATAATCCATTGTTGATGATGCACAGTTAATTCACCTTTCTCCTTATTTCCCGGTTTTGCCACTGAAAACCATTCTAGAATTAAAAAAAAAAAAAAAAAACTGGCCGGGCTCGGTGGCTCAGCCTGTAATCCCAGTGCTTTGCGAGACAGAGGTGAGTGGATTGCCTGAGTCTGCGGGTTCGAGACCTGCCTGGGCAACTTGGTGAGACCTCATCTCTACAATAAATCAAAAGTTAGCTGGGTGTGGTAGTGCGCGCCTGTAGTTCCAGCTACTTGGAAGGCTGAGGTGGAAGGATCGCCGGAGCCCAGCAGGTCAAGACCGCGGTGACCGGGAGCGGCCACTGCACTCCAGTCTGGGTGAAAGAGTGAGACTTCAACTCAAAAAAAAACCAAAAACAAACTTTGTCCATATAGCTTTTATTTCTATCAGTCATATTCCTAGCAGTGTGGTTGTTGGTCTAAAGAATAATATTTTCTATTTTACTTTAAAATATATTGCCAGTTGGATTCAAAGGACAGTGGCCTTTCCAAAACAATGTATACAGTACACTCTATCATTTATTATAATATCGTGAGCGATAGAAACTAATTGTTCTTTTTATTAGCATTTCCCTGACTAGAGAATTTAGAGAAGGTGTTCAGATATTTATTGATCAACTAGGCTTTCTCATCTCTGATAACATTTTTATTTTTGCCTCATTAATTTATAATCATTCTTAGAAGACTGGAAATTCACTCTTTAACTGATATATGATATACTTATTTCTAATTTATCACTTAAATATTAATATTTTTATCATATAATTTTTCATGCAAACATTTTGATACTTTTATGTAGAAAAATCTCTAATTCCCTTAAGAGTTGCTGGATTTCCCATATTGATTAAAAAGATCTACCTAAACCAATTTATTCATATGTCCTAAATATTTTTTATATTACTTCTGTATTTTCTTATCGTTGCATCTTTTACCCAGAGTAATTTTTATATGAAAAAGTTCACATTTTCTTTTGTGCCAGCATATGATTTTTAATAAATCACCTGGTTCCCATTCATGCTTGTTTGGGAGCTCAATATTTTCTTTCACTGCTCATTTTAAGTATGTTTATGCTCATATAATATGGTTTCAACTACAATGACTTTATAATTTATTCCATTATGTAGATAAAGCAAGAACTTATCTCAATTTCAATAGGGGCTTAAATTGCATTATTATGTGAAGGAATCTGAGCAAGATCATGAGTTAAGCAAGTAAAAAATTAGATATATGATGCTGGACGTGGAACTGGCAGAGTATGGTTGAGAAAAGTCATCAAACCAGAATATAAATATATGTACTATAACATACTCACATATAAAATACACATATGTATACATATATGTAATGTAACATATATACATACATATGTAATGATATATGCTAGTCTAAATTTTAAAGACTATAAGAAAATGAGAAGCATAATTAGAAAACATAGTACCGTAGTGATGGCCAGAGCCTGATGATCCAGGAATTTTTTAGAAAAAATTGGAAAGTCATTGAAAGTTTTAGAAGAGAGAATGATATGCTCTGAACTGTACTTTAAGAAGACTGATCAGGCAGAGTTGTAGAGTACTGGATCTTAATTAAGGATGATTTTTACCACCCAGGGGCATGCGGCAATATCTGTAGCTACTTGGTTTTCACCACTGGAGGAAGTGCTATTAACATCTAATGGGTTGAGACCAGTGATGCTGTTCAATGTCCAGCAATTCACAGGACAGTCACCACACACTGTGTCTCATAACAAAGAAGGGACCAAAGTGTCAACAGTGGTGAGGTTGAGAACTCCTCATGTAGAAGATGAATGTAACAAGGACAGATATAGAAGTCAGTTCAAATGCTACCATAAATTTAAAAGAAGTCAGTTCAAATGCTACCATAAATTTAAAAGAGATGAAATGAAAACTTAATGATAAAACAGCATAAAGTACAAGGCAAGGGCAAAAGTAGATCCTTTTCATGAGATAGTATCTCTAGACAACTTAGAATATAAGATATATGTGAAACTATAACAGAAAGTGGTAAGTAGAATAACCCAAGGGTTTATGAAAAATTCAGAAAAAAAAAATACAGACTTTTCATTACTGGGTAAAGTGATTAGGTATGAGCATCTTCTCTGTTATTCTACAAAGCCCGTTTTTCTCTCTTTGAACACAAAATTTTGTGTGCACACATTGTCTGTGTGTGCAAGAGTCAACTGAACCATCAGAATGGAATATGAACATTTGTGTGGTAGTCACGTGATTCTGAGGCTGATGTTGAAAGAAGCTCAAGGGAAAGAATGATATATTATGCCATTGCTTCCCATCCTATTTTATCCCTGTTATGTGCTTTATTCCCCTTTCCACCATCCCTACCTGCCATTATAACCCCAGCAACAAAGGGGGAAAATTAGATCGATGTGATAAAACACACATATAGAATTATTCTCATAAGCAGTATGATAATAACAATCACATATATGGTTCTAAACTGTTCAAAATACCAACTCTTATATTAAACTGGCTTAATCACAAGCACAATTTTTACCACCACTTCCAAACTAATGAGGCTGAGGCAGAGAACGTAAGTGACTTGCTTAAGTTTAAAATTTGTAAGTGCTAGTTTACACTCCTACCAAACTTCCCAGCATCTGTTATTTTTTAGTTATTTATGATAGCCATCTTGACTGTAGTTAGGTGAAATCTCAGTGTGGTTTTGCACTTATTTGATGATTAGTAAGGCTGAGCATTTTTCTAAAAGATCTAAAAATCAACCTTCCATATGACCCAGCAATGCCCCTTCTGGAAATATACCTAGAGGAACTCAAATCATTCTATAAAAAAGGTACCCACACACACGTTTATTGCAGCATTATTCACAATAGCAAAAAACATGGAACCAACCGTGCTGCCCATCAAAAGTGGACTAGATTTTAAAATGCGGTACATATACACAATGGAATATTATGGAGACATGAAAAAGACAAAATTATGAACTTTGCAGCAACTTGGATAGATTTAGAGTCTATAATATGCAGTGATCTATCACAGAAACAAAGATCTGAGTACCACATGTTCTCACTCATAATAGGACTCTGAACATTTATCATAACACTATAAGAAAGGGTTTGGCAGTAGCGAGACACTGCCAGGGTAGGGAGGGGTGGTACATAACATCAAGAAGGGCAACTGATCTCAAACCAGGTGAAGTGGGGACCAAGGGAGGCCCAAACTTTACCTGTACAGTGACCACTTATGTATCTAATTCTGAATTGTACCTCAAATCTTTAAAAAAAAGGCTCAAAAAAAGTTTGTAAGTGGAAGTTTCAGAGTTTTGAATTCAGTCTCACTCTAGAGACCATGCTATTAATTATGACATTACAATACTCTTAAAAAAAAAAACTTACTATCATCATAGCTTTTTTTCCCCTTTGGGCCTCATCTTTGCCTTATTTTAATTTACTACCATTGAAGGCGGGTTTGAATATGAGATTCAGGCTATAATCTGAGAAGGTTTCATGAAAATCTAAGGATGTTTGTAATCATAATCAGCCTTATTTCTAGTATTACATAGCTATTCTTTCTCCATACTTAAAAATGACTATTATATTTTAGCCTGCATCAACAATAATAACATGAATGACTGTACACTCAAAGTGCTTTACCATATAGTTCAAATTTACATATGATCTGAGTCTTATAGACATTAAACAAATAAATTATGTGAATTTGGACTATATGGTAAAGCACTTTGAGTGATCTGTTTTGAGGTTTGTTTACATCTTAGGTAACAACTTACCCAAAAATTGCTCCTTATGTTTTCATTATCCAACGTATTCATTCATTTAATTAATTAATCACTTCACTGATGCATCCAGGCAAATAATTATTTTTGAGGAAAATGTATTGGGGTACATTAATGAAAACATAGATAAGTAAACTTGTTTATTCCACCTGAGAACTTTCACACAGAAATAAGGTACTTTTAGCTTTCTCTAGATTTGAATTAAAATACGCCATAGGCATTTGTTTTGATGATCTGCCTATATTGTTGCCCATCATTATTTATGCCTAATTTTTGTATTTTCATTTTTTAAAAATGTGTCCATGCAGTACCAATCCTTCTTCCATCAATTGAAATATATATGTATCTCATACATATATGTACTTTCATTTATGGATTCAGTATACCCTAAGTGTACATTGTTTAGAATGTTCAAGGCAGCTGGGCTCGGTGGCTCAGCCTGTAATTCTGTGCTTTGGGAGGCTGAGGTGAGTGGATTGCCTGAGCCCGCGGGTTCGAGACCCGCCTGGGCAACTTGGTGAACCTCATCTCTACAATAAATCAAAAAATCAGCCGGGCATGGTAGCGCATGCCTCTAATTCTGGCTACTTGGAAGGCTGAGGCGGAAGGATCACTGGAACCCAGCAGGTCGAGGCTGCAGAGGCCGGGAGCGGCCACTGCACTCCAGCCTGGGCGACAGAGTGAAACTCCAACTCAAAAAAAAAACAACAAAAAATTAGAATGTCCAAAGCCATACATACACATATATTATCTATCTATCCATCTATCTATCTATCTATCTACCTATCTATCTTATAGCATTTCCTCCATGGTATAATATCAGACAAAAGAAACACATAAACGCCTAAGTAAGTGGGTAGAAAGAGAGTCTATTAAACACTATGCTTTGCTTCATTTCATGACATTTTGAACTTGCTGTGTAACATTAGCACTATAGTTTTAAATGTGTTAGGAAGTAGTGGATTATTTTTCTTCAATAAATATGATAGAAGTTTCTTGGCTTCTTGAATTTATATTTGTATTCTTGGTAGAAATATCTTAAAATATTTTTAAATGCCATAATTTTTAGTAATAATACTTTAAAAATCAGATACACAATTATACATATTTTTCAGTTGAATAAATTTATTTTTCCAATATTTAGTGCTATCATTTGCATAAAAACAACTGTACCATTGACATTGACTCTTTGCATTTATAGGAGGGTCCAAAATATTTTTTAACAGTAAAATGTAAAGTTATTTTAAACTAAATTGCTGTTGCCATAAAGAGTGATGTCTAGTCATTTTAAGACTTTGTTTTCAACTTGTTCCCTGATCAATTAATCCCTCAAGTTCTAAGTGTTCTTTTTCCTGCTCCAATAATGATAACATACAAAATTTGCATTAAGTAGATTTATAAATTAAAATTTAAAGATGCTTGAGATCATAAATTTTTTCTCATATTTACTTTAACGTTGGTACATAATTTTAAAATAAAAATTAAACAGATCAACACTTTTAAAAAAAACTTGGATTCTCCATTAAGTTATTTTTAATCCTAAGAGTTTATTATAAATACTTCTAAAACAAGCCCCAAAGCATATATTATTTTATTATTTTAAATGTGATTTTTCAACTACAGTGAGTTTTTCAAGCACATCAAAATAATTAATGGGTCATTTCTTCATTTATATAAATAAATATAAGCAAAATATTTTGTTTATATATAAATATTAATAAATATATATATATATGCATAAGCAGAACTGCACAATGGAAGTATTAGCATATACTTTGTATTTTTTATTTATAACATAATTTTATTTTAAAATTGTGGGGTACAATTAAGGATTAGGTATACAAATATGCATTGTGCAGCTACCCTTGTTGATGAGGTGTGTCCCCCCATCTCCAGACAGATATTGACTACCGTTAATCCCACCTCCCTTCCCCTCCCTGTCCGCATTTCTCTTCCTAGTAGTATTGAAGTCTAAAGTGATATTGTTATTTCACATAGGGAATGCTAAGCTTTAGAAAAATTTAAAAACTTGTTCAAGGTTACACACTTGTAGATGCCAAAGCTAGACTTTGATTACAGATTTGTCTGAAGCTCATTGTAAACTCTCTCCATTTCAAAGATCATAGCCATTTATTTCATAAATGTTTATACAAGTAAAAGTCATGATAATTGTAATGTATTACGTATTATTTTCAATCACTTTAAAAACAACCATAACATGGAAATTCTTCAAAGTATATGTTTCATCTCAACCAGCAAAAGAGAACCTCTATAATGCCTTAAGGAAATTGAGAGGAAAATTATCTAAGTTTTCATTAGAGAAAACTTCTGTAGGAAAATTCCCTGAAGAGTTTGAGGCCAATCAAGATAGTTTGACCATGCAATTGTACTTCACTTTAATATGAGAGGGGACCCTAAAAAAAAAAAAAGCAGAATTATCTTTTGGAGGGTGGGCCCCTTGTAGCACAGGCTTCCTACACTAAGTGTTCTAGGAGCCCTTCAACATCAGTGTACAAGCTAGCATTGTTGTGAGGGTCTGCGTTTGACTTCAGTGAATTTTTGGGGGGGAAGATTATTTCAGTGCATTTGCCCATTTTATGTTTGGTGATTTAGAGTGCACCTCTCTGCACCTCGCTGAGTGTTCAGCAGTTTTTGATCAGAAAAATGCATGACCCCCATACCCTACCCTCCTTATTCACCCGGTCTTGACCCAGAGACTTTTTTGTTTCCCTAGATGAAAAAAGTCCTCAAAGCGAAACGTTTTGTCAGTGTGGAAGAGGTGATAAAAACAACAAAACAAAACAAAACAAAAACTGCCAAAACACTAAAAGGCATCAAAATTGAGGAATTCAAAAATTGTTTTGAGCAGTGGAAAAGGCATCTCAATATGTGTGCTACATCAAACGGAAGGTATTTTGAAGGTGACTCATATTTTTCTATAGCCAAGAATTCTCAGCGAGTTCTTTCAGTCTATCTCTGAAGCCTGGGATGGACCAACCTATCCTGTTATCTAATAGAAACAGTCCTCTGGAAGGAAATCCTTGCCTGAGACTTAATCCTCCAGAGTATGGGACATGCAGGTGTCACAGGGAGACAGGTTCATTCTGAAACACTAATCCATGCTGTGTGCTTTCATTCAACACCAAGCAAAATTAAGCACAGTAATGTTTCACATAATGAGTTCTCAGTCAATGACCGACCACATTTACAACAGTGGGCTCATAAGACTATAATGGAGCTTAAAAATTCCTATCGGCTAGTAACTTTGCAGCCATCATAATGTCATAGCACAGTGCATTAATCAAGTATTTGTGGTGATACTGGTGTAAACAAACTAATTTGCTGCCAGTCACCAGTCGTACAAAACTATAGAATACACAAATATGTTCAGTACATAATACTTGATGATAGCAAACAATTATGTTAAGAGTTTCTGTATTTTCTGTACTAAAATTGTTGTTATTTTTTAGTGTATACCTTCTACTTATTAGAATAAAAAGTTAACTAAAATAACTTTAGGCAGCTCCTTCAGGAAATATTTGAGAAGATGACATTGTTACCATAGGAGATGGCTTCTTGCATTTTATTGCCCTTGAAGACTTTTCAGTGGGGCAAGATGTGGAGGTAGAAGACAGAGATGCTGGTGATCCTGACCCTGTGTAGACCTAGGCTAATGCATGCATTTGTGCCTTCATGCTTAACAACAGCAAAAGTCTTTAAAAATAAAGAATAAATAAATAGAAAAATACTTACAGAATAAGAATATAAAGAAAGAAGATATCTGTATATAGCTATACAATGTGTTTGTGTTTTAAGGTGTTTTCATAAAAGTCAAAAATATAAACTAGTTTATAAAGTAAACATATTACAGTAAGCCCAGGTTAATTTATTATTAAAGAAAGAAAAAATATTTGTTATGAATTTAGTGTTGCCTAAATGTACAGTGTTTATAAAGTCTGCAGTAGTATACACAAATGTTCCAGGTCTTCATATTCTTTCCCCACTCACTCGCTAGCTCACATAGACCAAGTTCCAGTCCTGCAAACCCCCATTCATGGTAAGTGCCCTATATAGGTGTATAATTTAAAAAATTTTTATACTGTATTTTTACAATATATTTTCTCTATTTATAGATGTTTTGATATACCAATACTTACTATTGTGTTAGAATTGCCTACTGCATTCAGTACAGTAACATGCTGTACATGTATGTAGCCCAGGAACAATAAGCTACACAATACAGCCTAGTGTGCAGTGGGCTATACCATCTAGGTTTGTGTAAGTACACTTTTGATGTTCACACAGTGATGAAATTGCCTAATGACATATTTCTTAGAGTGTATCCTCATTATTATGAGACACATGACTATGATGATATCGTATTTCCTAAGTATTATTATTTAATGTACATGCTTAAATTAATTTAAGGGTTTTAGTCAAGCAACTTTACAGTGATGATCCTCAATTCGTAGATCATCTCTTTTGATGACATTCTTGAATTGTTTAATGTTGCTATTTTGAGGTTTGAACACATCAGAGTGTTAAAAACTGCTAAAAGCAAAGTTAAGGTGAAAATGAAAAAAAAATTTTTTTTTTTGCTAGGCTTGAATTTCTGCTCTTAATAAACAAGGTAGCTGGGGGATACATAAAAAAGAAGAAGAGTTAAGAATGTCTTTCATCACATATATAGTCCTTCAGTGTTTATTGCCCATTATCAGATAATAAACTATATTGAATATGCATTTTTGGTATATACAAATGTCTTACACACAAAAAATAAAGCATGATATTTTCTTTCTAGATAATTTGCATATAAGTCAATTTCTATAATAGATGTTGAAAAGAATTTGTACTTTTTGTGAGAATTAAGTGAGGCATTTTATAAAAGGCTGACACAAAGAAACTCTAAAAAATTGATAATAAATAATAAGCCCTTTGCTTTCTAGCTGGAATGGTTTTGGAAATAAGGGGCTAAATTTTTGCTGGTATGCGTGTATATTTTAATTTAAAAATATGTGTTTATAGCACTTGCTGCTACCAGGTAAAATTCTACCTCTCTATAAACATATAATTGATAAAGCATTTCATTAAAATCTAATGTTTAGAGACAGACATAACTAAAATGCAGAAATATTCAAAGCACAGAAAAAGACATGTTTATGCTGATAAGAAACTTACTCATTAATTTGTTATTTATGTCGAGTAAAAAGAGATTTATCATTATCTCAAAAATCATGCCCTCACTTGTTACAGATTCTGGAATTCCACCCTAGTAATGGTAGAATTTTCCCTGAACACTTTACATGTCCATGTAATTTTGATGACATGAGGCAAACCTCTCTGTTTTTTATTTTTCTACCTGGACTTCTTCCTACTACACTGGAGCTCCAACTGCAGGCATAAAAAGGGATAGAAACAAAATGAAATATTGGCTCATTAAATTTTTTTGTAGTAAACTGACTTTATCTATAGATTCGAGAAAGTTAGACTTGTAAGGGCAAAATGTATCCTTTGTATGAGCAAACAGAATTCTAGAATCTCCATGATTGTAAAATAAAAATAAATAAATAAGCAAATAATAAATATATAAGTATATATAATAAATATATGTATATGTAGATTACCCAACTCTATTTTAATTTTATGTACAAGGAATATACATCTTAAAGTCATGGAAAACAGGAAAGTTATTTGCCCAATGTCTCTTCTGGTTTTTCTAAAAATTGAAAAAGAAACAAACAACATAAACCATGTCTCTAAGTGCTTGCAAGTATTATTTCCATTATATTTGCATATCATAATAATGATCATAACACCACCATCATTAACAAAAACATGAGTATAATTTATATAAATTTCTTATAATAAGAAATATATTTGGCCTGGTAATTTTTGCAACTTTGTCATGTTGTAAAGCGAGACCAGTCTTCATTATTTTCATCTTACTGATGCTGGAGGTTCATTGGCTAGTAGATGGCATCATGGTAGATAGCAATATTTCTCCACTGGATCTCAACCCAGCTGATTGCAGATATATTGCATGCTACACTGCACCTTAATAATTGCTGTATTTTACTATGTTAGCATATGGGTATTTAAGAGGAAAAATCAACCATGGTCTGGTTAAACTATATACATTCTGTAAATGATAGAGCAAGCCAAATTATTCTTTTAAAATACTTGGGTAAAATGATCAGGATACCCACTATGATCTGTACTACCCAACATTGTTACAATTACATATTTCAGACAAATATATTCTTATGAGATCAGTAGCTAATCAAATTATATAGAGAATCATTCACCTATGCTAAAGTTATTTCAATCACAAGCTTAGAAGATGAATGACATCAGTTAAAATTATTGTATTATTTTAGAAAAATACTTTGAAAAGTCATATTCTTATTTACATCTTAGTTAGAATTACACAAATCAGCAAAAATGCATGTTCCTCAGTTCTAAAGGCATGACCTTAAATTGCATACAAGCAAATAAAGCCTTCTATTACAATAGTGCTAGAACTTTCTGTATTGATCATACAATCTTACAAGATAAGTCTGGGAAATCCTCTGCTGTGTACGGCTGTGTATAAAAGGTAGAAAGCATTGGGCACTTATAGTTATTTTTAGAAGCCTAACTCTCAACTTAAAGCTCTTATCCTGTGATGCGTATTCAGTGTATTCTTAGTACATAAGGCTTCTGTGCTAGTTACCCTGCTGAGAGAATATTCTGCTTTGACTCCTAAATCCACATAAGCTTTAAACAAATGTAAGTTTTATTATGTGTGGACTCCCTGATCTCACATACAACTTCACAGAAAATTCAAATACCAAATAGTACTTAAGAGAAGCAAGCAAAACAGCTTCTTAAATCAATATAATCAAGCCAAATACCCTTTTACTGGTACTTAGGAAGGTTAAACCCCTAGTCACATTTGTCTCTGATAAATCAATTCTCCACTTATATTATATTTGGGTCTTTCTGTGTGTGGGGAGGGTGCAGAGAGAGAGAGGAGAGAAACAGAGAGAGAGAGAAACAGAGGGAGAGAGAGAGAGAGAAACAGAGAGAAAGACATTTCTTTCCAGGCTTAGATTATCTTCACATCCCTGAATTCAGATATAGACTGGTTTGGAAGTCTGTAGAAAACAAGCACAGAAAGAAGAAGAGTATTGAAATCAATCTGTTTCATATTCTTTTCTTTTTTCTTTTTAAAACTTATTTTCTTTTTATTCTGCCAACTTATAAGGCTAGAAAAATGGTGACTCGGGCATAATTCCTATTTCTGATGAGATCCTTTTAATTTAAGTCAGACAAAAAATACATGAACAAATATTCCATATGCAATCATGACATTATTATCCAAAGAAAATAAAGTGAAGCAGGTTCCAATTAAACTTTAGCAAATTCCATTTGAAATCATGCTAATGAAGATATTCTACCCATTTCCTGTGGCATAGAGAAGAAAACTAAGGTTATTTACTTTTATGAAAAAAATAGGTCTTACTATATTTCTGCATGATAAAAAGAAAAATGCAACCCAATTAATATTATAAACAATTTATGAGGTATTAGTTTTCAGGAACGGAGAAGAAATGCAAAGATAATCAAGTAGACCAAGAAATGGAGCATCCCTGAGTCCTTCAATAGAACTCTATTAGTCTCTAATTCTAATATTATCTAATGACAACACTTCCCACAGTTCTGACTGCTTTGGGTAAGACAGCAAAATAATTGGTGATTTTTAAAGAGAATATATCACTTAGTGCAATTTCTGTAGAAGACTCCTTAAACAGGCAGAATGCCAAGTTTGCCACAAATTGGCAGACTACCCTTAAGGAACACATCCAGACAGGTTATAAATCTGTCTTGCCTTAACCTCCTTCAATATGGAAGAAAACAACACTATGGTTTCCTGGCAAAGCTAGAGAATGTCTTAATAATTAACAGCATGCATTTCTTAGTCAACAGGGACTGTTCAGAAAAAGAAATAAACATCCAGAGCTTAATGATTTATCTTGTGCCTCACTTCTATGACGTATGCCAAATTATCCCAAGCTAGTTCTAAAATTATTTATTTGCTCCAATGAGTCAATAGTTTTTCATCTTCAGTTTCCTTTAGGCACTAGTGACAAAGGTTAACAAAATCATCTGTGTGCATTCAGGTGTGGGTATATGTGTATGTCTACTCCAGCCTGGCCTAGAAGAGGTGTAACATAGCAGTCTTGGTCTCCTTTATGTACAGAAAATGTGCTGCCCTTGGTAACATTGTGCCCCCAGGTTCTATGGACTGTGGAGCCTGAAACATACAGTAAGCCTCAGGGAGACAACTGCAATCACACTACAGATGACTTTTTGGAGGAGAGTACCCAATTCTTTAATTAGACTCTAGAGACAAACAGCCTACTCAAAAATCTTTCCCATGTCTTCTTCTAAGAGGTATGAAATTACCTATATTGAGTCTCTCTTTGAAGTAAAAAAAAAAAAAAAAGAAAAGAAAAAAATCAATGATAATGTCTCTGAAAGGCCATTATTTGAATGCTTATACACTGCCTTTAAGCCAGTATCCAAATAACCTCCTTCTATGCCTCCCAAGACTTCCAAGACCCCCAAGAGACTGGAACTGGGTAAGGACAGGTTAACATAGAATAAAGGATGCATAATTTATCATCTTAAGATAAATTATTTAGTGAAAGATAAAGATTGAATGGCATAAATTTGAAAGCAAAGGACAGAGGCAAGACATTCCAGTGGAAAGGGGATAGGGTTAGAATCAACATGGGTCGAGTACATAAGCTAATAAGGCAATATGCAGGGAGGCTGCTTTTGATTTGGGGTGTTCTTGATTTGTCTTTGTCTACCATTAGAAATACACTGTGTAGAAAAAATGGGGCATGGTTCAAAGGGTTCCTTTTATCCTCTGTTTTATTATGGTGAAATGACATGCTAGACTAGTGGTCAGTCAACCCAAAAGGAAAAATCAGATAGATAGTAATTTTATTTGGGGAATAGAAGAGTTTATAGGAATGTAGAAGAAGAAATGATTAAGTTCACAAGATAGTAAATCTCAGAGCACTGACTATTTGCAATGAAGGTGAGATCCAAACAAGAGGACAGAGTGAGTATAAAAAAAAATCAGGAACACAAAATCAGATATTTTAATTTTAGTTATCTTTATAAATTTATCTGATATCTACACTGTTGATAACAGGACAGTTTTGACAGAAGAGGTAAATATATTAACATTTTTGTAAACCAGTTGGTGCCATGAAATTTTAAATAATAGCATTATTGTCATTATCATGAGTCAGTAACAAACACTGACAATGACAAGGTTGCCTGATGATCCCAACTATAGATGCCAGTTTGAAGATAAGATTTGTTCGTGATTAGTTATTTTTTCACAGTTTTTTAGCTAGATCAAGCAGGAGCAAACTGAATAAGTAAAATGGATGGGTTGCGAACAAAATTTAGGCATAAAAATTTCAGAGGTTAAAAAAAAGAAGAAGAATTAGTATTTTAAATAGTAATATAATCACAGGGATTGAAGGGGCAGAAAAATTAGGTTAAAGTAGTGATATTGATAACATAACCCATACAAGGAAATGTTTATTTCAGAATGCACGAAGACATTTCTAAAGACAAATTTGATAATAAACTAAGGCATTTTCAAAGATGATAATCTACTTCTAAGTTTAAATCTTCATAAAATAGATTCATGATAAAGTATCTCTTTCAGGAAACTAAATGACCAACAATATCCTTATGAATATACAATACAAGGATTAAGCCAATACTAACACAGGATTCTCACATTACAAAGTCCAGCAAGTTGTTCTAAGTCTTAGGAAAAACAACTAAATATCTGAGCCTTATATTATAGCCCAGATGTTAATAAATTGAAGCATTAGAAAAGGAAAGAAGTTTTGAAAGCAAACCTTCATATCCAATTCACCACATTACCTGATCACGATATATATCTGAAGGCATTATAGGGACTCTGGGCTACCATTCACTAGTCTAAGTAGGGGATTCTCTTATCTAGTCTTACTAACTATTGAGTGAACTATTTCACTCCAATCAGGGACTTGGTTATTTGTTAATCTTATCTCCCTCCTCCATACTTTTCCATACCATAAAAAAGCAACAAACTAAAAACAAATTTGGTTTACCACTCAAATTCCTTTGTGAATGGAGTTGAATATTCTTTACCAAAAATAAGATAAACTAGCCTCCTGACCCTTAGTACTATTTATTTATCTAGTAAGATTTGCTCGAATTCCCAACTGAGTCTGGTATCTCTTGGTTAACTCCATGCTATACTCTCCTTCTCTCCACTGAGTGAATCCAAAGCTTCTAGGCAGAAGAGTAACTAAAGAGTATCTGCTTCTGCTTTACCATTCAAATACCAAATAGTTATCAGGCTAGTAGCTTTAAAAGTACATGTTTATCACAAAGCAACCAATCAGACACACTAATAATTAAAAAGAACCTTTCTTAGGTCACATCTCTTTATCATATCCAGACTCTTATTCTCTGCCCAGTGCATCGTTTCAGGCAGGCTTACAGTAACAACTTGATTTGAAGATATATAAGTTCTTGCTTTCGGTTACTTCTATTAACACGTATTTCTAATATGGAAAATAACTCAGCATCCTTAATAGTCATGCTTGGTTGACTTTTTTTTTTTTTTTTTTTTTTGCACTTCTTCCCTGATTGCCACCCTTAATAAGGTCACCCTTAATGAGGTCAGTTGCTTTTCTTCCAAGGTTTTGTTAAAACTGAATTACACTTCTGTAATCAACACTATGTCACAACTAGAAATTATCACTCTGTCATATCTTGTAAGCAGTGGTTAATATTAAAATGACCCAATCTGTTCTTTCACTAACCTTGAACTTTGATTCTGCTTTTTTACTTCTAGAGTTATATGAGGCTCTTTTTAATTGTTATTTTACTTAAGTCTTGAATAGAAAAAGATAGCTTCTCTTCTTTATCCCAATGAAAAATTCTTTATTTTTCATAAGTTTTTCTTGCATAAATCACTACAAATTTCAATAATTTACTACCTCCAGCTTAGCTTTCTTCCAGTCCATTTCTTAGAGCATTCAGCAACAAATCAAATCAAGCCAATCCCACACTTAAAGTTTTCTTATAGCCTCAAGACAGTCCAAACTACCATGGAAATCACAAGAAGTTGATCTTGATATAACTCTTGCCTGTCTCTTCAACAACACCCCTCAACTTTCCTAACCCCTATACCAAACCCAATACTGTAACTCTTGCCACCTTAACTACTTGCAGTTCCCTCAAACAATCCAGTTCATTCTGCTCTGTGCTTTTTCATAGGTAGTTTTATCTGGCTCAATATGCTTTCTGGTCTATCTTCCTCTTCAACTGTACACTTCTAGTAGTCTTTCAAGATGCAGCTTATTTTGCAATTTTCTCAAAGATGCATCTTCATTTCAGCCCTCTCTGCCTGGTCTGGCTTCTCATCTATATGATGGTAGGTTTCCATTTATCATGTGACTACACTGTGCTATCTGTTTATTTATTTGCCTTCTCCAGTATAACCAATACTCCCTAAGGAAAAAGACCATATTCTAATCTTCTTTATATTTCAAGCATACAGAAGAGTAATTGATATTAGTGGGATCTAGATAAATATTTAGTTGACTTTATAATAGTACACCAGTGTTATCCTATTCTATAATGTTGTCATATAATGTTATATTAGAAGTTGAAAAGCCAGATGTCTTCACCTGACCCACAAAGGAAACTGGTATATCTCAATAAGATTCATGGTGTTTCCAACTGTGATTGAAATATAAACTTTAAATTTAATAAAATTAAACAGAACCCCTTAGCAATCTGATCTACCATTCTCTCAACTAATATCTATATAGCGGATATTATAAACAACTCAGCATATATTTAAATGCTATCATAAACATTGGAGTAATGCAAAATATCTTAAATTTTTAAAGTATTATTTCTGTCATGAATGCTCTACGAGAGGATCAGCATCTATATTTTCAGACATACTTTTATATATTTCTCTCCTCACTTGATTCACTCTCAGGAGGAAGGCAAATGTCCCTTCACAATGATATATGTGCACTTTTCTGGACTCGTGCTGAGATATAAATTTGGAAACACCACTGTAATAATGTAAGTATTATTCTTTACATATTTTCCTCAGGAAACAAAGATGGGATACATAAGCTGATAAGCTTTCTAACAGACGCTGCTTTGGGTTCCCTTAGATGAAGAGCAATCTAGCATTGGCATTGAAGGCAAAAAGTGTGGTCCACTACTTAGAAATGTGACTAATCTAGTGAAAATTATGCTTACAGATTTGATGAGAAAAGGATGGTGGTATATACATAAATATGCAGTATTATGTACATGCTGTTGTTATTTGGCTTCAGAAGACTCCTATGCACATTAGAAACAAAATTATTTTTGTTTGCTTTCCAAACATAATTAATCAGATATTATTGTTCTCAATATGGTCTAATTTTCTCCTTAGTGCTGAGGAAAAAAGTGGCAGCTGTTTTCTCATATAAGAATAAGCTAAACATCTTTGATAAATAGAAGACACTGAATCTTATGCTTTCCTTTATTCCCCACTACCCCCAACAAATTTAAAAATGACAAAGACAATGCAAATACTTCAAAACTTTTCTGTCTTTAAATCTTAGAAAATCTTGTTGCCTAATCTTAAAATTTTCTGGGCTTCCTAAGATCACCCTCCCATGCATAGACAAAATGACAGAGAACACATTTAAATACACCAAAATCTGAATATGCTTTGTGAAGAACCCTGAATGAATTTGAACTTGTGTAAGGCTCAAAAGTCAGTAGCAACAAGAAAATTCAGATGTGGTTCTCTCCTAGGGTAGTGTTGGGCATATAATATGAGTAGCCATTAAATATTAGTAGATTGTCTATTTTTGATAAATGGCTCAAGATGTTAATTGGTTGTACACGTATCTCTAGGTATAAACAGATGGTCACCAATAAATTTATTTTTCTGTCTACTATGTTAATCTAATATTTCTGTAATATTTAGTATCTGAAAAAAAAAGCCCAGCTATTATCAGGAAAGTCATTTTTCATCAGTATTTGGTACCAAGTTACATCAAGGTCAGAGTTAAGAGTAGAATGTATAGTGTGTGTTTACTAGATCCTGTAGTATCTGACCTTTCAATGCTTTTGTCATAGCTATTGCAGAGAAAGCAATTGTGATATATCCAGTTTCATTTCTAAAATAAATACAAGGTCATTGCCTCCAGCAGGTAACTGGAAATAATACAGTATAATATTCTTAATTGTGATACGCAATACAAATTAATAATTTTTTTCAGTCTTTCCGAATGTACTCAAAAATAAATAAATAAAACAATAGATTATCTATAGTCAGCTATGATCAATTTTATTTGGCCAAGCAGACAAAAGCAGCTTCCTTAAATAAGAGCTACCCAGGGTCTCATTAGTGTAGAGAAAAATACATCAAGGTCATGCTCAGGGTGTATGACTTCATGGTGGAAAATTTCAAACCTCCAAACACCTCCCAGAAAAAAAAAACAAAACCTCAAAAGCCTAGAAGAGCAACAACTGTCAGCCAGATTTCAAAATCTCATTTAGATCATTGGACAAATAATAAAACAGAAAGACGTAGAAATTCAAAATATACTGAGGTATATATTTTTACAAAGTAAGTTTGACAAGGTTCAAGTTGGGCGGTAAGCTACATATTTTTACAAAATAAGGTTGACAAGGTTGAAGCTAGGCATGTGCATTGCATGTGTTTTATTAGAAAGGCATACAGAATTACTACTGCACAATTTTGAATCTGGACAAATGGGTACCTGAAAATACTAAAGTGACAGTTTTCTGTGAATTACATCTTAGGGAAGAAAAAGCCAACAAAGGTATGCAAATTAGTATTACAAATAGAAACAAATAAATTTTCCTGTTTATCTTTTAATCTTGTGTTACTATATTTAGAATAATAAAAGAAAAAAATGATTATAAATGTACTCTGCTGAAATGCAAGCCTAAAAGGTAATAGATCATACTCATTAAACTATATTTATTGAACAATATATGGAAACATAAGGATTAAGTAAATGTTTGCTCTAGCCGGGTGTGGTGTCTCACGCCTCTAATTCTAGCACTTTGGGAGGCAAAGGCTAGAGGATTGCCTGAGTTCAGGGGTTTGAGACTGGCCTGGGCAACTTGGAGAGACCTGGTCTCTACAATTAAATAAATAAATAAATAAATAAGCTGGGCATAGTGGCATGCACCTGTGTTTCCAGCTACTTGGAAGGCTGAGGCGGAAGGATCTCCTGAACCCTGCAGGTCGAGGCAGTGGTGACCGTGAGCTAGCCACTGCACTCCAGCTGGGTGACAGAGTGAGACTCGTATTCTAACAAAAAAAAAGCTTACCCCATTGTACATGTTCTTATTTATCTCTTGCCACCCCCTCCCCATATACATATAATGAAGGCAAACAATCACCTGTCACAGAGCTCATCTGAGTCAAAATATAATGCTTATAGCATTAATGGACTTATAAGACATTTAGCATTGCTTTATATGCATCTTTTAAGACCAAACAAGCTGATCTTTTCCAAACATTATGGTAGGAAAAAGGTTATGTTTGTAGGCTGGCAAATCCATGAGGAAAAAATCACAGTGCACTTCTCATTATAATCTAATGCTGATAAATTGTTATAACTGTCAACATCTGGGTTGAGATTAGCATAGATGTGGAAAAAGAAAGCAAATACAATTGTGAAAATGGAAGCAAACACTAAGCTTAAGGATGTCAGCCATCTGGGGATGTAGAAGCAGAAGATGAAAATCTATAAGCCAGTTTGCCTGTAGAAAGTTCTAATGCTTCTTCTAAGAATATTTTATTTTAATTTAGAGATTCATATATAATTCTATATGTCATTGACAAAACCCAGTCCAGAACTATCGCCAGAGTATAAACTGCACAATTTCATTGAAATGCTTTATCTTCATGCAGTATACTATGGGGTATATAGTAATGTCTTTGGATTCCTTTTGCCCATGTATACCTTTGTGTTACAAAGCACCAAAGAGGTAGAACTTAGGTTTTTTTTCCAGGTATCTTCCTGGACCTTTTCAGGAACATAAGATGAACTTTAAGGAAGCTCAGAATATAGGACACTATGACACTATACAAGCTCCCTTTATTAAACAAACCTAAAGGACTCAATTATTATTTCCTATCCTAAAAGAGCTATGACATCGCTCCCAGAAAAGCCTCATGGAAACACTGAAACAGGTTACCAGTTAGCTATTTACTCAGTTCTGGCAAATAGCTAGTGGGAAGTACTTCAGATGCAGGCAACCAGTACCTATGAAAAAGGCGGATATTTTCAAAGCATGGGAATGTGATAGAAAGAAGTAAACAAGAACACACTAATCAGAAACCCAAAGGAGCACTGATAACCAGGATGCCAGAGCAATCCAGAGTCAGAGCCCTGTAAGATATTTCAGTAAATAAGTGTGTGTTTCTATTAGGAGACCTCAGAATGAACCCTTGTGCTGAAAATTTTCTCTCTGTCCCTCCATATCCATCCTTCACTTGCTTTTTGTTCAGGAAATTAATCTAGGGATTTCAGCAACATACTCCTTTGTTGTCTGAATTCAGTTGAATTCAGTCAATGGAAAACCCTAACAGCAGATCAGAGGGAAGAAGACAAATGTGATCAGTATTGTGAGTTCCCACTCTGAAGAAAATGAGCTGACTGTATTTTCTGTTGAAGGTCACTACTCCTTTCAGTCAGCCTTATCTACATTACTCTCTTTTCTAGCTTTTAGTGTTGGTAACATTTCTGTTATTACTATCCTTTGGAACCCTGCTATCCCTTGTTGTCCCCAGCATCCCACTCATAATTTGGCAAATAGTCCTCTTTTTAAAACTTCCTTCAATCTTGTAACTTGAGAGTGCTGTCTGCTGTCTGTTGTCCCTACCTGTGTAGTCCATAAGCAGAAAGGGGAAAATTCTCAGGAGAAAGCAGAAATAAAAGTCATCTGAGAATAAAAAAATGTTGGCTTAAGAGATCAGTAACTTATAATTCTATGCACAATTTAAAACATGTGGTACATATCCATAATAGAATATTACACAGCAGTAAAGAAGAACAAAATCATGGACTTTGCAGTAACTTGGGTGGATTTAGAGTCTATAATACTCAGTGATCTATTACAGACACAAATAACTAAGTACCATGTTCTCACTCATAAGTGGACCTGAACATTTATCATAATACTATAAGAAAGAGAATGGCAGTAGCCGGAAACTGCTGGGGGAGTGAGGGAGGGGGAGACACATAACATTAATAAGCATACCTAATCTCAAACCAGGCAAAGTGGGGACCAAAGGTAGGTCCAAAACTTTACCTGTATGATAACCACTTATATACCTAATTCTGAATTGTACCCCACATCTTTAAATTAAAAAAAAAAATAAAAAAGAAAGCCATGTACATTCTGTAGTTATCTTTTTATTTTTAAAGGAAATTTGACTTGACACCAAGGCTCACGCCTATAATCCCAGCTCTTTAGGAGGCCAAGGAGGGAGAAACATTTGAGAGGAGCTCAAGACCAGCCTGGGCAACATAGTGAGACCTTGTCTCTACAAAAAGTCAAAACATTAGTGTTTGCCTGCAATCCCAGCTTCTCAGGAGACTGAGGTGGAAGGATCTCCTGAGACCAGGAGGTTGAGACTGCAGTGAGCCATGGCTGTGTCACTGCATTCCAGCCTGGACAACAGAGGGAATGAGACCACAACTCAAAAAAATTTGCACTGTAATCCAAAGTTTATATTTGCCTCTCAAGTTTTAAATTTTTATAACTCAATATAAATACAATTTAACTATAGGACAGATGTATCTTTTTTCCCCATCTTTCTTGTATCCTATGGCACACTGCTGATTGCTTTATCAATATCCCTTTTCTGCTATAGAACACCACAAGATTTGGGATGACAATATGCCCAGCTTAAAAAGATCATTATTTTTAGTCTTTAGAAGAATGGGAGCACCAAGTCATTTAGTACTGACCAATGAGGTCAAAGTCACTGTTGCTAGGTGGGGCCGCTGGAAACAGAGGCCATCTCAGCAGAGTGTACCCTTTTCTCCCCTCTGCTCTTCCTCTTCTTTCCTGAAAGTGTGAGTATAATGGCTGGAATGGGGAAATCTTTCTGAGATGACAGTGGCAGTCACACACTATGGCAGGCAGAAGCTGGGTGCTGACAACACTGTGAAGGTAGCACACCAGCCTTGGTGACCTGTATTTTAACTTATCACCTGAGAAAGCTTATGTAATGCATTGTTGGTGTTTCCCCAACATGGAGTCTTTTACATTTCTCTAACTCAGAGCAGAACCTAATCACTAAGTTATAACACACACACACACACACACACACACACACACACACACACACACACACACACCCTCATGTACTTCTTGAAACACTCAGGTCAGGACTCTATTCTTAAATGTCTCACTGAAATCGATTTCCCTTTTCTTATACTTTATCCAGTTCCTCAAAATTTACCGGGACTGTGTTGAAACCATGAAAAGCTCTAATTTCCAAAGTGACAAGTTAACTTGTTTAATCCATGTGATTTACTTATCCTATAACTCATTAATTCCACTTATCTACCTAAAATAAACTCTTACATAGTCAAACATGTGAAAAAAAATGTTCACAGCAGCAGCGATTTTAACAACAAAAATGTAGAGACTGTATACACACACTATGGGATATTATAATACATTGAAAATGAATGATCTACAGTAATAGGCAACAACATGAATTAATATGTCAACAAAATGAGTGAAGGAATTAAATCTTATAAGATAAAGGAACAATTTAATAACCTTTACATAAAGTTTTTAAAAAACAAAGAAACTAAAACCAAACAGTATATTCTGAAAAATATGTGGTCTAGACATGCGCATATGTTTTAAATCTGTTTTTTAAAGTAACAAACTGAAAAATACAGGTTTTAATGTAGAATTTTTTCTTTCTTAATTAGTTTGGGCTACCCCAAGAAAATACAATAGATTGAGTGGTTTAAACAACAAATGTTTATTTCTCATGGTTCTGGAGAGGGTATGTCCAAGATCGGGGTGCCACTATGGTTGGGTTCTTAGGCCCCTCTTCCTGGTTATGTCCTCAGATGGCCTTCCTTTGGTGCTTGCACACACAGAAATAAATTTTTTCCTTTTCTTTTTTTCTTTTTTAAAGGCATTAATCCCATTGATGGGGTGTAGGACACACTAACTCAAAATATGTTACCTTGAAAACTGAGAAAATAACAAAAGCAGCAAGGTCACTCTCTGACATTTTCCCACCTTTCTGTGAAAAGGTGGCCATAAAAAATTTTCTGATCTACCTTCCCTGAAAAAGGTCATAAGACTCTCAGATATGACAAATGTCATGCTCTATACGAGCAAAAACCCAGAGACACCAAGAAGAATCTGAACAAACAGGCTTTGTTAAGTTTTCCCCAGTATATTGCCATTAGATCATATTCTTTGGTCCAATCATACTTCTTATTTTTTAAAATTTTTATTTATTTTTTTGAGTTGGAGTCTCACTATGTTGCTCAGGCTGGAGTGCAGTGGCACACTCACGGTCACCACAGCTTTGACCGGCCTGGCACTGGTGATACTTCCGCCAGTCTTCTAAGCAGCTGGAACTACAGGCATGCACTATCAAGCTTGGCTAATTTTTAATTAGTTGTGCAGGCTGGTCTCGAACCCGCTGGCTCAGGCAATCCACTCTCTTCGGCCTCCCAAAGTGCTGGGATTACAGGCTGAACCACCGAGCCCGGCCCAATCATACTTCTACATTATTGTTTCCTCTTCATTAAATCCAAGCATAACAGTTCAGGTTTCTGTGTAACTTTGGGTCTTCACATATAAAATCACAAATATTATTGTTTTCTGAACAACATGTGGAGATATGTTTTCTTTTATAAACTTTAATACATTCCGAGTACATATATATATTCACTGTTTATTGCTGATAATGTTGAAAGCTTATCTAGAATATAAGGGTGAAATCTCAGTATTTTAAGTCATCACTAACAAATAAATTTATTTATATTAAGTAAACAATTCAATAGAAAAATAGAGTAATGTTTATTGCTATTATCTATCCTGAAAAACATATTCATTCCTTCTCATACTATGAATATATATGTATACACACACAAACATATGTGGCTTATGGGCTATGCATAAGAAATTACCTAAATCATCCTTAATGCTAAAAGATGTTTTCAATCAAGGAGATATTTATTATATTTTTCAATAACAGTCCACAGTTTTGGTGTCCAATATGTGAATATAATGAAGTCAGGGATAATGGCATAGATGTATTATTGCCATTACTTAACATAGGCACACAGTAAGTAATTAACAAGAAGGAATCAGTGGTGGTTATGATTTTCCTGTCAAACTTTTAAGCAAGCCCCTTGTTGCACAGGATGGTATGAGAGTATTAGAATAAATCTAATTGCAGTGTTCTAGGCCCACAATTAATAGCTTCTACCTTCTTACCCTGTGCATTACACAATAAAGTACTTACACAATTTATATACACATAATTCTAATTAACACCATCTGTGAGGTATTTCACTTCATACAAAAAATCAACGTATTGGATTATTTGATAAAATAAAAAAGTATTCATTAAATCCTTGAACATAAATGACATAAATGCATAAAATAACTATAGGAGAATTCTTAGCAGCATATTAGTAATCACATCAAATACTACTTTCAAGTAGCACAAAGTGATTTAGTAATTTTAGCTCCAAAGATGGCAGAAGATATTTCATATGAGGCTGATAGTAATGGAAAAAGAAGGCAGGAATAATAAAGATTTAGAAGAGAGAATAATCGAATTTTCAGTATGTGGTCCATACCATGTAATGGTCTAAGTAATAGAGCAGCGAGAGATGACATGTTTGAACCATCTAGGGAAGAACTTTGAATTAATTCATACCACAAATTATGAAATGAATTAGTTAACTAGAAAGGGATCATTAGAATTCAAGGCTAGAAATGTATTGTGATTGATTTTTATTTATTAACAGATTCTACTGACAAGAGGGTGTGACATGGAATCAAGTCAGTAGAGAAGAGAGACTGGCTGATTAAGGAGTTCTAGGAGTTCTTAATTGTAGCCTAAATACAAAATTATAGTTACTTGAAAAAGACAGATGCTTGGGAATGGCAGAAGAATAAGAAGACACACAAAGCATGTAACAAATTAGAATTTGATATGTGAAAGCAAAAAATGAAGAAATGAATAGTGCTGTTGTAATTCTGTGAGAATGAGAAAATGAATACGAGGTATTTACGTTCTGCTGTCTGGATGAGTAGAATTATTCTATGCCCTCTCCTCGTCTAAAGAATGGCTTTATCTCTCCTTGCAGTTAATTCTATTTAACTGCTTGAATAGGCAAAACTTGTTTAAGTAAAGTGTGGTGGATTTAATGAATGTGATTCTTACATTGCAATATACTTATATGTATCCCGAATGCCTTTTAGCTATGTCTCTTAAGGATCATTTATTTGGAACACTACAAACAAATGGGTTACAGAGCTTATGTGAATGGTCTTTCATAGAAATCTCTCTTCTCTTCATTAAAGCAAGAACTTAAAGAGGATCTGTCCCCTGATAATTCAAAATCACTCATATCTGCTCATCATATGAAATCTGAGAATGTGTTTATGTATTTAATTGTAGTTTAAAAAAAAACCTTACATTTTTTCTTTAATTGCCTTCTAAACTCCAGGATAATGAAAATTTTAAGCTATATTGCAAATGAAATGGTTGTGTAATCCGAATTAATGATATAACAAAAAATTGGCAGTTTTTTATGCCTGCAACATGAAAGACATACTCAACAGCCTTGTTGTGCTTCATATTATATGGTTATAATTATCAAGATAATAATATACATATATGTGCTATATTATAAATTAGAATTTAAATTCTATGTCTATGTATAAAATGCATACTTAAGTAGTCTTGCTATGCTTCAGATAAGATAGGGTTAAATTCTTAGTGTATAACAGCATTTTCCATGAGTTGAAAATCTAATTCCATGAGTTGACTCCTACACAGCATGCTGACATTGGTCAACTCTATTTTTCTTAAAATGTTTTTTACCAAAGGTGCTTTTTACAGCTGCCTGTTTCTAAGATACCAGGATACCAAAGGCTGAATACATTGCAATTCTCTACCCTTAAATGTCAAAAGCAAAACAGAAAAACAAAAACCAAAAAAACCAGTGGCTGTCCCCAGAATGTAGTTTGCTGGCATTTCTTAAATTTTTTTTGAGATAATTGATCTCAAACCAAAGTTTTAGTTTGTTCACAACTTTTGGGCTTAGAGTTAACATTTAAGCCTTATGACTGCTCTACTGAGTGAAGTTTTTTTGTCTCTTTTTTAAAATATCTGAATATTTATGGTTTATCCAAAAATATGTTGAGCCTCTCTTTCTATAATACTCCAAGTTTATTCTACAAATTAGTTTGCAAAGCAGTCAGATGTTTTGTGAGACTTGATCAAGGCCTTGATTTGATGACATCATTTTTGAGGAAATGCATTATCAATTGCATTGATCAATTATTAGTGTTGGTAAAATGTAATATTTCTAAGCTATAGCTACATATATCAAATGTATGGTTTCACTAAATTGCTTTTATTTGTACTTTTACTTATTGATTACAGTATTGATAAAATGTTTACAATTAAAACAAAATATAATATAAGTTGTTTCTATGTCACATACAGTACAAGGAAGTATTTAAATCCTTACTTGACTTCGGTCTAGGAACAGATCCTACTTTGGTATGACTGTGTGGAGGTACTTTTTGATTACGTTCCATTTTCAAATTTCAGGGTTTTATCTGACAAGAACATTATGTCTTTGGCCTGTAAAATCTGTAGTGTGGTTTTTTTAAAAAGGACATAATTTGGAGCAAAATGTTTCTTAAGTAAAATTCCTCCTAGTAGTTTTACATTGGTCAGGCCATTTAATCTCTATGAACCTGTATTCTCCTCTATTCTTTATCTGTGAATAAAACCTGTAGAAGCATTAAAAGAGTAAAATGTGATAATGAATGCAAAGTCCTGTAACATAGTAGCAACACCACCGGCAAATAATTAAGAAAAGAATACCACAAAAACCTCAAACTATTTTATATTTTCTCATTATGTAAAAATTGTCACATTATACAACTTAATTTTTAAAGATTAGTCTGTTTCAGATTATCATATTGAATTATGAGTTTAATTCTGCTATGTGCTAATGAGTTTTTTTCTTATATAGAATTTTAATTATCCATGCCAAGAATCATTTATGTCTTTACTTTTCCTTCTTCTTTATCAAGATGCCTAATTTCAATAATTTTACTGCTCCATAAAGAAGGGCAAACATATGGACTTTGCAGTAACTCGGATGGATTTAAAGTCTATCATACTCAGTGATCTATCACAGAAACAAAGAACAGAGTACCATTTGTTTTCACTCATAAGTGGACCTTGAACAATTATCATAATACTATAAGAAAGGGATTGGCAGTAGTGGGAAACTGCCGGGGGCAGGGGAGTGGAATTGGCAGTTGAGGGAAACTGCCAGAGGTGGGAGGGGCACACCTCATCAACAAAGGTATCTGCATAATGAACATTTGTATACCTAACCATGAATTGTACCCCACATCTTTAAAATAAAAATAATAATTTTACTACTAACTTAAAGAAATTCAGAATAAAAAAAATCCAAGTCACGCACTCTTGAATTTGTAAAAGTTAATTTTATTAGTAAACTTTGTATTTAAGTGTTTAGTAGCTAATATATAAATACATATAATTTTTAACTTTGATTTACCAACAGCACACTTTTATATTAAACATTTAAGTATGATTTGTGTTGATTTGATATCATTCATGTATCATTAATGTATTATTACCACCCTGCAGCATCTGAAAATCAAATTTGGGCTGGAAACAATATAGCAGAAAGACAGAAAGGCTGCAATTTGTAACAGTCCACCAAAATGAGAGAGAAAAGGCTGAATTAGAAACAAAAGGAACTAGAAAAGACCAAAAAGCTAAATAAAATATTAATATAATGTAGATGTATATTATATATAATATAATATAGTAGTTCATTTATAATCTGAAAAGAGAACAAGGAAGTAATTGAAAGTTTGAGAGAAAAAAATGAAAACAGAATATTTTGAACTTAGTATTATTCTGTATTTAGTACTGAATAAAAATAATATTAGCCAGGAACTTCAGAAATTACTTTGAACTAAGTAACTATTCTATTCTAAGTAACTTTAAGAGCATTTTCATCTCTCAAAATAACATCAAGAGGTATGAATAGCAATTAACTTTACAGATGATGGAACTGATGCTAAAAGAAGTTAATCTGTGACCCAGGGATCACAGAATTTATAAAAAAGGATGGCAATTAAAATCTCAAGATTTTGTTCCACTGGCCACCTGTGCTAGTTGTATGTTATTGTATAACAAGTCAGTCTAAAACTTAGTGGCTAAAAAAAACAATAATCATTTACTTGGCTTAGAAATCTGAATCTTGGGCAGGGCTCAGTAAGAATAACTCTTCTCTGATCGGTGCAGCTTCTTATGGGGTTTTTCAAATGCAGCTAGATAGTTCACTTACAATATTTCTCATTCACATAGCTAACGAGTTGGTGCTGGCTGTCTGTTAAAATCTCAGCTGGGGCTGACGGTTGGGAAGAAAGAGCCCATCTCTTGTGGGAGTGGGAAGTGTGAGGACATAAGTTGCATGAGAGACAAAGGAACCAAAAAGGTTCAGTCAATTAATTGATTGAGTTTTCCAGTGGGCTGTGAATATTGTTGGATTGAGGAAACAGAGGGAATAAACGGGAAAGTGAAGTGGTGACCAGAGAATGGGAGGTTTGAAGTTGAGATTTGGAAGGGTATGTAGAATTGGTAATGAAAATGAGTGAAGAGTGCAAGAGTGAATGGTTATAGGAGTGTAGCAGATAAGATCATAGATTGAGGTGAGTTTTAAGATACTGGAAGAGTCATCTGTTTGGATGTTGAAATCCACAAGAATAATAATAAGAGTATTAGAGGACACAGTGACAGGTGGCCTGAAGCTGAAACATTCAAGGAACATAGAAAAGTAACTTTTACAGTGACCGTGGGAGAAATAATGAGGGTGGATTGCAGTAAGGATTGCGGTTAACGGTCTAGTTATGGCATCAAAAACAAATATTTTGAGAAGAAGGGCAAGAAAATGGTTTGTAAGCAGCAATACACTAGGATTAAGCCATTATAAGTCCAAAACTCTAGGCATAAACAAAAACAAACACAAGCAAAAAGTTCCCAATATATTTTGTTTCTTGTAAATTCCTGGATAATTAAATGAGTATAAAAGCACAAAACTCCAACATTCATCAAATTCTCTGTTTTATAGCTAGGCAACCTTAATTACAAAAAGCATAGATATCAATGACATCACCAAAGACACGACTTAGCTGTAACAATTTGCTGATTCAGTTTCAAGAAGTGGTGAGACCATGTTTTAGCCAACGTTTTTTTTTTTTTTCCTATCTCCAGGCACTAAAGCATAGTTGCTTGTGCATCTTTCTCTTCCTTCCTCCCTTTCTGTGCCTAGTCTGGAAAAAATGTGCAATTTTTATGCACTTTGCTGAAGTTAAACATGCTCAGGAAATGCATATTTTTAAACTAGGCAGTTTTCTATCCAAATGGAAAGCTAAAGTGGGAAACTTGCCTTTTCTTTCTTTATTGTGTCTGTAAGACTTAGCACATGCATGGTGTATAGTGGGTGCTCAATTAATGTTTGATGATGACAGTTCAAACTTGCAAAAAATCACAGAGGGATGGGATACGAAAATGGTTGGTTTACCCTCAAATCTAGATAATGTAATTTTAAAAAGAGATTAATCCATGCATGGTATATTAATTAAATGAATCAAATGGTATCTCAGTATCAGAAAAACACTGAGGTCAATTTTTCACTCCAAGGTGTATTCAGCAGAGGTGATTTACAGTTGTCAAGTTACAGCTTAGAGAATGCTTTTAACTTCTTCTCTGGGGAGAATAAAAGAAAATTAATTTCAAGTAGCTTCTGAAGGATTTATAGACAATATCTGAGCCTTGTGATACAAGGTAGTGATCTATGAAAAAAGTAATATAATTTTTAGTTTTATAGAGGTGTACAAGATTATGGGTTCCTAACTACTGGTAATACCCCTGGAGATATTTGTGGTCTGCCCTGTAAGTCATGCACAAGCATTATTACAATGCAAAAGGCTTACACAATACTGGAATGGACATCCCTAGGCAGCATTTTGAAGCAAAACAAACACTATTATTCTTTGCACACTGGACACAGCTTAGTCAGTAGGAATTCAGAGGGCAAGTGGAACTGAAGAATACTAAAATATAGAAAATATAAATTAAAGTAGTACAAGAATGGGGGAAGGAAGAGTTGGCATTTTCTCAAGAATAAATTAAATGAGAGTTAGACTCATCAGTATCCAAGGCTGTAGACTGAGAAGGTATAGGACCCAATCTGAATAATCATAAAGAGTATGAGCAATTTGAAAATTGTCAGCTTTTTTATATCTTGGGTCATAGAGAATTATATTGCTAATAACAAAAATTTGAGTATTGACAATATGTTAAATGTGCTAAGCATTTTATAGAGAGTTATAATCTTACAACAACCCAATGGGGTGGGCATCTAATTTCAAATTAGAAATTTGAAAAAAAAAACCCACAGAGAAATAAAAATGAAGTTCTAATTTTATATTATATCTGTTTTCTAAAATAATTACAGTTCTTATCACCAAGAAGAACCAACAGATTAATAAAGAATAGGTAATCATAGATAATCTTTTTACTTTTTAAATGGTGCTTGCTACATTATTTTTATGTTAAGACTAATGCAAGTAGGTTCAAAGCCAAGGCTAATTTAAAATATCTAATATAGTAGTGTGAGAATAATGTTAGTTATATTTTTGGCATGAAGAAAATATCTAGCTAAATTATATTATCTCTAACTATAATTTACATTATATTTTTGTGAGGCATATCATCAATTACTAATTTATATATTTAAAAGGAAAATGTATTAGTATGAAAAATTGAGTAGTCCTTTCAATTTGTTGAAATGAAGTTAGGGTTAGGGTTAGGATTATTTTCCCAATGGAAAGCTATTTTATGTTAACATTATTTAAACATTATTTAGACATTTTATTCTAACATTATTTAAAAAGGAATCAATTCACACAAATATACAGAAAAAGGATACTAGAAATAAACTCAGGCAAGCACCACAAATAAAATATCAACATGTATTCGAGAGTGTGATTTTCAGATTTGGGGTCTGCTCCACAGACCGCCCCACCCAAGAAACCAAGAAACCAAAATGGAATTTCTTGTCTACTATAAAATTCAGTTACACTTAAGACTTCATTATTTCAACATTTTATCTGGACTTCTTGAATTATTGAATTATTCCATGCATGATGAAAAAACACTTGAAACTTCAGTTTACTCTATGTTTACAAATATTTAACAGACATACATATAAATATATGAGTATAAGAATGTATAGGCAGCACGTGTGTGCAATCTGCTGTATGACTTCTGTGAATGTCACTGGGGAAGACTCCTTATGGCACAGATTTGTTCATTCCCACAGTTTTTATTTCATGTTGGCAGTAGATTATTCAGAGTTTTAGGGTTTGTCCAATCAGCTTTTAAGTAAGCCCAGTACACAAAGCCAATAATGATTTCCCTACCTAAACCCAACCGACTGTATAAAATGCTCCAGATGTTCTTAGCTCAAACATCTGTTGTAGAAGACAGGAGGGGATTCTACATTTTAGCATACCTGTGTAACTTTACATTTATCATCTGGGAGGTGATTAAACTTTGATATAGGTGTGATATATGTATTAAACTCTGATATAAGTCTCTGTACTGAGATCGCCAATTATGATAAAATGACAATGAAATAGTGAGCATTTATTCACAAGCAAGCAAAAAAGTAATTATTCATTAACAAGAGCGCCAAGGGAAAATCACTTTATCCAATCTCCATTTGCTATAGGCAAGAAGCATATATATTTTATTAAATGGTTTCTGCTGAATAACTTTGAAATATTGTAAAGATAACAGCTGTAGAGAGCATCTATTGAACTGTCATACCTTGTAACCAGTAACAGTTATAGGACCTTTGACGGACTTGGAGGGATAAAGTCTGGTTCCAGGGTCCCACTCCTATTTCAGTGTAATCAACTAGGCTTTATTTGATACATTAGTCTGCAGCTTTTGTTTGAATAAAGATTTCTAAGGCTAACTACTAATAGTCTGGCTTCCTCAATTTACTGATGGGCAAAAAGAGGCCACAGAAAAAGGGTCCTATTTACCAGATTAAATAGTACAAGAAGGGAAAACTTGGTTTAGAATTCAGTTTTCTTAATACCCTATTTAGTACTCTTTGCTCTGCATAATGCTTCGTCCTTAATGTCAAAACATCTCTGCTACAGACCCACGTGGGCATGGCAAATTCAAACTGGGACATCAGAATCAGATTACTTTCAAAAGAAATGCAGTTGTGTTGTTTAGTTAATACCAGTTGGAAATCACATCAGCAAAAGTATGCTTAAGTGTACACATTAAGCAATAATTTAATACATATAAAAATTTTAGAAATGAATGAAAGAATTGAATGTCATTACAGCACATAAGGGAATTAGTTCCATTGTGTTGTAGCCATCAACATGAATAAATGTAAATTTCTTATCAGTGTGATTATAAAACACAAATTCTGAAAATATTTTTCTTAATGTATTTCGATTTAAAAAAAAAAACCAAGGCTTTTTAATTTCATTTGTAATACTCCATAAATAATGAAAAAAATTTCATTCTGGTCTTTGCCAAATAACCATAAATTCTAAATGTATAGCATTTAAATAAATACATTTTATTATTTCCAAGAATATATCCTAGTCTCCTCCTTTCACAGCCATGGTATGAACACAATAAATTTGTCACATTATGCTTTTTTTTGTTTTTTTTTTTTTGTTTTTGAGTTGGAGTCTCCCTCTGTCACCCAGACTGGAGTGCAGTGTCCGCACCCATAGAGCAAGTCATTCAAAAGAGAAATAACTCAAGACAGAAGATAACCTAAACTCAGAATTAATATATCATAACTTCCATCATATTACTATGTGCAAAGGGATTGCATTGGGGTTCTAATACCACAAAGCAGGGCCATTGGAGGCTGGTCAATTTTGGTCACCTGAAATATGTGCCAGCCTAGAGTTAAACTGAATAGAAGAGTTAAAATAAGTTAGATAGTCAGTAAGTTTCCAGATGTTGAGACAGAATGACTGAACACTTAAAGAGCTCTTGAGGGATGGGATTAAACACATGAGTTAAATTTCAGTTCTACTATTCACACTGGGTGATATTAACTACTTAGGACTCCAGTATCCTCATCAAAAAATTGGGATTAGCAATGTATACTTTGGAGTTGGTGAATATTAAATGAGGTGAAATGAATATCAGAGTTTCTAGCTTCTAGCAAGCTCAATTATTAAAGTAAAGGATTAAATAGAAAGAGGAATACACCCTTTTATTTGTTCTACAATATTCACTAATATGTTTCTCCTATCCTTAGCTACAAGAATATACAATTAAATTATGTCTCTCTTCATAGCCATTTCTATGACTGTGATTATGTACAGCCATCAAATGCCTATATAAGACAGCAATCACATGAAATAATTGTATAATATTCTGAATACTCCTTAGACTCAATGGACATCTTATTTTTGTCAAAAGAATATTCGCAACTCTTGTAGACCTGGAAGATACATTTCAAGGGACAATCAGTGTGCATTATTATCCAATGCTTATATTTTTAATAAAGTGCTATTTAAATTTAATAAGCGAATTATTTTGTTTTCAACTACCAGTAGACCATTAAAGTCTAACGGGAAGGTCACTAAGAAAAAGTTTCTTTATGAATTTAAGTATAGCTTTCTCTCATTCAGAAAATGGTAAGCGACTGAACTGTACTGCTCCAAAAAATTTATCTCAAATACAATTCCACATACATATCAGAGTTGCTATGAGGACATTTTATTAAAATGATACCTTAGCATTCAAAATAAATGCATAGAATTAGTTAATATTTAGTAAGTTTTTTCTTATAGCAAAATAATAAATGAAGTATAATAAATAAGTTGAATTCGGAAACTCTATAAATATGTTATTTTAAAGAAATATGTTAGATTCTAATCTTTCTTTTTATTTAAACAGAGTTCTGTTTTATTTCTGTGGTTCTATTCCAACAACCTTGTGTCATGATATAGCACAAATGGCCCAGAGGCATTGAAGATTCTCATCAGAGAAGAGAATGTCTGGGTCATTTGTGCTAACCAATAGAATATTGCTTTTATAATTGTAAGAGCATTTTTAAGTGAAATCTTAATGATTTCTATATAAATGCAAGTGCACAGAATAGTTTAAGAGGGATTCTTCTTGGAAGAGGTGATATTGAAGGAGATTAAAAGGAAGATACACAAAAATATAAAACACTAATATTTGATAATGCTATATTTACATTGACAGGGAATCCAACACAACTTGGAATAAAACTTGGTGTTCTTTCAAACAATAACAACAAAAACATAAATCAAAGAGCTCAAGTAATTCCAAGACTGCTAGAAACCAAACAATTGTTTTGGTTTCTCTTCACTGATCTTGATACTTGAGGAAATCAAGCTTACTCTCAAGTACTTTTGTTATACTAACATGCTCAATTAAAATGTAGAACTCAATCTTGGCGGCTGCTTTTGGTTAGGGGCCATCCTGCACCTAAGGCAGGAAGATGGTGGCCGCAAAGAAGACAAAAAAGTCGCTGGAGTTCATCAATTCAAGACTCCAACTCGTTATAAAAAGTGGAAAGTACGTGTTGGGGTACAAACAGACTCTGAAGATGATCCGACAAGGCAAAGCGAAGTTGGTAATCCTCGCCAACAACTGCCCGGTTTTGAGGAAATCTGAAATAGAGTACTACGCTATGTTGGCCAAAACTGGTGTCCATCATTACAGTGGCAATAATAGTGAATTGGGCACAGCGTGTGGAAAATACTACAGAGTATGCACACTGGCTATCATTGATCCAGGTGATTCTGATATCATTAGAAGCATGCCAGAACAGACCAGTGAAAAGTAAATCATGCAAAATTGTTCTTTATAATAAAACTTGGCAGAGCTTGTTTTTTTAAAAAAATGTAGAACTCCTGGGATAAGATAATAAAAGTGCTTACAACAGTGTCAGGCACAGATCAGGGTATCAATAAATATGTGTTCACTGACTGAAATAATGAAAGAATAAATGTATTTAAATCATCGCCCCTTAGAATAATACAAAATCTGCTTAATGGTTTTATTTAAATTATGTTCTTAGTAGCTTCCACCATGATCACATAAACTCATGTCCCTCTTGTGGCTACCCTTTCAATACTTGGAAATATGACACATGTTTTCAAACCAGTCTGATATATCGGCAACTGTGTTCTTTGCTCTCCTTCAGGGTGAAGGGAGCTGCTGTCACATTACTGGACCTTGCTAGTTCAGATCACAACTCCCTGTGCTCTGTCCTGGCCGCCTCAAGCATTTGTCACACACTACAGACAACTATGTTTTTCTGTACAAACCACTTACTTGTGGGCTTACTTAGACACTTGCTCACAGGTACCTTAGTTCCTGGTGCTGTAGCTTATTTTGTAAAACAGCAAAACAACACCCTTTTCTCTGTCTTCAGCCCTGGCACAGGTTTTCACAGCACGGGCAACGGGATATCACTTAGCTTTCAATTTTACAGAGGATAGAGCACCAAATCTTCCCAGAGTTTTCAAGATCCTTTGTGATTTGACCGGCTCCCAGTATCTTTCCAACATCATTTTTGTTCTCTTTTCACTCTACCCCTGCCACACTCCCCAGCCCTCATCTTCTTCTTCTTCCAGATATTTGCATAATTGATTCCTTCATTTCCTTCAGTTCTCTGTTCAAATGTCATTGTTTTGGAGATGGTCTCTAAGAACCATTTTATTTTAAATAGACCTGCTTTATCCAGGTTACAGTTTTCTGTCTTCTTGCTTTAGACTTCTCTACAGGATTTGTGTTGCCTAACATATTTTACAGCTTTTTAGTTTGTTTATGTTATATTTCTCTGGGAAAAACAGACAACTTTGAAGGCAAGACTCTGTTTTATTATCAATATATTTTTCTACTAGATCAGAGGGTATAAGAATAGCCACTCAAGAAACGGAAGGAAAGGAAGGGAAGGAGAAGGGAGGATGGGGAGGAGGGGACAAAAGGGAGAAAGAAAAGAAAAGAAAAAGAAAAGAAAGAGAAAGAAAGAAAGAGAAAAGATGAGATATTATTTAATGCATCCTAATCTCATACAAATAAGTGTATGCAAATTGATCCTGTGGTATTAAAAAGTGGTGTTATAGCTAGATGCATATGCGATACTCTTCCAAATCCTTTTCAATGTAGCCTGGACATTATATACTTACAAATGAAGAACAGCTTTCTTATAATAAATTTAAGATGCTGGATATATTTTTGATGTAATTGCTTACATGAGCAGGATGCTATATACCTAATAATGAATACGGTTCCTCATCTTGAATATTTAGAATAGAAAGCTTAAATTCCAGGTCTCTTGAGTCATGCAACTGTCTACTATGGAAATCGATGCAGTAAAGCTCCAGATCTTGACATTACTTAATAGATGTCTCATTAGATATTTTTCAGCAATAGGCAACATGGAAAATGAAGACAAAAGATATTAACTATGAAAAAATTCTTACCACTCATCAAATTATGTACATTGTATGTGTGCTGTTTTCAAGGACATCATATCTTAAATAAAAGTGGATTATTTTTGTATTGCAATAATAAATAATTGTCCTGGAAAGTTTTTATTTAAATTGTCTGTTTTGTCATTTTGATTTTTTAAATTTATTTTATTTAAGACTATTCTGTCAGTCATAGCTATTTGGTAATTTATCATATTATTATTGAATCACATGGACAAACCAGTTAAATCTATGTAAAAAGAAATTCAAATTAATGCAACAAGTCTGCAAAGTCCAGTTGAACTGCTAATGTGGACAATCCTTTTTCTCCAATTTTCCATAGTTGCCTTTTACATTCATTGATTTTTTTTCCTTTTTGTAAATGGAAGAGAAAGAAATAATTCTGTTACAGCCTGAGTCTGAGAGAATAGACCAATGCACAGAGTGGCAAAGCTTATATTCCTGTTCTCAACCCTATAAACTACATGTGATTAATTTCAGAAGTTGGAAAGTGATAGTCTGTTGGCTCTAAATCAGGATTGCTGTTGCTTTTTTCTTTAGAAAACACTGTTTTTTAAAAAATAATAATTGCATAAAAGGATACAGAAGTATATACAATTATTTCATAGAAAATTTACATATATGTACATATTAATGCATATGTATGTGTGCATGTATGCAAATATGCATGAACTAATTGCCACATTTAAAAAATAACAGTATTTCCAATAAAAATCTGAATATCCAATTTTCTTTTACAACTTTGTGGATCATTTCCAAATAACAATCAACCATCAGCTAAAACTGAAAAGTAGCTGTCTCCCTTGGACAGAGCTTCCATTACTAGTTCACCAAAGCCAAGGGGCTGCCTTTTGTCTTACACTTGACCTAATTCACAAATCTATGTCACCAGATTGGGTCTCATAGGCATGTGAGTTTGCTATCCAGTCTGAAGTCAGTTTGACTTGGTCACAGAATATTTGGATAATACATTTTGATTAAATTGACTATGGTTTTTTAATGGATTTTTTTCAAAAGCTACTTTAATTTGATAGTCTCAATCTGTCATGTGCTTATTAAATTTTTTCTATATTCAGTAAAAATGTATATATTAAGTGATATTTTTAGAGAATACAACTTTCTAATTATTCTTGACATTTAGAGTTATAGGGGAATTTTGGTTTTAAAAGGAGGTAAAAGATTTTTATTTCTCAACATTTTAAAAGGAAATGATAAATTATATTGTTTTTGATGGTTAGGATTTTTTTGATCATCGTAATATATTCAACTGCAGTATACTACAAAGAAACATATTTGGACACTGAATTAGACTAAACCTGTACTAATTCCATAGCCCAGAATTATTTTTTCGAATAACTTTCAAATACTTTCCTCATTTCTCTTGTCACTTGAGCTATTCTGCATCAAATTATAGCGAAATAGGTGAACAAAATGAATGACTTAAAGGTTTTGATTAGTTGTGTTTAATGAAATAGCAAGGGAACTCACAGGTGTCTGGTTGGTTGGTTGTTTATTCTATATAGATGTAACTCCGCTGCCAGGTTTGTTATGTGTTCTCCAATTGTAATTTAACAATTAAAAGATTCATAGAAAGAAGATGAGTTAAATTATCTACATTCTCTTTTATCTCTAAACAAAGAGATAAACAATTTTAGGAAACTGTACATTCAGTTTTTATAACTTGGCTGAAAAGAAAATAATCAGCAATGAAACAAACAAGCAGATGCAAAATATTACATTAGGAATGGCATTATTTTTGGTGGATTCAGTTGTGAAATACACTATTTTTAAGATTCTTCCTACAAGTTAAACAATAATTAAATATTTTCTCTAGTTGTGTTCCAAGTTGAAGCTGACAAATTATTAATTTAATCTGGAAGTTATTTTTTATTTTTAAAAATGTTCTTATTACTAGTAATAAAGACAAATGGAACAAATATTTGTAAGAAAAATGCCAGTGGTTTAAGAAAGAAGTCACTTACTTCTAAGTCTCTAAATCAATGAGTTCATTATCATAATTTGTCATAATGAGTGACATAAATTCATGAATTAAATTCAGCTACACAGTAAGAGTTGTACTGCAAAAAGAAACATTATAAAACAATTAACCTCTGTTTTTCGCTTGCATAATTGAAAACATTAACCGTAAAAATAATGAAATCTCTTTTTCAGTTTTGCATAATTCCATTCTCTCTGCTATACTCTTGGTAGATTTTTATAATACGAAGATGTGTTTTAATGCTTTCTTAATACTTAAATGCTGTGTGAAATGACCAAGCAAGTTCTTTAATAAAAGTGGTTATTGAAGAACAAAGTTAATTATTGATATGTCACAATATTTTTAATTTAAATAAATTTTTAAATGTGTCAGAATTAGTTTTGAAATAATCATTTTGGGAATAAAAATAGACAACCAGTGAGTACTTACATTTCAAGAAGATAAATCCTGGTCAGAAAATAATTGTTCATAGTATACAAAAATCTTAGTCTTTGGCACCAAAATTGAACTAAATATTTTTAACAAAAATATTGTTGTTTAGAATTTTCTATGTATTTGTCATGGGTAACATTTCAATTATTGACATATATTGAGAATATAATTTAAAAACAAGTAGGTTTCATGTCTTTGGCTAAACTATGTCTGGTTCTTGTATTTGTCCTTTCCCTTTTTTATTTCCTACCTTGTTGTAGACCCTTATGTTTGCCATATAAAAATCCATTTTATTAGGCTTTTTATCCTCTTTAATGTAATAATATCTTAAATTGTAATCTGTAACCCAGCATACTATACATTTTTTTCCTTACTTTGAGTTAGCTGAATCTTTGGTGACTGCAACCAAGTTATTATTAATATGTTGAAACATATATTAATATATTTTTCAGGCTGGGTGTGGTGGCTCAGCCTGTAATCCCAGCACTTTTGGAGGCAAGAGGATTACGAGCCCATGGGTTCAAGACCAGCCTGGGCAACTTGGTGAGACCTCACCCTACAATAAATCACAAAAACTAGCTGGACGTGGTGGTATGCATCTGTAGTTCCACCTGCTTGGAAAGGTGAGGTAGAAGGATCACCCAAGTCCAGCAGGTGGAGGTTGTGGTGGCCGTGAGCTTGCTGCTGCACTCCAGCCTGGGCGACAAGAGTGAGACTCCACCTCTCTCTATATATACAAATATATTTTTCCCCCCAGCTATAAGGACAAAATCCCATAAAGGCAAAATTCTATAGATTAAAGAAATTAAATTTCTTTTTCTTTGTTGATATCAGTCTTTCAACACAATGGGCACCTGATCCTAAACCAGGGGAAGTGAGACCCAGTTGGAGGTCCAAACTTAACCTGCACATACATTACTTGTGCATCTAATGCTGACTTGTACCCTACATCTTTATAATAGAATAAAGTTCAAAGGAAGGAAAGATGGAAGGAAGGAAGGAAGGAAGGAAGGAAGGAAGGAAGGAAGGAAGGAAGGAAGGAAGGAAGGAAGGAGAAAGAATGAAGAAAGATAGAAAGAAAGAAGGAAAGAAAGAAAAAGAAAGAAAGAAAGAAAGAAAGAAAGAAAGAAAGAAAGAAAGAAAGAAAGGAAGGAAGGAAGGAAGGAAGGAAGGAAGGAAGGGAGAAGAAAAGAAAGAGGGGAAGGAAAGAAGTAGTGGCAAGAGGAAGAAAAGATGAGATGAAATAGAAAAACAAAAAGCTGTGGAGAGCCCTCCATTGTGGGAAGCAACTATGTAATCTTGTCTTGAAAGTTTTCTGAAAATAGACAACTTAGCCTACATAATTCAAGTCTACATACATCTCTTTTTTCCTTAAAAAATGGGTGAGAAAGCTGGGCTTGGTGGCTCAGCCTGTAATCTCGCGCCTTTGGGAGGCTGAGGTGCGTGGATTGCCTGAGCCCGCGGGTTCGAGATCTGCCTGGGCAGCGAGACCTCATCTCTACAAAAAATCAAAAAAAATTAGCCAGGCGTGGTAGCACATGCCTCTAATTCTGGCTACTTGGAAGGCTGAGGCGGAAGGATCACCAGAGCCCAGTAGGTCGAGGCTGCGGTGGCCAGGAGTGGCCACTGCACTCCAGTTGGGTGACAGAGTGAGACTCTAACTCAAAAAAAAAAAAGGGTGATAATCTTGGATTCTTTGGAAAGGGAGAACGTTTATATGAATTGCTTGACATCCATTTATCTATTAAGAAGAGTAACATAAAAAAGGAGCAATATAGTAGAACCATTAATCTGCTATTCCATTGATTCTTGAATTGAAGACAACATTACCATTTTATTCCAAACTGCATTAATTTAAAACAACATTTTCATGTGAAACTTAAGTATATGAGAAATTCAGAGTAAGTGAGAAATTATCATTGCTTTTCTTTGCCAGATTCTGTTGGATTTAAGGCAGTAGTAGAAGGAGAAACCTTAAAAACCAAGACATGCTTATAAAACACAATGACTTTTCACATATTTTCCATATATATTCTGAGTTCTTCCAGTAGTGTAGCCAATTCATAGCTGTTTTCTGTAAACATGAATTGACATTGGCTTATAATGAATTAAGTTCTTTGAAGCCCATGCAGTAGAGTGGTATGGTGGGTTCACACTTAATCCAAAGAGAAATACAGATTTTATAACTAGTTCCCATACTGTCTGTCTCTGGCTTTATGCATATGGAATCCCAATTCCCTTTGTCAGACTTTTCATCTGTAAAAAGGGAATGAATGTATTTTTACCTATTTCACTCAGAATAGGTGAAATAACATAATGTGTAAGACATAACTTGATACAACATTTGTGAAAGTTTATATATATATATAGCTATATATATATGGAGCTATATATATGGAGCTATATATATATGGAGACATATATACATATATATATGAATATATATATATACATATAGAGAGAAGGAGAGAAAGAATTGAGGCTAATACATTAGTCATTTTGGAGGAAATATTGGACTGCAAGGTATTTTGTCTTTTCCCCCAGTTTTAGCAGGTGTCACTTGTTAGATGAGGTAGTTTCAGGAACAATGCTTCTTCTAGCCATTTTTTGCTTAAAATTTAAGAGCTAGCTTTAAAAAACAATTTTGGAACTCATGGCTTGGTCTTATATTGCTAAAGCAACTTGATGTAGCCATAGTCAATATATAATTTTAGAGGTATATTTTATCCCTCTCTATTAGAGAACTGTAATGCAAATTAAAGGTGTTTAGAAATGTACATTTTATTTTTTAAAATATCAGATTATAGTTCATTTTCATATATTTGCTCTCATAAGAAAATCTATGTCTGAGAAGAAAGGGCACAGTAAGCCAATTGTTTTCCTTTTGTGATAAGGTCATGTTTCTATCCAATAGAGAGCAGTCACTAGGCAGGCTTCCCTTATGGCCAGAAACAGGATTGCAAAGAGAACTGCAACACTCAGCAGGCTGCTGACCTACTTTATTATTATAACTCATAGGAACTATGAATGCACTTTTTTCCAGTAAAGCTACAGTGACTTGTCAGCAAATTAGTTACCTTTAGTTGAGACTTTTAAAAAAATTCTGTCATGGCAGTACATTCTATTAAAAAAATCAAGAGTATCAGAATAATACAATTTCTAATTTATAGAAACTCAAATATAAAATAGGTTACTAGTCCTCAAGATTGGAGATATTTTTTTCAATTAAGTGATCTTTAGCTTTGTTTCTTAGTTATATTATGTTGTGTGTATTATTTCAATCAATCATTTAATAGTTAAATGGGCTTTCTGAAAAAAGTGAACCTGTTTTAATTTTGCTTCTGTACATTTGCTAGTATATCATTAGAAAAAATAATTATCCTAGATCTCCTTGTTCTACTTGTATAGGAAAACTTACATGTAAAAAATACTTCTTGCTTTTTTCCCAAATCATTTACTTAAAATATCAATAAAAAACTCTTTCTACTCTGTCTTTCATACCCAGCACACATTTATTGTGATGATTACAGTTTTTGAGTGAGAAGTAACTGAAGTATCTTGATCCCTACTCCAATGAAGCTTAACGATGCAAAGCCAGCTGATACTAGCTGAAATGTCTCCCTACATTGTGTTTCCCAGCCTTTAGTTTATACACTTTTTTGATTTTACTTCAATTCACTCATTGCTACTACTAGCACACAAAAGAAACCATCAAGAGAGCAGGGAAACAGCCCACAGAATGGGAAAAAATATTTGCCAACTGTAAATATGACAAAGGTCTAACTTCTAGGATCTACAAGGAACTCAAACGTGCCGAAAGGAAAAAAACAACAGCCCCATTAAAAAGTGGGCAGAAAAGCATGAATAGACACTTCTCAAAAGAGGATATATGGTCAGCTAACAGACACATGAAAAAGTGCTGAGCCTCACTCATCATCAGAGAAATGCAAATGAAAACCACATTGAGATGCCACCTAACCACATTAAGAATGACCATCATTAATAAAACAAACAACAACAGACACTGGTGAGCATGTGGAGAAAAAGGAATGCTTTCACACTGCTGGTGGGAATGCAAACTAGTGCAACCTCTTTGGAAGACATTGTGGCAATTTCTGAAAGAACTAGAAATTGACCTTCCATATGACCCAGCAATTCCCCTATAGGGAATATGCCCAGAGGAACTCAAATCATTCTACAAAAAAGATACATGCACATGTATGTTTGTTGCAACTTTATTCACAATAGCAAAAACATGGAATCGACCATGTTGCCCATCGAAGCTGGACTGGATTTTTAAAATGTGGTACTGCCAGGCTCAGTGGCTCAGCCTGTAATCCCGCACCTTTGGGAGGCTGAGGTGAGTGCATTACCTGAGCCCGCGGGTTCCAGACCCACTTGGGCAGCGAGACCTCATCTCTACAATAAATCAAAAAATCAGCCGGACATGGTAGCGTGTGCCTGTAATTCCGGCTACTTAGAAGGCTGAGGTGGAAGGATTGCCAGAGCCCAGCAGGTTGAGGCTGCGGTGACTGGGAGCAGCCACTGCACTCCAGTCTGGGTGACAGAGTGAGACTCCAACTCAAAAAAAAAAAAAATGTGGTACATATACACAATGGAATATTATGCAGCCGTAAAGAAAGACAAACGTATGAACTTTGCAGCAACCTTTGATGGATTTAGAGTTGATCATACTCAATGATCTATCACAGAAACAAAGAACAGAGGACAATATGTTTTCACTTATAAGTGGACCTTGAACAATTATTATAATACTATACAAAAGGAATTGGCAGTAGTGGGAAACTGTCAGTGGAGAGGGGTAGGATTCACAGTAGAGAGAAACTGCTAAGGAGGGAGGGGCACACCTCATCAACAAGGGTATCTGCATAATGAACATTTGTATACCTAATCCTAAATTGAACCCCACATCTTTATAATTAAAAAAAGAAGAATTTTAAAAAATTAGAAAGTGGAGACTCGGAAAAAGATTGTAGCCTCTGGGTGGCTAAATTAGAAAACAAACAAAAAAGCTTCCATAGATGGCTTCATTTTCAAGGGTACACAGCTTGACAAACGGATGGAGGGAAGTATTTTGAAAGCATTTATCCCATGGCCAGCTGTCATTGGTCAGACATACATTATCAAAGTCTCAATTCAAAATCCTTTTAATGGCTATTGCATATAATTTTCTATTTCACTGGATTATAAATTTCTTCATAGCAGGGCTTATATTTTGTTAAGTTCTGTATAGTTTTTAGCACCTAGAAAGAAGTGGTATATATGAAAATGTCTTAGAATGTAAGTCCAGTGAGGAGAGGGACTTTTTCTCATTCTCAACCATATGTTCAGTACCCAGGACAATGTATGACACAAAGAGTTAACAGATTATCTAAATGAAGAATAGATAATATACACTCAATTCATAGGTGAAGAATCTAAATACAGGAAAGTTACGTGACATGCTTAAAATTAGAGAATTTAAGAGTAGGCAATTATGAAATGTGTGTCTCTAAGTCCAGTTCTGCTGATGTTTCCCCTATGTTTCAGCTTTTCAATTCTTAGGCCTATAAGTGATATATCCTGTCATTCATAGTCAATTAACAACAGCTACACATTAACCCATTAACCATAACTGAACATAATGGCTCCATCTAATTGAAAGCAGGATGAAAAATGTGGAAAGTGTAGCTATTTGGTTATTAGTGAGTTTGCCCGCCACATTGTCTCAAATGAAAATAAAATTAGGTAGTAACCTAGATTTTCCAATTAAAGCCCTTATTCTCTGCATGTAGACTTTACTAGTTAGACCCTTAGAGATCTTATATCTTTTTATTATATATTTTTATCTCTGAGATTCTGAGATGGATTTACACTTTTTTTTGGAAATTATTACCTTATTTCTATAGAAATGAAAAGCATTAGAGACATTAATTTGGACTTTGTAATTCGATATACAAATTATTAAAGCAAAAACTATCTAAGGAGAACAATTAAAATACATAATAGAATAACATTTTAGACATATTTTTCAAATGATGTTTAGAATAGCTTTTTCAGTTATAAAAATTAATATTTATTTAGTAGCAACAGATGCAAGGTTGGTATAGGATCTGTGGAGTATAGAGATATATGAAAGACAAATTGCCTGCCCTATAGGAAATTATGTACCAAGAGTAAATTATGCATAAATGTGTTCAAATCACAACAGAATAAAACATTATCATGAAATATCCTTGAATTGACTTAAATTGTATTGATTACAATATTATTTAATAAATGCAAATATAAGACAAATATTTTACAAATCAAATTCTAAAAAAGTGAATAATTAGCAAATATATCTTAATGTAAATTTATTGTGATGGATAATGCCATTTACTGAAACCAAGTATTTGCATGAGATATAAGTGTGATGCTGTTATGCCACTCTTTTTTGTAGAGTGTTTTTATACAGTATTCCACAACTGACTTCTATGGAAAGAGTAACCTGGTTTTCCAATGTATTCTTCATTTTGACTATGATAAAAATTGTGTACAGCATTTAATATAATGTCATGTAAATTTCATTTGATATAAATGCATTATTCACTTGTCATGCTCATAAACCATAATTATTTGATGTAGTACCTCATGGCATAACATATTCCAACTACAAAAACAAATTCATACTTCATATGCAGTGTCATATTATCCTAGATTCATAATATGCTATGTTAAAACCTTTAAAACTATCACCTACATGTAAGTATACATTTGTAAGATTGGTAATAGAAAAAACGGACTCTCTGAGAGTAAACCTGTAGACTTTAACTGAAGAAAGATTGCTCTAGGAATGTACTTTTTAGCTGAAAATCTTTTAAAATCTATTTTATAAAATAATTTCCTAAGTCACTCCAGATATGTGAGATTCAGTTTAAAATTAACATGCTAGTAATATACATCATGGTTTTTATTTTCTTATAGTCTTAAAATGAATATTTCATATTTGCAATTTAAACCAAGACCCATTATCTTCCATTTTTAAAATAATGAATGAATACAAATTTAGTGTTTTTTACCTAAACAGCCACAATGTGTCCTAGAAATAAAATTAATTTTAATATAAATTAATTATCTGCCATATTCAAGATTTTCACTTAAAAATAATTATATAATTCAAACTTATCTCTTGAGTGAAACGAGAACAAATATTGCAAACGCAAAATAAGATTAACTGCTATTCACGTTACATTTTTGAAAGTCAGTATCTCCTTCCTAGTCAATTTAAGTAGCACCTTCTCTTAGTCTTATTTCTATCACTATAACAAAATACCACAGATTAAGTAATTTATAATGAACAGAAATTTTCTTATTTCACAGTTTTGAAGGATAGGAAGTCTAGATCGAGGTGGTATGTCTGGTAAGGGTCTTTGGGCTGTATCATCCCCTGACAAGGCAAAAGTGTGGAAGGACAAGCAGCACATGCAAAAGAGCGATAGAGAGGGCTGAACTTGCTTTGATAAGTAGCCCACCTCTATTATAACAATAACACTATAAATCTATTCATGAGGACAGAGTCCTTGTTGTCTAATCAGCTCTTACCAGAACCTGTACTCCAGCACTGCTGCATTGAGGATTACGTTTTCCACATGTGAACTTTGGGGGACACATTGAAACCACAACATATGCACCATGGTTAGTAATTGACTTACAAAAAAATTAATTGGATGCAGTGGCTTATGTCTGTAATCCCAGGACTTTGACAAATTGAAGCAGAAGTGAGAGGACTGCTTGAACTCAGGAGTTCAAGATAAACCTAGGTAACATAGCAAGACCTTGTCTCTACAAAAAAATATTTTTAAAAAATTAGTCAGGCATTGTGATGTGTACCTGTAGTCCTAGCAACTTCGAAGGCTAAAGCAGAAGGATTGTCTGAACCCAAAGGTTTGAAGCTGTGGTGAGATGTGATCACGCCACTGCACTTCAGCCTGGGTAAGATGCTGACTCAAAAAAAAAAAAAAGAAAGATATTAAATTAAACTAAAAATTTAAAGGATGATTTTAATAAGAATTTATAAAGACTGAAAAGGAATTAGCTGAGAGGAACTGAACCTACTTCTATGTAATGAAATACAAATTAGATACAGTTAACATAAGAAAAAATATATCAAACAAATTACGAACACCATGCTTTAAAATATAGCACTGGCTTTGAATTTTTCATCATAAGTTATATATGAATAACCAGTCAAAGGGATATAGATTTTGACAAGGATATGGATATAATGCAAATATAGCTAAGGAAATTAAGGAAGATATGTAGTGCTTAATGATATTAAAGAATATGAATAATTTACAGATGGAAGATAAGAAAAATAAGGAAAACATAAATATTTTGTTAAACACACCAAATTTTATGATAAATAATTAAGCATCAAAGCCAAATGCCATAGCATGTATGTGAAGTCCATACCCAAGAATGACTTGTGCAATCATCTAGGTCTGGCCTTTAATTTTTTGATTTCTCTCAACCTGAGTTTGTGTTTCTACATCTAAAAAAAACTCTGGTCTTGTCACTTTTTTGTGTCAAAGTTCAAAAGCTAATTTTATAGTGATTTTCTATTGTAACTGAAGTACCTTGACTATAGGTTTTCTATTATATTAATATTTTTTTAAACCATTCTTATAATCAACACAAGACATTCCAATATGGTTTAGAGTGGAAATGATGGAGCCAGATGTGCAAACATTCTGCTTTTGGCTGTATAATCTACCTATATAACATTGAACTATTCATTTAACTCCTAAAAGCTTCAGATTTCTTAACCATAAAATGGAAAATATAATAATAATAATTATAATAGTATTCACCTCATTCTGTTGCTGTGAGGAACAAATAAAAAGCATATTTCAAAGCATAAAGTTTTGTAGCTGGCAAGGGTATTGAATAAATGCAGGGTGCTTTTTTTCTCATTAGATTTTCACTTATCCATTAAAACTCTGTGTGTGTGTGTGTGTGTGTGTGTGTGTGTGTGTGTGTGTGTGTACCTACTTTGCTTTTTGATTATTGCAGTGAAAGATTTACTAAAACTCCATAGCTTTAGGATGGAAAATAAGAGCTGCAAGGTCAAATGACACCATCAAGATTCTCCATTGACACACAAATCGTCTTTTTTAAGGCCATTTCCTTCATATCACTAATATCCACAACACATAAGAATTTCTGGGACATCCGGCAAGTTGGTGATGTGGCAACCAGGTCTACGAAACCTGCAAAGGAGAAAGCAGAGCATCTCTGGCTCTCTCCCCGGGGGCTGTAGACCCCAATGTCGGCAGCCCACTCTTCACATGGAGCTCAGTCATCCCATGGCTGGGGCATCACAGTGGTCTGGACAGTGACTGCAGCTGCAGACACAGCAGCCACTGGAACCGCTGCAGCCTCCATGGCAGCCATGGCGCATTGCACCACCCATGCCTGAGGCGATCCATGACTTCAGTCCCTGAAGCCCCTGCAAGATCTGCTGGGATCGCTGCCACCTCTGCTGCCACCGTGATGTCCTGCCCACCATGGGTCTCCTCCCGTGTGCCCTGAGGCAGGCTCTGATCTTCTGCCACTGTCCTACTCCTGTCCGGCTCCACGCCATCTGGGGCGAGCAGCTGAGATAGCACCACCTGTTGGCAATTCAAGGTAATAACATGGAAATGGAAAAAGCTTCAAAAACAGACACAGCCCAGATTTGAGTGGTGAACGGAGGGTGATCTGAACTGTCCTTCACAGCAGGCCAGGGGCAACTGACCCCAACTGTGAACTAATTTACCAGCTTGAAAAGACAACTAGAAATCAGAGCTGAAAGGACATTGTACTTAAATGAAAAGTCCCAGAGTGTGCTCGATTGGTTCTGTTAGTTTAATGACTTAATTCTATTCCTACTGTTTTGTTCCTCTTTTTTCTTTTCCTCTTCCTTTTCTTCTCTTTTCTCCTCTCTGTAAACCATATCTTTGTATAGAGGAACAGCACACCAAAAGGGGGTTGATTAGCTTGTATGTTAGCATCATTGTATGGTTTTGTGTGTGTGTGTGCATAGGAGTTGGTTAGTCTGTAGCCATGGTCTATTGTTTTTATCTGTTTCAGTTTAGATCTCTCTCTCTATTTGTTGGTACACTCATCTGTTTCCCCCCTTATGCCTCTCTCTCTCCACCCCACTCTTCCCTCCACTGTCTGCCCCATTCTCTTCCCTCTGCTAACAACATTTTCTTACAGGGAGTAAACATACAGCCCCACTGCACAGAAAGATTCCAAGGCAGTGGGAAATGGGTTTCAGATTATCCATACACCTGTCAGCGAATACCAGGACCTGCAGATAGATTTTGAATCACAGCTCCCACCTTAAGTAAATCTCAAAACTGCAAAAAGCACCACCCCCAACCTACAGTGCAACTCCAGAATTGAACAAAGTAAGAGGACATACATAAAGAATAGGAGATTGAACAAGCAGAAGAAAAACCAACCCCTCTACCCCTGAATAACAGAATTAAAGAAGACGGTGATGTGGAGGGAAGGAAAAAGTAGGGAGGGGGAAAAAACCGCATAAATGAAGAAAAACCAAAAGAAGAATATAGGTCTCACACAGACCCCTGGGAGATCAGACACTGAGAAAACAGATTCCGGAACAAAAACAATGAAGAGCCCCTAGAATGACTGGTCACATGCAACAAACCCAGACATCAAGACATTAATGGAGAGAATTTAACAAATTGAGGAGAGACAAGAGGAAAATAGGAAGGAGCTGATGTCAGAAATAACAGCAGTAAAGAATACTGTGATGGAAATAAATAACAAACTAATGAGAATGGAAAGCAGAATTAGTCAAGCAGAAGAAAGAATCTCAGAGCTTGAAGACCAAAATACAGAACTAACCCAAACTGTCAAAGCATAGAAAAGAAGCTCAAAAAGACAGAACAAAACCTGCAAGAGATGAATGATCACTTCAAGAGACTGAACCGAAGAGTAATTGGCCTTCCTGAGACAGAGAGAGAAACAGAGGTCACACTGGAACAAACATTTCATGAAATCATTCAAGAAAACTTCCCTCATCTCATCAAGGATGAAAAAATTCAAACACAAGAGATTCAGAGAACCCCTGCAAGACAAAAAATGAGAAGACCAACTCCCAGACATATAATAATTTGCCTAAACAAAGTAGGTATAAAAGAAAAAATCCTAAAGGCAGCAAGAGAAAAAGGTTAGACTATGTACCAGGGAAGACCAATTAGAATATCAGCAGATTTATCTACAGAAACCCTCCAGGCTAGGAGAGCTTGGAGCCCTATCTTTTATCTAAAAGATAAACAATTTCAACCGAGAATAACCTACCCAGCCAAGATAAGCTTCATCAGTGAGGGAGAATTGAAATCTTTTCCCCATATCCAATTCCTAAGTACCTACGCTGCCACAAGACCATCTCTACAAGAAACACTTAAGAAAGTACTGAACACTGAAGAAAAGGAAAAAAGAACAACGTTCTTCACAAGAGTGCAGGCAAAAGATTAAAAACACACATGATCCAACTCTAAAACCAAAAGAAAGACAACACACAAACTGAAAGAACAACAACTCTGTAAGAAAATTATGATAGGGATCAACTCTCACATTTCAATTAGTTTGAATGTGAATGAACTAAATGCACCACTGACAAGACATAGAATGGCAAAATGGATAAAATATCACCAGGCAACAATCTATTGCCTTCAAGAGACTCACCTCACTAGAAAGGACACTCACAGACTCAAAGTAAAAGGATGGGAAACAACTTTTCAGGTGAATGGAACACAAAAGAAAGGAAGAGTCGCGATCTTAATCTCAGACAAAATACCCTTTAAGCTATCAAAAATCAAAAAAGATACAGAAGGCCACTACATAATGATAAAAGGTTCAATCCATCAATAAGAAATATCCATCCTAAACATGTATGCACCAAAGATAGGAGCACCAACTTTCATAAAGCAGCTCCTAGGTAAACTAAAAAAAAAGATATCAACTCCAATACCATCATAGCTGGGGACTTTAATACCCCACTCACAACCCTAGACAGATCATCAGGACAAAAAATCAGCAATGAGACCCAAAACCTCAATGTGACTCTTGATCAAATGGACTTAACTGATACCTACAGAACACTCCATCCAAAGACCACAGAATACACATTCTACTCATCACCACATGGAACGTAATCTAAGATCGACCACATACTTGACCATAAATCAAGCATAAGCAAATTTAAAAGGACTGAAATTTTACCATGCACCTTCTCGGACCACAGTGGAATAAAAATAATAATTAACACCAACAAGGTCCCCCCCAAAGCCCACAAAGACATGGACACTAAACAGCATGATGCTAAACAACTCCTGGGTCAATGATGAAATCAAAACAGAGATTATAAGATACCTGGAAACACATGAAAATGAAGAAACATCTTACCAAAATCTCTGGGATGCCATGAAAACTGTAGTAAGAGGGGAATTTATTTCCCTACAAATGCACATGAAGAAAATGGAAGGATCACAAATTAACAGCCTAAGAAGCCACCTAAGGAAGCTGGAAAAGCAAGATCACAAAAACCCTAATTTCAGCAGAAGAATCCAGATCATCAAATTAAAAGCCCAAATCCAGGACATAGAAGACAAAAAGATAATACAAAAAAATCAGTGAAACAAAAAGCTGGTTCTTCAAAAGGATAAACAAGATTGATGGTCCCCTAGCTAGACTGACCAAGAAAAAGAGAGAAAAACCCAAATAAACACGATCAGAAACACAAAAGATGAAGTCACATTTGATCCTGAAGAAATACAAAAGAACATTAAATCCAGGACATAGAAGACAAAAAGATAATACAAAAAAATCAATGAAACAAAAAGCTGGTTCTTCGAAAGGATAAACAAGATCGATGGTCCCCTAGCTAGACTGACCAAGAAAAAGAGAGAAAAAAAACCCAAATAAACACAATCAGAAACACAAAAGATGAAGTCACATCTGATCCTGAAGAAATACAAAAGATCATTAGAGACTACAATGTATACTTGTATGGAAACAAACTTGAAAACCTAAAGGAAATGGAGGACTTTCTGTCATCATACAACCTGTCTAGGTTGAAACAAGAAGAAATTGACACCCTAAATAGACCAATAGCAATCAAGGAAATTGACTACATAATAAGAAAACTACCTACAAAAATAAAGCCCTGGACCAAATGGCTTTCCAGCAGAATTCTACAAGACATTTAAGGAGGAGCTTATACCAATCCTACTGAAGGTATTCCAGGTGATTGAGAAAGACGGAACTCTCCCCAAATCATTTTACGAAGCTAACATCACATTGATACCCAAGCCAGGTAAAGACCCAACAAAGAAAGAGAACTACAGGCCAATATCTTTAAGGAACATAGATGCTAAAATTCTCAACAAGATCCTAGCGAACTGGATTCAACAACACATCTCAAAAATCATCCATCATGACCAAGTAGGCTTCATCCCTGGGATGCAAGCCTGGTTCAACATTCGTAAAACCATAAATGTAATTAAATACGTCAACAGATGTCAAAACAAAAAACACATGATTATATCATCAGATGCAGAAAAAGCTTTTGATAAAATCCAGCACTTCTTCTTGATAAAAACCCTCGAACAACTAGGCATACGGGGAACACACCTCAAAATAGTAAAAGCCATCTACGAGAAACCCACAGTCAGCATACTCCTAAATGGACAAAAACTGGAACCATTTCCCCTGAAAACGAGAACAAGACAAGGATTCCCACTCAAACTCCTCCTGTTCAATATAGTATTGGAAGTCCTGGATAGAGCAATCAGAGTAGAGAAGGCAATCAGGGGTATTCAAATAGGATAAAAGGATGTCAAGCTATCTCTCTTTGCAGATGACATGATCATGTACCTTGAAAACCCAAGAGGATCTGTCAAAAACCTCCTTACACTGATAAAGGACTTTGGTAAAGTCTCAGGATATAAAATAAATGTGCAAAAGACAATTGCATTTTTTACACCAATAATAAACAAACAGAAACCCAAATGAAAACCACAATTCCATTCACAATAACCACAAAAAAAAGTGAAATACCTTGGCATCTTCCTAACCAGAAACATGAAAGACCTTTACAATGAAAACTACAAAACACCGCTCAAAGAAATCAGAGATGACACAAATAAGTGGAAAAATATCCCATGCTCATGGATTGGAAGAATCAACATTGTGAAGATGTCCATCTTACCTAAGGTAATCTACAGATTTAATGTAATACCCATCAAATTACCAACAACATTCTTCTCAGACCTTGAAAAAACAACACAGGAATTCATATGGAAACAAAAATGACCAAGAATAGCCAGAACAATTCTCAGCAAAAAAAAAAAAAAAAGCAGGTGGTATCACATTACCAGACTTGAAACTTTACTATAAAGCTACAATAATCAAAGCAGCTTGGTATTGGTACAGGAACAGGCATATAGATCAATGGAATAGAATTGAGATTCCAGAAGCAAAACCTCAGTTTCTCAACCAACTCATCTTCGACACAGCCTCCACCCACCTACCACTGGGGAGAGGAGAACCTATTCAGTAAATGGTGCTGGGAAAACTGACTGACCACATGCAGAAGATTGAAACAGGACCCCTATCTATCCCCATACACAAAAATTAACTCTAAATGGATTAGAGACCTAAATGTGAAACCTCAAACCATAAGAACCTTAGAAAATGAAGGACATACCCTCATGGAAATTGGAACTGGCATCCAATTCCTGAACAAAACCCAAAACCCACAGGCCATAAGAGAGAAGATAAAAAAGTGGGATCTCATTAAACTGACAAGCTTCTTCAAAGCCAAAGAAACCATCAAGAGAGCAGGGAGACAGCCTACAGACTGAGAAAACGTATTTGCCAGCTCCAGGTATGACAAAGGCTTAACATCTTGGATCTACAAGGAACTCAAATGTGCTGAAAAGAAAAAAACAAACAACCCCATTATAAAATGGGCAAAAGATATGAACAGACACTTCACAAAGAAAGACATCCAAGCAGCCAACAGATACATGAAAAAATGTTCAACCTCACTAATCATCAGGGAGATGCAAATCAAAACCACACTGAGATACCACCTAACTCCAGTCAGAATGGCAATTATCAATAACTCAAAAAATAACAGTTGCTGGAGAGGGTGTGGCGAAAAGGGAACACTTCTACACTGTTAGTGGGAGTGCAAACTAGTACAACCTCTGTGGAAAACAGTATGGCGATTTCTAAAAGCTCTAAATATTGACCTCCCATATGATCCTGCAATCCCCCTACTGGGAATATACCCTGAAGAACTCAAATCACTCTATAAAAAAGATACCTGCACACACATGTTTATCGCAGCATTGTTCACAATAGCAAGAACCTGGAAGCAACCATGCTGTACATCAAAAGAGGACTGGATTAAAAAATGTGGTACATATACACAATGGAATACTACGCAGCCATAAAAAAGAAGAAAATCATGAATTTTGCAGCAACCTGGATGGAACTAGAGTCTATAATACTGAGTGATCTCTCACAGAAACAAAGATCTGAGTATCACATGTTCTCACTCATATAGTGGACCTTGAACATCCAATGTAATACTATAAGAAAATGACTGAAGCCGGGCTCAGTGGCTCAGCCTGTAATCCCGCGCCTTTGGGAGGCCGAGGTGAGTGCATTGCCTGAGCCCACGGGTTCGAGACCCACCTGGGCAGCGAGACCTCATCTCTACGATAGATCAAAAAATCAGCCGGGCGTGGTAGCGCATGCCTGTAATTCTGGCTACTCGGAAGGCTGAGGCGGAAGGATCGCCGGAGCCCAGCAGGTCGAGGCTGTGGTGGCTAGGAGCGGCTACTGCACTCCAGACGACAGAGTGAGACTCTGACTCAGAAAAAAAAAAAAAAAAAACGACTGACAGTGGTGGGAAACTATGGCGGAGGAGGGGAAGGGAGATGGGATTAACGGTAGTAAATATCTGTCTGGGGATGGGGAGACACCTGTTATCAACAAGGGTGCCTGAACAAAGCATGTGTGTATACCTAACCCTTACTGTACCCCACAATATCTTAATAAAAAATATTGATTTAAAAAAGAAAAATAATTTCTGGTCCTTATATTCAAACATAGACCAGCTGTTCTCTCCACATCAGAGTTCTACATAGAAATAACGCTAAATAAATGCAAAAAAAAACCCCAAAAAGTTAATATCATATGTAAATCTGGAGCATCTCTCTTGAGTCTCCCCTTTCAACAAAATGCCAAGAAGTGAGTTGGAAATTCTGAAAAGGTATTTTGCATATCATCAGACTATAATGAAGGTCAAAGGCTTGACTTTGTAGAATTAACCAACCATGCACACATACAAGCACATTGAAAGTAAAATAATCAAGATATTAATTTTTAAAATAAATGTAGTTATCACTGATATATTATGTAGTATATTACCTGACATTATAATTATGTAATCATATATACTTTGTAAGCAACCAAAAATAGTTATTTACTTTTTCAGTGATGACAACTGCTATTTTTCTGAAATAGAAAATGCATAGAAAAAATTAAAAAAAATAGTTATTCACCAAATTAGAAATTGATTGATGCCAATAAATAAACATCTTTTGACAGTAGTCCTAATGTTTTTATACTATTCCCTCAATCAGATTAGAGTTATTGCTTTATCCTCCCCTGAAAAATATCATTATTGCTGTCTTCAACATATATTTTGCTCTTTCAAGGATAAGTAAAATGACAGACCTATAATCAAGGAGACATCACATATTTGAAAAATGAATTGACCAAATTCCTCTTGCTTTGTTCTTTAGTTGTAGAAACTCCCATACAGAACATTTCTCAAGTAAACTTTAAATGATGAGTGACTAGTTCACAACAAATTAACGTGTCAGGTACTGTTCTAGACACTTGCTATGTTCTGAATGATTCTTCCACAATGCATGTGTTAGTAATTGAATCCCTAATGCAATAATGATGGGAGGTAGAGCTAATGGGAAGTGTTTAAGTCATGATGGGTTTGCCTTCATAAATAAATTAATGAGGGCTTTTAGGGGTGCATCCCTGCCTTTCCATTTTCTTCCATGTGAGGAACAGTTTTCTTCCTTTCTGGAGGCTGTAGCAACATGGTGCCATCTTAGATATAAAAAGCTAACCTGCTGGTGACTTAACCTTGGACTTCCTAGTCACCTAAATAGTAAGGAATAAATTTACATTTTTAAAATAAATTACCCAGTCTGTGGTATTCAGTTACAGAAGCACAAAATGAACTAAAGCACCACTATTGATAAAGCACACCGAAGAACAGACAAAGTCTTTGCACTTACATCCCATGTGAGAGACAAAGTATGAATAACAAACAAGTGTATGTATGTGTGTGTGTGTATGCATGTGTGTATGTGTATTTGTGTGTGTTTGTGTGAGAGAGAGAGAGAACGTATAGTAAGAGAAGGTGTCTGTAAGGTAGTATTAAACAAATACAAATGAAATGAAGAAGAGATCCAGGAAAAATTAGATCTCAATGAAAGAAAAGAAATGAATAAAGGTCTTCTTTCATTTCTCTGGTTAGGTACATGTCAAGGTATTTCATTTTCTTTGTGTGTGGCTCTTGTGAATGTGATTGTGCTTTTTATTTGGTTCTCTCCCTGTTTGTTGCTGGCATAGAGAAATGCAACTATCTTTTGCATGTTGATTTTGTGCCCTGAAACTTTACCAAAATCATTTATCAGTGCAAGGAGGCTTTTGATAGACTCCCTTGGGCTTTCAAGGTATAGGAGTATATCGTCTGCAAAGAGTGATACCGTAAATTCTTCTTTTCCTATTTGGATACCTCTAATTTCCTTCTCTTGTCTGATTGCTCGAGAAGGACTTTCAGCACTATGTTGAACAGAAAGGGTGAGAGTGGGCAGCCTTGTCTTGTTTCTGTTTTTAGGGGGAATGCTTCTAATTTCTGTTCATTGAGCAGTATGATGGCTGCTGGTTTATCATAGATGGCTCTTACTGTTTTGAGGAATGTTCTTTCTATGCCTAAGTGCACAATAACTTTTACCAAGAAGGTTTTTTGTATATGATTATTATAATCATGTAGTTGTTGTTTATATATCTGTTAATAAATTGAATTACATTTATGGTCTTGCAGATTTTAAACCAGTCCTGCATCCCAGGAATGAAGCCTACTTGGTCATGATTGATGAATCTTGAGATGGGCTGTTAGATCCGATTTGTTAGAATCTTATTGAGAATTTTTACATCTATGTTCATCAAGGAGATTGTCCTGTAATTATCTTTCCTTGTTGGGTTTTTGTCAGGTTTGGGTATCACCAAGATATTTGCTTCATGAAATGATTTGGAGAAATACAAATCAAAACCACACTGAGACACCACCTAATTCCAGTAAGGATGGCCATCATTAATAAATCAAAAACAACAGATGCTGGCATGGCTGTGGATTAAAATGGAAGCTTCTACACAGTTGTTTGGAGTGCAAACTAGTCCAGTTTCTATGGAAAATAGTGTGGTAATTTCTAGAAGAACTAGAAATTGGCCCTCCATGCGATCCAGCAATCCTCCTTCTGGGAATATACCTAGAGAAACACAAATCATTCTACAAAAAAGACACCTACACATGTATGTTTGTTGCCGCACTATTCCCAACAGTAAAAACATGGAAGGAACCCTACTACCCATCAAAAGTAGATTGAATAAAGAAAACGTGGTACATATGCATGATGGAATATTACACAGCCTTAAAGAAGGACAAAACTGAATGAAGTTGGAGACAATCATACTAGTGATCTATTACAGAAACAAAGAACTGAATACCACATGTTCTCACTCATAATTGGGACCTGAACATTAATTACAATAGCACAATGGAGGAATTGGACGTTGTGGGACACTGCCATGGAAGGTGAGTGGCATATAACAACACAAAGGGTACCTGGTCCAAAACCAGAAGTAAGGACCAGTTGGAGGCCCAAAGTCACGTAGACTATGTACCTAATCCTGACTTGTACCCCACATCTTTATAATGAAATAAAGTAAAAAATAAAAAGAAATAAAAAAATTTAAAAATGAAAGAGTAAGAAGGGAAGGAAAAATAGGTAAGAATGGAGAAAAGGAAAAAAAAGAAAACACATAATGCAAATCTCTTTTTCCTTAATATATAAAGCCTGAGCTACAGTCATTAGAAAAAAATATATAATCTTTTCTGTTCATGTAATTTCTATAAAAATAAGCAAGAAATTAACAGTAAAATAATTTTGTGAAAGAGAATGTTTGATTTATGCCTAAGAAAAATGTTGTGAAAAATCTCATAAAATATATCTCCCATAAAATGTTACACCTAAGAGAAAGCTATTCAAAAGCACAGTTAACTTCACAATGTTTTGTTAAATGTAATGCAATTGAAATGTAATACAGGAAGAAAATATAAGAACTTGTATAAAGAGAAAACAAATATTTGTGAAAGTATGTGTGTATGTACTTGTATACATATATATATTAAAAATATTCACTGTTGTTTCCATTCTTTTGTGAGTGTGGATTGCTACATTATGTAGAGCAAAACATGTATTTTTTAAATTAATTATAAATATACCTAGCTATGTATATCAAATTTATATTTTCCAGGGTTTTTTTATGTTTACATATCTCTCAAAGGCAAGTTTAAAGGCTGTCTTTCCCATGAACTCTTCTCTGTTTTCTGAATGGAAAAATAATATCTGAAACCTAATTGAACTTATATATATCTAAAACATCAGTTCTGATGTACGTGTTTTGTATGTTTAACAATCCCTAAAATTTTATTTCTTGAACATATAAATGCTGAAATAAAGTTGAAAAAATAAGGAATTATTCTAGGCTATAAGCATTTTTTTAAAATGTTATGCCATGATTATATGCATGTGGTTGTACCTTTGAAATAAAATATGTCTAAGTATACACAGAGTAAAAAATACAAAACTAGATGCTATAACATATATGTTCCCAAGAATATTTTATGTAAATAAAACTTAGTTGTGAAAATCAAGCAAACATCTGAATTTACATCCAAGGAAGCAAAATCCTGTTGTCTTTAAATATTTATAGTGGAGAAATCCAATCATTGTAACATAAATACTTTAGACATTTGGCAAATATTGAAAAGGCAGCGTGTAAAATAATGCAAATACTTACAACCATTTCATTTAGAGACACCCAGCAGTCTGGTGGGAAGTCCTGCAATAGTGGTACTAAGAACTGGAGACAACCATCCCAGTGGCATAGAAGCAGCATCATGCCGATGAGATTAAAAATTCTCACCACCGCACTGGCAAGATCATATGTCATGTGGAATATCTGTTGACAAAATATAAAATCAATTTTTAAATCAAGCATACTTGATGTCAGTAGGCACTGGCATTGTATAGTGTAAATAATAGTTTAAAAATATTGGAAGAACTTTCAGAAATAGAAACAGACATACATTTCTTTACCTTTACAATGAGGCTGGCATTATGAACATTATATTACTTTATGAATATTATAACCAGTCATGGATGCTTCACAAGAAAAAGAGATAGCATGAATGCAAAAATGTATGTATTAAAAACATTGGTTTGCCAGGGAGTTTCCATGTTTTTGTTTCTCTGAACATTTTAGCAAAGCTGATGGAAAACAGAGTAGCAGAATTAACAAATGATAGGTGGCCTCTACCCTGCTTTTCATCTGTTGTTATACTGATAGATTTGTTGAAGGGCAAAGAAAATGGTTGTGAACTGGAAACCAAAAGAAAAATTAATTTAATTGTAAAATATAAGATAAGATGGAAGACAAACTGCAGTAGCTTTATAGCTATATGAGTGGAGGTACTTCAATTATGAGCATTGAATATAAATAAAAGTCTTTGAAATAAAAGTATCTGGATTTGGCTAAAAACAATTGTGTAACACTTTTAATACTTTTAAAAAATCATAATTATTTCTATGAACTCTTTCTATTTGTATTATACAAGCTTCCTTTTCTGTGCCCCTTGTTTATGTTTTTATAAAAGTCAGCATGGTGGTCGGGTGCGGTGGCTCACACCTGTAATCCCAGCACTTTGGGAGGCTGAGGTGAAAGGATGAAGAACACGGGTTGAAGAACAGTCTGGACAACTGGCAAGATCTCATCTCTACAATAAATCAAAATATTAACCGGGCCTGGTAGTGCACGTCTGTAGTTCTGGCTACTTGGAAGGCTAAGGATGAAGGATCTCCTGAGCCCAGCGGGTCAATGTGAGGGTGCCACTGCACTCTAGCCAGGGCAACAGAGTGAGACTCCAACTCAAAAAAAAAAAAAAAAAAAAAGACAGCATAGTGAGTGATATGATTCCAGAAAAAAAAAATTATGACAAATCAACATGCTCCATTAAAATTTTGAATTGAAAAATAATCTCTGTTTCCCAAGTATTTTTCAATTTGTTTTTCCCTTTTGATCTTTTCAGTTTCTTTTTCAAGTAAAGCTCTCCTTACAGGAACTTTGAGACACAGAGAGAGACGGCCCACCCTGGAAGTTAAAGTGGTTTTCTTTTGTGAGTTTTATGTGTACATTACTACTTAGCACAAAGCAAAATTTGATTTCCTGAAGGATGTGTACCATAGCTTCTTGGTGCCTTCGTCCGTCTCCTCTCCACCACATATAAACCCGACTTCATTTTCTCAAATGGAACATTGAAACTTAAGGAAAAATACACCTCTATCTGAGTAGTCTGTTTTAGGTAGAGAGCATATCATACACTGACACTCTAGAATAAAATATATCTCATCACGACCCTGCAGTAAACAAAACTGTACTTATATAGTCCTAACAATTAAATGCTCATAGTTGTAGTTATATAATAAAATGTATTTGTTATCAATCTTAAAAAAATGAAGTATAGCTGACTGTGTGTGTGTTCTTTTGATCATATCTATATATTTCTTTAACAAATATATACGTGTTTGCATAAAATAAAAAAGAAAACAACTTTAAATATTTTACTTGCAAAAAGGTCTGTCATTTTTCTTAAACATTTTATAAACTTTTACCTTGACTATTAATTAAAATCCATGTATGCGTCATTTCTTTGCTATTATATAATGCATCAGCCATTACTAAGAATACATATTTTACATAGAATTTTAATTCCATTTATCTAAAACACTTAGGAAAATTGTGTCTTTATGGAAACCTGTTCTTTATTTAGCTTTTCCAATCTGAGAATAATCAGAGATAATGCATTGTGAACAGAAATAAAAATGAGAAAATACTGTAATATGGATCCTTTACAGTGATAGGAAATAGTTACACTACGCACTGTAAAAGTACAAACTTTAAGGTTGTCAAGCACAGTGCCTGATGATACAGAGCTCATTGTGTTCAATAAACGTTGTTCTCTCACAGAGGTCACCCAACTAACAATGAATTTGCATAAAGAGGTCAGTCCTAATGAGTACTCAATCATTTATATTAATTTTTCTCATTTTCTTTTGAATTTCAAGTTAATACCAGGTGACAACTGCGAGGAAGTAAAAAAAAAGTTCATTAAAATTTTATTTTAGATTCAAGGTGGTATGTGTACGGGTATGTTAATATAGGTATGTTGCATTAGTATGATGTTTGAACTTTTTTTTTTTTTAGTTTACATGCTTGATTTAATGAACATATTTATAAGTAGTAAAACATAAAACCAGTTTTTGGTTGTGTTGCTATTTTTAAACAATTTGCCTAAGTAAATGAAACATAATTAAGAAATCCAAAATTGTCCTGGAAAACTATTTAAGAATAGTCAAAAAATTTTGTACATGATCACAAGTAATTAAAACTATGATAAAATCAGTATTTACTTTCATAACTTAATAAAAGTTACTATTTTAGTTTTGCTAACAAGAATAATTTTTAATAAAGGTGAGAGGTGATCTGATCTATTTTAAATAAATATGATTTCTTCTTTTTCCATTATTATTTTAAATATATGTTGACATTATTTTCAAGGCATAAAAACAGCTGAATTAGTAAAATATACACTATGATAAACACACATAAGAAAATCTGAGATCACTATGATCCCCAAATTCTTTTATAGAGGAAACAGTATGGGGGATATTATTACAAATCAATTTAATTACAAATTTGATTTGTAAAAAATGTAAACGTAACTTGAAATTACTTAAAAAATTTTTTAAAAATTCTATAATTCTCTTCCCCAATAGACTTATTCAAGTTTAAATAACAGGCTAATTAAAAGAAAAAAAGAAAAATAATTTTTAGATGGAAAAGTTCACAACAAGAGGCACTAATCAATCAGCAAATGTAATCTTTTTCCCCTGAAACACAGCAATTTTAGATTGTTGTTCTTTTCGCCTTTTGCTTGCTTCCCATGAAGGATGAAGAGGCAGCTGCAATTGCTGTTTTGTATTTTCAAGTCCTCTTTGTGACTTCTTATTAAACTGATTCTTGTCTGAGGTCCAGTCTGTGGAAAATCAAGGGTTTTGCTCTTTGGAGCCTGTTTTTTGTGATCTCTTCTAGAGCCTTTAGATCCAGATAAAGTGTGAAAAAACACTGACTCTAACTTCCTGGCATCTGTACTTTGCTTATTTTTGTCACTTCTTATATCCCAATGAGTTTCATGTGTATCTTCTTTGGGTAACACTTTTTGGAGAGGTTTCTGTTCCTTAACAGAAGAATGACAAATACTTTCCTTCTTTCGTGTCCATCTGACTTTTCCAATGAAGATGCCGTCACCACTATCACTATCCTCAGATATGGAAGACTGTTTTTCTTCTGTGCTATCATCAAAATACTCCTTCTCTTTGTGTAATTCTTCTCCATCACTGCTACCACTAAGCGAGTTATCAGATCATTTCTTTCTTTTGGTTTGACTTACTGTTTTCAGTTTTGGGTCAGCAGAAGTCTTCTTGGGTTCAGAGGAAACCACAGGATCATTTTTTGAAGGCTTAGATGGAGAATTTGTAATGTCCACTGCTTTGGGTCCGTGTTCCATCTTGACCATTTTTTCCTTTGAATTATTTATTGGTTTCTTTGCAGGTATTTTGGATTCCTTCATTGTTTCCTCACTACTAATAGCTCCCTCATGACGTAACTTATTTTCATTGTCACTTGAACACAATGTATCCTTAGAATGATTTTCTTCTAAGGCATTTTTTTGGTGACTCAACTTCAGCAACATTTTGTCTTGCATCTTTAAAGACTTGCACAGCAGTTTTTAGCACATCTATCTTTTTCTTTAGAAGAAGGTGTATTGCTAGTCTGGCAACTGATCTTTCAGGTGCAGTAGAATCTGGCTTTTTGCAGATTTTTTCAAAATTGATATCGTCACCAAGAGCAGATCTAGTTACTACATCAGGTTTCAATTCCTTCATAGCAGGGATTTCTTCAAGCAATTGTTGTGTCTGTCTTTGGTTTTTTAACAGTGCATCTTAAGTACCCTTTTTTGACTTCAGTCTGCCAACACTCCTGACAAGTTTTCGGATGACTAAAACTCGGACTCTCTTCACTTCTTTTCTCATCTTCACAACCTCATTATTTAGGTTCAGAGTTCCCGACTGAACCATGGTAGTTGGAGGAAGAGGACCCTCTGCCACCGGCACGTAAAGTCGGTCTGTTACATTTGAGCTTCTATTGCTCCCATCACCCAGGTTGTGAGCATGGTACTCAGCAGGTTTTGACAGATGATATTCAATACAGTACATTTTAACATTATATAATATCATATTTTAAAAGATATGTTAATATGATAAGTATATATTTTTAACTGCATGTACCAGAATCTTTATTTTTAAAAAATTCCTTAGGGATAAGAAGTACACCTTTTTAACTTTCATGAGTACTATGTGGTATGACAGAATATCTATTTATTATACTGTGCCCTAGAAAAATGAAAGAGCATGCACAGCCCCATGTGCTTAATTTACTTTAGGAAGTAGCTTTCGCAATAGAGCAATGAAATTGCAAACTAATATTGCAAATGGCCCTAAGATGAAGAAAGTTCAATGAATTAATACTCTGGGAGAAACAAAATTAATTCAGTCAAAACAATTTAAGATCGTAATCTGTCCCTCTAGTACAAATTTTAAATGGCTGTAAATGTAGAAAACACTTAACAATTATGCAAGTGACATATTTAAATGAGTAAAAATACATGTCTTATGATGGACCTTTGAATCTCATTTGAATAATGTTTGCTTGAAGACTATTTGATATTTACCACACACAATTTCAAGATGAAGTCAGTGTTAAGATATTGATTCAATGAAATATAACTATTTTTTTCTGAAGCATTACCTTCTGAAACCCATCTTGAAAATTTAAAAAAATGTTTTAAATATAACAATATTTGTTTGTCTAGTTTTTACACAGTAAAAAAGATAATTAAAAGACAATTATAAATGGCAACATAAGTGTGTGTTTGTATGCATGGAGAGAAAAGGGTGAAATATCAAACTAATAACCACATTAGCAATATATTCTGTGAATTCTGCATAACTCTTATGAATGAATTTCAAATGATACTTGTGTAACATTGTGGTTTTTAGTGGAAGGAGGAATAATTCATTTTAGAAATAAGAATGCTAATAATAGATTCAGTTTTATCTTTACAGTTTCATCTCAATTTTTGTTCTTCTTTTCTTGTATAACTGCTGTCTCATCAAATTTGTAAAATGTTACATGCTCCAATTAGTACATATTTAGTTATCTCTGCATTATGAACTATGGATAGTAAAATTGTTCTAGTTTTTGTTACCAGTTAATTTCTTCAGCATATGAAACCAGTCATAAATTTATGCCTTTTGAAGGACAAAAACACATCATATAATGTAATGGAGAAATGAACCCACTCTTGAAGAACAGATATTTTACTAATAAGATGAGTCTTTTTCTCATTAATTGTATTTTAACATTTATCCAAATAATAAATAGTCTTAAAAGAGAGAGAAGGTCACATTAGTGTACAAGCTTTGGTTAATGAACTATCAAAGTAAATAACTTGAATATGTTTAAACACATTTTATATCCTCTGTAAATTGTTTTATTGTAGACAGTACTTTACAGATAACATGTAGTCAAAAAATAGCTACTGAATTGATTTGAAATTACCAAGAAAGAATATGACATATTTTTTCATTTCATTTAAACATCATTCAGTAAGAATTTTTGTATAGTCTTTAATCAAATTCTATTAAACTGTCCCTGACATGTGTATAAAATGCATAATATTTTTGGTGGTTTCTTGTTTATTATTTAACATACTTTAAAATAATATTATATATACATTTTCTATAAAGTCTGTGAGAATCTACTCTAATATTTTTGGTCTCACATTCATGAAGTTTGTTAAATTTATGGATAAATGTTAAATATAAATATTTCTACTTCAAACATTCTTTAGCTTAAAATATTACAAATTGCAAAATTTGTGTAGTGGTAAATATCTTAAAATTTTGTCATAAATATTTTCATGAAACATTAAATTGCAAGGTATATAATCTATATACTTTTAAATTTTTAAATAATTAATCTATTAATCTAAGTGAAAACAAGAAAATTACCATGAAAGAAAAAGACACACACTAAGTAAAAGGGTTTTTTTTGTTTTTTGGGTTTTTTTGAGTTGTAGTCTCACTGTGTCACCCATACTGGAGTGCAGTGGCCGCTCCCGGCCACCATAGCCTCAACCTTCTGGGCTCCGGTGATCCTTCCGCCTTAGCCTTCCGAGTAGCCGGAATTACAGGCATGCGCTACCACGCCCGGCTGATTTTTTGATTTATTGTAGAGATGAGGTCTCGCTGCCCAGGCGGGTCTCGAACCCTCAGGCTCAGGCAATCCACTCACCTCAGCCTCCCAAAGGCGCGGGATTACAGGCTGAGCCACCGAGCCCGGCAGTAAAAGTTTTTTTTCATTTAAAAACTTCAAAAACTTGTGCATTGGAAAACACCTAATTTAAAAAATTAGAGTTCTAATTCTGCTGTCTGTTTACTGATTTCCTAAATTTTGCCTTAGTTTTTCTGCTAAAAGAAATGAAATGGCATAAGTGGACCTTGAACAACTATCGTAGTACTATAAGAAAGGATTAGCAGTAGTGGGAAACTGCCAGGGGAAGGGATACCTCATCAAAAAAGGGTACCTGCATAATGAACATGTGTATACCTAATCCTGAATTATGCCCCACATATTTAAAATTTAAAAAAATTTAAAAAAGGAAATGAGATGGGGCCTTGAAGTACATTTCATGTAAAAAAAAAAACTCCGTAACATCCTTTACTTTAAAAAAGAAAGTATTATTTTGAAAAGTGAAACTACTAGGCATCCAACATAACAAAAAATAGCATCACATACAAACAAAATAATAATGATTGAAAGATAATCAGACATAAAATATTCTTTGTACAAGCAATTTTCCCAAACCCCTGCTGGTAAGATAAATAAAACAAGTAAAAATATAATAGAAATAGTGGTAACATAACTATGAGATGGAATAAAACTTGGTAGAGGACATTATATTTGGACAAATTAAACAACGTATTTCTCAACATTTCCGGGCTTTTCCTATCATTTTCAGCCTATAAATGCCATGTACAAACTAATTTATTGCACCATGTGCTGGGTGAAGTCAATAGCAGAGAAAAGAGAAAGGAAAACAGGCTTCTGATAAAACTGTTGAGGTGAAAACACTGCCTCTTCATAATGTTTTATTAGTGGCTACCAGAGTTACATCATGCATTGGCACACTGTCTTGTTATTCTGGCCAGAAAAACCAGTAAAGTGCAGAATATTGATTTATTTTGAGTGGATTTGTGTCAGAGATTCTCTAGGAGAAACTGTGGTGTTGGTTCACTGTCTTGGCATATTCCTTCCAAAAGAAATCACTAAGTGTATGATTTCGGTATGAAGCCAGTAAAATAGCACTGCAAATCTCAGCAAATAAACCACACATTCATCCATTTGATGGAACCTAATAACAGAGAAAAACATATAGTACAATCCCCCCAAAAGAAACTAAACCTTAAAAAATAAACAAGTGAGAGCCGGGTTCGGTGGCTCAGCCTATAATCCCGCGCCTTTGGGAGGCTGAGGTGAGTGGATTGCCTGAGCCCGCAGGTTCGAGACCCGCCTGGGCAGCGAGACCTCATCTCTACAATAAATCAAAAAATCAGCCGGGTGTGGTAGCGCATGCCTGTAATTCCGGCTACTCGGAAGGCTGAGGCGAAAGGATCGCCGGAGCCCAGCAGGTCGAGGTTGCGGTGGCCGGGAGCGGCCACTGCACTCCAGTATGGGTGACAGAGTGAGACACCAACTCAAAAAAAAATTTTAAAAAATAAATAAATAAACAAGTGTTAGCAAAGTTGCTAGTAACCCAGAAAACATTTGAATAAGATTTAAGCCATTGGAAAATGGCATGATTTCAGATTCACTAGTTGAACATCTTCCAGAAGGAAGGCATTATAAGGCTCTATCAATTCAGGTAATAGTGCATCTAGATATTTGCTAGACCACCTGAAGTGGTGAAAATACCTATTAGAATTGTTATAAGTTCACTGTATCAACTAATACGTGTAAATGGATCCTTAAAAGTAATAAGCCTTATTTATCAAAATTTGAATTTTCTTACCACCAAAACCACCTACCAAATATTTGCTATGTGCAGAATATGACATTAGTTAGACACTGGATTTATGACTCATGACATCACACCCCTGTACCCTCACACCCCTGCACCCTCACTAGTTCACACAAACACTTTTTTCTCTAGAGACCTCGCACCTGTTTTAATCAGGACTCATTTTTCTCTAGACCTGCTGCAGATATATCATAATTGCTATTTCTTTAACACATCTTGCAGTAGTTCCACTTTGCCTCAGTTTGTAGTTTTATTGAGGGAGGATTGGTTAGACGAGTATTTCCATGTTTGAGAATATCTTCCTGTCTTACCCATTTAATAACAACTTGTCTGAATATAGAGTTATAGATTAAAAATAATTTTCTCACAAATATATAAAACTTGACACTCCACTCCTTCTAGCATTTTGTGAAAAGGTGAGAAGTTTTACACGAAGATAAGTGAAACGGCCCATATCCTATGTGTGTGTGTAGAGGGTTGGAGGCAGGTTGTGAGTGATGATCCATGCAGGTGTAGGACTGACTGAATTAAGTTACTTTCCTGTGTTCAGCTCTACTGCTCAATTATGTTCTGTCTTAGACCTTTTGACTCCAAATGTCTTGATGATTCTAATGTACAGACTGCCTTTTAATTCTTTTGCAGATTCATTTGTATCCCAGGATGTGACTTCTCTCCTTGTGTCATCCTGCATTCTTTATCACAGGGACTTTCACTCTTTCAAAAGTTTTGAGGACTATCTTGTCTCAGTAACAGTCTTCTGTACTTATATTTTCTGTTTTATAGATCTATTCATTTATTCACTTTAATTCTTTAATTGTGTTGGACTCAGGAGGGACAGCAATACATCATTAAATTCAAAGAAAATGGCAAACTCTTCAGTCTATCATGTAAGACCATTCATGATCTGGCCAATGCTTACTTCTCAAGCCTCACCTACTTTTCTTTCCCATAAACTACACATTCATTTTCTTTTGGTCATCTTATTTGAAAAATTTATGATTCACTCTTCCCACTAGTCGGGGTTATGTAATCACTGTCTTTATTATAATATAAACTCCTTGTTGGAGAGGATCATATCTTACTGTCTTGGTATCTCAAGGACTTTTTAGCACAAGGTTGATTAGAATTAAAGTATATTGAATAAAAGATAATGATTGAATGAAATCTACTACTTATTGACATTTATACAATTCCAGTTTGGATAAAAATAAATAGCACAAAAAGACTGAAATCAATCTTTGGTGTCACTTACTTGAAAATAACATGTATGTTTTTAAAAATCCTAGTTATTTCAGTGATATATTTATTTTGCTGTCAGTTTTCATAGAAACTAGTTGAAATTTGTCTCTGCTGTTTGTTAATAATGTAGTAGTGGCTTGCTTTATAATTTGCAAAATAAACTAGTGATTAATGACAATTCGTTTTATACAATGAGTATATAAAAAATGAATTAATTTATGATCATTGTTATATGTTTTATAATAATAATATTGCTACTAAACAGATAAGCTTGTTTTCTATGTTCTGAATGTATGCCATGCTTGCAGAATTTTTAAAATATTGAAGGACTGGCAATATCTTTTTATAATGGTATAGATTATTTTGAACTTTTGAGACTATTTTGAATTAACCAAAAAGTATTAGTCTCCACTGATATTGGATCTGACAACATAAACCCCTCTGTGTTTTAAGGAGTTTCAAATCCATTACCAATTAGAGCTAACAGGCTAACCCTGTAACAGAAATCCAGGCTGTGCCAAATCCACTCTAAAAAATGAGATTTGGATTTGTTCCTATTGAGTTGGCTTGATTTAAACTCGACAGAATTCAGTATTTCTGACAAGTTATAAATGGAGAAGTCCAAAAGGTTACTATCATTATTATCTGGGCTTTCACCCAGCTTTCAGACTCACAAATCACTGTCATGTTTTCTGCTAAATTCAGCATTGATTCTGGCCTCCACATTATTTCTTTTCTTTGGTATATTTATGTAGTATGGGAGTTAATGGAAAATAATATTTTTGCATTATGCTCAGCAATTTATTTAGAAAGAAAAGACCCTGCATTTTTTTTTAAGTCTAACAAGAAAGAAAAGTTTAATATGTCTACATCTGTAGTTACATTTTGGTAAACACCTTTTTCTAATTCTCTTACAAAAAAATCAGCATTTCCTGAAGGGAATAAGTATATTCAAGAGACCAATTACTGGGATACATATCAGAATGAGATAAATTATAATATTTATAGGATTAAATTTTTATTTTATTTATTTTGAGTTGGAGTCTCAGTCTGTTGCCCAGGCTGGAGTGCAGTGGCTGCTCCCGGCCACCACAGCCTTTACCTGCTGGGCTCCGGCAATCCTTCTGCCTCAGCCTTCCAAGTAGCTGGAATTACAGGCACGCACTACCACGCCCGGCTGATTTTTTTTTTTTTTTTTGATTTATTGGAGAGATGAGGTCTCGCTGCCCAGGCGGGTCTTGAACCCGCCAGTTCAGGCAATTCACTCACCTCAGCCTCCCAAAGGCGTGGGATTACAAACTGAGCCACTGAGCCCGGCTGGATTAAATTTTAAAAAATCACAAGTGAGAATATCTACAGAGCAGTATTTTTACTGCTCAAAGTATTTTTACACTCAAAGAGAGACAAAAACCTTCTCAAGGTTCCTATAGATGTATTCAATATCACACAGCTCTTCAAAGAATAATAGAATCTCTATTACCCATCAACCAAATTTATAGATGGCTATCCTACAAAAGGGAGTAGTATGGGCTGAATTGTGCCCCCTCAAAATTCGTTTGTTGAAGTTCTGACACCCAATGTGTTTTTTGGTGGAGATGGTATCTTTGGGAGGCAATTAGGTCATGGGAATGGAATCCTTATGATGGAATTAGTTCCCTTATAAGAAAGGACCAGAAAGTTTTTTCTCTCTCTCTCTCTCTGTGTGTATATATATATAATATAACCTGTCATGTGAGGATACAACAAAAAGACAGCCCTCTGCAAACTAGGAAGACAGCTTTCACCAGACATCTAATCTGCAGGCATCTTGATTTTGGACTTGTCAGTCTCCAGAACTTTGAAAAATAACTATCTGCTGTTTAAGCCATGCTGTCTGTAAAATTTTGTTTTAGTAGCCCAATCAGACTAAGAAAAGTAGGCATTAATTAATTGTTAATTTGAAAATCAGAATAGGCATATTTACTTAGCTAATTTAAGTAAACAGTTTAAATACATTAACAAGACAAATCATACTTTTTTATTCAGTTACTATGGAGTCAATGAGAATTTACAGTGAAACCACTATTGAGTGAGTCATATGTAGCAAAACTAGTATTGAGTGAGTTGTATGTATTAGTGTGCAATATGTGTGTTTTGAAGTATGTACAAAAAACATTTAAATTCTACAGTTGATTAGATTTGTTTCCTAGAACCATATCAGTGAATGGAGAGAGAATGGAGAGCAAATTCATCCATACTAAAGAAGTCTACAACCAAGTCAAATGGGATTGTGAGATCAGAAGTTAATATAGTGTGAAACTGTCATTGCTAGGCCAGTAGGTACAGATGAGCACTAAATAAATTTGAAAGTAGAATCAACAGCAAAATGTCAAAGGGAAGAAAACCTGGCATCAAAGGGAACAAGAACCAGATACTTCCAGCTGCATTGAGACCAATGACCTGCTTCCTAGACTCAGAGAAATTCACTGCTTGCATACAACTTGTCAAGTCTAGAGATCCTTAGAGATTTGAGGCCAATTAGTCAGCAACTAATTTTTATTTGGACTTTTTCCTTTTTCCCATTTCTTATTCTTTAGTCATGTTCTAGACTTACATTAATTATTGGCTGGGTTAGAATCACTGTCTTTTAAATATTTTCTCTATCTCTGGGCTCTTTTTCACCAATGAGTTCTTCTTAATGACATTATGTAAAGTTTTAGAGCTTAAAGTCTCTTTTTCCTTGCAATCTGTCTCGAGGGAATAAAAATCCCCATATATAATATCCTACCTAACGTTTCTTAAAAATTGAACAATTTTCTATCTTATGCTAGAAATTTATTTATCCCAACCGTCCTTCCAAAAACAATAGCCAGCAACAACAACAAAATTGCAAATAACTTTCTCCACCTGAATCTTCATCTAGACATCATTCTTTTCCTTTTCTGCAGACAGATACATGAAAATGTTACTTACATTGACTATCCTCACTTCTTCATTTTCCACTTACTGCCTTAACTCATAATCATCTAGGTTTCATACCTAGTGCTTCTACTGGCAAAACCCCACATCAAACTTTCTATCATATCCAATTTATGTTTCGTAGTATATATTGTCTTTTGTTTTTAATACTTTTGATCATGGACTTTCTACTTTGTTTTCAAGACACCAAACAACTTCTTTTAGTCTCATTCATAGAATTTTATCAGTATTGCTGTTGCCCTTTAATGAACATGCATTTTCCCCTAGGTACTATTTTTAGGTGACTCCTCTCATTCTTTTCCTGCTTCTATTATTTATTTATTTTACTAAATTTGACTAGACTTATATCAGACAATGCATCCCAAGTTAAATTTTTTAACTTTCACCAAATATTGTCTATTTTGGTAATTTTGGTGAGTGGTTAAGGCATCTACCCAACAGCTAAGAGTTCAACTTTCACCTTTCTCTTTTTATTTCCCTTCTATTCCTATTAATTTTATTTCCTAAATAATTTGACCTGTCTCTCATTCCTATGTTTTTCAACTAATAGCAATTCACAGTCTCATGATTTTTCATCTAAATTGTTATGATGGCTTAAAATTACTCAGGGAGTATGTTGATTGATTAAACTTAAAAAAAAAAAAAACTAAAGACAAACAAAGGAAGTCTGTGGGGCAGATAGGTAATATGCGGCACTGTTGTGATCTAGAGTGTAGTAGGAAGCAGCAATATGATGGCAAACTTGACATGCTTGCAGGTCAGAGAGCCAACTAGGAGAAGAAAGGCACAGGGGATAGAAGGGAGCTGAGCTAAATAAATTTTGACTCCAATGTATCCTTAAGGATACTGGCCTATATGTATAACTGCTGCATTCAGGTTCACTATTTTAATACTTATATAAACTTGCAATTTTACGTGTCAATATTTAAACACTTAATATTTAAAGACGACTGTGAAACTTTTATCTGTATTTACACAAGAACATTTTTAGAAGTTATTTGTGTATAGCATTTAAGGTTTCCCTTAAGGACAGATAAAATATCTTATTTTTCAAAACCATATATACCTTTTGCATAAAATTAAATAATAGAAATTCACCAAAGAATGAAATATTTGAGAGTATGCTCCACGGTTCAAACTGGTGGGGAACTACAAGGCTGTTCTTTAGGAGTATAATATCAGGCTACTGCTGATGTTCTTAGAAACATTGGCTGCCCATAAGGGAGGGAAAATACCTGAAATGAAATTAGATATACTCAATCCAAGATATTACTCATAGCCACAAAGAACACTCCTAAGATCTGCAGCCCATCCATGTTTCATAAGACTGTGGGGCTTGAATGAGATGGGATACAGTGTTGTGTATTCAGTGAAAAGTTGCTCTTAATATTTATAATCAACACAGTCCTAAGCAGAATGATAAGTAAACAAACATCTACAACAATCATACAAATTTTCTAAAATTTCTGAACTGCAATAGTCATCAGAAAAGGTGCCATACAATTTGTTCCTTTTGTAGTTGGAAAGAATGGAAGTCAAAAGATAAGTGCTTTCACCATCACAAATATAAACATCAAGGAACAGTATTCATTACTTCCTTGAAGACTTTTCCCACTGGCTATGCAGCATACGCCCGTGTGTGTGGGAGTGTGTGTGTATGTGGGTGTGTGTGGTGTGTGTGTTATTTTCTCACATTTGCAATAAATCTCTATCTTTTATATCTCCAAACACCTTGAATAAAAGAAAAAAAAGGTTTACATTTATATTTCATTAAAATAAGTTTAAACTAATCTAAAATATACTAATTAAATCTATCACAACGCTTTTACAATTAAGTCTATTTTTCCTTCAAAGATCGGAACAATAAAGTATATAAAAGAAAAGGAAACATTAATATATTTTGGCTTACTTTTTTTTTTAGCTAAAGCTTACATTTTCAAAATCTATTCACGCTTTGAAGGATCTAAATTAGACTGCACAAACTCTAATGATTGGAAAATTATTTATCAAAGCTATAAATATACATAAGCATCTATTTATATTAAAATTAATATAAAAAGGCTTATCTACTTTTTTTTGCAATTCAAGTGGATAACGTATTTTCTTTTCTTTTTTTTAGATTGGAAAATATAGTTTATTTAGAAAGTAAATTAGAAAGAGAGAGAGGAGATTCACCTACCCAAGGTAAGGGAAGAGGGCCTAGGTCAAGAAAGTATTTTCAATAGGAAAATAATGTTCTAATTTATCACCATAAAAGATTTTTAAAAGTCTTCTACTATGATATAATTATAATGATATTGTAATATATGTACACAAGAATATGCCAAGGCATGGTCTCATTTCATTCTAAATGAGATCAGGATTACTCCAAATAATGTAATTTTGCAATTGAAATAATTCCCTGCTCTTCATTAATAGTTTTGTCTTAAATTATGGATATTTACTATATATACTTATCCTTAAATGTAACACCTTTAAAAGAAACTAGGATGCAATAATATAAATGATTAGTGAGGCATCACTTGTATTGCATTATATATAATATAATATAAAGATTATATACAATATATGACATATATATACACACATATGTATATATGATGTATTTATATTTTCCCTAAAGTCAGAAGATAACAGCTATAAATTAGAATGTGCACACCCTAATTATTTTTTCAATGAAATATATTTTATTCAACAGAAAATATTTTATACTTATATAAATTATATAAGCTGCAAAAATGAACAAAGTATCTTTTTATTACATCTAAAAACATAGAATTTTATTCTTTTTAACATGCTTCTTTCTAACAACATGAAAAGAAAGATTAAGCTGTAATATTCACAAACAGAAATGTCATTTTCAAAGGACACATCTATGCGACTAGAACAAGCTCAAACATAAAAACAATAATGCTCGAGTCACATTTGCAGCACTACTTATTTTAAACTACATTTAAATAACTGATTGAATAACTCATTATTTTATCATTTTTTTGAAGCAATTAAAGTAGCCATGAGAATTTTTGGATTTCTTGACCTTTTATTTGCCTTCTCTACAATTTCACCCAGTTTCTTTACAAACTTAGGTCTCAGCGTGACTTTTACTTCCTCCAGAAAACCTTCTCTGTGCTCCTCAGGATTGTACTGAAAATCCTTCCTTATGTGTTCCCACAGTTCCCTTGTGCTTTATTTTAGCATTTAGCATGCTGAGGCATAATTGCCTGTCCTCTTCAGATCTATGCCCTTCCCTTTATATACAGGTTGAACTACCCTAATACAAAAATCTGACATTCTTCAAAATCCAACACTTTTTGAGTGCTACCATGATGCCACAGTGGACTTAACACAAAAAATACTACACAAAAGCCTTTAACACAAACTTTGTTTCATGAAAAAAATTATTTTAAAATATTGCATAAAATAACCTCCAGGCTATTTGCATGTGTATATGAAATATAAATAGATTTTGTGTTTAGATTTGGGTCTGATTTCCAAGATATTTTCTTATGTATATGCATATATTCCAAAATCTGAAAAAATTCTAAATCTAAAACACTTCTGGCCTCAAATATTTCAGATAAGGCATACAAAAGCTATGTAAGGGCTACGTATTATTTTTCATTATATTCCTAGTACTTTAGCAGTATTTATAGTTTTACATAAGGCTTAGTAAATATTTGTCAAATGAAAAAATAATTAAAATAAATCTGCAAGATCATAGATCTAGCTCATGTAGCTTCATTTAATCCCCAAGAAACATTTACATCATCCCAAGACATACTTAGATGAATTATTATAATTACATCACAACAAGATATCCAACATAATTTCAAAATCCTAGCACCTAGTATATATCAGTACTGTGTCAATGACACCACTTCATATTGTACCACAATTTCTCAAAACTAATTTAAACATTCTTTCCAAAAACTGAAAATTTCTGTGTTTTATCACTTTATCAAGAAGATCTGAGATTCAATCAATAAAAAATGGTAGAAGGTAGACTATGAACATTTTATCAATATTGTCCAAGTTTATGGAACTAATATATTGTTCAGTGAGTGAATATTGAGGAAAATAATATAATAATTAAGAATGAAGATCTAAAGTTGATCCACAGAAGAAATAAAACAAAAGAAAGTACCTAAAATGTACTTTTAAAAATATAGATAAAATCCAAGACTAATACTTTTTTTTTTTTTGAGTTGGAGTCTCACTCTGTCGCCCAGACTGGAGTGCAGTGGCCACTCCTGGCCACCGCAGCCTCAACCTGCTGAGCTCTGGTGATCTTTCCGCCTCAGCCTTCCAAGTAGCTGGAACTACAAGCACACGCTACCACGCCCGGCTAGTTTTTTTTTTTTTTTTTATTGTGGAGATGAGGTCTCGCCAAGTTGCCCAGGTGGGTCTCGAACCTGCAGGCTCAGGCAATCCACTCACCTCAGCCTCCCAAAGCGCGGGATTACAGGCTGAGCCACCGAGCCCAGCTTCAAGACTAATACTTTTAAGGATAAGGGCTGGTTTTGTATGAAGAGATAGGACAAGAGCATAGTCAAGGAGAAAAAAATAGTCCTTTGTTTTGTTGGTGGGTGGGTCAGTAAACCTGGTAAAATGTGTTTGTAAAGGTAGTATCAACAAAAAATAAAAGAAGGCAGAAGATAAATTATTTGAAAAATAGCAATATAATTTTAGTCAAATATATTTTAAGTTAAAGAATAACTTATATACAAACAAAATTGCAAAAATTAAGGAAAACACTAACATCCAAATTGAAAATTATGTAAAGGCTATAACACATTTCAGAAAAGAAAATATAATCCAGTAAAAAATATAAATAATGATCAATCTCTGCATCGTACAAAATTTTAAAGCACGTTTTTAATGAGATAACATTTCCCACCAAGCATATTGATTAACTTGGAATATATTACTCTCTTGAAAACACAGAGAAAAGACAGTCATTCACTATTTGTTAAAATAAAATTGGTACAAACTTTATGCAAAATAATGACAATAATGCACCAATATTCAAAAGTATTCTGCATACTTTGAAATAGTAATTAATATTTAAGAGCCAGCTCTAAAAATGCTCAGAGCTGTCGTCAAATAATGTGCATATGACTTTCAGGAAACATCAGTGAACAAAACAAAGACTTCCACTCTCATGAAAATGAAGAAGTTAACATTCTAACGGGGGCAGAGGATGTGGATAGTACACAATAAACAAAATAAACTCATCCATTATGTAGAATAATAGAAGATGGTACATTTTATGGCCAAGAAAATGGAAAAGCTGAGTTATGTCAGATCAGCTAATATAAATGGCTTTGCTAAAGAGAGATAGGGGTTGGAGCACTTGCAGCATATAACAGAATTATCAACACAGTAGACTTCATTTATAAAGAACCTGAATAAGGTGACAGAGTTATCCCTGACAATTCTGAAAAAAAGGAATCACCATGAGAAAGATCAGCCAGTGAATGTAAAGGCCCTAAGGTGAGTGTATATCTGATATGGTCAAAAATTGAAAAGCAGCCTGATGCTGTGGCTTGATCCTGTAATTCCAGCATTTTGGGAGGTTGAGGTGGGAGGACTGCTTGAACTCAGGAGTTAAAGATAGCCTAGCCACATAGACCAATGGAACAGGATAGAGATTCCAGAAGCAACGCATCAATGCCTCAACCAACTCATCTTTGACAGAGCCACCAACAACAACCACTGGGGAGAGGAGAACCTATTCAGTAAATGGTGCTGGGAAAACCGGCTGACCACATGCAGAAGATTGAAACAAGACCCCTACCTATCACCATGCATTAAAATTAACTCTAAATAGATCAAAGGCCTGAATGTAAAACCTCAAACTATAAGAATCTTAGAAAACGCAGGAGACACCCTTATGAAAATTGGAACTAGGAACCAATTCCTATTCAGAAGCTAAAGGCCAATATCTTAAGAAATAAAATAGACAAGTGGGACCTCATCAAATTAACGAGCATCTGCAAAGCAAAAGAAAGCATCAAGAGAGCAGGGAGACAGTCCACAGAATGGGAAAATATATTTGCCAACTGTTTATCCGACAAAGGTCAAACATCTAGGATGTGCAAGGAACTCAAATGTACTGAAAGGAAAGAAAAAACAAAACAAAAAACAGCCCCTTTAAAAGTGGGCAAAATACATGAATAGTCACTTCTCAAAAGAAGATATACGGGCAGCTAATAGACACATGAAAAAGTGCTCAGCCTCACTCATCATCAGAGAAATGCAAATCAAAACCACATTGAGATACCACCTAACCCCAGTAAGAATGGCCATCATTAATAAAACAGACAACAACAGATGCTGGCGAGGATGTGGAGAAAAAGGAACATTTCTACACTGCTGGTGGGAATGCAAACTAGTACAACCTCTTTGGAAGACAGTGTGGTGATTTCTGAAAGAACTAGAAATTGACCTTCCATATGACCCAGCAATTCCCCTATTGGGAATATACCCGGAGGAACTCAAATCATTCTACAAAAAAGATACCTGCACACGTATGTTTGTTTCAGCTCTTTTCACAATAACAAAAACATGGAATCAACCGTGTTGCCCATCGAAGCTGGACTATTGAATATTATGTAGCCATAAAGAAGGACAAGCATATGGACTTTGCAGCAATTTGGATGAATTTGGAGTTGATCATATCAGTGATTTATCACAGAAACAAAGAACAGAGTTCCATATGTTCTCACTCATAAATGGACCTTGAACAATTATATTGCTATTATATATATATAGCAATTATATTGCTCTCTCTCTCTCTCTCTCTCTCTCTCTCTCTCTCTATATATATATATATATATATATATATATATATATATGTCAGAGCGGAGGGAGCAGAAGAAATTTTCTGAAAAGAAGTGATACATGTGAAATGTGTACATGTATAGATTTTGTGAGGCCACACAAGAACCTGACTGACGAGTAAGAGTTAGTTAAAAAAAATAGTGAGGTGGGCACTGAACAATAAGTGAGAGCAATAAATAATGAGCTTAAGAAGAGAGATGAAGCCGGGCTCGGTGGCTCAGCCTGTAATCCCGCGCCTTTGGGAGGCTGAGGTGAGTGGATTGCCTGAGCCCGCGGGTTCCAGACCCGCCTGGGCAGCGAGACCTCATCTCTACAATAAATCAAAAAATCAGCTGGGTATGGTAGCGCATGCCTGTAATTCCGGTTACTTGGAAGGCTGAGGCAGAAGGATCGCCGGAGCCCAGCAGGTCGAGGCTGCAGTGTCCGGGAGCGGCCACTGCACTCCAGTCTGGGCGACAGAGTGAGACTCCAACTCAAAAAAAAAAAAAAAAAAGAAGAGAGATGAGCTTAGGAAGAGTCTAGAGGTCTTAGTGTGTTAGGAACTCCTAAAAAATTTGAGTACAATATCTGAACACAAGCATGGAGAGCAGAGATATTGGAATGGAGAGGACGTGATGAGATAAAAGATGGCATTGGAAGTCTGGATTATGAATGCATTCAGAAGTCATATTTAGAAAAATAAGAATATGATCATATGAATTTTGAACAGAGGAATGGAATGAACAAGTTTGAATTTTAGGACTACCATTTCTTTAACTACATTGGAGAAAGAATTGTAAGGAGAAAACATAGCTAAGATGAAATTGTTTCCAAACTGTTGTGAGAATAACTCAACCTTTATCATCATGATCTGAACTGTAGCAGGAGAGGTGAAAAGCAATTTAAGAAACAAAACTGACAGTACTTGATGATGAACTGGATGCAGAAGACAAAGAACAGTAAAGAGACACAGTGGCTCTTAGGTTTCCAGTTGAGGTATTTAGGTGGGTGGAGGTATTCAATACCCAATGAAGAAAATACAAAGCAAGTTTCATAGAAAAAAATAATAGAATATCAGTTTTGGACAATCTAGGATTAATTTGACCATAGATCACTCCATTTAAAATATCCAGTAGACGGTAAGATATGTGAATAAGATGTTTAAACATGTAGAATAAGAAGCAATAGTTCTCCTCTTTTACAGTTGTCTTATTTTTAATTAATCAGCTCACATATCATTTCTTTTTTTTTTTTTTTTTTGAGTTGGAGTCTCACTCTGTCGCCCAGACTGGAGTGCAGCGGCCGCTCCCAGCCACCGCAGCCTCGACCTGCTGGGCTCTGGCGATCCTTCGCCTCAGCCTTCCAAGTAGCCGGAATTAAAGGCATGCGCTACCACTCCCAGCTGATTTTTTTATTTATTGTAGAGATGAGGTCTCACTGCCCAGGTGGGTCTCGAACCTGCGCGCTCAGGCAATCCACTCACCTCAGCCTCCCAAAGGTGTGGGATTACAGGCTGAGCCACTGAGCCCGGCTTCACATATCATTTCTTAACAATATATTCTGGAAATCAGTGGCAGAATCAATAACAGATTAAACTTTCTAAAACATATCTGCAGTCAAATATTCCCCTGCATAAGAATTCTCAATGACTTAGCACTCTCTCTTCAATTATGTAGATCATTCTAACCTATTATGAAAGGTGTTCACCTTACCAATTCTAAATTGCTGAAATAAAATCTTAGATGCACTCTTTGCATATGACTAATTTAGCTATTTGTATTCCCACAAAAAATATTCACAACTTCCCACAGGTTTACACCTTCCCACAGTTTATACCCTTCCACTTGTTCCTAGTGAAAGGCCACATCACCAAATCTCACTTCTTATAAGCCCTCATATTCTTCTATGTCTAGTAACTTCTTCCATGAAGTTAATTAGAATACAAAAGTTATCAGTGGTTTCTCTCTTGGTGCGATGCACTTCTGTTCTGTAGTTTATATTTGTTGGTTTGTATTCTAATTTTTAAAATAAACATTTTATATGCTTCTCTAAATTTTGATCACTTGGCATACCTCTAGCTTTTAATACAAATTTGTTAAATACCAAGTTGCAGAAAGTGGATAGAGCTGCATATCCACTGAAAACTCTTGTACGTTTGAGCATGTGAATGCCAGCTGAAAGAAATGACATTTACATAAAGGTCTGTCAGCCTTCAGAAAGAGAAAGGATGTGTATGCAAGAGTTGGTGGTTTGTTCTCAAAGAAGAAGAAAAGACAGAGATCATGCCTTAAATCCTGAATAATGTCTGGAGTAAACACAAAACACACTAGGAAGGTAAAAAAAAGTCTGATTACACAAGTAAAGTAAGTTTTTAAACTTGAGTGTGATTCTATTAAATGCCATTAATGTGCTTTCTAATTCAACCTTGATAGAACTTGCCCCTGATATTTTTGCCAGAGTTGGTATACTGTAAGAAACATACAAAGGAAGGCAACTAAAAGAGATCTTCCATATTAGAAATTGAATTAAAAGCCCCTATTGGTAGGATCCTAATAAAATGAAAAAACTGGTAGAATCTGAACATTTCTTTCGACATATTTAGAAAACTATAATATGGAAGTTTTAGCATTCTAATATTTGAAGATAGGGTTTAAACTTTAAGTAATGACCATAAATTGAGGCAGGTGGTTAACGGCAGAGCAAAAAGTTGAATCACTATTGCTATACTACCTTCCTAGGGACTAACAGTTCAGTCAGAGCTACATGAGAGTCCAGGTTCAAAAAAAATGATGATGATAAGAGAAATTTTGTCAGTAAAGAGGCAAAACATATTCTGCTATTGATTTTTCCCACCAGGAGACAACAAAAGAACAATTAAAGCCATGCAGTGACAGAAGAGAAATTAACATTGTTGGCTGCTGACATGTCTCATAAACACCAGTAAGGACATATACATCATGTTTTTATCCTATCAGGAAATGGAAGGATTTAAAGAACTTGGATATCATTAATTCTTCTAATAAAGATTTAAAACTGAATACTATACTCATTACATATGACTATGTTGTAATTTCTCATGATTCAGGTAGAAGGACACTAAGAAGGCACTAGATACTGAATAACTGAACACAGTAGGTCCAACCTGAAAGGAACTGATGAGAAAGGTTGATACAATTTGAAGACGAATGAGAATTGATTTCAGCTGTGCCTGAAAATTGTGGTTAGTTTAGTGGCAGAAGGACTAATGAATGGGAAAAAACAAACTCTGATGAAGCAGTGAGGCTAAAAGGGAATAATCTGGTATGCTGAAGGAGAATATAGAGAGAAGACTGAGATGAGAACTCTCTTGGGGAGTGTGTTTGGGAAAGATTAGCCTTCCTCTCTTGTCCCAGCCATATGCACCTGTTCCATTTTCCTTTAGTAGTCTTTTTATTTTCTGTAATGCCAATAAAGTCTGAGTCAAAAGAACATGGCTTTGAAGTCAGATCCAGGTATGAGTTTACCTTTGTCTGCTATTAACTGTAATTCGGAGTAGCTTACTCTCAGAGTCTTTGTTTCCTCATTTATAAAATGGAGATGATAAAATATCTACTTTAGAGGGTTGTGTTGAGGATTAATCAAAAACCTTTAAAAAGTAGCTAAGCATTTGATAGGCGCTCAATAAATAATCTTGGCTAAGCTTATTGTTTTCATTTTCCCTTCAATTGCCATCTGTTTGTTCTTGTCTTCATATAATTTATCTGATAAATTTTAAACTCCAACTCTACTATGATCATAAATCTGGAAAAGTTAAAACAGGAAGACAAAGACAGCGTGAATCTGAAGAATTTCAGAAATTTGCTTATCTTCTATGTGCTGCAATGTCAAGAATTATAAGGGAAGCAGGTTCACAAACAGTGACATCACCAAACGGCAGGAATAAGAGTTTCATGCCCCCAAACCACAATCTGCACCTGTCCATTTCTTACACATGGACTAGAGGCAGTCTCAATATTATGTAAAGGACTTTCTTTCTGTAGCTTACAACACTCGATATGCCTCCCTCCCCCTTCAAGAGATTGTACCCTTTAGCTCCCATAGAAATTCTGGTGTTGGCATTGTTGAGAAAGATCAAAAGAAAAAAATATCAAAAGGACTTTTCACAGCGGCACATCTAGCGAGGCACCAATAAGTATAATATCATTCAGGAACTTCCAAAGGAATTTCTGAGCCTCACCAAGCCTAGTGGAACCAGAATTTCTAAAATAACATTAAGCTGTATTTTAAACAATCATCTATTAAGTTCTTCTACCAACTAAAAGCTGTGAACATTATTGGTGCATGTAAATTGTTTCTAAGCAAAAGTACAGCTATAAAGAAGCTGCTAGCTATACCCATTTGTTTAAACATTTTCATATAATTGATCTAGTTCAAACATAAAAGTATATGGTAGAAACTCCTGGCTGCCTATCAGTAGTCTTTTTTCTTTAAAGTGACTTTAATTTTAAGGTGTTAGAAATGTTTCTAGTTATAAATTAGATTTTCTCCTTTATAAATAACAGTAGGCAAGGAGAAATACACAGAAGAATACTACATTGAGACTTCTAGGGAAGCGTTTTGGTTGGGGTATAACTAAAAAAGGGGCTCACCTTTTGCTCTTTTTCTTTTTAAAATGAGGGTATGATGCTGAAAGCTTCAGTAGTTATATTATGAATATAATGTAACCTTGATGGTGGAAGCAACTGTCTAAAACTGGCAGAGCTGAGAAACGGAATTGCCCTGGGTTGATGATCCTGCACCATTCATATAACCACTGGACTCTAGATGTTATCTTAGGTCTCTGATAATAACAGCTCAGCCTAATTCTAACTGACACAGAGTTTATATTTTGATTATGTTATAACTTTTTAAAAAATAGACTAGAAAGTGTTCAAATTTAAGGTGAATGACAACATTTGGTTCAAAAGTGAGTACTGATTCCATGAATGAGCTCACACTCATGGGGTGTGTGGGAGCATGGCTGGCCCAGAAATCATTAGGAAGAAAAGCTGCTCTGAAGGTCTGAACACCTGTGGTATATAGGGCACAGGTGGCAATTTGGCAACTGTAAGCCTGGCCCTTTGAGTTGTGGCCAAAACTAAATTTGGATAAACTCATTATCCATACGTATGCCCTAATTTTCTGATAGATTTTAGTCAGATGTGGTAATTTTCTACTCAGCTCCCTTATGTTATCACTTACTACATTTGCTAATGGGGACAGAAAAACTGTTCTTGGAGAATATCCAAAAACAATTGATTGGTTTGTACTTTCAATGTAGGCTCTAAAGGAATTCGTTTATTTCACATTAGTGATGACTTGGTGCCATGTAAATATCTTCTATGCACACCTTATTCCAGTTCTTCCTACTAGGGGCAATTCCTATCAAAGCTGCAAAACCTTTAATGAAAACTATATTCCTTTCTCTCCCCCTCTCTTTTCCCATTCTTCTGATTGTCTCCTCTCTTTTGGGTACATAATTAAAATTTAAAATAATAATTTAAAAATTATTATTAAAATGATGAAAGTACAAAAAATATAGCAAAGTTAAAGTTTAGTCTTATAAATGATGGCTAAACAAGAAAATTGCTTCATCTTATTTTAATTATTATTGTAATTTCTTTTTTGTTGTAAAGGTAAGAAATGAATTTTATTAGAAAAGTCATTTATGTATTACAATAATCAGTGGCATATTCTAATAGCCAGAGAAAATCACATGAGAAATGCATAGTAAGGAAAAAGAGAAATGACATGGTGATGCTTTGATGTCTTAGAAGGTGTCAACAACAGATTAACTTGCAAGTGCTATAAAGGAGTTGAATTCTTAGTTCTGTTTCATGACACCCATAGACCTCAGGAAATAAGGAAGAGGAAAGTAGGAAAAGGGGGACGAACCAGACAGGCAGTAAAGGAGTCAATAAAAAAGAAGCAGGTATATATAATGGAGGATGGTTTAATAATGCTTAGAAAAAAAGAAGAGCAACATATTAGACAGGTGGGAAGGTTATGAGGTGTGCTTCCTCTAGGAAACTTGTCAGAGAAGTAGTGCAACATGTTTCTCCTCTTCCTGTCTTTCTAGCTGCTTGTAAGGCTTTAAGCATAAAGGTACTTGGCCATGCAGAGCTATGTTTTATCCACCATAGGTGCATCTAAGCATCTGTGGTCAGGCCATATATGTATATGACTTAATGTCACATAAAATATTGCTACTTCATAGGATAGTTTCAAATAGACCAACATAAAAGAACTAGAATGAAGAGAGTAGGGTAATTACGGAGAGATCAAGGAAGCTGTAGCCTGATAGAAATTCTATTTCAGAGTTTATGACTTGTGACATAGTTTCTATCAGGGTGATTGAGGAACTGAGAATGGACTATAAAAGGAGAAATTAAGTTCAAGGAGTGTGGATGCACACTCAGCATAGAACAGAGCTTCTCAAACCTTGTTAAGTCAGCTGAGGACCTTGTCGAAAGGCTCATTCTTATCCAGCAGGTCTGGGTTTCTGCATTTCTAGTAAGTTCTCAGGTGATGCCAATGCTGCTGGTTCTTGGACTACATTTGCTCTAAGTCACCAGCAGATTTTTCTTTAGAGAGATCTAGAAGAAGAGCTATTGGATCACAGTTCAAAACCTAACAGAGTCATTGAAATATTTTATTTCTGCTTTTTAAATTATTATTCTAGAGATGTGGGCAAAGTGAGGATTAACTACATAAGTAGTCTGCAGGTGAAGTTTGGGTTTCCAGCCGGCCCCACTCCCTTTGGTAGTGGACTAGGCACTCTTTGCATTGTCACATTCCCCTTACCCCCCTCCCTCCCTCCCTATTTTACAAATTCCAACCATTTGTGCAGAGAGAAGTTTACACACTATGTAATTTATCCAATTATAAGGTGATTTTTTTCCTCCAAAAGTCAAAAAGACAATTTTTTCAAATATTTAGAAAAAAACAATTCAGGGTTACAAAAAGGTAGGTTGACAAAAGACGGTATTGTAGTTCTCAGGTTTGCATACCCAGAGATTCAAGATCAAATATTCCTAAGGCATGCAGCTGTATTCACATGTAGAGTGAGGGGTAAAGACCAGTAGTAGAAGAGCATGGGTAGATGGTCTCAGCAGTGAAAACTCCATGTGTTCAGAGGTAGATTTGGGAAGTTATTCTCCTACATGGAGATTAGGCACATCCCATAGTTAGACCCAAGCTAAGTGGCAACATTAGACACAGTTACCGTTTTGAGGGTTTTATCATTCTGAGTTATGTACTATTGTTATATTCATTTGTAAGTTTTAAAAAATGAGGCTTAAAGAATTTGAGTAAGTTGCTCAAGACCCCACATACAAAGTGATACATCTAAGGTTCAAACCCATGCAGTCTGACTTTGGAGATCATGTTCTAAATTATCACAGGAATTATAAATGCTTCACAAACATTTTCTGTATTTAGCATTAAGACTTTCTTCGGAGAAAGGGTGTTGCCATTATCCAGAAAAGTCTGACTAATCTCTCATATAAGATTTTGTGACAGGAGGAATCATAGCTATTGATTAATTGGTAAGTGCTTACACTTTTAACCCCCATAAAAGCCTCAGAATTTCATGGAAATGAGGTAACTTAGCCAGTTGCACAGCACTGGAAGAAATGGACCTGGAATTCAAATTCATCCTATTACAAAAACCTTGTTTTTTTAACCAATTCACCAGGGATAAGGAACTATTATTCTCCTACCAAACATATAAAAGATAGCTATTACATATGATACTAAACAAAGATACACCTTCGTGAGGTGTATTCAGAATAATATACCATCAGTTCCTGTTTCACTGGCTCTGTTTCCATCCTCATATGGGAATCATCCATACTCTATTAGTGATGACACATAAAAAAATTCACAGTAATCTTTAAAACTATGCAATAGAATTACTAGCAAAGCTGCTTTAAAATAAAACAAAACACTAACGAAGAAATGATAAAGAACTATCTTAATTTCTCATCAAAATCTTCAAAGTATAACTTAAGTAAAATATTTTAGGAATATTGTAAAAGTTAATTATAAAAAAGATATTATAATGGAATAAATATATTCATAAAATACATACAATTAAAATCATCATGATTTTTTAAAATTAGGAGATAATTTATAAAAACCTTCAAAATATGGTCAATAATAGTAGTAAACCAAATCAACCTACTTTAGTTGGTAATGTAGACATGTATAATCATTATAGTTGTCCTAAACCAGTCTCTACTGCCTGATTTTCATAAATATCTCTTCTATATTGCCATCAGCATTGACTATAATTCAATTCATCAGGTGTTTTGTATCTTTTTTTTAGCAGTAATTGTTTCTTATTTACTTAAGCTGTACAATTGCAAAGCCATAGTAAAATTTTGAACCTAATGTGAAAACAATTCAAAACAGGAATCTCATACCTTTAACAATCTTAGGCCCTTAATCACAGTGTATTAAACAGTAATTTTAATTACTGAAAAGTTTTTGATTAACATGCATAAACTCATAATATAGTACAAATTGTCAGATAGATATTTAAGAATTTGAAAATGTTGAGTACATATTTTTGTCATACTTTGCATTTGTTGACTTTATACAGAAAAAATAAAAGTTTCATGTAGTGACTCACTGAAGCTTTCTTAAAAATATTTATTGTTCAATATCAAATGCATTTTTGAGAACAGCACTGTACATTTAAAAGCCCAGTAAGATGATGGAAATTGTGCAGAATCAGCCCTAGATATTCGTTTGGTTAGAGCAATGTATAGTGGCCCAATCACTATTTTTGATATATCTAGGCCACTTCAAAATTAAAAGGCATATTCTATCAAAGCTTTGCCCTAGTGTGCACTTCACAAACATAAAAATCCATTGTCATTAAGTAACTTTTCAAGGACATATGTGCATATACAAGGGGATTTTCTTATTTTGTATTCCTGAAAAATAGGCAAAATAATGTGAATTCTTGTTCCAAATTTTTAGCTTAAAATTTAAAATAACGTTTTCAAAATAATGAAAGAATATTATTATGAGGTAATATGTTCTGCAGAACAAGGTTTGAGAAAATGCAGTAAAACATAGTCCAATTACTTCATTCAGATAAGTGAGTATGTCTACAGAGGTAAATAAAATCAAATTAACATATTCAGGCCAAATTCTCAGAAAATGCAAGAATGACATGTATACCATGGGGGCAAATTACTCTTGGAAGTCTGGATTAAATAAACTCACAGTGAGTTCCCATTTCCTGAGAGACAGAGAAGAAACACAGGGGTTTTGAACTGAAACTATCAACTTTACTTTTGCTATTTTTAAATGATACAACAGAATTGATTTCCATTCTTATGAGAAGTTGGACTACACTATGAAAATAGTAATCTTAACTGGCGAGTACATGAAATCTATTAAATAAGGATCATTTAAATGAGGGTGAATGCATGTGGTTTACTACCAACATCTGCCATTATTCCTTGTTCAAGTTTTGGCTCAAATTTTATCTTTCAGTGAAGCCCTTCCTGACTACCTGACTTATCACAGAAAAATGCCTTCTCCCAACACTTCCCCAACTCATGATCCTTTTACTCTACCTGTAAATTGTTTTGCATAAAACTGTTTATTTTATTACACTATGTAATTTAATTTTAATTATGTTTATTTCTGTGTGTCTCTCTGCTAAAACACAAACTTCACAAGGAGAGGGAACTTAAATACTGAAAGACATTTAATAGTGGCTCAAAAATACTTGTTGAAATCACTAATTATTAGGAAAATGCAAATTAAAACCACAGTGAGATACCACTTCACACTCAAGGATGACTAATATTTTTTAACAAGAAAAAGAAAAGTTGGTAGTGTTGTTAAGGGTGTGGAGAAATTGAAAATCTTGTATACTAATGGTTAGAATGTAAAATGGTGTAGCAATCACTGTGGAAAACAGTTTGGCAGTTCCTTGACAGTGTAAAAATAAAGTTGTTATATGATTTAAAAAAATCTGTTGAAATACTAATAATACATGACAACGAGAAAAATTGACAAAAATATTTAATTTTTCCATTTTACAACAATCCATATCAAAGAACAGAGATTGTTTATATTATCATTGTAATATAAAAATATCAATACAAATTATACTTTCATTGAATTCTGTATAATATTGCTTTAAAAGATATGACATTTTCATATTTTCATAAAATATATTGAGATGGTCTTGGAAGCTACTAGAATTCATTTTAAAAATCTTTGAAAACTGCTGTAATAATTTTCATACTGAGAAAAAATGAAGCAATTCAGAAACGCCAAAGGCAGTCCTACTGAAAAAGGATGTGGTAAGCCAGAGAATATTGGAGAAAGTATACAAAACTATACAAATATATGATAAATAATCAGCTACTGTTATTCCTCCATCTTTTCCTACACTTGGTGTTTTAGTATTTTTATTTAATCTTTGATTTGATACTGAGTGCTGTGACCACGATTCTGTCAGGAAGTTGCAGAAACTCATGCCTTCAAAGCGTACCTCAAGGGCACCATAGTTTGTGTTATGAGAGGTACTCAGCCTAAGGCTTGATACACTTCACCAGGTAAAGCAATTGCTGAATGCCTGCCACAAATCCTGGCTTCCAAATACTACATGATGTTTTAAGAAAGCCTGGCATGAACTCAATTGCTACAGATAGGTAAGAAATTTCTGAATAGAAAATCATTATCTTTGACCTCAGAAAAGAGCACTGGCCATGGGCTTCACAGAAAGCAAGATATTTGAGTTAGATTTGGAGTCGAATTTCTTTTCTTTTCTTTTCTTTAAAGATATCTTATTCCAAATTCTCCACATAGGAGAAAAGATGAAGGGCGCCCCCCAAAAAAACCAGAATTATTTTTTGTGGGGCAGGCATTTGCTCATTTCATGATGGGTGACTTATCAGTGCACCTGCCCACACCTCACTGCATGTTCAACAGTTTTTGACCAAAACCAGCATGACCCTCATGCTGCACCTTCCCTATTCATCCGATCTCGCCCAGAGAAATATATTTTGTTCCCCCGGATGAAAAAAGTCATCAAAGGGAAATGTTTTGCCCATGTGGAAGACATGAAACAAACAAACAAAAAAAGCAGAAGCACTAAAAGGCATCAACATTGACACGTTCAAAAACTGTTTTGAGCAGTGGAAGAAGCGTCTTGATAGGTATATTGCATCAAATGGAGAGTACTTTGAAGGTGACTGAAGTTCAAGCATGTAAGAATAAATACTCACTTTTTAAATACATTCCGGTTTTTTTGTGTCCCTCTCCATATATAACAACATTTACATATGCTTTATTATCTTGTTTTGCTGTACGATTTAAGTTCTATGTAACAGTGAAATAAACCAGCAAAACAAAATATCCAGTCAGCATTTAAACATTGAGTATGGGACACTATAAGGTGTTATCTATATATGATGTGAGCGTTATTATAACCGTTCAAAACAGAGCATGTCCTTTCATTCAATTTGTTGGGTGAGTGCACAAGGGCTCTATCACTTTTATCTCTTGCTTATAAATATATTTTCTCTTTTGTGTTACTTCCACAGTTTTAAATAAAAATATGCATATGTGTTTGTGTACATTACTATGCCAACGTTGTTTTAACACAAAATTATGTTAATCAGTTATTTTATAGCCAGCAAAGCAAAAGAAACAGACGACAGTTCGACCAAAGTAGCAACTTCATGCTATACTTCTGTATTCTTTCTTGACTTAGAAATCCTCCTTCACTACAAGTCAGAGAAGGCAGAAGTATAGCATGAAGCTGCAGAAATGTAAATTTTCATTATGTTCTGTGTGATAATTAAAAGTTTTATGTTGTGGTAAGACAGGACATGTAGAAAAAATATAAACATTGTGGCTGAAAAGACAACTTGGGGTTAAGAACTTTGAAAGTCACAGACAAGCATTTTAGTTTTTTTTCTGGAAAGAATAGTTGGGGATCCCTAAAGGATTTTAACAATAAAAAAATACTTGAATCAATTTCAGAGAAAAAGAATTTGTTTTTCTTGATAGAAAGCAGCTTGAAAATACACAAGAACTACATGGCTACAGAAGATAGGTGATTCTTTGGCAATTCCATGCATCCCCCACGCTCCCATACAGTACACCTCCAAAGAGCAAAATGCTCTTTGTGTCCATGATGATTAAAGCTGTGGTCACATTGAAAAGAGCCTCTTTTTAGTTACATCCTTAGACAACCAGCTTAAATTTCTCCAGTGAAGGCACGAAACAACTTAGCAATATAAGTCTATGCTGAGTCAACGTGTGATAAGTCAGGCATTGTGTAGGTGAAAAGTCCATCAAGCTGTGGTCCGTAGTCTCAAAAAGTTTCGTATTTTAATGAGAGAAAACCAGCCAAAATGCAGAGTGGTAGGCAATGTTACATAGGCTACCACCTTGGGTCCTACGACAAAATGTGGGAAAAACTGATCTAGGCCATCTGAGGATGACAATTAGGTTTGCCAGATTCAGCAAATACAAATACTGTTTATTCTATTAAGTTTGAGTTTCAGGTAAACAATGAATATATTTTTAAGTGTGAGTGTGCCCCAAATATTCAAATTTAACTGGGCATCCAGAATTTTGGCAACACTACTGAAAATATTTCTTAGATAAGATGTTGCTGGAGCAGCACCTTGAATTATAGAAACCAGGTGAAATATGATAAAAAGAAAATTTCAAGCAAAGGAAGCAACATCTGCAACATATGGAAACTGGGGAGAAAATAACTCATTTGGAAAACTGCAGGAAAATTCACTCTGACTAGGTCGGAGAATTCCAACAGTGCAATGACAAAGAGATAAATTTGTAGGCATAGTCGGGAGTCAGATCATGATGAGACTGGATCATTTTCCTGAAGAAAACAACAGATATTGAAGGACTTGTTGATAGATTCACTATAAATTTGTGCTTTTCCAGACTTGATTGGCTCTTCATTGGCAATGATATGGATTATGGTTTACTTATGTCTAATAATAATGTTCATTATTTTTCAATAATTATTCAAACATTTGCATTCTTTTCCAACATCCTTGGCCCTTCTCCTTTCTCAGCATTCTTACCAAAGTACTTCTCTCTCTCTTTGCAGAAACAAATAAAATGTGACGCTACAATTCTCAGTGTCCCCCACCCATTATCCCTCCTCCAGTATACACTGCTATTTCTGCTGCTAGTATAACTACCAAGAATAAAGTTTGATCAACTTTTCTTACTATTCTTACTTCTTTCATTCAACTTCCAACAACATAACTCTTCCTATTTCTCTCTCAAAGAGATTCCATCCTTTTTCTAAATACCTTGACCTTTCCTTACCAATTGTCCTTTGCCAAGCCCATTTCTACCCAGTTCTTCCTCTCAGCTAGCTCTCTATCCCATACAGAAACATGCTCAAGGTTCTTCAAAGTTAAACAGAAAATCATCCCTCAAATTACCCATGCTACCCCCACAATGACTTCCCTGCTTTTATAAATCTACCCTTGTTGTATAAACCCTTTCTGTCTTGAACTTACTAAGGTTTGGCTTCACAAAATCAGTTTTCAGCAAAGTAGTAAGTAAATAACATTCAGAGGCTAAATACAAGAATTAAGATGAACATATGTTAGCCCAGAACTCTACAATATTCTTTGATATATATACTTTAGATATAAATTTTATATTCTGGAATTTTCCAGAAAGATATGCAAGCTGACTCATATTTGGTAAGTCTTGTCACATCAAACCTTATTCAATATCAACATCAAATTCTTCCTTTAAACTTTTACAGTGTTTCCACAAAGTGGTGTCCATATGCCAAAGAACATACATTACTCTGTAAGTCTCTGAACATATCATAATTATGCAATCAGTTGAAACACTCAAAAAACCAAGTTTGAAATTTTTGGGGGGGGTTGAACCTAACCTCTGTGTTCAGGTCTTCAATTTGTTTGAACTTTTTCAACTTTTTTTGTCCAAACTTTTACAACTTGATTTGCTAGTTGCATATTAAGTCACTTTGTAAGTTGTTAACCTCACTGAACTTTTTGATCTTCTGCATGCCTCATTTATTTATTCCATTTATTTATTCTGAAAATATTTTATGGGTAGGGTTTGTAATTAGACATGCCCTATGCCATGGGGCATTTTAATTTGAACAATGTAATTCCAACACTTTGTGTCTTTTATTTTTTCTGTAAAAATCAATGAATTATTGTGAAGAATACATGAGAAAAATAATATGCACAGGGAGATGATTAATAAGCATCACCTATATATAGATATAACATCATATTGATACTTATGAAATTTTGTCAGAACATGGATATGTATAACCAAGTATAACAAACCAAGACAAACATTCAATTTATCTAACTTTACCTACCTAAAAATTTTAGATAACCACGAAAATTCTTGGCCCCTTTATTATGCTACACAACCAACAGATTATGCTAACCCATCATATCTCATAAGTATTAGACCAGCTGCCTCCACATCATGTCTATCTACCACATCCAGCAGCATTTAACCACAAATCATTTCTTAGAAGATTCCTGTCAGTAAAGGGAGAATAAGTACTGAAAGCAGGGAACCATTTTTTACCCTCCCAAATCATCAATCTCTCTCTCTCTCTCTCTCTCTCTCTCTCTCTCTCTCACACACACACACACACACACACACACACACACACAATTTATTTATTCAGTAGGAATGGCAAATAAATTAAACCAAGGTCTGAAAGGCTCTTAAACTTCTTTAAGTGAAGGAAAAATATAATTTTGAGTAAATTTATCCTTGCATTCCAAGCTTTTGTTGCTAAAATTGTGTGAGATAGCGGAGTTACCAATAACAGTTCTCTATTTTTAAAATAATAATGTTATATTGTATTTAATACATTTTTCTAGGTTACAAGTACTTCCCATCATCCATTCATTTTTCTTTTTATTTTCAGAAGAACCTTTGAGTTATGAGTCAGAACTAGGGGATTAGAGGATGGACAGCTTCCAAAAGTCAGTGGATTGGTTAAGTTGGAACTTCCTACCATTTAATATAACTTCCAGTCCAGAATAACTTATAAAATTTTCTGCATTTGAAATGCAAAATATAGAGCAAATTACTATTCCCTTTGCTGCAGAACAAAAAATATATATATACCATGTATACAGATTTTTGTAAAAAATTTGTTAGCCACATCCTATAAGTATACTAAGACTAAACATAGATTACTGAGTTTTTATAGCTTATCTGGTTCTGTTTTTTTAAGTATTAAAGTTATTTCTTTATAGTTAAACAACAAATCTGCAATGACAGATATATATAAATTTGGGTCACCAACAATAAAGGAAAAATAAGGCTTTCATGATTATCTGAAAAATTAATTTTAAAAAGTTTGCAATGTTATTAAAGTCAATCTAAACATTTGTACCCTAATTAAAAAATAAATTTAAAAATGATTTTTAATATGCCCAAGGTCATGGCTTTTCCCTGTTAATACGTTTCTTTTATATAATTTCTTTTATATAATTGAGTGTCTTGCATGAAAATTTATATGCCTTCTGAAACGTTATAAAAATTTCCAATTATATGTTCTTGCTTATGTCCCTATTTATCATTTTTTACTAGAATATATGATCTCCACAAGATCAGAAACTACACTCGTATAGTTTCAATGTGTTCCGGTTCAATATATTACTAGCACAGAGCCAATAAGATGTTCAATAAGTATTTATTGATTTAAAGATAAATTAATGATCGGTTAAAAATAACTTTATTTTCACACTTGATATGGCATTGGCGTATGACTATATATATATTTCTATGCCAGAAGAGAGAAATATAACCTTGTTCCTAAATTATATTTCATAACAGAAATCAGAGGTTTGACAAACATCTATTCTAATTCTAAATTTTATTTCCTTTTAATTTATCTCTTCACAATCTACTTTGTTGATAATTTTTCCTCAGACCTACATACACAAAAATGCTATAATTTGCACATACGCATAAAACACATACAAACTGCATTGTGGTATCATTTTGAAACATATTAAAGATTCATTATAATTTCATAAAACATACATCATATAGATATTATAATGAGTATCTTCTCTTGAAACATTTTCTTAAAAACTTTTTATTTCAATAGCTTGAAAGGTATAAGTGGTTTTTAGGTATGTGAATGTTTTGTATAGTGGTGAAAAAGTCAAGGTTCTAGTGTACTCATCATCAATTTTTTCTTACTGGGAAAATTGTACCATGCTTGTTTCCAGAGAAGATAATACAGATGTCATTACAACTGGTGCAACTTAAGGTTAGGAGAATCTTTTAAAATGCTAATATTTTATTTTAAAATTAATCTATTCTAGCTAAGACAGTTTGCCTAAGTCAAGCCAAGGCCAAACTTTAGAGTATATGACAAGTAGAAGTTTATGCCATGATCTGGTGGATTTTGATAGTACAAAAAAATTTTTTTAGGTCAAAAATTATTGAATAATTCATTAGGAATAATTTTCTAAGATATCTCAAACTAAGTTGAAACAATAGAAATGTGTTTTTTAAAATAAAATGTTCATAAAGGATTCTTATTACTTACCCTAAAAATAATAATCATAAAGCCAAAAATTAGTAGGCAATATGTGGCACGTACACATACAGGTAAAAGACTTCTGGATTATAAATAAATATTAGATCTGGTAGAACTGGTAAATTATCATCTTGCTATTTACAATGCAGTTCCAATAACCCATAGTGCTTGTTTAAAATTATATTGCATTTGTACAATAATTTATCTCTTTGTAGTTAGCATATTACCTAACCATTATCAGTCACCAAGGTGAAATAGGCTACTAGAGTTGCACAAACTGTATAGTAATACTGTAAGAAAGGGATTGGCAGTAGTGGGAAACTGCCAGGAGAAGGCGGGGGCGGGATTGGCAGAAATTACAGGGGGAGAGCACACTTCATCAGCAAGGATACCTGCATAATGAACATTTATATACCTAACCTTGAATTGTACCCCACATATTTAAAACTAAAAAAATTTAAAAATATCTATTAAGATATCATTCACGTAAAAATGAAAAAAAGAATCCTAAAATGAATAGTTTGGCTATATTACTCTAAATTCAGTCAGTTAGGGTATATAAGTCATTCCACTTCAGGAAAAATTATATCTGTTGATAATATTCTGTGAGCTAACACATTTCTGCTTAGTAATTCCCAGTAGGGGGTAGCATGATTTTCTCTCCAATTTATTAAAATTCCTGGTGACATTTTTTCTAGAATTTAGCAAAATTCACATCAATAAATGTGCCAATCTTCTTCTGACAAGTTTTTCTCTTACTTATCTCACTTTTTACCATAGTAGTTACTATAACATAAAATCAAACACTACCAGAGATAGTAAAATATTATGGATTAATGATTAGTAACATTATACAAGATTTGATAAGAAGGCTCAAACTTGACTTTGTGGCAGTTTAAATAATGACTAAGGGGGAAGCAGAAGCAAAATAATGGTGATTACAGTCTTCTCAAAGGCAATATCTACTTTAAGGGAAAAAAGATGCTAAACAATCTTGGTTCTAACATATTATGCTTAAGAGAATATCATATTTTATTTATCATTATATCTCTAGAGTTTAACACAGAGGAAATATTTTTTAAATAATTTTGAATAATTTATTTTATATAGCTAATAGCTAATTTAATGCTATCTTGTTATAATTACTTTCCTAAAAAGAAGATATTAAAGTATCTGAAAATTCTTCTGAAAGTTTTTTAGATTACAGTATGTTCCTACATTACCTATACTTTCATCTGTGCTCTTTACCACATTTCCTGACTATTTTAATTGTTGAAATCACCTCCCCAACCAGACTGTAAATATCAGAATAGAAATAGTGTTTTATTAGACTCTTGTCTTTGCCACATTGTTTAACACAGTGGGAGGCACATAGTTTAGCATGGACCTACTAAGAACTAAGAACTTAAAGATATATTGTTTGTATTATTTTAATGAAAATGTCAACCTTAGGATTACTATACAAAAAATACCATAGTCTTCAGTGTTTACCAGTCACAGACAGGATATTATTTGAATAACCTACTTAAGATTCAGAAGACTACGTCCTTGTAAATTAAAATCCAAATACTTTTTAAAAAATTTTACTTTATTTATTCTAAACAGTGACAAAATGAAAATTTCTGATAAGCAGATGGACTGAAATTAATTTTGGATTGAAGTTATCATATAAATGAAAACAATCTCAGAGGGTAGTGAATATGAACAGGCAAAATATTTGAAAAAGAAAGAATAGTCATAAATATGTGAAAAGAGGTTCAATATCACTATAAATCAAGAAATATACTGCCAGGAGACACAGGGGGCATGTAACATCCCTACGGGGTACCTGATCCTAACCCAGGCAAAAAGAAGACCAGCTGGAGACCCAAACTCCACCTACATGTAGACTAATGTACCTAACCCTGACTGGTATCCCACATCTTTATAAATAAAGGGAAAAAAAGGAATACAAATTCAGACAGTCAGAATCTTCCATTATTTAATGATTAACTATCTTGACTAAAATCTTAACTATACCATTCACTAGCTTTTACAAATTACTTAATATTTCTGTGCCTTCATTTCCTATTTGTAAGCTAAGAATAGCAATAGAATCTATCAAATAAGATTAACATGAAAATTAAATAAAATTGTGTCAGCAAAATATGTAAAATAAGGCCTGGTGTATCATCATCATTCAACAAATGTGAGTCATTAGTAATTATTAAATATTCTATACCCATGAGATTAACAAGATTAATAATAATAAAAGCTTAATAAATAACAAATACAAGAGAAATTTGTATGTCCCTCACTGAGAATAAATTGGGACTTTTAAAGTAGAAGTTGTCAAAATATGTACAAGCATTTATATTTCAATATTTTTATACAAAACCTATAAAAATATTTTAAAAATTGGAAATATAAAAATATAAAATATAAAAATTGGAAATCACATAAATGTTGGCATATAGATATAATGGAATACAACATGATAGCAAAAATGGATAAACAAGTAGATTAATGAAAAAATCAAACATTTATCTCTCCTTTTTTATAAGAAACTTATTTTAGATTAACAAAAATTTAATGAAATGTTAGGTATTCAGTGAGTAAATGAAGTAGGACATTTGAATTAGAATATCAGTGTTTTGTAGTCTTTAATAAAATAATAAATTCAGGCAGTGACTGCTAATATCACGAAGAAAGAAACATTATGTTCCATCTGATGCAAGCACAAAATACTACATATGATATAGTTTTGCTAGAAAAAAAATTAAACCTGACTCTAACTACCAATTTATAGGAAATAAAGAGAAAAGAAATATTTTGAACTTCACAAACTCCAGACCCTGGGACACTCAAAAGGCAAATAAATAGGTTTCTCTAACAAATAAACAACAAGGAAAGAAGAAACTGACCTAAAAAGAGACAGAGATTGATTTTAGATCTAGATTTAGATTTAAAAAAAAAGTATTTAAAAGACATTGTCATTTAATTACAATTGGAAAATCACTTTAAATTTATTAAAGAAATAAAGACTATCTGAAAAATTTGAATATTAAATATGCAATCATCAAAGCTGGACTGGATTTAAAAAATGTGGTACATATACACAGTGGAATATTGTGCAGCCATAAAGAAGGAAGAACATATGGACTTCGCAGCAACTTGGATGGACTTAGAGTCTGTAATACGAGTGATTTATCACAGAAACAAAGAACAGAGTACCATATGTTCTCACTCATAAGCAGAAATTGAACAATTATAATACTATAAGAAAGGGATTAGTAGTAGTGGGAAACTGTCAGGGGATTGGGTGTGGGTTTGGCAGTTGAGGGCAACTGCTAGGGGAGGGAAGGGCACAACCTCATCAACAAGGGTACCTGCATGATCAATGTTTGTATACCTAACCCTGAATAGGATCCCACATCTTTATAATAAAAAGAATAAAAAAGAAATATGCTTGACTATTATTTTTAAAATAATATTTTTATATTTTTGAAAGTTTTATTATTTTTTCAGCTTTGTGTTTAAATGTTTACAAATTAAATAACATTCCATCTGGGATTGTCTTAATAATCATATGAGGAAGGGAGTTTTTACATAGGTGAAGTAAGAATGTCCAAGTATTGAAAATTATTGAAGTTAGAGGAGGGTACATTTTATCATTCTTGTCATTTTTAAAAACCTCAAAAATTTTGTTTAAAATGTTTCTAAAATGAATGTATGTGTGTATATATATATACACACACACACACACACACACACACACACACACACAAACATATATATACATATATGTATGCATATATAAAAAGTAAAAAAAAGAGTACTAGATAAGTACACATGTAAAAGGTTAGTATATTATTATCTATATTTTCATATATAAATATGTACATATTTGTATATGCATAAATATATACATACATGTTAAAGGTAATCTATAATAATAATTGTTCTCATTTTCAAATACTGATATTATTTTTCATCAATCTGATGACATTTTATTGAATACCTATTAGAAATATGGAACATTATCTAATCAAGCTTGCTTCAATATGACGTAACAAAGGTATCATTAAGTCTTAGTAAGTTCAAACCTAAAAATTTAAAGTGCAATCTTGACCACTGTTTTGTTAAGCACTGGCCAGGCCTTGTGTTCTTTGAGCTATGACTGCCATGTTTCCTAGTTTTGGCCCCTGCCCTACCTTGGGGGGGGTTAATCTCCTCTTTCTCTCTCCAACTTACTTTCTAATAAACTATATTTTCTCATCTAAAAATGAATAAATAAGTGAAGTGCAATCTTGCTTTCTGCTTGCTGAAGTAACAAGTATAGTATAGTTTTATTGTACTAGAATGAAATAAATTGACATTTTTTTCTATTACATATATGATAATTGCATGTTGCAATAAAAATTAAAAGAGGTTTAGTTATAGACTACACTTAACAATCTGCTAAAATATAGTTCAAGCTTAGATGATAAGATTATTGTTTTTCTTGTTTAAAACCAAAGAAACCTTTTAGAAATTAATTGTTGTATTGTCATATTCCAAATGCATATGTTCTTACAACTTACATGTTTTATTTGTGAGACTCTATAAACAGGCACGTTTTCATATCTATCAACTAAATTAAAGACACCAGTTATCAGATGATTCACACTATTTAGGAAATACTATCTATCTCAAATTTGGTCTTCAATTCAAAACTTCTTGAAAAATAATGTGACATCATCAAAATATTAAATAACGATTGATCACCTTGTTCCATGTTTGTTCCTCTGATTTGCAGTTTTCATTTTTAATTCTAATAAAATAAAGAAAAACCCTTGAAAACACAAATGCAAATTGTGTTTATTAATAAAAGAAAAAGTCACCACTCAAATACATATTTTTTAAATGGTTTATTTTATCTTTAATTGTTATTAATTGTTAGCCTGAAAGTACAAATCTCTTTTAATTACTAAATTATTCTTTTTCATTCAATTTTAATCTTGACTATTATATCATAAAAGCGCATTGAGAATAGAAAATTCTTAATTCTAAAAATATCTTTAAAATATTTATAACAAAAATGCTCATTTAGCGGCTTCAAAATTGCAAACTAATGGTGACATTTTTAATGGAAAAAATGTCCATGGTCACCATCATCAGTGGAGAGAAATGCTTTCAATAATAAGAATTCAAGGAATCATTACTCATGAGACTAGGGAGATAATTTTAAAAATTAGTATTTAGAGGGAATGTTTCAAAGCATGTCAATCAGAACAGAGATAGTCATAAGGCTTTTCTCTTTTTAAAAATAGAGTATAGACCATGACGTGTTTTACATTATTTTAAAAAAACTAAGTATGAAATCTAGATTTCACATTAATATGGACCATGCTCAAGTGAACGACTGCTCAGTTTATGTGATGCTCTATAGTCTCTGCCCTTTTCCTTCCCTTTCTTTCTTGCCTATCTATTGGAGAGGAACACAGCCAAATTCCAATTCATCACTGCTACACATAGCCTCCCTGCACTGCTACCACTGGCACCAACTCCCACCATCTGGCCTTAGTCTGAGCATGGTTTCCTCTACAACTGTTGCAAGTCTGTTGCCATAGCAGCAGCTAAGAGGGCTATATGACAGGATGGGAAAAAGATAAAAGCACACTCCATTTCCATGATTCTTATTGAGATCTGAAATGATTCCAAGGTTCCACTGAAAATGTGATGGAAAAAAACAGCTTCACAAAAGATACCCACAATGAAGATACACCTTTTTTTAAAGGGAAATATACATTGGTGAGAATCATTCAATCCTGCAAATTGAGAATGAAGTAGCATTCACACATGGTCAAAAGGCGACCCATGGATTATATGATTACCAAGGGAGGAAAGTGATAAAGGAGAGTTTTTAGGCCTTTCATAATGAAGAATGAGAAAGACAAGCTATAAGCAAAAATGTAAAATAAATGATTGGAAGGCCCTCTGATCTAAAAATTATACAATTAATTCTAAAATAGCAGCCGGACTTGGTGGCTCAGCCTGTAATCTCGCGCCTTTGGGAGGCTGAGGTGAGTGGATTGCCTGAGCCCGTGGGTTAGAGACCAGCCTGGGCAGCGAGACCTCATCTCTACAATAAATCAAAAAATCAGCTGGGCGTGGTAGCGCATGCCTGTAATTCCGGCTACTTAGAAGGCTGAGGCGGAAGAATCACTGGAGCCCAGCAAGTCGAGGCTGAGGTGGCCGGGAGCGACCATTGTACTCCAGTCTGGGCAACAGAGTGAGACTCCAACTCAAAAAAAATAATAATTTAAAATAAAATAAAATAGCTACATAAGTATTTCAATACATATAAAATAAGCATTTGCTAGCTACTTAAATTCCATTTAAAAATCATTACAGACATTTAGCTTATGATTTCAAAACATATAGCATACTTGTAAATGTTTACAGAAAATTGTATCTTATCAGAATTTCACCAAACTTATTTAATTCTGTAGATTCTGAAGATAATCAGGGTACATACAAACATTGTCCGTAGAACGGCAATTTATTATGGACAAAAGCCCTGGAAACCAAAGGACAATAGGAATCAATGAATTATAATCTTAGCTTAAAAGTAAAGCCTCAAACTGTAAGAACCTTAGAAAATGCAGGAGACACTCTTACGGAAGTTGGAACAGGCAACCAATTCCTGATCAAAACCTGAAGTGCCCAGGCCATAATAGATAAGATAGACAAGTGGGACCCCATCAAACTGACAAGCTGATGCAAAGTCAAAGAAACCATCAAGAGAGCAGGGAGACAGCCCTCAGACTGGGAAAAAATATTTGCCAGTTCCATGTCTGACAAAGGCCTAACATCAAGGATCTACAAGGAACTCAAACATGCCAAAAAGAAAAAACAAACGGCCCCATTACAAAGTGAGCAAAAGATATGAACAGACACTTCCCAAAGAAGACATACAAGCAGCCAACAGATACATGACAAAATGTTCAGGGAGTCATCAGGGAGATGCAAATTAAAACTACACTGAGATACCACCTAACTGCAGTCAGAATGGCCATCATCAATAACTCAAAAAATAACAGATGCTGAAGAGGATGTGGTGAAAAGGGAACACTTCTATACTGTTGGTGGGAGTGTAAACTAATTCAGCCTCTGTGGAAATCAGTGTGGCAATTCCTAAAAGTTCCAAAAATAGACCTTCCATATGATCCCGTGATCCCCCTACCGGGAATATACCCGGAAGAACTCAAATCACTCTATGAAAAAAAATACCTGCACATGTATGTTTACCACAGCATTGTTCACAATATCAAGAACATGGAACCAACCGTGCTGCCCATCAAAAGAGGACTGGATTAAAAAAATGTGGTACCTATACACAATAGAATATTACACAACCATAAAGAAGAACAAAATCATGAACTTCGCAGCAACCTGGATGGAACTAGAGTTTATAATACTGAGTGATCTCTCACAGAAACAAATATCTAAGTATCATGTGGTCTCACTCATAAGTGAACCTTGAACAACTAACATAATACTATAAGAAAAGAATTGATTGACAGTAGCGGGAAAGAGCAGGGGGTGGGACAGGGAGGTGGAATTGACAGCAGTTGATATCTGCCTTGGGTAGCAGAGGCACATCTCATCAACAAGAGTACCTGCACAATGAATATTTGTATACCTCACCCTGAATTGTACCCCACAATTTTAAAATAAAAAATAATAGCTGAATTCAAAGAAGCAAAAAAAAAAAAGTTTACTGTGAAAGCTTTTGGCAAGTAGACATATTACAAACTCTTAAGTTTCATGTGATGAATACTAAATTGGAAATATGTCCTAAAAGGCTACCTTGCCTTTCTTCAACCTCCAAGTAGGCCTACAGAGAAAGTCTAGACAAAGACCATCGTGTGCCGCCTTTAAAAGTTGGAGAGAGTCCATTTACAACACCTATTTTCCATGTTCATAATTTCCACCTGTTTTTAATTTAAATAACAGAAGATAACTCACCAAATTTTTATCAAATAAACAGCATTACCTCTCCTTCTATAATCAAACATTATGCATTGTGTTATCTGGGAAAAACTAGGGAAAGAGAAAGATAAGGGGCATGTTTCACTAACAATCACTGCACCTAAAACCTCCAAAAGACAGGGCAGCCTCAATGAAAAGCATTCTTATTCAAAGTCATACTTTTTCCTATGAGGAATATCTGGGATGTATTATCAAGCAAAAATATAAACCTTACAAATAAAAGAGACTATTTTTAGTGAATGTTGGGTAAATTTGAAGCAGAGAATGCAAGTAAGCATTATTATAGTATTTAGTTTGCAAAACTGCTAGATAAAACCACAGAGCCTGTGCCCGAGGCTTCCAAATTGAAGACTTTTGAAAGTCAAACAAGCTAAAGTTAGTGAACAAATGGTTTTTATCATCATTCTTATTTGTCATAATTTAACTTATCCTACTAAGCCTGTTTTTTTAAAAAATAAGACTATTATGTGCGGTCAATCCTGCAAATATTTACTAAGGTCTTAACCTGCCAAAACCACATGGGTAAAATAAACATTTTCCTTACTTTCAATATCTTTAAACATGACAAATATACAACATACTTTCTTCTTTGAGCCCTACAAATGATTACTATTAATGTTAATATTTAATATGTCAGCATTGTGTCATTTTTCTGATAAATTGGTCTTGTTCATTTGTAATTGTGAGGGCACCTCAACCCAAATAAAAATAGTGAGATTATCACACAAATAAACGTGGTAGCTCACAGGTGAAAGTAACTCAGGAGATTTGGTTGTGCCTGCGAGTGAAATTCATTTAAGTACTTTGGGTTACACAGAGCTATATGATAAAGTGCATTATATGCATGCTGCACTTACGAATTCAATTGTATATTGCTCACAGGCTAAGGAAAAATGAAAGAAGGAAAGAAAAAGGAAAGAAGGAAGGAAGGAAGGAAGGAAGGAAGGAAGGAAGGAAGGAAGGAAGGAAGGAAGGAAGGGAGAAAGCATTTGAATGATCCAGAAGATTTCAGTCACCCCTGCATTCTAAGTCTGTGTGCTGCAGGTTGAGCATGAACAGCACTCATCAAAGTTTAGATTCCCTCTCAGTTTGTATGTGCCTCCTGCAGTAGGAGCATCTCAGTGGGCCACGTGGGATTCTAGTGTTTAAAGATAGATTTCACTTAAAATGTCCCCAAAATTCCAGCCAATTATGTCAACTCATGTTCCTCTAAGAGAAAGTGATACATTCTAATTTGAGAGGAAAAACTGGCTGCGCTATAGCTATTGACAGATATCTCCAGCATGCTTCTGTTATGGGGATTTGCAAGAATTTTTTTTCCATATAATAAAACAATTTAGAATCCAAAGAAAATCCTTGAAATGTATTTTGTTGTGGGGCAGTAATTGTTCTTCAGACCTCAACATGACATGGTTCAAAGACCATCCAGGCCATTCAGCAATGCTGTATTTTTATTCCAGAATCATGCAAACTTCTAATCCCAGTCCAGCTTCCCTGCCACCTGCATCAGTGGAAGTAGTTCCCTGAATAGTAGATACTAAATTACCTTTTCCCAAATGGAATACTACCCATTGTAAATTAATACAGTTGAATTATACCAGTCATCATGGATCTGCTACCATTTTGGTAAATGATAATAATACTTGAATGAAAAGGCACAATCTATTTTAAGAACTTGTGGTCTATTAGAAAAATGATATGATTTTGATAAAGGGATTGCAAGTCTGCAGTACATTCTCCAGTAGCATAGATAAAGGAGTGACTGAGACAATCTGTATAAGTAAGGGAAGATTTTCTCCAAAAAGTAATGCTTCAGTTGAGTCTTCCCAAAGAATTAGAAAATTTTCATGCAGACAATAGGAAGTGAAAAGCATCTCAATTAGAGGCATGCATATAATTGGATGTTCAGGAAACATCCTATTATAGAGTTACAGAATAGCCTCAATAGGACTGAGACCCTTTTTAACTTATTTAAAATTTATTTTTCTTAGTTCCTATTATAGAGTCTGACTCACAGGAGGCACTTAATAAATCTTTATTTGATTAGATGTAAGTGACTGGAACACATAATTATCTAAAGTGGGTATACCAAATGTACTTTGGATCAAGTTGGAATGTGAGTGACAGGAAACTGCAAACACCAGAGAATTAAAAGAGAAAATGTTATATCGCTCTTCTTTGTTTTGGCATTGCAGACCTGCTGTGATGACTAAATGAAAAATAGGATCTTGATTGTTTCTATCATGTGGTCACACTTAATATGACCTCTCTGTCCAATCACATCCATATTCCAGTCAGACAAAAGAAGAAGAAATAGAGGAATGTTATGTCTCCACCATTTTAGGACTAAAGAAGTTTACTTAAAGATGTCTGTTTTATCCCATCCCCAATAACTGTTACACGGCCATATTGGACAACAAAGGAGCTTAGAAATGAAAGATTTATTGTTGGTGTCCAGAATCAGTTAATATTTAAGGGTCCTACTAAGGGGAACACAATAGAAAATAACACTGGGGGACAATTAGCATTATTTTCCTTCCAGTTGAATCAGGTATTACGATGTAAGCAGTTACATAGGTTATTAAAAAATGTTTAAATTTGCTTTACAAAAGCTAATGATACCTTCAGTAGAAGTGAGTACATCCAGCCTAGATGACGGTTTCTAGTGTCATTCTCCATGACCCCTCATTGGCCAAAAATAAAACAATATAAGCAATAAAATAAATAATATGATACTAGATTATAATCCAAAGTATAAAATAGATATCCATGAGTCCATAATATAAATGAATAATTAATCAACAAATACATAAAAGAAAAAATCTTCTATTCAGAAGAATTTCAAATTATGTATGTAGATACATTCCCCTAAAGAAAATGGAGCATAACTCCCCACTCTTACGTGTAGATCACATGTAGTGACTTTCTTCCAGAGAAAATGTGTGGCAAGGTTAAAAAAAGAGACACTTTAAAATGGAAAAAACTGAAGAACACTCCCTCAGCCAGGTGATTAAGAGTAACAGGAGCGATGTTATACTAATAGTATGAACCCTTCATATGAATGTACCATCAAAGAATGTTAATGAGTCTGTAATTTTTCTCCCCAAATCTTACAACCTATCTAACAATAAGAAAAAACACTAGAGAAATCCTAATTGAATAACATTTTATGTCCTGTCTTCAAAACTGTCAAGGTCATAAAAAACAAGGAAAGTTGCAGAAAATATTAGGATAAAGAAACCTAAGGAGACATGAGAACTTAATGTAATGTGGTTTTTGGATGGAATCCTAGAACAGAAAAAGGACACTAAATTTTTTTAAAAACTAACCAATTCTGAATAAAAGGATGAGCTTCAGTTAATAATAATCTATCAATATTGGTTCATTAGTTTGACAGACACATCATACTATATAAGCTATTAATAAATTGAAGAAACTGGGTATGCAGTATGTGGAGAATCTATACATAATATTTGTACCTTTTCAGTAAATACAAAAATATAATTAAAAGTTTACTTTAAAAGTTATAATGCTGAGCTTAATAAATTCGGCAAAAAAGGAATAACATTTAAACCATGGTCTATAAAGTTAAGGATAAGATAGTCATCCTTTAACAAGGTACTGACATCCTGTAAGTTTCTATGTGAGCAACTAGCTGACTTTCTTAGATGTTTTCCCTCTCTCTTTAGTCTCTATTTACAAAACCCTATTTTATCTTTTTCATAAATTATACAACAAAATATTTTAATCATACTTAATTCATTTTATATATTCCACCGCTCAGAGTAATTTTTTTTTCAAAATGCCATTTGCTAGGAACAGTTTAATGTCTTCTGAAAACTCAATGACCCTCCCAGGAATTTGATATGGTTAATACAGTCTAATGCTCTCCAAAAATTTTGAACAGCACTTGTGTCAGATTTAACCCATCTTTTTTGTCTTTGCTAGTTGATGGATTAACTAATTTCAGGTTCAAATACTGGAAAACTGGCTCCATATGACTACTTTCCAGACCTAACTAGGCAATAACATCTTAGTGTATATATATAATTTTATTGATATTCATCTATTTGATAATTAAAATAAGTATAGACCTACACAATCTGTTTTCTATAAGACAATGATTTTTAAAAATTCATGTCACATGCTTATTTATATTTGTGTATTTATTGTTGAATTGGCTCTGTATAGAAATATTACTCCATAACAGTGATCCCCAACCTTTTTGCATCAGAGACCAGTTCCATGGAAGACAGTTTTTCCATGGATGGTGGGTGGGATAGGAGGAGGGGCATCTTTAGGCATTAGATTCTCATAAGGGGCCCGTAACCTAGATCCCTCGCATGCACAGTTCACAACTGGGTTCTGAGAACCAAATGTCTCCACTGACATGACAGAGGAACTCCGCTCACCTTCTGCACTGCCACCTGTCTCTTAACAGTCCGCAGACAGAGAAGAGTCAGCAACCCGGGGTTGGGGTCTCCTGCTCTACAGGACAGATTCTCAGGTCAAGATGTGGCACTGAATTCTAGAGTAGCCATTGCCATATTCAAATAAGATAATCTGTAAAAGCATATTTCAAATTGTATAGAGAAATTCTTCCAGATAAAATATAAAATGAGTTTAGAAAAACGACTCAATCATACCAAGTTGCAGTAAAGCAAACTTGATTTACCAAACTATGGATAAATAAACTTGATGGAAACAAAGGTGAATGTGAGGCTATAGATAAAGTAATATTTAACAGAAATAATATTCTTATGAATTAATACTTATCTACTAAGTTCTAACTCATGACAGACTCTGATTCTAAAGATTAATAAAGAACATTCCCATATTTCAATAATGTACTGTTCTGGTGGAATGTAGAGACACAAAACCACATCATTATAATATAATTAATGCAGATTATATTTCAGAAATGTTCACAGAGCATTAAGAACATATATGGAGAATACACACATATGACAAATACCTTAGATTTGGGGATAACCAGTAAACAGTTTAAACTTTTAAAAAGAATAGGAAACCAAATATATCATCTATTTCTTCCACTTTAGAAAGGAGAATTATTTAAAATAGTAATGTACATAATTCAGAAGAAGCCTGGAATGAAAACTCATGGGAAGGTATATAAGAAATTAAAAAAGGAAGAGAGGAAGGGCACAGGAAGTAATAAATAAATATGTAAAAATCACATTTCTTGCATAATAACTTATGAAATCAAGATAATTTCCACCTACATTAAGCATACGTCTTTCAAAAGTATAAACCATCCAGGGTAGAATAGGTTCATGGACTCATTATCTATAAATCCATACAGATCTGAGACTCACATTAAGGTAGATACACAAAATTGAGGCATCTGCAAGTTTTTTTCATAATTATAAGTATGTTTAAGGTAACATAAACTCTCCAAAGCTGACGTGACAATAAGGGACAAGAAGAAAACCTCTAGCACATTGATAAACTTCCTACTTTTTTTTCTTTGCTGGTAAGTTTTCACCTGCTAATTGTTCCCTGAAAGGTACAGGATAAAAACTGTGTATCACAGAATGGTCAACAGAAGAAACAGTCTAAGACCAATGGACAGAGTATTAGAACACATTAAATGTCACTTCTCAAAATTTCTTCTTAATTTCTGAGTTTAAAAAGTCATATCAGCTTATATACCTATATCTGTATGTCCTATGACTATTGCTTTAAAATCTAATGCTATAATTTAATATCGTTAGAAAACAGTTTGCTAATTTTTAAAATTCTACCTGAAATACCTTGTACTGTCTTCTCTTCTATTTCATTACTAAGACCTTATGTCTCTAGCTTGAATCATGAAAATAGTCTTGGAAGTCTCTTCACTTCCAGTATCTCTCTGCTCTACTCTAACTCTGGATGTAGTCTGAAACCTTCAAGGACTACCTATCAAATAAGAATTAAGACCAAATTTCTTACTAACTTCAAAATCTGATACCAGTTGTTTCAAGTCTATTTTTGAAGGATTTTACAATTACTTCTACCTCAATGTTTAAGCATTCTTTATTTGAACACTACCCTTCCCCAAATCCTTTTCTTTTCCTTATTCTGACCACTTTGAAATGATCGTGGTCTCATCCCACCTCTGCTGCTGAATTCTACCTATTTTTCAAATTCCAACGAGAGAGGGAGCCTTCTTCATAAAACCTTGAATATGATACACATTTGGAGAATGTTCATGGAATTAATTTGAAACCTGTTCAGGTTATTCAATGTAAGAAACACTTGATAATAAAAAAAATCCAGATTTTAAGTGAATATTTCAAAATTAATTCATTGTTTCAGGAAAAGAGATAATTTTTCTTTTTGTTGAATTGAAATGTCTTTGAAATCTATTCAAGTTATTCAATGTAAGAAACTCTTGATAATAAAAAAATCCAGATTTTAAGTGAATATTTCAAAATTAATTCATTGTTTCAGGAAAAGTGATACGTTTTCTTTTTGTTGAATAGAAATGTCTTCTTGAAATTTCAATCCAGTTATTCTGAAAATTTTGCTTAAATTGGAATGTTTTTAAATGTTCTTTGTATCAAATTTATTGGTAATAAACTTCCTTATTTTCTATTTATTCAAGGACACTTTAGAGATTAGAACTATACAACTAGGTGTATATCTACAAAACCTTATCATGCTATATAGACCCTATGTGCACAGTTTTCATTTTACAATATGAAGATAAAAGGAGAATCATAGCTGATATCAAAACATATGACAACTGTGCCTATTCCATATTCTATAAAGTTCATCAAGCTATATTAGTTTATTTTTTTCTTGTGAAGAACCAAATTAATTGCTCAAGAAGTTCTGCCTATCAGAAATTATGTTAACTCCCTGGTGTCAAACTAAGGAATCTCCAACTATAACATTTTTGCCCAAAATCATCAATAGATTCACTGTTGAAATTGCTGTAGTCGACCATTTATTCATTCAACAAATACTTACTGAATATCTTTTAATGTCTTAGAGAAACATAATCTAAATTATGTATCAATAAGTTCCATTTAATTTAATTCAAGAAAAATATATTAAGTTTTACTCTATGTAAATCACTATCTTAACTAAAAAATGCCAGTTTTGCCATCATAGCTGTCATCACCTACCAGGAATGCCAAACATATACATCATTATAATAACTAAGGTTAAATAATGTAAAAATAGATATAGTATTCATTCAACATGACTGTAGAAAGTGAGGCCACAGTGCTACTAAAGTTCCACATAAGATGGATATAAATAGTTCACCTGTCTAGTCAGCTCCTTCATACTCAATCCATAACCACATTATAAAACAGTATCTTTCCAGATTTTAAGAATACCTGCTACTGATTTTATGACATAAACATTGAAATGTAACTAAAAAAATAGTTACAATTACTTGAAAGCATAAAACAAACAATAAAAAACATCAAAATACTTTATTACATCTACTGCCAAACATTACTCTCTTTTTCAGAAAAAATACAAAAATATTATCCACAAAAAAGTGCTTCTTTTTTATATATAAATGCAAGTCAACTTCTAATTTATTATCCTAAGTTGGGAAAATCCAAGCAGCTCTCTTTAATGCCCTAGCAGTTTTCATATTTTACATTCATATTCATCACATGCATCTCATCTAATCACACTATTTATTGTATCATTAAACAAACATAAATATTTCCATATCTGCTCACTTGTAAGGGGTACCTTCAATGAAGCTGACTTACCCTTTAAGTTTAATCCATTCTCTTAGATACAGTTCACAGCCTCTCTCCTCCTGCTAGTCCTTCCCCAACTATTTCAACATGGAGCACTTTTTTTTTTCTGTAAACTACTAGAGTACTTGTATTCTAAAATATAACATTTGGCATTTGATTAAATACAGTATACTATTCATATCCCCAGACAAACAGTTCATAGAAAGTAACACACATGTTATAAAACCTTTTTTTTTTTTTTTTTTTGAGTTGGAGTCTCACTCTGTTGCCCAGACTGAAGTGCAGTGGCCGCTGCCAGCCACTGCAGCCTCGACTTGCTGGGCTCCGGCGATCCTTCTGCCTCAGCCTTCCAAGTGGCGAGTGGCTGGAACTACAGGCACACGCTACCACACCCAGCTTTTGATTTATTGTAGAGATGAGGTCTCACCAAGTTGCCCAGGCAGGTCTCGAACCCGCGGGCTCAGGGAATTCACTCACTTTGGCCTCCCAAAGGTGAGGGATTACAGGCTGAGCCACCAAGTCCGACCTAATTTTTTTATTTATTGTAGAGATGCGGTCTCGCCAAGTTGCCCAGGCGGGTCTTGAACCTGCGGGCTCAGGCAATCCACTCACCTCAGCCTCCCAAGGCACGGGATTACAGGCTGAGCCACTGAGTCCGGCTATAAAACTCATTTTTTAAGCAAAGAAATTCAAAGTGATATTTTCTTATTTTGGTTATTTTTCTCTTCTAGTCCTTTTAGCAGTTCTTGGATACAAGGATAAGATAGACGATATTTATAAATAAAACCTCCTCCAATTAAAGTAATTCATAATTTAAATTTGGTAAATTATTCTGTGGTATTACAAATACTTTTGCAACTGTATAAGAAATTATTTTCTGAGTTTATAAACTTCTCAAAACTTTGTCTATTCCATGATTTACAAATGGATCCATGAAATATAGATCCATGGTGCAATTTGATTAATAAGCTCAAGCTAATTATGTCTCTGGGTGTTGATTGATTCCTTGAGGATTATTAATGTCCCCTACATTATTTTTTCATCTTATATTGGGCAAATGATAAAATCTGATCTTTTATCAAATATCAGTGCAGAGTCTATCTTACTAGAGCCAGCCCATTCTATTCTGAGCTTAAAAATTATGATGTTCTTTGTATCATGTCCCATATATTATAGATGCATTAAGATTAGTTTTCTCATCAAAGTAAACAAATTAAGTTTCTCATCAAAGTAAACAAATTAAGTTTCTCAGAGCAATATTCAAGAGTAGAAATGCATAGACATTAGATACAGTTTTTGTTTATCCGTCTACCTCTAAAGAGAATCCTAAGGCTTTGTAGAAAACTCTTTTAGAAAATAAAAATATAAGACTTCTTGGAGCTTTTATATTTTTTTTTAATTCAAGGGTACACTGCATTTCTTACATAGATATATTGCATGATAATTGGGTTTTGAATGCCATGCTCACCACATGGGTAACATGCTCAATAGAAGCCCAGATCTCACCATCATGCTTAGAGTTTTTATTGATATATTCTGAGGACTTTGATTTCATAAACAAGAATAGTTTATGAGAATAAGTTGTGTGACCTCAATATAAATTAATGGACATTGATAGTTATTAAGAACATGCATGATAACTCAAACATGATACTCCGGATGGACAGAAAAATACTCTGATTGGATATAATTTTTAGTGGGGTAAAAATAGGGAGACATTCTGATTACCTGTTTATTTTGACCTCTTTATTGATAAGTTGATACTACTTTTGGATGAGTTGGTTGCATGTTTTTCTTTTGATCCCAATACTAACCCCACCACATGCTCGCAAACATATATGTATATTTACTCACACATTTATTTATTTCATTAAAAAATCTGTCTTAAATATAGATTATCATGTAGCCTCAAATGTTATCTGGTCTTCTGTGGCAGACACTATATTCCCAATTGCTCCTTGAAAAAAATAAATGAATAAAATAAAACTACCATAATTTTACTAAGGTCAGTCCATTGCCCAGGTTAAAAAACAAACAAGCAAATAGAAAAATAACATTTCTCATCACCCTTATAAATAGAAATATCCACATGATGTAAACAAAGTGTTACTCTTGAGGTTCCAAGGAAGCTGACTCAGATGGTCTGTAACCTATTACCATTGCCTCTTCATCCTCCTTTCTTTTTGAAAGAAAAGCATAATGATTTGAATGTTAGCAAACATCTTATAAGCACAAGAACAAGAACCACAAACTGGAAATTGTGGCAGAGAAAGCTAAAAGGAGATTATTGCATCATTGACAAAATCACATTGTCATCATACCAGCGTTTGGCTGCCTATCTTGGACTTCTATTTATGTAGAAAAAAAGCAAATATAAAAATCTTTAGCACCTGCAATATGTAATCTAATGCAATTCTTACTGATACATTCTACTAAGTATTGTCAGAAATAAGACATTCAGAAAAACTCTTCTTAAACCTAAGCAATCAGTTTTGTTTGGTGACTTTAATGTTCAACTGGTTCATAGTTAAGACTGCATATAATACAATTTATACAGATGACCAGAGTGACAGTTTGAAACAAGTTTTCTTAGAGAATTTACCAGAAGGTTATATAACTATAAATTAAATACTTCCTGGGCAATTTATTAACATTTTCTTTGGATAACTTGTATTTTTGGTAATGCCTCTTTAATTTTCTAAATACTAAAATGATTAAGAACACATCTGCAGTGTAGATTTGGCACCTCAGCTATTTTTTTTTCCTTGCATTAAAGCAGACCCTGAATTGTAAGGACAAAATCTCAACTTTGTTTTTAGGCAATCTATTGGTCCATATCCACCAAGCAGTTGAAGAACCCTCTCTTCAAACTCATGTCCCCAGTCAATCTCCTCACATTATATAAAAATTCAGTTCCTAGCCAGGCTCGGTGGCTCAGCCTGTAATCCCGTGCTTTGGGAGGCTGAGGTGAGTGGATTGCTTGAGCCCACGGGTTCGAGACCCACCTGGGCAACTTGGTGAGACCTCATCACTACAATAAATCAAAAATTAGCCAGGTGTGGTAGCACACGCCTGTAATTCCAGCTACTCGGAAGGCTGAGGTGGAAGGATGGCCAGAGCCCAGCAGGTCGAGGCTGCAGTGGCCAGGAGCAGCCACTGCCTTCCAGTCTGGGTGACAGAGTGAGACTCCAACTCAAAAAAAAAAAAAAAATTCAGTTCCTGGGAAGAGGTATGGCGTGTGGCAGCCTAATTACAGGATTGGCAGGATCATTCTGGCTACTGTCTTCCAATGGCACAGCGGTCTACAATAGGCATGACTTGGAGGAGGCCTTCTTGAAAGTGCAGAAAGCCTAAGAAGATATGCACAACTTGAAGCGAAGCCCAAAGAAGGCAAACACTATGACTCTGTTGGTGTGATAATGAATACTGCAAGAAGCCATTCTGTAGACAATTCCTTCAGGAGGTAAAGAGCAGGAAAACAGGATGTGAGGAAAGATTTAGAAGATGAAAATTTAATCTAGGGATCATTGTTTACAGAAAACAATAGAAAGGATGTGATGATACGGTGAAGTACTTGGGGCCAAAAAGTTGTTAAAGTAGTGGAAGAACTCTTGGTATATAAGAAGCAAAAGGGAAACCTGATGAAAATTAGAAAACTCTTTATTACCTTTCAGAAAACAGCTGACTTTCCAAAGCTAAGAAAAACTGTTGGAAGCCGGCCACGGAGACCCACTGAGCGTTAGGGATCAGGAAGGGCCGTTGACCCTGAGACCACTAGGATGCGTTCGGGAGCTATTGACCCCATTTCCTCCCTCTTTCTACTCAGCACTAACCAGATTAAGCTCCTGTGAGCTCAAAACATAAAAATTCTGAGACTGGGACGAACACAAGCTAACTTTAGAAGCTCATTGCTCCCATTCTTCCACAAACTGCAGTTTTGGCTTTCACACAACTTATAATTCAAACTCAGGTCACATCTAAGAGCCTTAGTATTGGTCACAGGCTTCTGGGTCATGATCTTAGGATTTATTGAAGTTGAATAAATGGATTAAGGTTTCATCGATTAGGTTATGGGATTATACCTGAAAGAACATCCGGTGGGTGGGGAATGCCCCTCACACACCCAACTGTGTATAAAAGACCAGTTGTAATTCCCATTAAATGGCTTCTGCACTAGACTGGGGTCCAGTCTCTTTCTTTCTCTCTCTCTCTCTCCTCTCTCTCTCTCTCTCTCTCTTTCTCTCTTTCTTCTTCCCCCCAATCGCCGACGCCATCTCCACCTTTGGGGTACCCTGAACCCGGCTGGAGCTGGACTCTGGCAAGTGGCGCCTGAACATGGGGCCTCAAGGTAAGTTTTCTTTTTCTTTTTCGGAACGGATAGGACCTCACCCAGGGTGTCACGGACCCCTCTGTAGAGACAGGCAGAGCAAGGAAGGGTGAACAGTTTAAGAGCCATGATAGAATCATGGGCCAGAGTGAATCTAAAGAAAGGAACATGTCTACTAGTATTTTCAACATATTATCGAAAGAGGAACCAATTGGCTTGCCTTTTGCATTTTGTATGCCTTAGCTTTATGGAATATTATCCGAGATGCTTTAAATTCACAGCACAATTTCTCTAAAATGCCGGCCAAAAATAAAGACACTCCCCTGCTGGCTGTAGCCTCGGTGCCTCCTTTAGATGATGAATTTTTCCCCGAGGAGGAAATGGAGTTGGAGGAGGAAGTGATTGGGTATCATAAGCGAAAAAATCCTGGTAATGTTGCCAAGGTACCTCCTACCATACCCTTTACTAGAAATAAGGTGAAAACACCGAAATTCACATCTGCATATGTGTCTCCGGCTAATGTAGATATGCAGGGAACCAGAAAAAAAGACTGAGAAAGAGGGAGATTTTACCTTGTCTTCTTGCTTTCCAGTAATTTATAAGGAAGAAGGCACAGTAGACGAGGCACCTCACTGGGAGCCGCTATCATATAAATTAATTAAGGAACCTAAAGAGGCTTGTACTCGGTATGGTCCTATGGCTCCTTATACTGTTATTATTATGGAACAATTTGCCACTTGGTGGATGACACCACAAGATTGAGGACAACTTGCTAAAAGCTGTTAGTCAGGAGGAGCCTATTTACTATGGAAAACTGAATTTGAAGATCAGGTAAGGATCCAGAGGGCTGTTAACCAGCAGAGGGATCCAAATCAGTTTCATACTTCTAGCAATATGTTGTTAGGAAAAGGATTATATGAGTCAGTTTACAGTCAACTTATCTTACCCAAGGAAGTTTTACTCCAGGTAAATTCTTGTGCAAGTGAGGCTTGAAAGAAGTTACCTATTAATTCTACTCAGACTACCTCATTATCTGATCTTCAGCAGAAAACAGATGAAACTTACGAGGATTTTCTCTCTAGACTCACAACAGCAGTAAATAGAGTAATCTCTAATGCAGAAGCAGCAGATATCCTTATTAAACAGTTGGCTTTTGAGAATGCTAACAGTACTTGCCAAGCTTTGATTAGACTGATTAGAAGAACAGGACAATTAACTGATTATATCGGGCAGTGTGCTGATATTAACCCTGCCGTTATGCAGGGTATGGCAATAGCCGCCACCTTGAAGGGAGAAACTTATGTGCAATTTGTGCAGGGAATGCAAAATGGTAACAATAAATCAAAAAACAGCTCGGTTTTAACTTGTTATAACTGGGCAGCCTGGCCATATTAGTAGGGACTGCCCAGCTAAACAAGGGTTGCAGGAAGCCCTGATGCACCAACCTAATGAGAGCTCTCAACCAAAGTATCTGTGTCCTAGGTGTCAGAAGGGATTTCATTGGGTTAGGGATTGCAAATCCAAATTTCATAAAAATGGCACTCTGTTAACTAAATAACGATCTATGGTGCCGATTCCGGGAAACGGGCAGAGGGGCCAGCCCCGGCCCCAAATAACAATAGGGGCAGCTTCCAGCATAAACTCGTTTGTTCCCTTTGTCCCATCTCAGAATTCATCAGAGCCACCCGAGGGATCACAGGACTGAACCTCTGTTCCTCCACCACAACAATATTAACTCCAGATGTTCCAGTTAACCCAATTCCAATGGGAGTGAAGGGCCCTCTCCCAGATGGAATAGTGGGTATAATATTAGGAAGAAGTTCCTTGTCTCTACAAGGAGTTTCTATGATTCCTGGAGTGGTGGACTCTGACTACACAGGGGAAATCCAGGTACTTGTTGCTCCCCCTAGCAAAACTGTACAATTTTATGAAGGTCAAAGAATAGCTCAGTTACTACTCTTACCTTATCATAGAATGGGCAAGTCTCTAACCGATAAGCCCAGGGGTGACTCTGGATTTGGCTCAAGCAATTTCGCTTTCTGGTTTCAGGAAATTTCTAACTCCAGACCTCTAAAAGATTTATATATTCAGGAGTTAAAATTAAAGGTCTGCTAGATACAGGGGCTGATGTTTCTTGTATTGCTGGGAAAGACTGACTGTCTTCCTGGCCAACACAAGTAGCCCCATCAGGACTCATTGGTATTGGTCGAGTGCCCTCTGTAGCCAAAAGGTCTCAAATCTTAAATTGGACAGATAACAAAACTTCAGAAACCTTTTGTCCCTACATCATTCCTTCCATCCCCATTACACTTTGGAGATGCAATATTCTTGCTCAAATGGGCATGCTTCTGTATAGTCCAGATGACAGGGTGTCAGCGCAAATGCTACAAATAGGATGTGATCCCTTAAAGGGGCTTGGAAGGAACAGACCGGGCATAAAAGGACCTGTTCAGGTTGTAGAGAGGAAAGACTGGTCTGGTATTGGCTTTTCAAATTTGCCCTAGGGGCTATTGTTCCTGAGGCTGCTGATCCCATTACCTGGAAAGATGATAAACCAGTTTGGGTGGAACAATGGTCCATGCCCTCAGAGCAACTTAAGGCAGCAAGAGAATTAATACAACAGCAGTTGGAGGCTGGCCATATAGAGCCTTCTACCAGTCCTTGGAATACTCCTATATTTGTTATAAAAAAGAAATCTGGAAAATGGAGACTTTTACAGGATCTAAGAGCCATTAATGCCATCATGGAGGCTATGGGTGCATTGTAGCCTAGGCTGCCATCTCCAGTTGCTCACAGGATGCGTCAACTCCTGTTTGGATTCCTGATTGATTTATTCGAAATACCCCCGCTAACCTGAAGACTGAGATGGGTGGCATGGACCCTGTAGACTCAAAGGAATAGACGTGGAGCAATGCCTACCAACCATTACATGCTGAATAGGATTTGCCACACTCGGCTAAACAAGAATTGCACCATCCACCCTGCCAGTCAGAGGAAGAAGGAATACTGACACACCAATTGAGAGAACTTTCATTGCAGAACAAAAACTTCCCTCTCAGATTATCCCAAAATCAAGACAACACACTATCAGATGCTGTCTAAAAACTATAACAACGTCTTCAGCGTCCGTTGTTCCCAATTACCAGCATGGGAGCAAATAGAATTTCTGGCAGAAGAAGCAGGAGATATGGTAACTTCACAACATGCTAAAAATGTAAACAAAAGAAAGGTTTTCACTTCCTTTGTCCTCTCCTATTCCTCCTATAACTTCAATTCCTGCTTTTCCTACTATTCTTGTTTCTTGTAATCTGTTCTGTGAATCCCTTTGCCTTTATCTGGGAAGGAAGGGCAGGTGTCCACGGCCGTGGCACCTAGCTCTGACTTTCAGTCTTTCTCTTTAACCTTTGGAGAAGGGGCAGGTGCCAAAGGCCACGGCACCTGTCCCTAGCCTCCAGTCTTTCTCTTTTACCTTCAGAGAAGGGGCGGGTGCCAAAGACCACAGCACCTAACCCAGCCTCCAGACTTCTCACCCATCTTTTTTTTCCACCCACATGTCTCTTCTCCACATGTCTCTTCTCAAGCTGGTGGCTCAGACAAAGGACTTATGAAGGAAGCTCTTGTTCACCTCCCATTTGTTTCTAACAACACTGAGAAGGACTGGCTGATCATTTCACAAGATTCTGGATATCCAATATGGAGAGACTGTATTTATGACTCTAAAGTGGACTATTTTTTACCCTGTGTAAAACTCGACCTTATACTTCAAGGTTAGATGGGGAAAATCTCATCTCTGCTAGATGGCATATTAATGAATGGGTACCTCCAGTGTCAACACTGACCATAAAACGTCAAAATGATGTTTATAATTTGTCTTGTAAACCGGTGTATTAACTAATTGTTTAACTGATGTTTCTTATAAGGGATTTGTTGTTCTCAGACAGCCTCTTGTGAATATGGTTTAAAAACACTGTCAGAAAAGATTTTTGGAGTTACAGCCTTAATAGCTACTTTTTAGCTGTAGCATTACCTAAGGAAGTTCATACAGCTACGTTTGCTGATCAGCTATCTAAAAACATTTCTATTGCCATAGCTATTCAGGAAATCATAGACCAGAAATTAGAAAGTAAGGTTAATGTTTTACCAGTAGGGCAAGAACTTGTGACCTTAAAAATAAATTGGCTCTCCAATGTCACTCTGAGTTTAAATCTGTCCATACTTGGGACAAAGTAACTTGGAATTTGGAACCATTCAGACCTGAGTATAGACCTTACTGAATTACATCAAGAAATTCAGGCATCATTTGCTAATCAAAAATCATTAATGTCTATACTCATCAATGTGGGCATTTGCAGAGCAGTGATTCTTTTGTTTCTGTGTTTACTCCCAATCATCTTCAGAGTACTAAAGAAGAGCAATACGGAGTTTCATAGTTTCATGCTAAAAAATAAAAAGAGGGAGATGTTGGGAGCTGGCCACGGAGGCCCACTGAGCGTTAGGGATCAGGAAGGGCCATTGACCCCAAGGCCACTAGGATGCATTCAGGAGCTATTGACCCCATTTCCTCCCCCTTTCTACTCAGCACTAACGAGATTAAGCTCCTGTGAGCTCAAAACATAAAAACTCTGAGACTGGGATGAACACAAGCTAACTTTAGAAGCTCATTGCTCCCATTCTTCCACAAACTGCAGTTTTGGCTTTCACACAACTTATAATTCAAAACTTGGGTCACATCTAAGAGCCTTAGTATTGGTCACAGGCTTCTGGGTCATGATCTTAGGATTTATTGAAGTTGAATAAATGGATTAAGGTTTCATTGATTAGGTTATGGGATTATACCTGAAAGAACATCTGGTGGGTGGGGAACGCCCCTCACACACCCGACTGTGTATAAAAGACCAGTTGTAATTCCCATTAAACGGCTTCTGCACTAGACTGGGATCCAGGCTCTCTCTCTTTCTCTCTTTCTTCTTCCCCCCTAATCGCTGATGCTGTCTCCACCTTTGGGGTACCCTGAACCCGGCTGGAGCTGGTCTCTGGCAAAAAACTAATAAAATACCTTTACATATGATTCTGACCAAAGGTGGACACAGGCACTGATGTAAAAGGAAGAAAGAAAAAAAAAAAAGAAATATGTGTGTGTGTGTGTGTGTGTGTGTGTGTGTGTGTACACACATATATAATAAATAAGTGAAAAAATATATAAATGTATGTAATCTTCACAGAGGGCACTAGGACCATCTTGGTGACTGAGCAAGAAGAGAACCATCCAAATCGAATTATGCTTTGACAAATTATAACCATGTTAATTATAGTAATCATGACCAATTTTATTACAAGGAATTTAAAGCTTACCCTTAAAGTAAAACGATTGAAAGCCTGGCTACTGCAAAAAAGAGAATCTGAGTTTTCTCCTCTAAACTTATCAAGATAATGAGATCACAGACCACTACTATGATAAGTTCAAGAATGATAAAGTAAGACTGAGAGAAGCTGGAGGGTACTGGAAAATGTGCCTATTTTTAACTTTGATGAGTATAGGATATCATGTAAATAGAACACACGAATGTACACATACCATACTCACTAGAAGCCCACCCATTTGTTAATAGGTAGGTCTAAAAACTGGGCCTCTGTAGTTCTACTTTTTACATGCTGGGGTTGTGACTGAATTTGTAAATTTTTTAGACAAAACAAAGTATAGTTCTTTCAAATGAACAAGCAGTGAGTGTTCTGTGAACTTCCCGCTGATGTGTTTTCCCACTTAAGTCAGCAAAAAGAAATATATGTGGAGTGTGAAGTTTTATTACATGTATTTCAAAAAGTATTTATTCCATAATTTCTTTTATTCAAATAGCTGACTTGGGACTCAAAATCTCATTATTCATTGAAATCTAATTTGGAAAATCTAGAAGGTACCATAAAAACCATTTTCTGGCTTTTACAAACTTGCTTTATCCATTCGTTTAAAAATGTATTTCAATGTTTAGCATTTTAACTTTTATTTTATTTGCTAAACAAACTTAAGCAGGTGGCTGAAAATATTTATAAGCAATTTTTACCTAATAGGTAGACTTGCTATAAAAACATGTGTTCACCCATAACAGTTAATAATGGTTATCTGCAATTGTGGTACTTTTAAGACTTGAATTAATTGTTATGAAATACTGATCAAAATCTTGGTGAATAAAAACAATGTTTATGCAAGATATTTATGTCTACAGATATTATGGGCATGAATCTTAATACTGTCAAAAATGTACCTAGACCACTTATGTACCCCATTCTGACTTGTACCCCCCATCTTTAAAATAAATTTTAAAAGAACTATGAGCAGTTCATATATTCTGGGTCCTTTGAATGTGCCCTTAGATTAATCCATTCTGTCAGGGCCCTTGATCTATATTGCTATATTGCTTTGCTTAGCCTGTTCCCATTGGAATAATCATTACTGAACTTTATTTGGGCATTATAGCATTAGCCACATGAGAGCATGGTGCAAGCACATCCTTTAGAAATTCATTTTTAAATTATCTGTAGAGGTTTATTGAAGGAATTGCTCATTACATGACACACTTGCATATTCATTTGTTCTTGTCTCAGTCTTTGAAATATGTGTGCATCACCTAGTAATCAGTTTATATTTAAGTTATGGACACGGAGAATTGTGCAATTGATCTTATTTTGCTTTCCCACTTTCTGTTAGAAAGTACAGAACCATATTTGTAACCCACCTCATGTGAGTACATTGCATGTTTTGACATTTCATGTACCGGTCTTATTCTTACAATCTTGTATTATTCCCTTGACCTTATTTCCTTTGAATTCCTTCCCTATTAATTTTATTATTATTACATGATTTTTCTGTTAAGTACTAAAATTTTTCTTTGGTCGTTAAGGCATTTTATACAAACATCATAAAATAAATATTCATCTATGCATTCATTCAATAAGTATGTATTGAGAACTTACATTATACCAGGACTTGTATAAAGGTGCTGGTTTTATAATGGAGAATAAGTAGCTTTAAAGAACTTCTCTTATAGATGGAAAAACTTATTCAAGCAAGTAATTATAATATAAAGCAGTAAGTATCATCATATGTACAATGTCCAGGAGCAGCATAAAGTAGAGAGTAATCAATTCTCTTTCAGAGGAAAGGTGTTGTGTCAGTCAAAATCCTGCCAAGAAAAATGTCATTCACAAACTAGATACTTTCATAGGAGTTTTAAAACAGGTATTATTTGAAAGGGCCCAAGAAAGAGTTAGGAAGAGATGACGCAAGTCCCTGAGACTTGCAACAACAGAGAGCCTTTAAACACCTGGACCTGAAGAGGCAAGAGGGAAAGTGGCTTCAGGAATCCAGAGAAGATATGTGCTCAGAAAGAGCACCCTAAAGGAGAGTGAAACAGTACAAAGGGCTTTGCAAAGAGGGAGCCAAGAGAATAAAAGCTCTGACCTCACTTGACCCTCCTCCTCTTCTCCCATCTTCCACTGCCTCCCGTTAGTCAAACTTAACAGGAAGCCAGAGAAAAAGTGTATTAGTTCCCTAGGGGTGCCATAATAAAGTACCACAAACTAGTTAGATTTAATCAACAGAAGCTTATTGTCTCATAGTTCTGGAGGCCAAAAAATCAGGTGTCAGCAAGTTTGGTTCTTGTGAGGTCTGTGAGGAAGAATCAGTCCCTGATTCTTTCCTAGGTTCTAGTAGCCTCAGGCATTGCTTGGCTTGTAGATGGGATTCTCTGTCTCTTCACATCATTTTCCCTTCTTTCAAATCTGTCTTTGTGTCTAAATTAATGCTTTTTTAAGGATACCAGTCATATTGGATTAGAGCCCACCCCAAAGACCTCATTTTAACCTGATTACCTCTGTAATGACCCTATTTCCAAAGAGATCAGATTATTTTAGGGGGAGGGAACAAAATTCAACCCATAACAGCAAAGAATTCCATTAATGTAATGTATATATTAAATAATAGCATCATTTTACTTATTATTGATAGATACGGCCTAGCAGTTTTCAATAATCTGCTAATCAACTACGTTATTAAAGAATGGAATCATTATCTTTGGCAGAATACTTTTATAGAGTATTAGGGTAAAGATTTTTTCAATTTAACTAAAAATCAGAAGAATTTAATTGAGCCTCACTGGTCATGGATGAAATTCATTTACTAAGTTTAAACTGTTTCTAAATTTTAAAGACTAAAAGAACCATGATTTTTAAATTTTATTCAACTACATCCTTTTTATCTTACTTTACAGTCATACTGCTAGAAACCTTGATTTTATTCTATTATCTTAAAATATAGAAATTTACTTTCTTAAAAGTCTTCCTAATTTGATTCCCCTAAATTATTACAAAAGCCATCTACCCAGAATTAGTTTTACCTTTATTACCTTTAACTTCATTTTAGGCCACATATTTAACATTACTGTGTAAATAATTAAACACCTGCGACAATTTCAACAGGTTATAGACATGATCATTAAAATTTTTGTTCAGGATCACTACTTTGTGAAAAATTCATGTGAAATATATTCATCTGAATTAACTCATGCATTGTACAAAATAAAACCACAGTGTGAACCTTAACATCAATTTCACATTATAAACATTAACCAGTACTATACTCATACAACAATAATTTAGAAGGAAATGCAATGTGAAGTGAAATTCAATTTTGTTTAAATTGTCTGCAGTTTTACCCAAAAAATACTTTGACTTAGTAGAAACTCTTAAAATGTGAATCTCTTTTCATTAGCAAACTGAAAAATAAAATTTAAATAAGCACTTATATGCTAACCTCAATCAAAATAGAAAAAAAATCAAAATTTTTTCTAACTTTAAAAGAAAGCATGTGAAGTATAACAGTTTTTAATATAAAACTAAACTTGTTTTTGCTTTGTTTTTTTTGAGTTGGAGTCTCACTCTGTCGCCCAGACTGGAGTGCAGTGGCTGCTCCCGGCCACCACAGCCTCGACCTGCTGGGCTCTGGCGATTCTTCCGCCTCAGCCTTCCAAGTAGCCGGAATTACAGGCATGCACTACCACGCCCGGCTGGTTTTTTTGATTTATTGTAGAGATGAGGTCTCGCTGCCCAGGCGGTTCTCGAACCCGCGGGCTCAGGCAATCCACTCACCTCAGCCTCCCAAAGGCGCGGGATTATAGGCTGAGCCACCGAGCCCGGCTACACTAAACTTGTAAAAGAAAAGTAGATTTGCCTGCAATTAATATACAAAGAGAAACAAGGCAGTATTTTATTTTGCTTCTAAATTAGAGATGGTTTAACATAGACTTCAAGTAATTTTAATGACGATATGAAGATGAAGAAAGTACTAGGTTACATTTCTTCCTCCTAAAGAGCTAGGAATTTCATGGCAACCTCTCCTGTACTGCCAGTTCACAGGATCTTTCCTTCTCAGTTCCTTATCTTCTTATTGTTGGCCTTGCTTTAAGTTTTAATCTATTCCAATCCAGGTTACTATGCACAAAGAGGTTTCTTGCATGTTATCATATTTAGTTATCACATTTAATCTCTCTGGCCCCCAGAAGTATGCTCTGTGATATTTTCTCCAATTATCTGAAAAGGAAAGGGAAGCTAAGTAAAATGTGTAAGACCTAACTTGGGTTTCAGTGCTCTACCAGAAAGTTTTCCTCCTCTGCTCATCACCCTCCCACCGCCCACACACTGATATTCATATCCTTTCACACATAGACTGAGATAGATACTCTTCCTCTGGGCCCAGAAACTTCCTTCACATTATAATCATCTCTTTTCTTGTCTATTGCTCTGAATAGAAGGTAAGGAGACTGACGGCAGAAAACATCATGTATTGATTTTTATATTTTCACTTACACGTCATGTTGCACACATTCAATTAATACTTAGTGACTTAACTTTCTGAAGGTGACGTGGCCAGTAATGGGGGGAATAAAGTCTAAACCAAACTATATTTGATTTTAAAGTCACGGCTGACTTCTTAACCCAAGCATACTCCACAGTTCTGGGGCTGGGGGGGGATATATTAAATTAAAAATGAAATCAATATGTTTACTTTAGTTCCATTAATCTATTTGGTATTCTAAATCTATAAATAAATTTAGGGTAAGCAATGAAAATCTTCACCTATATGCTAGAGTATTCTTAAATATTGAAGACAGAAAGATGAACTGTTTATACAAGCTGATGTAACATATTCTAGAAGGATATTTTTCTTCCAAATCTCTGTCTGACCTACCTTTCTTAAATCTCATCGTTATTGGTTCACGCTTTAAATTAAGGTTCTCTGCTCTGGCAGGCATCTAATAATAATAATAGTATTCTTGTGAAGAATACTACAAATAGCTTATATTTCATATGTATGATATTTTTGTTATAGCGAATGTTTTATCCTAGGGCTGACTAATTGTCTCTGTGCACCATTACTGTAGATAAGCTGGCTTTCATTACTGGGTCTAACTAGGTGATAAATATTTTGATACTATTCTTTAAAAAATATATTTTCACTTTTATTTTGGTTATTCAGATAAGTTTAAAAGGAGGGAAAAGTTGGTATCATTATATCAGTTTTATCAATGTGGTATTCAAATTTCGGGGAGGTAAAGTAACATTCCAAAAGCTCATGTTGCTAAACAAATGTTAAAAATATATAAAAATAGGCAAAAATCTTTAAAATGAGAAAGTGAAAATACACCAAATGTTTCTTTCTAAAGTTTGCCTTATAGCCCACAGTATCTTCAAAATCTATGCACTCTGACAAGATAATTCTTTCAAAATGTCTTTGCTTGTAACTTTGAGTCTCAATGATAAGAAAAGTATAGACCACATCACTAAAATTGAAAGCACAGGTTCTAAAGGGAAGTCTAATTGACATGATAATTAAAGATCACAGATATGATTAAGAGTAAAAGTAAGCAGCATTTCGTAAGTTGCCATTAGCTTTATGGATTTCAAAAGTTGCATAGGGGCAAATGGGACAAGAAATATCCTTCTCTTAGACTGAATTCAAACATACCAAATAATGGCTTCTACTTTTGAGCTTTAAAATTAAAAGCAGATAATTATCTCCTCCATTCCAGTGGGTTAATATTTTTACTGTTCCCAAGGTCCTTTTCACACAGTATAAAGAAGAAAAAGTTAATTGTGATACATTAGCACAATATTATTTTTTCTAGTTTAATATGTTTAAGCACCTCTTTCCTAAACATTTTTTTTACTGCACACTAACTTAAAAGAAAGCAGAACTCACTGTCTCTCTCACCTCACTACTTTACTCTTCCAATATTTATGAGCTAATTAGTCACTGATTGGGTAAATAATGAATAACAAGAATGAATCAGATACCAGGTAAAGCCAATTTTATGGTTCCATTAAAGAATTGAGAAGTGGGGAGCTGGTATAAAGGTCTCTATGGAAGGTTATTGTAATAGTGAAGCTGTCCAGTGTATTTTATTTTAAAAGTAGGCTCTGTTCACCTAAAATGTGTCAAAGTAAGAAAGGAAATACTAAATAGCTTGGGGGAAAGGCATTAGCAATTAATGACAACTGGTGAAAAATTCAGAAATTGTGACTTTACTGAAGCCAAGTCATGTTGATAAAATCTAAATGGTGGAATCTTAAGCAGAACACCAAATTGAAGCAAAGAAAATCAAAAGCCCCACATGAATTTTAAAAGAGATGAAAATAAACATTTTCTCATAAGGTAAACTCTGAAGTAAATCTAGTATTTCCCAAAGTTGCCAAATCACCTTTTTGTTTCATTATAAAGATTTTGTTACAATTTCACAGCATCATCAGTTCCAACTAGGCAATTTTATACCCTTTGTTTTTTATTGTTAGGTTAATTTTTTATGTATTTTACAAATTTGTTAAAATCTTCCCATATCAAGGTGATAAATTATAGATGTGACTGTTGTACAGTATTTTAAGTATCTTAAGGCTACTTTAGACTCCTAAATAAAGAATTCTGGATTGCTCTGTCTCCTCACATACTTAATTTTTATCTGCACTGTTATAACTATTATGTAAACATACATAATAATAGGAATACATTAGAAGAAAGACACTGCAAATGAGCCAACACTGACCTAGAAGTCAGAGTATTCTGTTTGAGTATAAACTCAGTGTTTATTGAATCTGTAACCCAGGTAAAAGTTTTGCTTTTTAGCTCCCTGTTTTGAGTAGCGAGGTAAATCGGGTCCCACTCCTAAATTATTGTTTTCACACATGTTTGAAAATATTGTGTAAATCATATAGCACTAAATACACTAAAAATTAAATGAAGACCTGTTTCAAGTCACATTATATAACAATGATATTAATTTTCAGGAAGCATGAGGAAAGTCACATATTGAAGTATGTTATTTTATGGCTTTGAGGCAATGATGTGTTATATATTTTAACATGCTAAATGATTTTGGAGCATTTTCAAATAACTTAAGTGAAAAAACTAATTTTATCTGTATTTGAAAGAATAAGTCATTATTCTTATGTAGACAAGAGATGATTCTTCATCTAAAAAGTGATATCTCTAATTTTGACAAATTCTCTCAATTAGCAAACAGACTATTATTTTTTAAAAAACAAATGGTACTTCTACTTCTTTTTTTTTTTTTTTTTTTTTTTTTGAGTTGGAGTCTCACTCTGTCGCCCAGACTGGAGTGCAGTGGCCGCTTCCGGCCACCGCAGCCTCGACCTGCTGGACTCCGGCGATCCTTCCGCCTCAGCCTTCCGAGTAGCCAGAATTACAGGCATGCGCTACCATGCCCGGCTGGTTTTTTTGATTTATTGTAGAGATGAGGTCTCGCTGCCCAGGTGGTTCTCGAACCCGCGGGCTCAGGCAATCCACTCACCTCAGCCTCCACAGGCTGAGCCACCGAGCCCGGCCACTTCTACTTCTTAAATGCTCCTCTAATTTGTTCTGTACTTTCTTCATACCCTTTGTTTTACCCTCACTCTTCTGTTGAGGCCTTAAAATAGCTTCCTCATTGAAATAGGGAACTCCTCTCACTTCAGACTCCTCCATTGCCGACCATTCTTTATGTCTCCAAGGTTTTCTCTGTTCATAAATTACATCCCGGCACTCTACTAGGTTCAGTTAAAGATCATTCTTTTTTGTCTACTGAATAAAATTAAATCATTGTACAACCTACAAGACTCTTACTTCCCTTTCCCTTTAATTTCTCTCTACCCTTCTACTTTTTTCACATGAACCCTCTGTCAGCTACACTTGCCAGTAACTCAAGTATATAATTCATTCCTTTCTGATTTTTTCTGAATGCTAGAATAGATTATCTTTTGTAGTTTACTTGGTAAACCCCTAAACTATTTTTTTTTTCAAATTCTGTTGCAGTATGACATCTCTGAGGTGCTTTAGCTGATCATAGTTAGTCTCTCCTCTATTTGTCCGAAACATTGTGTTCATAGGATTTTAAAAACTTGTCCTACTTGAGTTATTTGTTATATATAATTTTTCTCACTAGACTGTGGGTCCTTCAAAGGCAGGGATCACAAATCTTATTATTTTTTCTGTTTTTTTTTTTTTTTTTTTTTTTGAGTTGGGATCTCACTGTGTCACCCAGACTGGAGTGCAGTGGCACGCTCCCGGCCATCGCACCCTCGACCTGCTGGGCTCCGGCGATCCTTCCGCCTCAGCCTTCCAAGTAGCCGGAACTACAGGTGCGCACTACCAAGCCCGGCAAGTTTTTTTTGATTTGTTGTAGAGATGCGGTCTCGCCAAGTGGCCCGGGCGGTTCTCGAACCCGTGGCCTCAGGCAATCCACTCGCCTTGGCCTCCCAAAGTGCTGGAATTACAGGCTGAGCCACCGAGTCCGGCCAATCTTATTCATTTTAAGAAAATACTGGAGGGATAAAACATTTGTGGTCATGCTCCATAGTATAGAAATGTGAAGCTTCAATAATTTATTTGCTTTAATGTTAGAGCAGGCAAAAATGTTTGAAGAGAGTATTGATCATTTAGCAGTATTCTTCCTTTTTTTTTGAGTTGGAGTCTCACTCGGTCGCCCAGACTGGAGTGCAGTGGCCGCTCCCAGCCACCACAGCCTCGACCTGCTGGGCTCCGGCGATCCTTCCGCCTTAGCCTTCCAAGTAGCTGGAACTACAGGCACGTGCTACCATGCCCGGCTAGTTTTTGATTTATTGTAGAGATGAGGTCTTGCCAAGTTGCCCAGGCGGGTCTTGAACCCGCGGGCTCAGGCAATCCACTCACCTCAGCCTCCCAAGGTGCGGGATTACAGGCTGAGCCACCAAGCCCGGCTAGCAGTCTTTTTTGTGGGCATTTTTACTAGTTTACTACATTTTTGTAAAAGAATGTGGTCTGCAGCCATTAATATTTAGCCGTTAAAGTTTGATACTGCAAAATGTAACCAAATATAACCTAGGAATCATTTGCATTCAATTTTTTGAACAAGATTGGGATAAATTATATTTATGGAGAATGGCTTTAAGTATATTCATTTTTTCCATCTCCCATTCTTGGAAATGAGGCAAAAGCTACCCTTGAGTTAAAACAAATAATAGAGTGTTATATATGTTTTATTTTTATCACAACATATGGTACTAAGGCACTTCTAAACTGAGTATTAAGAGATTATCCTACAGTATTTGTTGTCCTTCAGCCAAGGTGATCAGAATCTCTCTAGTATGTTCATGTGGACTAGTGTACAATATTCTGTGCTGAGCTTTTTATAAAGGGGATATTTTATTATGCACCATTTAATTTATTTGGACAGTGCTGAATCTGCACTTTTCCTTGAAAATGGTACTTTGTAAAGAAAAATTTTTGTAATTCCCTGTGCTAGAATACATTCCTAAGCATAGGTTCTCTTTTCTCTTGTAAATTGCCCTTATTCAAAGTGGCTGTGAGACAAAGTACGCTGCATGAACCGACTCTGGAGACTATGTCACTGACAGAGACAAATGAGTCTTAATGAGTTTAGAGGAGGTCTGACAGTTAAGATGTTGAGCTCCAAGGGAAGAGCAACTGCTCTGAGGATACAATTCTAAATTGTGTCAGGTTCAGATCAGTTTTGGAAAAAATCGATGCAATTGGAGTGTGTGATATGTGTTTTTTTCCCTAAGTCTTTTTACTTTTTAGTAAACATTGCACATCTTTAAAATGAGAACTTATTAGAAAAATAACAACACTTACTTGTTCACTGTAACTAAGAAATACAATCAATCCTTCAAAAGAAACAAATAAAAGCAAAATCATCTCACTAAAATTGCAGGCTCCAAGTCAGTTCTTTTCTACACCCTCTGAACTTAAACTTATTCCAAGGAGATACCTTGGTAAAATGTCATTTCAAGTTGCTGTCAGTGTAGTGATGTCATGAAGTCTAGCTCTTCTTTTCTTTGTCAAGAATTCTGGTAATAGTCTCTCATGTACTGATTTGCCTTTCCAAGATGGGGGATACTTTCTTGGTTCATACTCTCACTAACTTTCTCCAGCATTTCGTAAGAAATACGAATTATTTTCATTATACCAAAATCCCACATGTGCTCTCTGATAAGCTCCAGCTAAACCAAACAGAAGCATGGCAAGAATTAGAGAAAGGCTCTCTATCCAAGCCGATAAAGGTAGAAAAAAGAAAAGCATTGGCACTGAGGAATAAAACTTGGGGGCCAGAGTCTGAGCTGGAGTTAATCTTTTCTCACCACTCAGGGTAGGGCCTTTGTGCATTTTACAAACTACACAATCCTACTGGTGGCATTGTTTCCAGAAGATAAAGAGAATACTCCATTAATGGAGTACAGCAGGGCACAATTCTATGGGCTCAAAGCCATCTGTTGAGTGGCCAGTGGAGGGGAAAAGAGTGGAGTGGCATAATGTTGTTCCTCAATTCTAAGATGCTTTAACTAGAAGTATTTCAGATTTGCAAGCTGAGCAGATTTCTTGTCTCAGCCACCTATGGACTACTACACAATATTCACACTGTATACTCAAAGTGTTAATTTCTATAGGAAAGTAATACATCAGTGGCTATGTGTGGAAATTAGTGTGACTTACCAGAGTTTACTATAAATTATTTCTTCCTGAAATGTTAGAGCGATCCTAACATGCTCCTGAAATGGAGAAATACATAAGTAACTTACACAACATGCCAGAGACCAGCTGTTAAGTAATGGCCTGATAAAAGTTGATGAAAGAATATGACAAAGATTGAAATGTGGGTGTAACTTAACACGGCCAAAAGTTAAGAATTTGACTCATTTTGCATAAGCTGGGTCAACAAAATTGAGTGTAAGGAATTATTTTGACAATCTTATACTATAAATTCATATTATAAGTTCATCTGCTAAATAGTCCATTTTTATTGATTACAAAAACATGGTTTCTTTTCAGAGCAGAGAAAAGAAAAGATGTTGGTCCAAATAAAACATTTCTTCTAAACTGTAAAATTCAAAATGTGAAAACCACTTTAAGAATAACAACATATTTTAGCAGCACATACATTAATTATATGCCTGACTTGAAAGTCATTGGAACAATAAGACCTGACAACCATATTTTCTCAGAAATATCAGCATTCTTATCAGTGCCAGAATTTACATACTGTGAAATTAAACCATGTACTATAAAACTGAAAAAATAGCATTATGCCTTTATTTTAAAAGACTACAAATCATTCAACAATCTTAATAAGGAAAGGATATTTTAAAAAGGTGAAAAAATGAATGATATTTAGATGTTCTTATATGGAAATATAAAACTAGAGATTATCTTAGAGCACAAATGTAAGAAACATGTTTGACCCTAATTGATATAATGGATGAGAATGCCTGAAAATAGTCTTTGATGATATTCTTCCAAATTATAAAGATAATAAAAAAGCAAATATAATTCACCATGTCTTATTGTTATGCATTAAATAATTTTTTAATGCCCAGATATTTTCCATAAAAATCTTGTCAGCGTTAAAGTTAAAAAAAGTCTATAATATAAAAATATACATATATGCATACTTATATACTAATTATGTGCATTATACACATGATTATTTTTAAACATTTCTGGTAATCTTATTCCTTCTTGTACATCTGAGTTTCCATCTGGTGCCATTTCCCTTCAGACTTAAGAACTTACTTCTCAGGGTCTTGTAGTGCAGGTCTCAGTGGTGAAATCTCCCAATTTTTGTCTAACTAAAAATTACTTATTCCTATTTATTTTTTAAGCATTGTTTCTATGGATACAGAATTAGCTGGCAAGTTTTTGGTTGCTGCTTTTGTAGTTCTTCTACACACCTCCTTTAAAAAGATATTATTCCATTGTTTCTGATAAAAAGTCCACTGTCATTTGCATCATCTCCTCACCCTCTTATGTAATTTCAAGATTTTCTCCTTAATTTTAGATGTCAGCAGTATGACCACAACGTACCCAGATGTGGTTTTCTTTTTTTGTATTAATCATTCTTGGTATTCATTGAATATCTCGGTTCTTAAATTAACGTCTTTGGGAAGTTTTCAGCCATTATTTCTTCAAAATATTTTTTCTGCCCAATTCTCTTCTCATCTTAGTCTGGAATTCCAATTACATTGTTAGTCCACTTGTATTGTCTGTGAGGCTATACTTATTATTCTTCAAGTTTTTTTTTCCCCTTTCACATTAGATAAGTTTTGTCTTCAACTCGACTGACCTTGTTTTCTGTGAACTCCAATCTTCTCAAACTTACACAGTGATTTTCTTGTTCATTTCAATTACTGTATTCCCAGCATTCGAATTTTCATTTTATTCTTTTTATAGTTTTTATTTGTCTGTTGAGACTCCATTCTGATTCCATTCATTATACTCTTATTTTCCTTTAAGTTTTAAAATATATTATAGCTGCACTAACATTCTTGTCTGCTAATAGAAACAATTTAATTATGCCATTGTCATAGCCTATCAACTGCTTATTTTCTTATGCATAGGTCACAATTTTCTCTTTCTTCACATAGATACAGATTTTAACTGAATAATGAATATAAGTAATCAGAAGTTGAAGTAAACATGGATTTGTTGTTTGTCTCTAAAAATATTTTTTATTCTAAGAGACAATCTACTTAGCTGAACTTGAACTCTAAACTCACCATCCCATAAGGTTGACAACAGGTAAAAATCTCCAATCACTTCTTCCAGCTGTTATTTGCTGCTTTTTCCCTAGTCCTCTCCAATCTCATGTACAGTTTTTAATCCAACATGCATAATTTATAGGTTAAAGTTTTAAACAGATTTTGTACTAAGATTTAGGTGTTCCACCCCTTCTGAGAGTCCCTCCCTTTCAGGGGGATCTACCCTTAAATTTATAGCTGTTTGTTTAGTTCCAAACTCTGTCCTCTTATGGTCCAAGCTACTAAACTACAGCTTTCTATTCTCACGGCTGTACTAGGGTTGAGGCATGTTATAGATCATGAAAAACAAGACGGTGCAGTTCCTTTCTTTTAAACAATGTAAAATGTCTACTCAATTCACAAATAATAAGCATGTATTGAATAACAAATAGAAAGTAATATCTAAGATTCTGTATACATATGTTACCATTTATCCTTCAATGCTGTGAAGCAGATACTTATATTTTACTCATTAGGAAATAAAATTTCATTAATCTAAACCCTTTACCCAAGTTTACATAGTGACAGAACTAGGATCTGAAACTTCATGTACCTATATATCCCATCATCTTTCTAAGTATTTGATAAAAAGACTTAGTCTGAGTTTATCTACTTCATTTGCAATCTTCAATGAATATTTTGAAAGCCCAGTAAGATAAAAAACACTCAGCTCACATAAAGAAGTCAGCAAAGACATTAAAATTATAAAACCAGTGCACATATTCAAATTGATAGTCAGTAGAAAACATACAAACTAAAAGAAGATTCTAGCAGTGACTAAAGAACCAAGGAAAATCCATGCTTATTAAATGCACTCAAAAACAATTTTAAGATAAGCCTGGTCCTGGAGTGGTTAGATCCACTTGCTAGTTTCTAAATTTCAGATACTGAAAATAGAATTTCTAAATTACATATTAATTTTGTGTCAGTGGACTTTCTTTCCTTTCTCAATGTGACAATATTTTTCTCCTCATCCTCTGACATCCAAGAGAACCTAATTTGTAAAGAGAAGAATTATAAGATCAGCAGGTTGGGGTTTAAAACCCAGGCTCAATACTTTCTATTTGTAAATTAGGACTTGTCTCACAAATCTCAAATTCTTCTAAATCTTTCTAAACATCAGGATCATCATCTGTCAAATGAGAGTAATATCTATTTCTTTTTTAATTTTTATTTTAAAGATGTGGAGTAAAATTCAGGGTTAGGTTCACAAATGGCCATTGTACAGGTAAAGTTTGGATCCCACTTTGGTCCCCACTTCACCTTGCTTGAGATCAAGTACTCTAATTGATGAAGTGTGTCCCCCTCTGGCTGTTACCCACTAAAGAATAATACCTATTTCTTAGATTGGTTTAAAGTACTAAATAGCCTCTGACACACAGTCGGTGTTCATAAAATTTGGTTGCTTACATTTCCCCTTCCTTTTTCCCAAATGATCTATTTATATTTATAAAGCATTTTATTTTCAAACTTTAAAATGAGCTTATGCATAATAGAAAATATGGGAAACACATAAAAATAGAAATAGGAAACTATACGCAATAGTCCATTATTCGAATATAGCTATTTTCACATAAACATGAACGCATACACACACATATACACGTTTTTGCATAACTCTAGGAAAACTAAATGCATATACTTTTCACTTGCATTATTAAGATTAGAAAATGCCAGTGTTTTTAATTATATATATGTTACACATGTGCATATATATATATCATACATACCTATATATATATAAAATGCATAAAAGCTTCACAATATTTCACTGTCAGAACAAACCCCAGCTTACTTAATCAATCTCTAATTTTAGGGTATTTGGTTTATTTCCAATTTTGCACAATGGTAAAGAATGCTGCAAAGAACATCTTTTCAAATAGAGCTCTTGTTTACCTTTTTTGTTCATGCAGATGAAATTTAAATATAGAAGTAAAACAGAATATAATTTGTTTAAGACTCCAGTTAAAATTGTTTAATGAATTTTTCAGAGTTATGTAAATGCATATAACAAGCAAAAATGTATGAGTTATTTTTCCCACAGAACTTATCCTAGGTTTAATTACTCTTATTTTCATATTTTTTGCTAAAATATATAAACATACTATCTCAATATTTCATTGGATTTGTTTATCATTGAGTTTTTATTATTTACCATGTGTTTATGCCTACATATATCATAATGTACAAATTGCACATTTCCCTTATTTGTATATGATTTCTATTTTTTCTTATTGAAATAACTGTTTAAAATCCACATATCCTAATTGCAATAATCTGAGAGTAATACTCAATGTGTTCTGCTTTATAAAAATAGTTCACTGTGTATGTAACTTTTAATTCTAGTAGGCATTTTTATCATGTGATTTTAAAATTTAAAAAATAATATGTGTATTACATCCTGCAACAAAATGTATTCCAACTATTAGTCTCTCCTCAATACAATAGAACAAACTTGAAACCCAAAGGGAATATTGTATATGACTGACTTGTTCTGCTGAAACACACAAATCTTTGTCAAACTTTAGTTAGGGCTCACCAAAACCTTTTCATTATAATCATGCAGAAAAAAATGTTAATCTAAAATGATACAGCCTAAAATATTGTCCCACTATGAACAAAATATCTGTGAACTGTGCTCTACACATAATGCCAGTTGTAAAAATTATTCTGTAGAAATTAACAATGCAGAATGGTGGCACACAAGCCTGTAGTCCCAGCTACTAGAAGTCTGAGGCAAGGGAATCACTTGAGCCCAGCGGTTCCAGACCAGCCTGTGTAAGGTAGCATCACTCCACCAAAAAAATTTAGTAATGGCAGTTAATTCATTGTGTTAATGTTTCCCTTAATCGCTGTTCTAATTCTACACCAAATGCAGCAACTTGTTGATTATCAAATTCTGAATCCATCACCAGATTTCCAGAACTCTGTTCTCCAACTTTCCTAAATGTGAATAGCCATATGCTGACTAGCATTATGGTTGTTTTCTTTCACATACCTAGAATATCCGGCTCTACCCTTTGTAACCTAGCTATCTCCAAATCTGTTTAATTATCACTGCCTTAAAGATGACTTCTATGATCCTTTTGAACTTGGAAAGTGAAACGTCTATGTTCTTTCACCGTATCTTGAACTTCTAAGCATTGCACTATCACACTTTATTATCATTTATTTTTTGTCTGACATGCCCAGTAGGAAGAGAGTTGAGCAATGGCATAAACATGTAAAACACTAAATAGAATGACATTTGTAACTGACATAAAATGAAATAACTTCCTGATCCCCAAATATTTTCTTTTACAAAACTTATAGAACTTTGTGGTTCACTATTTTCCTTTGGGGAGGGGAAAAGCAGTAATTATAACCTACAGATGACGAGTAAAGGAGCAAGTATGGAGAATGTATAAAATATAATTCAAATACAGAATAAAAATAGATAAAAACAAGTAAAACAACTTTAAATATTGGTCTTGATCAGATGTAAATTTAAAACAAGAAATGGACTACTGAATTGACACATGATAACACAAACATATTTGTGAACAAAAAATATAGAAAACTGAGCACTGTTAAACCTTGATTAACCCGAATGTATATTAATTAATTTATACATTTTTATAAGTCAAATAAAATGGTCTAGAATTGGAAGACAAATTACAAATTTAGTGAAATAATATTGACAAAAAAGCATATCATTAATTGTAGGTTACATTCAGTCAAAATTCTTTCACATATTTCTCTTCCTTGACCAATCACATGAAGACTGAAACTACACACAGCAATGTCAAAATAGTTGATTACTATTTAGAAAGATATTGATAATTTTATTCTATATTATCTATAATGCCCAAAACTCATTTTGCTACTTAATTTCTTAATAAGTTTAATTCTTTTCTTTGGTATTTTGGACAAGGATAGATAAATCCTATCACATCTTGGTATCTGACTATTGTATGTCAGAGTTTTATCTACTATGTAGCTTTTCTTCTTAAAATATTGTTTACATAGTTTTAATGGTATTTTTAGCTAAGAAAAAGAAAATTTTCTTTTGTTGTTGTTGGTTGTTTTTGTTTATTTTTTTAAGACTTTCAGATCAGTAGTTCTTTGGAAGCATTGCTGTTCTTGCTTACTAAGGCATTAGTTTGGTGAATACTACAGTGGTGACAGCAAGTAGACCAGCAACAGTTCTGTGAAAGGACCAATGCCCTCTAATAAACATGGCTAAGAACTATGACATGCAACTGATAGGAAAGTTACCCAAGAGATCTGAGTTGTTCTGTGTATTTTCCAATGACAGGATTTCTACTGGATTTGCTAGGTTTATGTTTTCAACAGAGCTTAGCTGAAATCTCACTTTGATGAAATTAAGAGAATTTACTGCACTATGATAATGAATATTACTTAGAAGCAAATTCTCTAGTCATTTTAAAGTATGGTGAATGTTAAGACAATTGGAGACTTGTTGCATATAAGAGAGACTGGAGCTGTTTTTAGAGTATGTCTGATTGAATATGCATATGTCCACCAGACAGATACAATGCTTTTTGAGTTTATACTTCTAAAATATAATAAAATTTTAACCAAGACAAAATATGATTACATTTTGAATACATTGTCCCCAAAGTTGATAACTGGCATCTTACTCTCTCTCTCTCTCTCCCTCTCTCTCTCTCTCTCTCTCTCTCTCTCTCTCTCTCTCTCTCATAGTATTATGCTTTCAGTTTTAGCTTCTTTATATTCCTACAAGGCACAGAAGAACACTTTGAGTTTAGATGCTTATCCAGAGCTATTGTTGTTTATTCTAATATAGTAAATTAACAATAAATCATTTGAAAATAACAGTCAAAACTGATATATTTCAAAAGTCAGGTATATTTTATAACTTAGGAAATGTACTACCATAATTGTAAGATACAGGAATATTTTTAAGGGTAACTTCCCCAGAAAATATTGGGGAAAAAAATCAAGGCAATTGTGTTTTCTTTGTAACTGATGATATATTAATCCCTAGCTTAAGAAATAACATCTTCTCAACTGTCATTCCAATTCTGTTACAAGTTTTTGTCCGCTATAAATTCTTAAAAATACAAACTTAAATTTTAAATTCTATAAGCATTTTTAAGCGATTACATTAATATATTAATGTGTAAGTAAATGGATGGATGGATGGATGGATGGATGGATGGATGGATGGATGGATGGATGGGTGGGTGGATGAATGGATGGATGGATTCTGCTGTCTATGCTCACTTCCAAAACAGCTCTAAATAATCTTTCAGATGGATGGCAATCAATTAAAATTGCTTATGCCTGGTAATGTAAACTCCAAGGAAGTACAACTTTCATAAAAATGTGTTTTTCATCACTGACATGACCAAATTGCTGGCATTGTTTTGAAAAGCTGTAGAAATGCTGGCAATATTTGGAAAAACCTATCCAAAACACTAACACAGTAACAAAAAAAAGTCTTTCCATGCTCATACAGCTTGTTTCCTTATCAGTTTTTTTCCTATGATGAAGTTAGAAATAGTCATTATTATATTAAAAATCTTGGTTAACTAATCCATAGATAATATTTTAATTTCATTGTAAATGACCAATACATAAAGTGGATAGAGAAGAGGATGGCAAGGGAAGGTGAGCGGAAATATAAATAAATAACATAAAGAGAATATAAAGACAGGGCATTTGTTTATATGTAAAAACAATTTCTGACTTACAGCTTCAATTTCTGTTTTTCCATAATTCTGTTTTCCATAATTTTGAAATGGTTTAATACAAAGGGTACCAAATATTATCTGCTTCCAAGAATCTAGTGTAACAGCATTGAGAAATAAAATGTGTTGGAGCTATCTACAAATCATAGAAAGACAGAATGCCTTCTAGAATGCACTTATATACTAGATCAAATATAATATGATTTTGCATTACATTATTACATAGAAAATAGTACAAAGTTCAGAGTAAATTAATCTCCAGTATTCTTACAAAAACCTAAAAGATCAAGAAAAATTTATAAGATGTTATGAAATCAATGGGTAAAGATGAATTGCTAGAATGTCGTATTTTTTAATTTAGAAAATTACCAGTTACCTCCCACTTGACAAGGCAAATGACATTTTCTGAATTCTTAACTCCTTACAGTATGTGTGACATTGTTGATTATCACTTCCTCCATGAGACACTCTTTCCCTTTCACTCCCATAGTAAGGAATTATTTTACATCTTAATGTAATATGCACCACAATTTCCCTAATACTTCTGGAGTATTTTAGCTTCATACACAATAAATGTTTATTCTTTAACATCTTCTGTAATCTTTATCAAATATTATACACTCTCCCTGTCAAAATAGTTTATGTGATTTGACTCCTTCCAATGTAAATCTGTATCTCTAGCTGCAACTTTACCTGTAGCTTCCAATCTTGCATTATAATTATCTAGTGGACATTTTCGCCAAAAGATTTTCAGTGTCTTCTCAAAATTCAAAAAGTCCACATAACTGCATAGTAATTCTTCACATCCCGGCCTATTATTTTTGTTCTCCTAATGTTTTCCACATTAAATTCAGACTCCAATTGACCTTCTGCTGATATATAATAAAAGCAATCTTCTCAATGTTTTTGTAATTTATTCTGTATATCACCTTTTTCTATTTCTAGTTTAAATCAGTAAGTTTAAAAAAAAAAATCTTAATGTTTAAATGTTGTAAATGGTTTCTCATCTTCTTCTATACCCATACTTACCACAGCTTAATATCCAAAATCGGTGACATTTAGATAATCTACAATGACACCTTAAGTGACTTTTTAGGCACATCTCCTAAAAGTTCTCTATGTACCACCCTTCGCTTCAAACACTCTAAGACTGATGACCCGCAAGTGATTTTTCATTTCTCATCTTAGTTCAGTTACTTAGTTCCTTTATAGTTCCACTTTCATCAATTCAAATAAATTTTACTCTATAAAATTTAATGTTTGATCTCTCTCTCTCTCTCTCTCTGCCTCTTCCCCCATTGCCTCTCCCCTCCCCTCTCTTTTCTCCTGAATTTATAATTTTCTAATTTATAAGTCACTTATCCTATATGTCTTCAAGGATGTTAATAATGGAATAGTAACCTCTCAAGCCAGAAGCTACTTAAATATAACTATTTTAGCCATATTACGCTATTTAAAATTATCTTGTTTGGGTCACTCACTTCTCTGGATGCAGTTTGTTTTTAAGTTTAGAACTTTACTTTTTAAAAAAGTATTACTTACACTGAGCCAAAATCCTCCACAGATATTTTTCATGTACACGTTTCCAGTTCATTTCCTCTTAATGTCTTCCTCTCCAACCTCTCTTAGACTTCACTTCAGACTTGAACTATTTCAATAACCTTTTAACTGGTTTCTTTGCCATTCTGTACATCAGTGCAACCTTAAGAATGCACATGATCATGTAAATAATTTTACTATAATTTTATTATGATAAAAAAATCTTTAGCAGTTTTTTATTGCCTACTGAGTAAAATATAAAATTAGTAATCTTTTAAAAAATACTTCATGATATATCTCCAACTTTACTGACAGACATGACACATTGATTATTTACATGAAAGAAGTGAAGATATGAAAGTTGACTCAGGTTTCTGGATTGAAAAATCAAAACCAAGGGCAGCTAGAAAAGTAAAAATAGAAGAAGGGACAATTTGGGAAGGTGAATTGAACTTCTTCTCTCTCCCTCTCTCTCTCTTTTTTTTTTACTATGCTTAGTTTTTGCTAGTAAAGTAGATAAATAGGCTATTGATAGACTACTTTAGAAGAGAAAGTATACATTTCTTAAAGCAACTTTGTGAGATCAAATTAGCAGTTCCCCTACTCATTTCAGGTTGAAACTTCATGTATAATTTTCTGCTCACCTATCTTCTTTATATGAGTTATTTCTTCTCTATTTTTTAACTTTTTTGTGCTTTGAGCCCAAGAGCAGAAGATAAATCAATGTTTATTAAAATATCTTATATGATTTAATGACTCATTCTTTTGTATTGTAATGCTTTGGGTCCTGATTCTCTGTATCAAAACTTTTTTTATACTATATCAATGATGTGTTTCATCTACAAATTAGATAAATATAAATAAATATTTAATTTTTTAATCTAAGAAATATGTAAAATGTTGTGATGGATAAGTAAGAGAAAAGAAAACTTCCATTAGAAATTGTCGTTTAGGCAGATATTAATATTTTAAATCAGGGATTATATTGACATGTCAGTCCAATGTTTACTAGTAAATATATTACCAATCATCTACTCATCTCTCACTATCTTGCCACAAAAATTTCTGTCAAATGCCTATTTATATTCAAGACATAGTACACCTCTTTTCCTTTGCCTGACCAGGATGAAAATTTTATCAAAGATAAAGTAGTAAAATATCATAAGCATCTACTACTACTGCCATTCTTTCTCAGGCATTTAAAATTATGTTTTTACTAATTGGTTCTAGAATTGATCTATCATCAATCTATTGGCAGACATGTTTTAACTCCCCAATGAATTTATAAACTGAAAAAAAGGCACATTTGTTTTCTGGATTATTTTAACGTTTTCACCAAGTCTACAACCAATACCTTCTAAAGAATTTGAAGAATGCACTTTATATAAATACATTTGATGAGTCTAGATTTAACACAAGAAATAAATAATGATTATCTGGATTAAGAGATGATACGGAAGTTTCAAGTTTTTGTGAATAATCATTGAGCTTCTGATTTATGTTTTAAAATCAGTTTTTAAAATATAATAAATGACTTTCACATTTTAATAAATAATTAAGTTTCCATTGCTAAAACATGTATTTTTTATTCCATAAAGATTGTAATTATCTAAATGTTACCTTAAACTTGAAAAAATGTGACCATCTTCAAAAAGCATATTTAATGCACTGTGGTAACAACAATGAAAATTCACAAATCTCCCATCTGCATTTGCTTAGAAGGGAAGTATAAAACTCATTTGTGGATTAAAGTTTTCTTCAGTGTAGTTTCTAGGAAACCATTCATAAAATCACAGCTGCAGCTAATTTCCATTTCTATGGATTTTGCATTTGTTAGAAATAGAGAAGAGGAATCATACTATTTTTGAAAGTCATGCACAGAAAACTAAATTACATCATCTTAAGCTTACAGATCTTAATAATTCACAGAATGACAACTCATTATCCCTATTCTTAAGGAAAACTCTGATGCATACCAGCATTCTATAATAATCCATTATATCTATCTACTTCGCTGCCCTAAATTTTGGAAAGTCACTTCATATTCTGTGAGATGCATGTCTGACTGTCAGAATTTTCTGGCTGTGTATTGCAATGAAGAACTAGTCAGTAAACAATAATAGACAACAAACCAATTACCAAAGAATGAAAAATATATCATGTTTTTATTTGTTACATATCTAATGTCATATCAAGCACATGAGCAAATGAAGCCACAGGGATTTTCTTTTAATCTCTCTCTCTCTATATATATATATATTTTTTTTTTTCTTCCATGAAGGAATATATCCAAGAGTGCATGTCTCTAGACAAAAATGAATGCTATCCCAAGATACTAATACAACTTTCAGTGTCACCATGGAAATGATAGAATGATAGAATTTCTAAATTTCTAAATCATGAAGAATTAGAAAATGGCTGAAGATTGAAATGGGTAAAAATCATTTTTATTTTCAAAAAGGAAGGTAAAACACTGCCTCGCAAAGAGTATTTTTTACTCAGATTATAGATACCATCATGTTATACAATTTTATTGTTAGAGGACACTATTGTGGAAATTCCTATTTTCAGCAATTATCTTTTAGGGTTTTTTTTTTTTTTTTTTGCTTGTTTATTTTTGTTTTTACTTGTACCATTTAGTATCTGTGGAGGATGACTCTGAGCAGATCTATAAATAATTTGTAATAATGAATAATAATTATGACATTAATGGGAACAAATTTTTCAACAAATGACTGTCAATTAGGTACAAGGTACAAAAACTATCTGGCTATTTTTAAAAAGTAATTTTATCTGTTATTTGTAAATAGCCAAAAGTGTAATAGATTGAGATACATGAAGTGATTTGTTTTATAACAGAAGAGATCCAAATATCATAATGAATTTTAAATATATATATATGCAATAACCACTTATTTGCCCCCTCTTAGACTTTTTTTTTAATCAGAGTTTTAATTACACCTCAGGATTAACTTATATTCTTTGAGAGAAATCTATGAACCAGACAGTGGTTAACAGAAATGGATTCATCCTCAGATTTTGCATCTGAGCTTCAGCTAAGGAAAAGGCTAGTCTATAAATAACATCTTTAGTGAAATCTATCACATTTCTCCAAAGAACTGCAAAGGCTTCATTAAATCTGACTTCTCCATTAACTTCAGCAGCAGTACATTCCCTCTTTAATGTTTGAGCAGTACTCCCCATTTTTCATACTGTGAATGTATTATGCCCTTGTTGTTGACACGGAATAGCTTTAAAAATAGGCAAAAAAAAAAAAAAAATAGCAATGAGAACTTAAATAATACAGGAGTCAACAAATTTAACAGCATTTTATTTCAAGTAGCAGTTAAAGTGTTCCTTCGCCATGTAGCAACATTGTGCAATTTCATTGTGGCACAATGAAATTTACCATGTTCACATATTTTTATATTACTTATTTAGTATCTCCATCTATAAGTATCATAAAGTAAAAGCCTTGGGGTCTGTTCCTTGAATAAACAGAGCAGACTTCTAAGACAAAGATATCACCATTTCATTTAATTTTGTATTGGAAATGTAACTCTTTTTGTTTTAAAGGAGGAATTGAAAGTTAGAGCTTAAGTAAACAGAATTTGAAAAGTCTAGAAACATGGTATGCATTTTTTTTTTCATCCACTCAAAAATATCACTTATCTTGTAGGAGTGAAATCTCAGGTGGGTCATGATGACTCATTATGAATTACTATAGGTTTATCATTAGAATTAGTACATAAGAATAGTGTTAAAGACAGTCAAATTTTTATTCAATACAAGGATAAATGAATTCTAAATGACACAATGTATGTGAAAAATGGAAGACACTGGGAATACAAAGCCTCTTAACAGCAAATGGAGACTATATACATATGGGAATATGATTTTTAAAAAGATCAGAATACAATAAGAATGATAAAATTAATCATAATAATAGTGAAGACATTCAGAAAATGTCACTTCAAAATATGCAGCTTTGCTCTGTTGATTATTTCAAACTAAAGGGGGGGGGCAGCAACACAGACAATGTGGGGCTTTCTGTGAACTTCCCTTATTTGCCCAAAGAAACATCCTTCAAAAGAAATGCAATTGTCCTGAATTCCCTCTCCAGGAATCTCATCAACCAAGAAAGATTAATTGCTAGCACAAAAAAGGAGACTGAAGATGGACACTCACCCAGAAAGACTTTGTCATAGTCTGTTCTCTGAAGGCCCATTCATCTTTCCCCAAAATCAACTACTCTCCTCTCAGTTGTCTGCATTCTGCCTCTCCTTTTTCTAAGAAGAGGTTATGTATAAACTTCTAGATCTTATCTTACTCCATCATTGACACTTAGTCTTCTTCTGAGTCTCATGGAGGTTCAAAAGTAGGGATGAAGCCTATACATACAATGTAAATAATATGTTTCATTTTAATTTAAAAATCTTACATTTTATCGCTGTGTTGATGAGGCTGCTTAAAAATTCCCCTAAGGCAAAACACACAAACCAAAACACTCTGCTTCCAGGAGTACTCACTTTCCTTTCATGTGATGCCCCCGTGCATGCTATTAATTTGTATACATTTTCTCCTGTTAATCTGTCTGCGGTCACTTTATTTTATAGACTAAAATTTTCAACCTTCAGAGGGTAAAGAAAGTCTTCCTTCTCCTACAAAACAATATTGAGTAGTGTCTTGTTATTGGTTTCAGGACCCTCTAGATACCAAATTCCACAGATGTTCAAGTCCGCGATATAAACTAGTATAGTACTTGCATATAACTTACAGCAATCCTTCCATATACATTAAATCATCACTAGATTACTTATAATACTTAATATAATGCAAATGCTATGTAGATAGTTGCTATTTTAAAGTGTATTTTAAAGTGTTTTTTAAAAGTGCTATTTAAAGTGTATTTTATTTTTTAAAGTGCTATTTTAAAGTGTATTTTAAAGTGTTTTTTATTGCTAATTTTTATTAACCTTTTCAAATATTTTTGATCCTCAGTTGGTTAAATCCAGGGATTCAGAATCCATAAATAGAGTCAACTGTACTTGGAAGTATGTTCCACTCACTCTAACACTAAGAAAGGCAAGAGTGAAGTATTCTGCCACTCATATTCACCTGTGTATTTGACATCTCTGCTTTTCCCTATTTACATCAAATTCTTACTGGACCCCAACATTCAAGTCAGCTATGGAATGCCTGACCTTACCTCAGTCTCAGCCCTTGACCTCTGCCCTACTTATGATTTCAACTATTTCTCCTTCACTAATAGCTAGTAGCAACTGTGCTCAGCAGAACTCAGAAAGGGCAAAAATAAGTTCTTAATTTTTAAAAACTAAATAAGCAGTTATTGTTTATTATCACTGACAGGCCCAACCAAATATAGGTTTGATATCCTCATAAAATAGTGGCTATTCACTTTATGAAGTACTCATAATGAACAATTAGAGGTCAGAGATGTAAAAGAAGTTTTCAGATTAAGAGGAAGGATGAACTAGAAAACAATGAGTTTCCTTCCAATTGTAATGTTTTGTTCCCTACGAAGAAAGTATCTAATAAATCTGAAAACCTGGTTAACACTACTAACAAAAGCTATGCCACACTATTTAGTTAGTTACACTACAGTCTAATTCGCCCTGTGGGAATTCAGAATAATCATTAAGGCAACAGGCAGGAAACTAAAAAGACCAATAATACTGGGCAAGGAGTTATCTAATTCCCCATGAATAATCAGTCTATATGGCATGTTGCTAAGGCCAATTTGACCTTAAAATGTGATAATCTGGTTTGACAAACTTAACTTTTTTTCTGTATTTCTCAATAATAATGAATGAGTATCTCACTCCATCCTTAACATGTAGTCTTCTTCTGAGTCTCATGGAGGTTCAGAAATGTGAATGAGGGCGTGGTAGCGCATGCCTGTAATTCCGGCTACTCGGAAGGCTGAGGCGGAAGGATCGCCGGAGCCCAGCAGGTCGAGGCTGCGGTGGCCGGGAGCGGCCACTGCACTCCAGTCTGGGGACAGAGTGAGACTCCAACTCGAAAAAAAAAAAAAAGAATGTGGATGAAGCCCGGGCAAAAAAATGTAAATAATATATTTCATTTTAATTTAAAAAAACTTACATTTTATAGCTGTTTTGATGAGGCTGCTTCAAAATTCTCCTAAGTCAAAACACCCAACTAAAACACTCTGCTTCGGAAGCAACATGTATATAGTCATTTTCCTTTAAAATCTTGCAAAATGCTCACCTATGCCATTTAAGAAATTCTAAAATTTTCATTTTTTCAGAAAGAGACAATGGAAATTTTTAGAAGCATTTCTATAAGCATGTAAATAACTGATATTTACCTAATTTGACTCAGATTTTTGAAGTAGTATTACCCTACTACATCCAGTAGTTAAACATGGTAAGCCACATTATCTTTAATTTCTTACAAAATGACTGAATGCTATTAAAAAAACAAGCAGCCCATTTCCTAGGTTTTTGCTGAAACCCTCACTCACATCTGTCCTTCACCTCTTTATTAATACATTTCCAAGAAAATCTGGATGTCAGTGTAGAATGTGAGAACTTATGACAATGCCCCATCTTTTCTCACTCTAAAATGAGCTTACCATGGCCATTGCTCTTTGCTTGCTACCCAATGTCTTTTCTGATTTCTTCATTTTAGTAATTATATCTCAGCATGACTGTACATAAACTTCTTTATAGCCTTTAGCTTCTCTAGCCCCAAATCTCTTGAGTGACATTGTACTACTATAGTACTCATTCCTTACTCTCCTAGTTTCTTTCTTCCTTTTCCCCTATTCCTATTTAATAATGTAATAAGCACTGAAGATGCACAGATAAATGTCTTGGCCTATTTACCCCAAAAGCACACTTGCTTAAATTGTCTCTTATCTGTTTCTAAATTTCATCCTCAGGCTCTCTAAGGTAGATTTTTCACCCAAACTCATTCTTCCCTTTATGTTCTTTCCCCTCCCCATTCCTATTATTTCTCATACAATCCTGTGGGAATAATAAATATTTCCCTGTATTCCTAACAGATAGAGGGAGTTCATCTTTTGGAGATCTTATATATACCTCAAAGATCGCACGTCTAAAGCTGGATTCATTCTCTCAAGCTTTCCTTCTACCTATTCCTGACTTGTGACTCTCAATTTCCAACCCCCTCTCATCCTTGTCAGTTCAATCTTCTCTGACATTGGTCTGTCTCCCTCCTCTTTCCAAAGATTTATCACAACCTTCAATATCACAGAAAATTTGGAGACTTTTTTTTGTTTTAATCACAATTAAAGCAGAACTATCAAATCCCCTTAATGACTCTTAAGGTTCTGTTGCTCACTTACAGGACTTGGTAGCTTTTAGTTGTATTTATTCTTATTTTGCTTTTCTTTCTTACTCTGCATACAAATTGATCTGGAAACTATAAATTCTCCAGAGTTCTCATCACTGAGTCACGTGAATTTCCATTAGAAAAGAATTGTAGCCCTTACATCTTCCGCTGCCAATTGATTCTGTAGAGCTGCTACTGCTCTCTTCTTGTTCTACATTACTAAGCAGACAATTCAGAACAAACAGGTTTTATTTTATCACATGTCCTCTCAATTCCTTGAAAAACCTTACCCTTGCTTCTGAGTAAGGAATACAGACATACCTCATTAAATAATGTTTTGCTTTATTGCACAGATCCCATGTTTTTGTTTGTTTGTTTTTACAAATTGAAGGTTGGTAGCAATGCTGCATCGAACAAGTCTATTTTAACAGCATATGCTCATTTCATATATCTGTGTAATTCACACAATATTTCATATATACTGGTAATTCGCACAATATTTAAAACTTTTTCATTAGTATTACAACTATTATGATGATCTATGATTGTTTTCTAGACAATATATAATATTTTTTGTTACTAGTGTATTTGTTTTGGGTGCTATGAACTGTACCCATGTAAGACACAAACTTAGTTAACAGTGTGTGTTCCGACTCTCCACCTACTGATTGTTCTCCCATCTTTATCCCTCACCTTGGGCCTCTCTATTCCCCATGACGCAATAATTTTACACTTAAGTTCATTAATGACCCCACAGTGGTTTCTAAGTGTTCACGTGAAAGGAGGAGTCCTACATTTCTCACTTTAAAACAAATGCTAGAAATGACTACGTTTAGCGTGGAAGGCAAGTCAAAAGCAGAGATAGATCAAAAGCCAGGTATCCTAGCCAAACAGTCAGCTTACTAATACAAAATAAAAGTTCCTAAAGGAAATTAAAAATGGTACTCCAAGAATGATAAGAAAGTGAAACATTATTGCTGATATGAAGACAGTTTGTGTTTTCTAGATACACGATCAAACCAGTCATAACATTTTCTTAACTCAAAGCCTAATCCAGAGCAAGGTATTTTTAATATTATCATACTGTTTTTGATATTTTTCATATTTTATTTAATGGTTCTTTTTATAGCTAGTTAATATGTCACTGCTTATACCTTCTATTGTTTTTTTCTCTATAGACTAAAAGTTTTTTAACTGGAAAAAAAGTCTTTACAAGTACTAAGCTTATCTGCTAAACTAATAATAAGTTCTGATCAATGTAGAATATTCTGAGCTTTTATATCAAAATGTGAAACACTTTCAATCAAAACCTTCCTGTAGACTTTATCTTTCTGTCTGTACTCAGAGTGTATTTCTTTAGCAAATGTTCTTTTAAAAGAAAAAACATTACGAGTTAGTTGTCTACTACAAATGACTCTTTTGAGTTTCACCCAATTTATGTTGCAAAATGTCATGACTTCTCAATTTTATTCCATCTTAGTGTATCTTTAAAAACTTTATATAGCCGGGATCAGTAACTCAGCCTGTAATCCTGCACTTTGGGAGGCCGAGGTGAGTGGATTGCCTGAGCTGAGAGTTCGAGACCCGCCTGGGCAAATTGGTAAGACCTCATCTCCACAATAAGTCAAAAAAATTAGCCGGGCTTGGTAGCGCACGCCTTTAGTTCTAGCTGCTTGGAAGGCTGAGGCGGAAGGGTAGCCGGAGCCCAGCAGGTCAAGGCTGCGGTGGCTGGGAGCGGCCACTGCATTCCAGTCTGGGCGACTGAGGGAGACTCCAACTCAAAATAAAAAATAAAAAATAAAACACTTTATATAACTAAATATAGAACATCATCATAAAATTTATTAACATAATTCAAGTTATTCCAAAGCTTTTGAACTATTGTTATTTGATTTGTTTAGTTCAACTTAATTTTATAGAAATCTTCATGTCTTCCTCTTTGCAAGGTTTACTTTTAATAATTTGTATTTATTGAAAACCTTCAAATGTGATTTTGGCATGTCTTTTATTGAATAATTTGATTAAAACTTCCAATTGATTTAAAAATGCAAACAATTTAAAGAACCTGTATTACTAAAAAATTGAATACCATTATGGCACACTTCTGTTGATTTCTTTTTTCTCTTTCTTTTCTTTTCTTTTTTTTTTGAGTTGGAGTCTCACTCTGTCGCCCACACTGGAGGGCAGTGGCACACTCACAGCTACCCCAGCATCAACCTGCTTGGCTCTGGCGATCCTTCTGCCTCAGCCTTCCAAGTAGCTGGAACTACAAGAGCGCACTAACATGCCCAGTTAACTTCTGTTGATTTCTAAAGTCATTGTTCAAAGGCTAAAATATTTTGTAAATCAGACTTATAGTGGTAGCAAAAAGAGAAAATATGTATTACTAAGATGAAATGCATATTTTAATATTATATAACAAAAAAATTGACCGGCCTTTTTTCTCTGGTTCCTGGAGGAAACCCAGGTAATAAGAAGTTTCTTAGTTATATATGAACCCCTTGGACCACACCGGAGTTAATGCTAAGGAGATGATTCAGGGTGGGGGATGTTCACTGGAAAGACCAATCCTGTGATTAGAAAATAGAGGCTTTGACCGGGCTCGGTGGCTCAGCCTATAATCCCGTGCCTTTGGGAGGCTGAGGTGAGTGGATTGCCTGAGCCCGCGGGTTCGAGACCCGCCTGGGCAGCGAGACCTCATCTCTACAATAAATAAAAAAATCAGCCGGGCGTGGTAGCGCATGCCTGTAATTCCGGCTACTCAGAAGGCTGAGGCGGAAGGATCGCCAGAGCCCAGCAGGTCGAGGCTGCGGTGGCCGGGAGTGGGCACTGCACTCCAGTCTGGGCGACAGAGTGAGACTCCAACTCAAAAAAAAAAAAAAAAAAGAAAAAGAAAATAGAGGCTTTGAGCCAGTATGATCTCCAGTGAGTGGACAGGGCCTGAAGATTGAGTTCAATCATGTGCCAAATGAATAATGTTTCAGTCAATCATGCCCATATAACAAACCCAAATAAAACTGGATATCAAAACTTCCTGGTTGGTAAACATGTCACTATACCAGGAAGGTGATGCTCCCTGATTGCATGGAGAGAAGACATGGAAGTGTTCTGTGCTTAAGTCTCTCTTAGATCTTGCCCTGTGTTTTTCTTCATTTGATTGGTCCTCATTATATAATATATAATTAATATAATAGTAATAATACATTAAGTTCTGTGAGTCATTTAATGCGCGCACTAACACGCCTGTATGGGAGGGGTTATGGGAACCCACTATATTTGTAGCCAGCTGGTCAGAAATACAAGTGATTTGGTGATCCTCAAACATGTGACTCCATCTGAAGCAACAACAGTTTTATTGGTCATGATGTCCTTAAACCTGTGGAGTTTAACTAACTCTGGAATGTTAAGCCAGAATTATATCACAGTCCACTCATTTTGTGGTTTTATTATTTTGTATGTGTATATACATGTCGTATCTTCCTAATTTGTCAAAGTGTGTTTCCCTCACTACTTTCTCTTGATATCCTTAGCAGAATGACATCAGAGAAAAGTCCTAAGAAAGTCTCTTGACTAAAATTTAGATAAGTTTTATACACACACACACACACACACACACACACACACACACACACACACACACCCAATAAGAAGGTATGAATGAGTATCTGGGTAAAAGTAACAACCACAAATGTAATTCCTTGAGATGAGTCCTGTGATTTAGAATATTAGGAATATGAGTGCTGAAAGTGATGGAAAGATTAAAAAAGAATTGCCATATTTTCTTTCCATAGGTCATGCCAGAATAAAAATAACTTTAAAAATGTACCAAAACGCTCTTGTATAGCTCACACTTCATGTAAATTTTATGGTTTTCTAATGCCAAGGCTGATGCTGTTTTTTGAGTAGACAATAAAAAGCAACATTAAGTTCAATTAAGCAAAAAACATAGTATATGTGGTGGGCTATTTAAAACTAGGATTTGAAGAATGGAAAAACGAATTTAGCATAAAGCTGAAAGAATTTTAATAATTTGCATTTATTGAAAGCCTTCAAATGTGATATTGGCATATGTTTTATTGAATGATTTGATTAAAATTTCCATTTTAAAATGCAAACAGTTTAGAGAACTTGTATTACTAAAAAGTTGAATACCATTATGGCACACTTCTGTTGATTTCTTTTTTCTTTTTCTTTTCTTTTCTCTTTTTTTTTTTTTTTTTTGAGTTGGAGTCTCACTCTGTCGCCTACACTGGAAGGCATTGGCACACTCACAGCTATCCCAGCATCAACCTGTTGGGCTCTGGCGATCCTTCTGCCTCAGTCTTCCAAGTAGCTGGAACTACAGGCGCGCACTAACATGCCCGGTTAACTTCTGTTGATATTTTTCTTTTTTTTGAGTTGGAGTCTCACTCTGTCGCCCAGACTGGAGGGCAGTGGCCACTCCTGGCCACCACAGCCTCAACCTGCTGGGCTTTGGCGATCCCTCCGCCTCAGCCTTCCTAGTAGCCGGAACTACAGGCACGTGCTACCACACCCGGCTAATTTTTTATTTTTATTGTAGATATGAGGTCTCGCCAAGTTGCCCAGGCGGTTCTCAAACCCGCCGGCTCAGGCAATCCACTCACCTCGGCCTCCCAAAGCGCTGGGATTACAGGGTGAGCTACCAAGCCCGCCACTTCTGTTGATTTCTAAAGTCATTGTTCAAAGGCTAAAATATTTTGTAAATTAGATTTCTAGTGGGTAGCAAAAGGAGAAAATATGTATTACTAAGAGGAAATGCATATTTTAATATTATATAATAAAAGTTTTTGCTCACCAGGGACAGATATATATCAACCAATTGTAAATATTTTGATGGTTTTTTCTGAAATAATCCTTTAATCAACCTAAGGTAAAAAAAAAATTAATATTTGTCATATCTAGATTTATATTTCCTTTTATATAATAAATATATGTAGTGAACTTAAAGATATATGTTGGAACCCTATATCATTCCACTTAGGAGTTGAAGAAATGTTGAAAGTGACATAAGATTTACAGATATAAGACATGTATTGCAATTCTTACACTGAGAAAAAGTGTTAAATATTTTTATATCAGAAAATTAAAAGAATATTAATTATTCCTGAAAAATTTCCAAGAACATTTCATGTTAATTCACAAATAAATTAAACATTTTAATGAATTTATTTAACCTTTTTTAGTGAACCAATTTTTAGTGAACAATTTAATGAGCACTCATCATATACCAAACTTACAAAATCACAAACATTATCACTTTATATGGCAAGGTCACTTACAAACATTATCACTAATTCACCCAATAATCCTGCTTTTTGATTTAAATTACAGATAAAAAACCCAAGTCCCCCAAATGAAAGCAACCTAACAAAGAATATATAGCTCTGAGTAGGAGAGATGGGAACATAAACCAGGTCCTCGACCCTCAAATTCCCAGTCCTTTAGGTTAATTTTATATAAGTCCTCTTCATATTTCCTATGAGTTCTTTCCCCCAAATTTACATCTAGGCTAGTTTAATTTTGATGCAGTATTAGGCACTCTTCCAACTATAATCATGGGTTTAGCAATTGTTTCAGTTGTGAACTTTCAGACTTATGACACCTAAGCAAAACTAGTGGTCTCACCATTGACTATCTGTATCCTCAGACTTAATCATAGTTCTTTTCTGACAAAAGGTAATTTATTGACTAATTAAAACCTCTGACCAATGAGTTACTTTAACTTCATTTTACTCAATGTATAGTCCCTTGGCTGTTTTAAGAGCCGACTCTTAAAATAACACTAATATTTTGTTCTGACTATACATTCCTTCATGCCCGTCCCGTTTTATTACAGGAAATATGCCTAGCAATATCTTTATTTTTTATAAATTGCTATTTCACAGATAATTTGATATTAATGTAAGCTTTCAATAATTGTCAGTAGTAAGGAACACAAGATGATAAAAAGGAATAATCTCAAATAAACAAAGGACAGCTGGTAGCCTGAATTGCATCTGTTATTAATCTGTATCATAAGGGAAGGGAAGAAAAGGCAGCAGAGAAAAACATAAAGGGATCTGTAAGGCACACTGGAGCACACATTTGTATTTATTAACAGCTTCCTTTCTTTCTCTGCCCTGTAAACTAAAAATGCCTCTATAAAACAGCCCAGAGTAATTATCTTGTCAGAAGAATTGTTTGTGTGTTATGGTTAAATTAAATTGAACTGAAATTCATCCTGAGAAGAATATTTCAAAGAAAAGGAAATGGAAAGGTAAATTAAAATTAAACTGTCATATTTAAGGGTCCATCCAGAGGAAATGACCAATAAACTCTTGAGTTATGATACAGAGTAACTTAAACCTCTGCTCTTACTAAACCTCTGCTGTATTCTCAAATGTTCTTCCAAGAGAAAGATATCAAATTCAGTGATCTATCATAGAAACAAATAACTGATTACCGCATGTTCTCACTTATAAGTGAACCCTGAACATTTATCATAATACTTCATGAAAGGGATTGGCAGTAGCAGACCAAACCAGATGAAGTGAGGAAAAGGAGGCCCAAACTTCACCTGAATAATGACCACTTATGTACCTAACTGTGAATTATACCCCACATCTTTAAAAGAAAAAAGATATCAAATCATTATAAATTGTTTTAACCTGCAGACACCAATGAGAACAATGAGTAGAGGAAGTGTCTTCATTAAGTTGACAATACCTTTCCCAGTGCATAGCAGCCTCTACTTACTCTGTATCATTTTCTCTATAGAATGTATTTGCACGTATAATATATAATGCCTGTTCTACCTTCACTAAGCAATGTTTTAGTGGGAAAGACCATTTCTCAGTTGGTTATATTTTGCAAACGTGGGAATCACTTTTATTGAGATGTAAAAGAACTGTAAAAATAAGAAATAAGCATTCTTCTAGTTAAGATTGCTCTCTTGGTAAAGGAATTAATTTAATTAGACATGACGTAAAGTTTTGAGGCAAAATTACATTGAAGAATATTCTAATTTTGGCAATAAAATAAAACTGAGATGTGTTCTCAGCGTAATTTGATATGGTGGTGTAATGACTTGTGTATAAGTAGCAAAATCTGAATGCTGCCAATTAATCGTGGGTCTCTTAAATTTGAGTAGCTCTCTTACAACAGATCAATATTGTTTTCTCTACAACAGATACCAGCATCTATTGTATCATCCTAACAATGAAATTACTAAGTTTTTCCCACTTTCCTAACTTGAGATTCTGTTAACACTGACCAGTGTAAAGTCACCTTGATTATACACATATTTGACTTTCTTTGTTTAAACTCTATAACTTGTCTCTTTTTAGAATGAAGTAAGTCTAATAAACTTAATTTAGGAAAGGTAATTTCATTTGAAATAAAAAACACTTTCTTGTCATTTTTCTCCCACATTTACAGTCTAAAAGTTACTATCAAATGCTCACTTTTTCTTACGAAATTTTATATTTCTGAATACTTTAGCATTTCAATACTTCAGAATACAGTCTTTTTATTTAAATTATACAATGAGATCATTATTATATTTTATGGATTTTAAAATAGAATATTAAATTTTGTATTATTTAGTAGCCTCATATCAAAGGGCAGCTATAACTTTATAAATCAAGATCCAGAATATCAAAATTGTTTATATGCTGGCAAAATACAAATCAGTAATCACAAGGTGGAAATTGATAATACTTTTTTCTCCAAAGGGAAAATAAAAGAGGAAAGTAAAATTAAGAATAAAAGGAGAGGAATGCTGAGGCAGAATAAAATAAAAGACTCCCTTGACTGTATAGGTCCCGAGGTCTGGGTAAAATTGTTCCATCATAATGACTATTGCTAATATTAGCCGTTCTGCACTCTGGGATGGGTTCCTCCCTATGAGGGAAGTGCAAGAACTCTCATGTGGTTTATTGGGCAACTAATAGGAGCTTGACAAAAGCAGAAAGGTTTTGGACAAGGACAAATCAGTGCTGAAATGAGTGATACACATGCAACAGAAGCATCAGTCTGTTCCTCTCCTTGTTATTTTCTCTCTGACACAGGTTAAGGAACAAGACAAAACTCAAGCATGCCTTCCAGTGGAACTGAGTTGCTGCAAGTTTGTCCACTTGAAGCTTATGAAATGTTTCATAATGTAATAATATTACTACCAATACATAATGACTTTTACCAAATTGGTTTTAAAATTATGTCTAGTGTACAAAAGATTTAAGACTATCAAGATGAGCTAATTGAGTCAGAATGGAATTAAGACAAATCAATTGAATTAGAAACTACTCATCTGCTTGAGTTACAGAATGTCCTTTCTTTTTTTGTTTTTTTTCTTCCTTTCTACCTTGTTTCCTTCTCTAAAAATATTTAACACCTACTATATTACAGAAACTGTTATTAGATCCATAAATACAAAGTCAACTAAGCAATGTCTCTTCTTCATGCACAAAGAGAGACTGGCATGAAACAAGCAAGTACTGTGTAGGGTGAAAATGTGATGAGGACTATCCATACATAGAAAGAAGGATCTGCAAGAATGGAGAATAGGCAAGTGGACAGAGCTGAACTGCCACCAAGCTAAATGTTGACATGCACAATTAAATCTCAAAGATGAACACAGGTTATCTATACACAGACAGTGAGAAAGAGGACATTTTAGGCAAATAAAAATTAAAACATAAATAAAAGTACAAAAACATGGAGACACACACACACACACACACACACACACACACACACACACACACACACACACACACCACCAGCCTCTCAGAAAGACAGAACTGGAAAAAGTGCACTATAGGAAATATTGACCACACAACTCTTCATCTAGCAGGGTCCTGCCAACCACATGAGGGTAAAATTGAGTTCTGACTCATTTTTATTATCCCTAGCATTTTTTAAAAAAACAAAACTGGATTGTGAATTCAGCCCTCCTTGGCATGATTCTTTTTTTTTGGTGGAGAGGAAAGTAGGATTTATTGAGAATACAGAAGAGCCCCCACAGTGGGAAGGGATCCGAAGGGGTTACCCCTCTCGACATGATTATTAAAGGCCTATTTCTTTTGCTAGTGTTTCAGTACGACTATGTGCTTAAACATATCCCATTTCTATCTTAATTTCATATATAAAGTCACACACACACACACACACACACACACACACAGACTCATAAATAACTACACCACTTAAGGTTTCTATTAGAGATTGCCTCAAATTAATTTGTAAAGATTTAAAAGCAGTATTAAATTTATTTATGATAGTTTTTGGGGTTTTTTGGTTTTTTTGTCATACACAGTCAGAGTTTTTGTACTGTTTTTGTATTTGCCACCTCCACTGTCACGTTAAAAAAAAGCATATTTAGAGCATTTTCTTTTTCTTGAGTTACTTTTATGATCATCAGATTAACAACCATTAATTACATCTTGAGTAAATGTTCCTTTGAAAATATTTAATAATTGACTCTCTACCTTAAGTAACAAAATTGTATCATCAAAATAATCTAATTTTTCTTAAAGAATTTAGAGAAATTTGGGTTAAATGTTCTCATCATGGCAATTTTTTTATAATAATAAAAGAGCAAAAGTTGAAAAAAGCATGGCACATTGGTCCAAAATCATACTGGTTCCAGAATAATTCCCTAAGCCTTAGTTTCTTTCATCATTTAGTGGACACATTAATAGTGTCTAATTTAGTTATTCTGAAGATTAAATAACTTAATATGTGTAAAGTAGTTTAGGAGACTTCCTGGTACAGAGCAATCATTCAGGAAATTTTAATAACTCTTCTTATTAATATTAGTTTTTAAAAACAATGATATTTAGCATTCTACCACCCACTAAATTGGTAAGCAAAAAAACAGTAATGTCCATTGTATTTTAAAGTGGCTTTAAAATCTTAAAAGTGACATGAAAACCAAAGAACTGTTTACTCATTTAAAACATTAGGTTTTTTTCCTTAAGTGGCTTTATTTTTAAATTACGTATGCTGGAGCTCAGAAAAAATCGTCCAAAATATGGCATCTTGGCATACTGAATATTTTAAACTAAAGGAAATTCTTACAAACACAAGCAGGATGGTTTCCCTGTTCTTCTCTTATTCTCTCTCTCCTGAAACTCCTCATAGAAACTGAAATTACCCTCACTCCTTTTTTCCTGAAGCAAGCCAGAAAACATAGAAAAGTCACTCTGATATTCTCTCTCCCTCTCCCCTGAAGACCCTTATGTGACTGGTACCCTGCCTAACTTCCAGAGGGAAGGAATGCCACGCAGACACAGGAAAGAATCTGCACAGACAGACCTTGCTGAGTGCCCCCCACTTTATTACTATTAGATCATACTCTTCTGTCCTTCAATCATAATTCTGCGTGACTGTTCATAAAATACACTGTTTTCCCTGGGTCTTGGAGTCTTCATTTCTGAAGGTTTCCATGCTACATAAAACTTATATTAAATACATATGATATGCTTTCTTTTCTTTTATTACGGTGTCTTCTGTGATAAGGGTATCAGCCATGAACCTTGAGATAGGCAGGGGGAAAAAAATGACACTTTTCGACCCCTAAGTGTAATATTGAAGGTTTTACTCATGTTGAAAGATAGATACATGTTTTAGAAATTCATCTTAGACCTATTTGATGACCACTTGCATACTTAATCCTGAATTGTACCCTCATATCTTTACAATTAAAAAAAGAAATTCATTTTGGAAATTGGAAAATGTTAAGACACATATGGCTGAAAGTCTGTTTGATATGTTAAACCTCAAGACTTGTGTGTGCTCACTCTTTGGAACCTTAGGGAGTGACATTTCACCACAATTAGAATTGTTTTTAATTAATTAATTAATTTAATTTGTCTCTCTCTCTTTTTCTCTTTTTTTCTAGTTGGAGTCTCACTCTGTTAGCCCAGGCTGGAGTGCAGTGACATGACGGCTACTGCAGCCTTAACCTGCTGGGTTCAGGTGATCCTTCTGTCTCAGTCATCCAAGTAGCTGTAAATACAGGTGCACACTCAGCTAATTTTTATTTACTTAATTATTTATTTATTCATTCATTATTTATTTATTGTAGAGATGAGTTATCACTATGTTGCTCTGGTTGGTCTGGAACTCCTAGACTTAGGCAATCCTCTCACCTTGGCCTCCAAAGTGCTGGAATTACAGGCATGAGCCACTGTGCCAGGCCATCAGTATTCGTTTTGATTGTCAATATTTTGCAACAGAAATAAAAATGAATCACTATAAGGCTATTAATATAACATTTGTCAAATATGCACAGTTTTCATCTGTTCATATAAAATTTAAACCTACTGTTTTTAGTATTCAAAATACAACTTAATATATAATGTCTTAATATAGTTAATGAAAGTTAAAGTTAACAAGCACAATTGATCTATATCTTTACAACTGGATTATGTGGCCTCATTAATATTACTATTATTGTATGCTTTCGTGGCAAGAGTATAGTGTATCTTCTTATACTGGTATATTTTAACATCCAGGAGATAACAAGTTGCTTAACTTGATGGAAAAAACAAGCTTTACCACCAAACCTTCTGAAGAGATTTGACCAGCAGTCATCCACTGATGGAAGTAATGAACTTGCAGGTACTTGCCAAATAGATTGTGAAAAATTATATGACAAAATATTAGTGCACACTAAAGAAGTCCTAGTGTAATTTTTAATTAACAGAGCTACATTTTATTTTTAACTATGTGAACGTGAACATCTTTCATCTATATTTAATTCAATTTAACATTCATATACTCTCTTTCTGTCTCCTTTTCTTCTTCCCCTCCCCTTTGTTCCTCTCTCTCTCTCTCTCTCTCTCCCTTTATTTTTTCCTCTCTCTATTTCCACTACCCCCTACCCCTTGGTTATTTTTATTGCATCTTTAGAAACTAACATATTCTTCTGTTATGTTTCTTACGTTGTACATTTTCCTAGATTTCCATGTTTATAAGACAGGATAATTAATTATTAAAGGTCTATTAGCAATAATCTTTTCACCACCATACTGGCTTACCACTTGGAAGAGAAACTTTAGTGAAGTAGTAATTAAAACAAAGATAAGATAAACTATTTTTTTGTCTTCATCATTTGCACAGAGGATACAGAAATTAGCAAGGAGGATATCTTTAATCTAACTAGATGTCTAAAACATTAATTAGACCATTTATCTAACTTGTGTTCCTATATTACAACCATCCTAATTTTTAAACTGCATAGTTGAACTAGTCTAGAAACAAACACACCTGACACTGTTATTGCTTCACTTTTAAAAAAGATTAAAACTTTCAGTAACCCTTCTACACTGCTGGTGGGAATGCAAACTAGTGCAGCCTCTTTGGAAGACAGTGTAGCGATTTCTGAAAGAACTAGAAATTCACCTTCTGTATGACCCAGCAATTCCCCTACTGGGAATATACCTGGAGGAACTCAAATCATTCTACAAAAAAGACACCTGCACATGTATGTTTGTTGCAGCTCTGTTCACAATAGCAAAAACATGGAACCAACCATGCTGCCCATCAAAGCTGGACTGGATAAAAAAAATGTGGCACATGTATACAATGGAATATTATGCAGCCATAAAGAAGGACAAACATATGGACTTTGCAGCAACTTGGATGAATCTGGAGTCAATCATACTCAGTGATCTATCACAGAAACAAAGAACAGAGTACCATATGTTCTCATTCATAAGCAGACCTTGAACAACTATAATACTATAAGAAAGGTATTGGCAGTAGTGGGAAACTGTCAGGGCACGGAGGTGGGAGTGACAGTTGAGGGAAACTGCTAGGGGAGGTAGGGGCATACCTCATCAACAAGGGCACCTGCATAATCAATGTTTGTATACCTAACCCTGAGTTGTACCCCATATCTTTATAATGTAAATAAATAAATAAACAAACAAGCTTTCAGTAATATTAAGCATAAAAAGATAATGTGGGGACTAATTTCTTGATATCTTATTACCCTAATTCTAGAGTTATTTTATGCTTTCAGCACAGATTACAAATACATTTTACATGTAAAAACCTGCTAGGGGATTTCAGCTTATTTTGTGACTATTTTCTTTTGTGACAAGTATCTCTTTTTTTCCTATCATGTTCACGTTTTAAACTCTTGATATCAGCACTTATAAGGGTTATGGGCAGTCTTACTCACTTGATAACCGAATATTTGATATTATTTACTATTGAATAAAATACTGCAGAGGACATCATGCTATTTCACATTTTTTACTTCTTCCATATCTACATCGATTTATATAATGAACTTGGTTTCTAATGCTCCTTTCGGCTCCTCTAGCAAATATAATAGGCTGTCCAATTATGGTCACTTCTTCATTCCTTCCCAATGGCGTGGAGATGGTGACATAGTTGATGTGTCCACTGGTGCCCATGTGATTCATGTAAATCCAGGTTAGTGAACAAATCTAGTCATCCCGTTCCCTCTGACAATGATTGGTGTAAAATTGGACATATGGGGGGGTTTCATTGTTGCTTTTTCTGGCTCTTAAAAGGAGAAAAAGAGAAGAAGTTGCTTTTCTCTCTTCATGATATTATTCCACCTGGATGTGCCAATTTGAGGTGCTGCACCATACTGGGACTTGGGGCAAGTCAAACTGAAGGCCAAAGCAGATAAGCTAAGGATGGTGAAGCTGAAAGATGAAAGATGATGTGAAAAGAGGTTTCCTGAAATTCTGAGTCAGCAAGTTAATCAACTCCATATTTGCTTTGCCTCAGGATATTTACTATGAAATAAATATATTTATTTTAAATCACTAGGTGCTATGGCCATTTGCATTTGGTTGATATATTTTAAAGCATGCAGTGTCTTTTCTCTTTAGGCACTGTGCAGTTTGAATCAATCAGAACCAAGAGCCTTTTGGTTTTCTTTTCTTCTTTTTCTTTTTAAACAATTTTTAACATTTGGATTTTTTAATTTATTGTTTATTATAAAGATGTGGGGTACAATTCAGGGTTAGGTATACATGTGCCTGGTTTGAGATCTGGTACACTTATTGATGTTGTGTGCTCTGCCTTCCTCCCTTAGCAGTTTCCCACTACTGCCAATCCCTTTCTTATAGTATTAAGGAAATGTTCAGGGTCCATTTATGAGTGAGAACATGTGGTACTCAGTCTTTTGTTTCTGTGATAGTTCACTGAGTATTATAAACTCTAAATCCATCCAAGTTGCAGCAAAGTCCATTGTTTTGTCCTTCTTTATGACTGTGTAATATTCCATCATGTATATTACCACATTTTTTTCCAGTCCATTTTCGATGAGCAGTATGATTGATTCCATGTTTCTGCTATTGTGAATAATGCTACCATAAACATGCATGTTCAGGTATCTGAAAGGACTTCGGTGCCAGTAATGACTCCACACCCAGCTGGAACCAAGAGATTTATTAAAGGGGCAGTTACAGGAAGGGATTGTAACCGAGGAAAAGTGAGAGAGAGAGAGAGAGAGAGAGACTGCAGGGAGAGGGCTCTATTTATTAGCCTGACAGTGGCCGGAAGGGGCAGCGCTAGGTTTTATTGGAGGAGTAGCCTGGGAGCAGGGTGGGCAGACGCCATGTTGCAGGCCCATTGGACGTATAACAAAGCTAGCTACATTATGGAAAATGATTGGACTGCGCGCTAGGGGAACCATGCGTGAAGAAGCCAGAACCTAGGGCCTTTGTTGTCTAGTGTGGTTTTACCACGCTCAGCGTCATTTTGGGAGGCACCCCTCTGGCTGTTTCCTGCACCCTTCAGTATCTTTTTCATAGAATGTTCTGGGTGTATTTCCAGAAGGGGGATGGCTGGATCATATGGAAGATTGATTTTTAGATCTTTTAGGAATCGCTACACTGTTTTCCACAGAGGTTGTACTACTTTACACTCCCACCAGTGTAGAAGTGTCCCCTTTTATTCGCATCCTCACCAGCATCTGTTGTTTTTTGTTTTATTAATGATGGCCATTCTTACTGAAGTTAGGTGGTATCTCAATGTGGTTTTGATCTGCATTTTTCTGATGATTAATGAGGTTGTGCACTTTTTCATGTGTCTGTTGGCTGCCCGTAAGTCTTCTTTTGAGAAGTGTTTATTCATTTCTTTTGCCCACTGTTTAATAGGACTGTTTTTTGTTGTTTGTTTGTTTTTCCTTTCTGCATGTTTGAATTCCCTGTAGCTCCTGGATGTCAGATATACTGTGGCAAATATTTTTTCCCATTCTGTGGGCTGTCTCCTCGTTCTCTCAATGGTTTCTTTTGTTATGCAGAAGCTTTTCAGTTTGAAGAGGTCTCGCTTGACTATCTTGCCTCTAATTGCATTAGCAGCTGGGATTTTGATTAGGAACTGGATGCTTATTCTGATTCCCATAAGGGTGTCATCTGCGTTTTCTAAGATTCTTATAAGTTTGGGGTTTTACATTCGGGTCTTTGATCCATTTAGAGTTGATATTTCTGTAAGGTAAATCTTCTGCATGTAGTCAACCACTTTTCCCAGCACCATTTACTAAATAGATTCTTCTCTCCCTAGTGGTTGTTAGTGGAGGTTTTTTAGAATATGAGTTGGTTGAGAAATGGAAGTTTTGCTTCTGGGATCTCTATCATATTCCATTGGTCTGTATGCCTATTCTCACACCAATCCTGGATTGTTTTGATTATTGTAGCCATATAATAAAGTTTAAAATCTAGAAATGCGATACCTCCCACTTGGTTTATTTTTCTGAGGATTGTTCTGGGTATTCGAAGTTGTTTATGTTTCTATATGAATTTCTGTATTGTTATTTCCAGGTCTGAGAAGAATGATGCTGGTAATTTAATGAGGATTGCATTGAATTTGTAGATTTCCTTGGGTAGGATGGATATCTTAACATTGTTGATTCTTCCAATCTATGATCATGGGATATTTTTCTATTTGTTTGTGTATCCTTTGATTTATTTGAGCAGTGTTTTGTAGTTTTCATTGTAAAGGTTTTTCATGTTTCTGGTTAGGAAGATGCCTTTTGGTTTTCTAAGCTGTAATTTATCTTCCACTTTCTCCTCCATGTATTTGTAGACATGGTATCCATTGTTATCCCTCCTCTTAGCCCTTACTACAGAAATCGCTTTGATAACTTACTAACGCCAAGGGGAAAGTAAGCAATACACACTCTTTAAGAGGCACTTGCAATCTAATAAGAGATTTAAAATCAGACCTTCAGTCAGAAAAATAGAATATTTAATTAAAAATTATAGAAATTGCATAAGATTTGTGGGAAGCACTTCTCATTGTCTTTTAATATTTTCCATGTGATGCCTTCATTCTTTGTCCATTCCTTGACCATAATAAACCTTCATTCTGTTTGATGTGCTCAAAGTACTTTAAAAAATATGAACTTGGGGTAACCCTCTCAGGTGCCCTTCTACTGCGGGAACTTTTCTGTCCTCTCAATAAATCCTGCTTTCTCAAAAAAAAAAAAAAAAAAAAAAAAAGAACCTGGATATATTACATAATACTCAGGACTAATAACATTAAGCATTTATACATTTGAAAAATGTCTGAAAATGATAAAACAAGCAGGTGTGTTTCGTTTTTGTATATGTGAATGAACAACTGTTGCATTTTAGCCCTGTCATATTACTTTGCTTTTTTCAGTTGGAGAGATATGTTTTTTCTCTTTTAGTGGAGATATAGTCTTAAACATAAAAGATTATTGATACAGAATTTCAAGGACTAATAATTGACTCAGTATTCATTAATTTGTTCAACAAAGTTATAAGCACCTATTATGTGTTAGGCATAAATTTAGTTATGGAGAATACAGCATTGAGCACTAGTCCTTGCTCTAAAGGAGAGATTTTTGTGGTGTTATAAATAGAAAAAAAAGGAGACGAAAAGTGAAATATATTAAATATCAGATTGTGATTGTGACATGGAGAAAAAGGAAAAGTAGAATAGGAGATATAAGAGTAGGGAGGAGGGCTTCAAGATTTTTTTAAAGGTAGTCAGGAATACCCTATTAAAACATAACATTTGAACAAACACCTGCATTAGCATTTGTTGTACCATGTTGTGCAAAATATTTTTAGTATACAGAAAGTCATGCTTGGGAGGTTGATGATGGGAACTTTAGCTTTAACAAATTTTTATGTGCATAATAGATTAGTTTCTATGCATATGAAAATATTCAAATTTCTCAAGAGAACCTCAGCTTCAAAACATTTAAAATTAGACTCATTATCTTCTAAATCTATTACTATTTCTCTTCTTTATCCCCAACCAACTCTCCAAGGAGCATGATTACCATTGCAGTTCAAAAATCTGGACATAACCTTATCTAACTCAACCCTCAGGCTGCTTAAGGTGTCATCTTATCAGGGAAGCTGCAATTTTCTACTACCAAAATCCCACTGCTAATACTATCTAGTGATGGCAGAACCCGCAATTCCCTTTATTATTCATTTTTTTAGTGGGGGGTTCTCCACTAAAAACTGAAAAACCTGCTAGACTGTAAGACTCCCTTTGTTACTTTGTATGTTTACTTTACACCTTTGGTCATTTGGTCAAAGTACTAAAACCAATAAGGGAGAAAAAAAAATATGATTTTATGTGCTGTTAAAAGCAGTAGTGCCTTCTGGAAATAGAGTTGCAAATTGCTCCCTTAGTGCCATCTCATTCACTATACTCTTAAAAAAAACAATACTATGTGACTTGACAATGTTAAGATGGTTGAGTTAAAATATCTATTATTACTGACTGCTGACATTTAGCCTTGGGAAATTGCATTCTGAAAAGTATTTTAAAAAACATTAAATGAAGTTTCTTAAAAAGGCATTTACATTATATATTTTTAGGGTTTGTGCTTCTTAAGAACTATTAAATGAGGTTTCTAAACAAAAAGGATTTATTTTATAAGATCTATACTTATGACCTGTGCTTATAAGATTATAATTTGTAAAAGTTAATAAATTTAAGGTAAGTAGGTTCTCAATAGCACATACAAAATTAAAGTGGCTTACAACTGATCATTAAATGCAATATTCCATTTGAAAAGCCATAGAATGATAACTTTTTTTCTATTTATAATCCGAGGAAATTGCATAGCTATTACATCTAGAACAATCTGCAGGCATATCTTATTTTATTGTGTTTCCCACTATTGTGCTTCCTAGATATTGTGTATTTTGCAAATTAAAGGTCTGTGGTAACTCTACACTGAGCAAGTCTATTGGCACCAGTTTTACAACATCATATGCTTTATTCATGTCTCTGTGTCACATTTTAATAATACAATATTTCAAACTTTTTCATTATTATTCTGTCATGGTGACCTGTGATCAGTGATTTTTAATATTGCCAATGTAATTGTTTTTGTGTGCCATGAACTATGCCCATATAAAATAGCAAACATAATCCATCAGTAGATGTCCTGACTGTTCCACTGACCAGCCATTCCTCCATCTCTCTCCTTCTCTCTGTGAGTACCTATTCCCTCAGACACAATAATAATGAAATTAAGCCAATTAATGACCCTACAGTGATCTCTAAGTGTTCAAGTGAAAGGCACAGTCCCACATCTCCCACTTTCAATCAAAAGTTAGAAATAACTCAGTGAAAAAGATGTGCTAAAAGTCAAGACAGGCCAAAAGCTAGGCCTCTTGTGCCAAACAGCCCAGTTGCAACTTAAAAAAAAAAAGTTATTGAAGGAAACTACAAATGTTGCTCCAGTGAACATAGGAATGATAAGAGAAACAGCCTTATTGCTGATGTGGAGAAAGTGTGAGTAGTATGGACAGAAGCTCAAACTAGCCCCAAATTCCAGTCAAGAGCAAGGCCCTAACTCTCTTCAATTCTGTGAATGTTAAGAGAAGTGAAGAAACTGCAGAGGAAAAGTTGGAAGCTAGCAGAAGTTGGTTCATGAGGATTAAAGAAAGATATCCTCTCTATAACATAAAAAATCCAAGGTGAAGTAGCAAGTGCAAATGGAGAAGCTACAAGTTATTCAGAAGATTTAGTTAAGATAATTGATAAAAGTGGCTACACCAAACAACAGATTTTCAGTATAAATGAAACAACCTTATATTGGAGGAAGATGCTATCTATGACTGTCATAGCTAGAGAGAAGTCCATGCTTGGCTTAAAATATTCAAAGAACAGGTTGACTCTCTTGTTAGGGACTAATGCAGCCAGTTACTTTAAGATGAAACAAATGCTCATTGACCATCCCAAAAAATTCTTGGGTTCTTAAGAATTATGCTAAAACTACTCTGGTGTGCTCTTAAATGGAACAAAATCTAGATGGCAACATATGTGTTTACAGCTTGTTTTACTAAATATTTTAAGACCACTGTTGAGATCTGATGTACAGGAAAAAGATTCCTTTCAAAATACTACTGCTCATGCACAATGCATCTTGTTACTTAAGAACTCTAATGGAGATGTACAAAGAGATCAATGATGCTTTCATGACTGCAAACATGATGCCCATTCTGCAGTCCATACTTCAAGGAGTAATTTGAATTTTCAAGTCTTATTATTTAAGAAATACATTTGTAAAACTATAGATGCCATAAAGAGTGATTCCTCTAGTGGATCTGGACAAAATAAATTGAAAATCATCTGAAAAGTTTTCACTATTCTAGATATCATTTGGAACATTTGTAATTCAAGGAAAAGGGCCAACATATTAACATTAACAATCATTTGGAAGAAGCTGAGTTCAACCTTCATGGATGACTGAAGGATCTGAGATTTCAGTGGAGGAAGTCACTGAGAATGTCATGGAAATAGTAAGAGAACCAGAATTAAAAGTGAAGCCTGAAGAACTTGCTGCAATCTCATGATAAAACTGGAACAAATGCGAAGTTTCTTCTTATGGGTGGGCAAAGAACATGGTTTTTGAGATGGAATCTACTCCTGATGAGGTTTCTGCAAGCATTGTTGAATAATAACAAAAGATTTAGGATATTTCACAAACTTAGCTGATAAGGCAGGAGCAGCGGGAGGGCTTAAGGGGATTGACTTCAAGTTTGAGAGTTCTATCATGGATAAAATGCTATCAAACAGCATATGCTACCTAGAATTTTTTGATGGCAAAATCAGTCCAATGCATGTGGCAAATTTTTTTTGACCCATTTTAAGAAATTGCAACAGTCACCCTAACCTATATTAACCAACCTTCTGATGTGACAACAACCATCAACATCGAGGCAAGATCCTTCACAAGCAAAAAGTACCGCCTACTGAAGGCACATATAATCCTGTCAGCATTTTTTAGCAAAAAGTAATTCTCTTGTCTCAGCCTCCCAAAGGAATAAAAAAAAAGTATTTTTAAATTAACACATGTACATTTTTTAGACACAGTGCTATCGCACACTTAGTAGACTGCAGTATAGTATAAGCGCAAGTTTTATATGCATTGAGAAAATGGTGTGACTTGCTTTATTGCTATACTCACGTTATTGTGATGTTCTGGAACCAAGCCAGCAATATCTTGGAGGTATGCCTTAATATATATAAATTTATCCCAATTCCTCAATCAGCCTAATTTCTACCGTTTTGAATCATCCCAAACCTAATATTTTATTTCCCCACTCCAAAAAAGAATGAGAACTTTCCCCCTCTATTTAAATTTAAAGTATTCTTAATGTTATAAATCATGTTTTTCATGTCTTTGTACCAAATGAATGACTGACATTCTCTCCCTGAATGTACATTTTTATTTTGGCAGGGTTGGAGTATCAACAAGCTATTTACTAGCAGTTGCTCTCACTACAAAGACTTAACCAATAAATATTATTAAATTTCCAGTACAGTCATAATGTTGTGGGAGATAAAATAGATGAATAAAATTATTCTTTCAAGGTTATTATAATCTAATCAGGGGGAAAAGCACATGGAAATGGCAGTGTCATAAATGACATATGCATGAGTTACTAGAAATCAGAGAAAGATGAAAATTCTTCTGGCTAGAATGATCTGGAAAGCTTAAAAGAAGTGGGGTGACATCAGTGCTGGGCCTTGGTGGGTAAGAGTTATTTTAATACAGCAAGAAGAGGACTTGGCTATGCTAGGTTTTCTTGCATTTGGTTAAAAATACATAAAATTAGTTTCACAAATTATGATGTATTCAATTTGGAAAGCATCTTATAGCTTAAAATATATTTTCACGAGTGTAAGAAACATAAGGTCATAAGCCTAGCATAGATCTGTAATTATTTATATAATAAACAATTCCCAATTTTACAAAAGATTTTGCCCCATATCTTAAATAATAATTCATTATAGAATAATTAAATAATTAAATTAACATAACTTTTCAATTATTTTAACACTTACATTGACAAATAATATGCAAATTATAAAATGAGTTTCATAAGAACTTTTCTGACATTGCAAAACTTCATGAGGTAATTGTTCTTATACCAGATATCTAGTTTCTTAAATGTACTTAGAAATAGCAATACTTCTGTTCTTTGAACTGAAATTGAAGAAAAATATATAAAAATTTAGAAGACAATATTGTTGTCTACATTAACATTAATATTAGGAATTTTTTAAAGTCACATTAGCCAAATATTTGACTAATTGGGAGTAGTATAGCTGTTATTTTATATCCCATCTCTAACTCATGGCTTTTGAATATATACTCATAACTCACTGAAGTGATGAGACTTACAAATATTGATTATGACTGATCACAGCAGAGTTAAACAGATAAACTCCTAAGAGGAAGAATACTTCTGTCACAGGTTTGGTAAAAAAGAGGTTTAATATAGTTGCTGTTGCTAATGTTTACCCTGTTCTTCTTGTGATTGAACAAATTCTTCTTGTGATTGTGTTTATTCTGGTGATTGACAACACAGTGTCCTGAGAAGCCAAAATGGGATAAGCAGGGTCTAATGGAAGCTCAACTTAGTAGGACAGAAGGTTTATTCTAAGGGTCTTATGTAAACATGTTAAGGATATCAACACTAGACTGGGATCACGTTCCAGGCAGTAATTAGATGGTCTCTTCTTGGCAGTGAGTAGAAATTGACATTAGATTCAGACTTAACAGTAAAATATTTGAAGCCTTTTGACTTAATATGTAACACATATTGTTCCTTTCCTATTGCTGTGGAGCTGTGGAGGAAGAAAAAAATGTACCTAGTCAACTCCTCTCCAGTGTGTTTACAACTATATTCCAGTATTTCCAGGAAGCATTAGATAAGAGTGGGAGGTGGTGAGGCAAACATCTTACAGTGTCACACTGTCTGTAAGCCAATTTTGGAGACTGCATGACTCTTGAATCATAACACTCAACAGTTCTGAACACTTACTTTGTCCAGGCAATATTGTAAGTGCTTTCCATGTACTAACCCACTTAAGTCTTCTAATACTCTATAAGGAAAATACTATTAATATCCCTATTTTACAGATATAAAAAATGGAGACACAGAGAAACTAATTTTTCAAATTTTCTAAAACAACCTATCACATCAAAAGCAGTGTTTTTAAAACAAATTTTATTAGTTGTGTTTACCTATAAGATGCTTATAAAATCTAGTGTAACAATCAATTATGCACAGAACTATTGAATAGAGAAAATGTAATACATAAAGGTGCAGATTTTCAAACTTGAGGATATTCTAAAAGTTGAGTCCAATTCTCAAAGTTGACAAATGAAAAACAGAAAGATAATCTTATAGATAGTCAAATAAACTCCTAGTAGATGACTTGGGTCAAGGTTTTTTCCTTTATACTAAGCCATGAGTACAAAGTCATATTTTTCCTCTGATCAAGTTCTAGGTTGTAAACTGCATCATAAATTGAACCCCAATAACACTAGCTCAGTCAGTCTGTGTCTTGTCTCTCAGAACACACAGGAAGTGAACCTCTACTCCCTTTGTCATGTTTCTGTCTTCTGCAGATATCTACCATGGCCCTACAAAAATCTTGCTACTAAAACAATGTAGACAGAAATTATTAAGGGGAGAATTTAGTAGTGGTGAGAATGAAGAAAAAATAAAAGGACACACACACACACACACACACACACACACACACACAAAGTAATATAAGTGAATAGTGGCATCCTCTGCTAACTAGAAAAAGCACTGAAATTCCTCCTATAGTCACTAAAAAGAAATGCAAGTCAAGTGCCCATCAACCATTGAGGAGATAAAGAAAATGTGGTATATGACACACACACACACACACACACACACACACACACACACACAAATATATGCATACCATAGACTACTACTCAGCCATAAAAAAAGGACAAAATAACGTATTTTGCAGCAACTTGGATGGAACTGGAGGCTATTATCCTAAGTGAAGTAGTTCAGGAATGGAAAACCAAATACTGCATGTTCTTACTTATAAGTAGGAACTAACCTATGAGTCCCCAAAGGCATATAGAATGGAACAACAAATGTTTAAATTCCTAGCAAAATGTTATATAATCTCTTGTACAGCAATTTCTTTACTTCAAAATGCTGTGTATGCTAACTTCCAGAGAATTTAGTAGTAGTTAAAATACAGGAAAAAATAAAAGGACAACACACACACACACAACAAGTAATACAAGTGAATAGTGCTGATTTACAATTGAGTCTTTGTTAATGTTTCAATCCATGACTTAGATACTAGATACATGAATATATATATATCTCCATTTTCATAGTTTGGAGGGAGGGAAGGTATAGCACATCAAGTTGAATGATAAAAGTAATAAGTAATCTCTGATATACATATCTATAGAAAAAGAGGTAAAAATTAAAAAATGATGACTTGCTGAGTAACTCCTGATGAGTAACAGGATGGTCAGAATGGTGGCATTTGCTGAGTAACTCCTGATGAGTTACAGGATGGCTAGAATTCCTGGCCCTATCCTCTAAATGCCAGTATCCCATCCACCTCCTGCTTCATTAGTGATTTTGAAAAAATTTTAAAGGCCCAAGAATTCCTTTGCAAACTCTTTATACTTCTTACTTTTCTTATAGATTCAAGTCAGGAGTCAATTCCTCCAGGAAAATTTCACAGCTTACCCACCAGACTAGATGAGGCCTTCACACCTGTCTATATCCAAAAACCTATGCTTATCTCTACTACCACTAATAGTAACAAATAAGACAGTAGTATAAGCCATGGCTAGTATTGTCCTGAAAGTTTACCACTTGTTGGGCATGCATGCTCAGATCTCCTTGCATTATTCCATTTATCTCACACCTGATAAAAATACTTTGGTATAAACAGTTGGATATGGCAATATCGTAATGGACAATTTATGTGAAGGGAGAAAGGATTATGGTTTCGTTTTATTTTGTTTTAAGATAGAAGAAAATCAATACTGTATGGGTGTAAAGATAGTAGCAGTTCTGAGAAAAAGCTTTATGTTTCAAAAATGCAGAATAAGGACTTAGAAAATATAAAAGAGAAGCCAGAAGAAGGTCCCTCTCTGTCAGGTATAAGACTAGCAATTGGAAAGAGCCTGTAAGAATCAGCCCAGAAGCTGTTTTCAGCAGAAGAGCTTGCTTGAGTTTGTGTGATTAAAACATAAAAAGCAATGAGAGTCATAAAATAACGAAAATCTGATTAAAAAATCTGTTGTGGAGTCAGTAGTAGTAAGAAAGTCTCAACATAAATAGGAGATGGGAAATTGGTTGGATAAAGGGGATTCTATGTTTGTGGTCTTAAATAGAGAAAAGATCAAGTTTAATGGCAAAGTTTATAGTGGTATGAGATAGCTGAAGCAGTTAGTGCAGGTTTAGCATTTTGGGGTGATGAGAAGAGGATGTGGCCAGGCCACAGCTATGAGAATTGACCTAGTGTTAAGGTCATTGTCATGAAAGAGGTACAAAGTATCTCCTGCATGTTGCCAATTATGCACTAAAAGATGACCAATGATTCCAAATAGGATGAGGAGCTGGAGGTAGGATATGAATTTTAAGCTTCAACAAATTTTAAGTTTTGTCTATTCTATAACTGCTTTCCAGAGAGTTCTACAATTTTATGTGAATGGAAATACATATTTCTCATGGCCAGTAGTAGTATTTCAAACAAATACTAACATTCTATCTAATTTTTAAAATTTATACAGTAGTTTCAGGAATCAATAGCTAATTAGAAGAGAAAATAACTAGTTAAGTTCCTATAAGGAAAAACTTGACATTTGGGTTTGTTGTCTAAAAGTGACAGCTGTATGATCTATAAATTTGTAGACTTATGGTAACATTAGGCACAACTTTTGGTACAATGCAACTTCCTTATTCTTTACCTTAAAGCTATCTACTTTACTCTTAGGAAGTAATATCAATAATCAAAGAGAAAACATCAATTAGTTGGACATGATAATTATTCCATTTACACATATTTTTATCTTTCAATTTTTTGGCATACACATAAAAATTTATTGTACATGTGTACTTTATCAGGCTCTAAAATTCTAAACCTCAAGGTAATTTCTGTTATTTTTGCTATATTCTAATTGAATTATTTGTTTAATGATAGTTAATTTTAAACTGTTTTTTTCACATCTGTTTAAAATTTCACCACATGAGACCTATTAGGTTAATTTTCTTTCATACTAAGTAGAATAGTACACTGGGAATACAGTCCAACTTTAATAGACTTCATTTTTTAGAGTGATTTTGGGTTCACATCAAAACTGAGATACAGAGTTTTCCCATCTACTGCATACATAGCCTCCTCTACCACATCTTTATCAACATCCTCCACCACAGTGAAATATATTTTAAGAGGTAATTTTATTTTATTTTATTCTTATTTCAATAGTCTTAAGGGGGTACAAATAATTTTTGGTTATGTGGATGCATTGTATAGCGGCAAAGAATTCTAGCCTTTAAGTGTATCCACCAGCCTCACTTGGGCACACTGTACCCAATATGTGATTTTTCATCACTCTTCTCCTTCCCGCCCTCCCCCTTTTGAGTCTCTAATGTCCATTACAGCATTCTCTGTATTTGTAGATCCTAGTTTAGCTCCCATTTATCAGTGAGAACACGCAGTGTTTGCTTTTCTGTTCTTAAGTTAGTTCACTTAGGACGATGTTTTCCAATTCCATTCAAGTTGTGTAAAATACATTACTTCATTCTTTTTTGTGGCTGAATAAAATTATATATATATAAATATTTTTACTATCCACTGGTAAGTTGATAGGCATTTAAGATGATTCCACATTTTTGCAATTGTGCTGTGGTAAACAATGACTTCTATTCATTTGAGTAGATATCTAGTAGTAGAATTGCTGCATCAAATGGTAGATATACTTTTAGTTCCTTGAAAATGCTCCAAACTGATTTCCATATAGGTTGTACTAATTTGCATCACCAATAACAATGTATAAGCATTCCCTTTTCACTGCATCCATGGTACAAGTATGCTTAGTATAAGAAACCATCAAATTGCCTTCCAAAGTGGCATTTACATTCTTACTGGCAATGAATGGAAGTTTGTTGATCTACATCCTCACCAGCATTTGGTGTTGTCAGTTTTCTGAATTTTTGTCATTCTAATAGGTATGGAGTGGTATATCTGTTGTTTTAATTTGCATTTCCCTGATAACATGTGAGGTGGAACATATTTTCAGAGGTTTTGCACATCGTTTTTGATGAGTTGTCTCTTAAGATCTTTGGCCTAAAAATCAGATTTTGTTTACTTATTGTTGAGTTTTAAGAGTTATTTGTTTATTTTATATAACAATCCTTTTTCAGATAGGCCTTTTAAAATGTATTCTCCCTGACTTTGGCTTGTCTTCTCATTCTTTTGACATTGTTTTCCTCAGAACAGAATTTTTAATTTTAATGAAGTTCAGATTATCAATTGTTTCATTCACAGATGTGCCCTGAAAAGTAATCACCAAATCCAAGGTCATCTTGAATTTCTTCTATCTTATCTTCTAAGAGTTTTATAGTTTTGCATTTCATATTTAAGTCTGCGATCCATTCTGACTTCATTTTTATGGAGGATATAAGATCAGTGTCTAGATTCAATTTTTTCATGTGGTTGTCTAGTTGTGCCAGTTGTTTATTTGTTGAAAAGATTTTTATCTACCGCATTGACTTTGCACCTTTGTCAAAAATTAGTTAATTTTATTTATATGGTCCTATTGTTGAACTCTATTCTGTTACATTCTTTTACTACTACCACACTGTCTTGATTATTGTGGCTTTATAGTAAGCTTTGAAGTCAGGTAGCGTCAGTCCTCCAATCATATCTTTTAAATATTGAAAATCCTAAAGTGTACAGGGTTTATAATGCAAATAAACTAAGAATAAAGGAATTGTTAAGTGTAGCTGTAAATGACTGAAGACATTTGGGGAATGAAACTGACCATAGAACACCAATGGGAACTCGCTATTTGAATGACCTTTGAAATTAGCATAATCTTTTATTTTTCATAGGAGCCACAAATATTTTAGACAAAGAAAGTAAATAATAGAAAATACTAATTAGCTGCTGATTTTTAATTAATGCATATATCACTATATTTATACATTTCAATAACTTTTATAGTCTTATTTCATCATATCACATGTTCCAAATTAAAAAAAATATATTGGATTTACTTAAGATCCTTTACTTACTTTGAATGACTTTGTTTCTTTGTTTTTTTTCCGAGTTGGAGTCTCAATCTGTCGCCTAGACTGGAGTGCAGTGGCACACTCACAGCCGCCTCGACCTGCTGGGCTCCAGAGATCCTTCCGCCTCAGCCTTCCAAGCAGCTGGAAACTACAGGAGCACACTACCATGCCTGGCTAGTTTTTGATTTATTGTAGAGATGAGGTTTAGCCAATGCCCGGGCGGGTCTCAAACCGCGGGCTCAGGCAATCCACTCACCTCAGCCTCTCAAAGTGCTGGGATTACAGGCTGAGCCACCGAGTCTGACCCTTTGATGAACTTATATAAAGAAATGTAGTTAAATTTTTAAATATCACTATGTGAATTTAAATAATCAATTATTTGAATAATTTAGCGAGATCTGTATTTGCATATGCATAATCATAGAATAAGAGCTTGTAAACCAGTCTATATCTCCTTTAAGGTAAACACAAGAGGCCAACCATTGAAGATTTAGAAGTAAGTGAAATTCATCTTCCTGTTTACTTAGATATCTTCACTAAGGTAACGTCAGACAATTCTGATCACTTTTAAATATATATATATAATTATCAAGCTATTTCCATTTTGAAAATTTTATGAAGATAAAATATCCATTAACTAACCCTAATGCTTTTATTTAAAAATAATGTTTGATAAAATTGCTAGATGTTTAATTTTCAGAAAGGATAACTACTTTAGAAATAACAAATTCCCTCTCCCCTAAATCATCTGGGTCACCAAAGAGAAACGTTTCTCCTAAATCCTATACTATACATACTTTTCTCATTTTCATAATAATGACTGTATTTGTCCTTACAGACCTACACACACACATATACATTGGCAGATACATCCAGATAGACAAAGACAGAGACATATTCACGTAGACACATACACACACACATACAAACATATCAAACACAGGACATAGTAGGCTATGTTCATATTAGGAAACTACACGATTTCTCATCATAACCTCACTTATCCCTGATGGTGATCCATATTTAGCAAGACAGTAAAGCTGGTAAATTTCTGTAACACCTGGGCAGAGTTCCAATGGGAATACCCACATGATTAACAGACAGACAAGGAACCTTATTTAACCTTGCTACTGCTAGCATGAAGATTCAGAGGAACAAAATAAACATGTTCGTGTCTTTCTAAATAGCTACAGCAAGGAAGCTATTTTCATTATTATTATTCCCTAATTTTAAATTTAGAGTATTGCTGTTCTTCCCTTAGCCAGACACTTTGGAAGGTACACTAACACTTGCAGACCTCTTAGGGAACCCTTAAGTGTATTTCAGTTGCAATTTACTAAATGGTTTCCCTTAGTGGAATGAAAGTGTTATCATTTCTCTCCATGTGCCTCAGAGTCCCAAGATCCAGAGGAAAAAACGTATTCTTTCTGCTGTTTGATGATGATCATACCATTAACCTTCTTTGCTCTTCGGTGCCTGATATTGCATCAAGGTATCATGATGTATGATTCTGCTATTTTAATTTCAGATAAATTAGTACCTCTGGCATCTGCTCTCTGAGATGAAAGAAGAGGGATCAGTTTTGGGAATTAGTCACAGATAATGGAAATAATAGTGAAACCAGTCATTGAGGCTTTCCCAATTTATCTACTGAATGTAAAAAGCTTTGAAAAGTAGTCCTAGCTCAAAATGGACTCACTCTTGTTCTCTCCCAGCTTTCTCAACTGTAAAGTCATTGGACTAAATAATTGCTAAGGAAAATTTTAACTAATACATTCCCAAAATTTTAGACTATTAGCCCTCATTGTCAGCAATACCACAGGGGAATTATCATAAATTAACTAATCAAAATAGACACATGTTCCATACATAGATTCTCTATTTCTCAAAACCACAGTTCCATTACAATATCCAGATTTTAACCTTAACTGCATATTAAGTATCCCACATCCAACATTAATCAAATGAATAATCTTCTTCATCCCTAAATAGCCTGGCCCTGCTCCCTTCCCCTTGACTCATGATGAAAGAACAGAAGTCCCATCAGTGTGGGTATATAGAATGGAATTAGCTAGCCACGAGGAAGAAAGTTACCTGGAAATTCTGGCCTGTAGAACGAATTGAAACATCTAACAATCATCTGAAATTGGAGCTCAAGGAAGTGAGGGTGAAATATCAAGTGGGGGCTCTGTCTTGGAATGTTACGGATGTGGAACTAGTTTAACAAGGGAGAAAAATGCAAATGGTAAAACAGATAATAGGGAAAAACACAGGATTTTCCTCCCAGTAATAGAACCTAGTAAACATTGAAATGCAAATATATACAGTGTACAGATGTCTAAAAGCTAAACTTCTGACGCCTTCTAACACCCAAGCTGTCAAGTCCAGTCATGCACAAGGAGAAATTTAACCCTCAGGACTGCATTTCCAAGTCTGGTTATTTCACTCTGATTCTGGCCAAGTTGGAAGCCCTGAGGATAATCAAAGTGATACATAAGTTAAACATTAGATGCTCAAAACATCCTGTGGGCGCTTCAATAGTTTTGTCTCATTTTGTTAAAATCTATTTTATTTCTTAGTTATTTTCTATTTAAATTTCAGCAAGCCATTGTATAATTCTTAAGACATGTTTAAAATACAACTTAGTGAAATGAGCATGGGCTTTGAAATCCTGTAGCCCAGCATCATTCTCTGGCTTTACCCCTTAAGAAGCCATGTGACTTTACAGTTTTTATTTCACTCTAGGTGAACCAATTTAAAGATAACCAAATAACATTCTGTGTCTTGTATCCCTAAAATGTGTCTCAGTATTTTATGGATAATACAGATACCTTGACTTATGATGGTTCCATTTATGAATTTTTAACTTTACAGGGTTTATCAGTGTATTAGTTACATTTTTGACTTATGATATTTTTGACTTATGAAGGGTTTACCAGGTTGTAACTCAATTGTAAGTCGAGATTCATCTGCAATGATTTTCTTCATTAAGATCGCTGAAACAAAGCAGTGCATGAACAGGGTCTTGCATATAGTAGATGATCACAAGAATTAGTTATTCTAAATTGCCCTATCATAGTAAATATACATAATGGCAAAGCTTTGCACAAAGACTGCAATCTATAAAGATTTGATTCAATCTGACTTCCCATTCAAGAGAAATTCAGCTGACTAAATGGGAGTGTCAATGAATACATAGTTTATGTACATAATCATGCATGGATCAACAGTATTCGCAGAGATAGGCTTCAAACACATAAATGGCAAGTAACAAAACTCCACTTGTTGCCTTTTAGGACAGGGAATTAGAACACTGGTTGTAGCCGGGCTCGGTGACTCAGCCTGTAATTCCGTGACTTTGGGAGGCTGAGGTGGTGGATTGCCTGAGCCCGCAGGTTCGAGACCCGCCTGGGCAGACGAGACCTCATCTCTACAATAAATCAAAAAATTAGCCGGGCATGGTAGCGCGTGTCTGTAATTCCGGCTACTTGGAAGGCTGAGGCGGAAGCATCACCTGAGCCCAGCAGGTCGAGGCTGCGGTGGCCGGGACGGCCACTGCACTCCAGTCTGGGTGACAGAGTGAGGATCCAACTCAAAAAAAAAAAAAAAAAAAAAACACAGGTTGTCTAGGTGGAGTTATGGTTTCTGCTCATCAAATTTTCATTTAAGGACCCATAGGTAGGGTTGAAGTTGCCCATGAATCATGAAATCATGTACAAAGTTCTGTGTTATGCTATGCACATTTCTTCATGAAAAGTAGTCCATAATTTGTATCAGAATGATATACTGAAGTTACAAAGTGGATAAATTAAATTAAAATAGTTGCGGAACTTTTGCATTATCCAAAATAAAATTAGAAAGTTGTCATGAGTAAACAAAGAGCTAAACAAACATTGAGTGTTTAATATTTCTCTCAAAGCAAAGAGTACTTTTATCTGCTTGGTTGGTGGTTGCTAATTTTTTGGTTTATCTTAAAATAAAAAGTTACTTTCTAGTTCAGATAAAAAGCTTCTGAGGCTGTCATCAACAAAAGAAAAGACAATCACTATATGTTTGGGGTTTAGGGCAGTTTGAAATTCCTTTAGTATCTGATAGCTCTTAGTCAGAAAATCATCGCAGCCTTTTGGGGAAAAAAATATTGTGATGTTTTAGGTTCTGGCTAAATGGCTGCAATAGGGTAAGTGGCTGTGTCATCAGTTAAGTGAGACCCTGACTCAAGAGAGAGAGAGAGAGAGAGAAAGAAAGAAAGAAAGAAGGAAAGGAAGGAAGGAAGGAAGGAAGGAAGGAAGGAAGGAAGGAAGGAAGGAAGGAAGGAAGGAAGGAAAGAAAGGTAATTAATACATATCTATCTGCTCAGACTTGCTCACAACTCAGCATCTACTGGCTTCAGTAGGCTAAAACTATAACTACCACCAACTCATCTGGGATAATTACTATAATGTGTTTAGATGTGTGGCCATGTCATTTTTCTTGATGTGCTCTGGAAGAATAATTATAGTTTTAGGTACAATTTCCCGATTTTATGTTTTTTCTATCTCACATGCTGTCTTAATAATCTCATCAAAACAGCAACAAGGCAGAAAAGTGAATTCTAGGCAAAAATTTTGGATTAATTGACTCAAAAATATTTTCCCTACTCTCTCTCTATCTCTTTTTCTAGAAATAATTTATACCCTGAAATAAATTACTCACATTTTAAAAATACTAGTATGTTTCTAGTATTTAATAACTAATACAGAATCATTGGAATTCTCATTTATGATGAAATTTTTAGTTGCTACAAGAACTTCAGAGCCTGTGAAAATGTTTTCTTCCATGGAAAATTATACTGAGCAGGATACTACCTATTAGAAGATCCCTCCAAAACTTTACAGGCCAACTCATCTGGAAGAACAGGTTGTAATAGCATTTCACTATGAAACTATCAGATTGGAAGCAGAGGAATCAGAAATGCACAATTCCTGTTCACAGTTCATTGACCATTCCTGACCAAAGAACCAGCAAATTCATGGAGAGATATTAAATAAATCCCTTATTATCAAGAGATTTGCAATCAATTTTAAGAAAAGTATGCACACCAATAAGCACTCCAGTTGGCAAGTGTTTTCGAGGACTCCAGATAAGAGAGAGGGTTACAGAAGTTAGGAAACACTTTCTGGAAAAATAGCATTTAAGCATGGTTTTGAAGAAAAGCTGAATTTCAAACAGGCTAAATTTCTGCGAAGAAAACAGTGGGAAGCCAGGCAGTAAGAATCTGAAAAATGAAGTTCAGTACTTCACTTCTCTCCTATTGTTATGTTACTGAGTCTAAAATATAAATAATATAGAAGATGAATACAAGGTTGGAAGGAATACATTTTTTTCCTATTTATGTTTTTCTAGTGTCTAGGTAACTATCAAAAAAAGCAAAAAATAGAAAATGCTCCTGCAAAATAGAGAGTAGGAAGGATTCACACTGGTTAGTCCACTTCGGGTCAGTATCTGAACTTTGTTGTGTATCCCTATGTCATTTGACTAGTCTTGATAAGTAGGTATTTGTTTTATAGTTTGAAACAAAAAAACTAACAAAATGTGTTGCCCACTGTGGGGAGGTAATTTTGGCAAACTTTTCCAATAAGGAACAGATACTATGTAGGCTCAGATGCTAGAAGCCAATCCTAAACCAGCAAGCAGCCATCTGAAGGCTCTGAGTACACAGACAAGAAAGAAGGTTTTACTGTGGATTCTCCCACTGATCTCTGGGATTTCTTACCTTTAAAATCAGGAGCTGAAGGATGACAGATAAAATCAATTTACTTCTAATCCTAATCCCTTTCTAATGCTGCAATTCCAGGAAATCAAATCATCATTTCTGTTACAAACATTTATAAATTTTAAATAAATCAGATCTGAGCAAGTACCCAAAGTGTGTTCCCAGGAACAAAGCATATGATCTTTTGCATACAGACTTTATGGCATATGTTTTGGCTGTTCACAATCTTTTTAACAATATTGGCTGAGTTCCAGTCATTTAGAATTAGTTATATCTAGATATTGCTACTACTGCATTATTTTTGTTTGTTTGTTTAAAGTGGCTAAATAAATCCTTTATATGTTCTGATAATACATCTATCTTTTCCAAATATTAAATCAGAAAGAATTGAATGTGTCCTCCCAAAATTCATATTCTAAAGTTGTATTCTCCAGTACCTCAGAATGTAACTGTATTTGGAGATAAGGTCTTTAAAAAAGTAACAATTAAAATGAAACTGTCTGGATAGACCTTAATCCAATATAACTAGTGTACCTATAAGAAGAAAATATTGAACACACAGAGACATCACAGATATGTGTGCACAGAGGAAAGACCACATGAGCACAGAGTGAGAAGGAACCTTCCTCAAGGTAACAAGAAAGGCCTCAGAATAAACCAAAACTGGCTACACTTTGATTTCATACTTTTAGCCTCCATCACAAGAATTTAACTTTCTGTTGTTTAAGAATTCAGTCTGTGGCATTTTGTTATAGTAACTCTAGTAAACTAATACATTTGCCTTTCTCACTTTCCATTTACTTAAAATAGTTGAGAATTTGGCTGCTTCTTATTGAATACTTTTATGATTTCTAACTGGGAAAAAGTGCCAGGGTTTCTCTTTATTTTTCCCTGTGATTAAGATAGAACAGTTATTTATAACTTTGCAATTCACTCTTCAAATTCAAGTGCCAAAGAAGAACCCTCTCCAAGTGTTCATTAACTCACCAGCAAATACACATGTACACAGCTTAGATAAAGTGGCACAAAGAGTTTAGGTTTTTGTGATCAGATTTCATTTCTATTCTTATTAACAATCAATTAAAATAGATGTGTGTTTAAGCTAATAATTTCTAGTGTTCAGAGATAATCTGTGCCTACATAATATCAACACAGCCAAACTGGTTAATTCAAACATCTGTCCAATTCAATAGGGAAAGATAGTCAAAGTGTTTACAAAACCTGAAATTTTTGAAACATGGTTCGATATCTTTCAACTAATTATTTTTTATAGATCAACATAGGTGTCATAGTGTTTCCTTCCTCTCATTCTTTTAGAAGTGTAGGAAGGGCTGGGCGTGGTTGCTCAAGTTTATAATCCCAGCACTTTGGGAGGCTGAGGTGAAGGGATTGCCTGAGCCCACAGGTTTGAGAAAAGTCTGGGCAATTTGGTGAGACCTCATCTCTACAATAAATCAAACAATTAGCCAGTCTTGGTAATGCCCTATAGTTCCAGCTACTTGGAAGACTGAGGCAGAAGGATCGCCTGAGCCTAGCAGATTAAGGCTGGTGTGGCCGTGAGCATGCCATGGCACTCCAGCCTGAGTGAGAGTGAGACACCAACTCAGAAAAAAAAAAAAAAAGTGCAGGAAGGCAGAGAAATTTGACCTCTAATATTGTAGGTGATAACCCAAGTGTACATTGCCACGATATCTGAAGTAGTTTAAACCCATATACTACTACCAATGATAACTTTTCCAACCAATTCTCTTCTTGTATTCAGACATCCTTTCAAGTATACACTATAAGATATGTGGATCATAGATGTTATAATGGCTAGAATAATTACCAATATGTTTTCAGTAATTTTCTGAGTAAGCTATGTTTAAAATAAAAGTCATAAAATGCTATCCAGTGATAAAAAGGAACAAGACAATTTTACTGAAAAGACTATTAATAGATGATGCAATATGGCTTCTAATTTTTATAGATGACTATTGAATGGAAGTTAGTGATGGCATACCTTTTAGGGAGTTTTTTTGCTTTAATATTTATTTCATGATTTTTCTACAGAATGTTTAAAATGGACTCTAAATATAGCACTAAATGATTGAATTTGTTATGGGGAAAATCAAATATATAGCTTCTTGTATGCAACATATAGCTGAAAAGTTTCCCTCAAAATCTTTCCTGCCAGAAAAACCATTAAAGTGGTAATCAATTGTGGAGTGTCATGCCCAAAGGAATAGCATAAAGCATAATGAAACCTTGCCAGTTACTGAAAACACTCCCCAATGTGGATTTTAAAACATCACTAGATATATGATAAACTTTTCATGTAAGTTACTGTTTGAAACCACAATACAGCATTTTTAAAGAAACAAAATGGCTTCTGGTTTTCTTTTTTGATCAGTGTGATAAAACAAGGTGTTAGTATATGAATAGTTTTTTCTTCATCTCTCAAAATCACTTTTAGACGGTTTCTGCATTGAAGGAAAGTGGATCATTAAGATTGTTATCGTCCCAGCACTTTGGGAGGCAGAGGCCTTAGCTAAGGGATTCAAGACCAGCCTGAGCAACATGGTGAGACCTTGTCTCTACAATAAATCAAAAATTAGCCGGGAGTAGTGGCACATGCCTGTGGTTCCAGCTACTTGGAAAGCTGAGGCGAAAGGATCACCTGAGTCCAGTAGGTCAAAGCTGCAGTGGCTTTGAGTGTGCCACTGCACTCCAGCCTGGGTGACAGAGTGAGACTCTGACAAAAAAAAAAATTGCTATTGTAATAATAAAAATAAGACATCTAGACACAGTTATAAAAATAATTGATGACGAAAATGTGATGTAATTTTTATTAATGGAGAGAGGCTTTCTTTTCAGGTTTGTTTGCTTGTTTTGTATGTAATAACACTGCTTTGAACTTTCAGTTCTGCAATGAGTATGTCTTTGATATCAGTTCTGTTTTGTAATTTGTTGTAATATTCATGTTTTTTTGGCTAATATTTTGTACCAATAGTATGTACTGACAGCTAATAGTAATACGTTAATGAGGCCTAGTTGTGTTCTCCTGCCCTACCATGTCTGATTATTTTTCTCTATGTATCTCACCTTTATTAGAATCATACTGTGTCCCAGGTGTATGCCAATGCTATACACTAATGATAACAAAAAGGCTCTTGACCACTCAGAGTTTTAAGTACAGTATATTTTGTTTTTGTGTGTGTTGTGTTTGTTTTGCTTTGTTTTTTGTTTGGTTTGGTTTTTTAAAAGGTTTATTGTATAAACTCTTAAAGAAAATATTTGGGAGCAATTTTCCTGCTCTTAGTTATTTCCTTTGCAGTAATTTTCCCATCGCAACAAGTTTGAAAACTATTGCATACGTGAAAACCAAGTAATACTTGCTATAATAATCTTTAAAAATTTGTATCAGAGGAGGTTTTTAATTCCAGATACAGATACAAAGTTTAGCCATTATATAAAAAGTGAGTAACTGACTGGCAGGATTTTTTTTTAAAGGCACTTCAGTTTCCTTCATTACATGAATATAATATTATGAATCACAATACTTTGAGGATTTTGTTTTGTTTGGGGGGCATTTCAGATAGCTTAGATCATCTTTAACTAAATATTTGCTTATTTTTATGTTTCAGAATAGATATGAGTTAATCTACTGAAGGGAAAATTTAAAGTAAGCATATATAATGATTAAAACATTTTTGCTTTTTGTCATTAATCTAATTTATTTAGAGCTTTCAATTACTCATAAACAATTAATGCAAGACAAATGTTTAATTTTGAATAAGAATCACTTAGCCAATCAAACCTTACAAGGAAAGAGGCACAAATTAATGTCTTACAAATAATTAAAATGAATTCAAAACTCAAATGATTTTTGAAATATACTTTATAGGCAGGATCAAAGGAATAACTAGTAGAATTTTACAAATAATCCAACTGCCAATAATTTTCTAAGTAGTTAGACCAGACTGACTTACTTCCTTTATCTTCGCAACGACCCTAAGAGGTACATACTATTCTTGTTTCCATGTTATAAATGTGGTTACCCAGAGAAGATAAATAAGTTACCAGTGTCTCAAGTGTTCCAGCTAGCAAATAGTAGAGCCAAGATTTTAGCACAGACAGTCTGAATGGTGATTACATACTCTTAACTATTCTGCCTCTAGGAATATCATTATTCAACTTTCCAGTTAGGAACATGAAAAATGTGCTTCTGACACATAAAAAATGTTCTATTAATAAACAGTAGTATTGTAAGTATTGCCAGATAAGTGACAGAGCATCTATGAACTACTGTTCTGTGGTCTGCTATAAATGATTCTTCAAAATGTATTAATAATAAAGGGAGAGAAATGACTTGTCATATATTCACAGAAACTAAATATATCAACCTTTAAAAAAAGATACACTTAAGCTAATAATAAATGCTTTAACATTAAGAATTAGCAACAAAACGTAAATAGATAACTTTTTCAGATACGACAGATATAGAATAATTTAAAGAGCAGTAACAATAAAACTAAAGACAAGACTTCAAAACATGATGAAATAGGTATGAAATAATTTTCATGCCTATTTTACAAATATGAGCAAAGATATTTATGGCTTTATAGTTTGCAAATCCTAAAATCTGCATCTAAATAGTAATTTACTTTAATTACAATTATAACATAATACTATTCTTCTGGTGGAGAATAGGCAGAGAAATTAGCCCTTCCTCAGCAAATTTAAAAATCTCACCTTTGCTATATTTTAACAGAAATAAAAGGTGAGCAATAACATGGTAACTTTTTAATATTTGGGCTTATTAAAAGCCACTGATGAGCCGGGCTGGGTGGCTCAGAGTGTAATCCCGCGCCTTTGGGAGGCTGAGGTGAGTGGATTGCCTGAGCCCGCGGGTTCGAGACCCGCCTGGGCAGCGAGACCTCATCTCTACAATAAAAATCAAAAAATCAGCCGGGCGTGGTAGCGCGCACCTGTAATTCCGGCTACTCGGAAGGATCGCCGGAACCCAGCAGGTCGAGGCTGCTGTGGCCGGGAGCGGCCACTGCACGCCAGTCTGGGCGACAGAATGAGACTCCAACTCAAAAAAAAAAAGCCACTGATAGTGAAAAAGGAAAAATTTTACTGTTTAAGCACATAATCTAAATCAAACAGGCATCAGGAGCAAGTCAGATATATGTTTACTAATTGACATATTTTTGAGACAGATGTCTGAGATGTACAGAGGCTTAAAATTAAATGGGTATCTCTATTTGTGACTATAATCAAACACTTAATGTAGTTACTATGTTATTCTAACTATATCTCTTCAAAATTAAAAAATGTATGTCTTTAACTCTGTAATTTTTTTTTTTTTTTTTTTTTTGAGTTGGAGTCTCACTCTGTCGCCGAGACTGGAGTTCAGTGACCGCTCCCGGCCACCGCAGCCTTGCCTACTGGGCTCCGGCGATCCTTCTGCCTTAGCCTTCCAAGTAGGCGGAATTACAGGCGCGCGCTACCACATCCGGCTGATTTTTTGATTTATTGTAGAGATGAGGTCTCACTGCCCAGGCAGGCCTCGAACCTGCGGGCTCAGGCAATCCACTCACCTCAGCCTCCCAAAGGCGGGGGATTACAGGCTGAGCCACCGAGCCCGGCTGTAATTCTTTTTCTATAATTTATTCTACAAAAAATTCTAAAGTTGATCATGAGTTATACATGAGAATAATTTCTCTAGCACTGTTTCTAATTGCAATAAATTGAAATCAATCTGAATGTCCATGAGTTAAGAAATAATTATATTGCATAGACACACAATAAAATTTTATGCCATATTTACAATAGTAAGGTATCTCTAGGACTAATGAGAGGCCCATAATTTATTTTTAATTAAAGAAAACTAGTTTCAGAATAAAGTGAGCTGCCTGATAAAAGTTTTAAAAATTGCATATAATTTATAAAGTTATATATATTGTAAATGACTGCATAAACAAAGAACTGAGAAGTATATACATTAAGCAATTGACAGTTTTTGCCTGGTAAATGAGAAAATGTAGACAGATAAGTTTGAATTTTCACTTATTAGCATAATTATGTTTAAATTTTTTTAGAATGATAGCTGTATTACTTTTATAATATTGTTTAAGAAGTGAATTAAAATTAAAAGCAAATTAACTTACATATGAAGATTATAAATCACTGAAAAAATAATTTTAAAAAAGAAATCAATAAATCTAAGGAAATAATTAACACTACTGATGTGTGAACAATGAAAATTACAAGAATCAAAATTGAAATTCAAAGGTAAGCATAATAGATGGACAACATTAGCTTCATATCTTTCCTCTTTTTTTAGCATAAACTTTTACTTCAAACTTTGTCAAATATTCTTCTCCAGGCAGGGTTGGAAATGCTAAGTCAGCAAATTCTTTCAGTTTATGGTTTCACAATCAAGAACACTATGACTCTTCTACTATTTAATTACCTATTTTTTTTTTTTTTTTGAGTTGGAGTCTCACTCTGTCGTCCAGACTGGCGTGCAGTGGCCGCTCCCGGCCACCACAGCCTCGACCTGCTGGGCTCCGGCGATCCTTCCTCCTCAGCCTTCCAAGTAGCCGCAATTACAGGCATGCGCTACTACGCCCGGCTAATTTTTTGATTTATTGTAGAGATGAGGTCTCACTGCCCAGGCGGGTCTCGAACCCTCGGGCTGAGGCAATCCACTCACCTCAGCCTCCCAAAGGCACGGGATTACAGGCTGAACCACCGAGCCCGGCCTAATTATCTATTGCTAAGAAAATTAAGTCTTACTTTCTATACCTTAAGAAGCCTTCCTTTGTATTAAAACTAGTAAAAAAAAAAAAAACCAAGAAAAGAACAAAAGACTTTTGTTTTAGACAATATGACATAGTATGTGTACAGAGAAAGTCCACTTGTTACAGAACAGATTGTGTGTGTGGTAGGGGTACATATATATGTATATTTATGTCTGAGTTGATGTAAAACAAAAAAAGAAAGTACAGTTAAAAATTAGGAAGAAAATATGATTCTGCAATGGTAAACTTTGGAGCTGGCGTTTATCCTGAGGAAATGTGCTAAACTCCAGTGGCTTAAAATATGTTTAGAAAGAATATATACCTTGAGTGGACAAGGTTGAATTGAGGGGATGGGGAAGCCTACGGCTTTCAAGCGTATGGAAGTTGGATAAAAAATCCTTCAATATCCCAAAATTTAGGACCAAAAGCCACAACCCAGCACATAAATCTGAATAGAATTCATGGTCCCCAAGCAGACCAGCTATCTAGGCCTCAGTATGGAATGAAACAGGATTCAATCCCCGAAAGGCAACAAAGTAAAAAAAAAAAAAAGAAAGAAAAGAAAAAGAAAAATGTACTAAAGTAAAACTATAAAATAGCTGTCAAAATAGAAATAACAAAATGAGTTGCTGAGAATGAATCTAAATGTGCATGCAATTAAAGTAATTGAACATAATCTAAATCTCAAGATAATAGATTTAAAACCGAAAGATGATGAAAATTCCACATATAAAACATGTAGGCTATATTACGTGGTATATAGAGAAATATGTATAGCCTTTAATTCTTACATTACAAATTCATAAACTACGCATGTGACTTAAGATGTTAACAAGAAACAGAAGAATAAGACTGAAGCTAGTATGGAGAAAAAACAATGTGATTAAGAGCAGGTATTAAAATGATAATGTGAAATAATATATGAACACTTTTATATCTTCAAATTTTAAAACTTAGGTAAAGACACATTTATGAAAGTATATAAATGACCAAACATAACTCAAATAGAAATAAAACTTTGAATAACAATCTGAAAACGGAATCATTGCTAAAATACATTTCCAAAGGGAAAAAAAATGTCAGATTCAGAAATCTAATGAGAAATTGTCAAGGACAAATAACAACCAATTTGAAAACAAAAAAAAAACTTTTTTAGAAGAATAGAAGGATAGCCTATTGTACGTGATTTGTATAATCTTGATTTTAAAACCACAGTGGTCATTTTTGACTCTTAAAGCCAGAAGAGGTCATTTTGAAAATAGAAACCTCAGGTAGTTGCAAATAAACTAAAGAAAACAATAGCAAGCCAAAAAATTTTTTTTAAAAAAGTAGAAGACATCAAGACCAACCAAGTTGAATTTCTTTCAGGAATGCAAGATACAATCTTGGCTCAATACTAGAAATTTCTTATGTAATTGATTCAACAAATTACATATTCAAGGGGATCTAGGTATACACACACACATATATAGACATCTTAATAAATGCAGAAAGGGCGTTTAGTAAAATCTAACAACTAATGCATGGTGAAAACTCTCAGAAAATGAAGAGTAAAATAATACTTTCTTATCCTTTATGAAAAGCACTTTTAAAAGGTAGTAGGGATCATATTGATTGGTAAAAACTTAAAAGCAGCCGGGCTTGGTGGCTCAGCCGGTAATCCCGCGCCTTTGGGAGGCTGAGGTGAGTGGATTGCCTGAGCCCGCGGGTTCGAGACCCGCCTGGGCAGCGAGACCTCATCTCTACAATAAATCAAAAAATCAGCCAGGCGTGGTAGCGCATGCCTGTAATTCCAGCTACTTGGAAGGCTGAGGCGCCCAGCAGGTCGAGGCTGCGGTGGCCGGAAGCGGCCGCTGCACTCCAGTCTGGGCGACAGAGTGAGACTCCAACTCAAAAAAAAAAAAAACCTTAAAAGCGTATCTTTAAAATAAGGAACAAGGAGAATACCTGATGTCACCTTCTCTATTCAACATTGTATGTGAGGTCCCAGTTCATGCAATAGATATTTCAAAAAATACCGATTATAAAGAAACAGAACTCATATCAGTAACAGATATGGTTATCTATACTGGGAACTCAAAAGAACTTAAAAATGAATTAGAAAGTTTAGAGTTCTGCTGGATTTAAAACCAATTTTAAAAAGCCAAATTAGCCGGGCTTGGTGGCTCAGCCTGTAATCCCGCGCCTTTGGGAGGCTGAGGTGAGTGGATTGCCTCAGCCCGCGGGTTCGAGACCCACCTGGGCAGCAAGACCTCATCTCTACTATAAATCAAAAAAAAAAAAAAATCAGCTGGGCGTGGTAGCGCGCGCCTGTAATTCCGGGTACTCGGAAGGCCGAGGCGGAAGGATTGCCGGAGCCTAGCAGGTCGAGGCTGCGGTGGCCGGGAGCGGCCACTGCACTCCAGTCTGGGCGACAGAGTGAGACTCAAACTCAAAAAAAAAAAAAAAAAAAAAAGCGCCAAATTAGCTGGGCTCGGTGGCTCAGCCTGTAATCCTGCGACTTTGGGAGGCTGAGGTGAGTGGATTGACTGAGCCCGCGGGTTCAAGACCCACCTGGGCAGCAAAACCTCATCTCTACATAAATCAAAAAATCAGGCGTGGTAGCGCATGCCTATAATCCCGACTACTCGGAAGGCTGAGGCAGAAGGATCGCCGGAGCCCAGCAGGTCGAGGCTGGGCGACCAAGTGAGACTCCAACTCAAAAAAAAAAAAAAAAAAAAAAGCCATTGGATTTTTACATACTAGCATGTAAGAATTAAAGTTAAAAAGAAGATACTGTGTCAGCCAGCTTAGAGATCAGTGGCATGATCATAGCTCCCTGTAATCTCAAAATCCTAGGCTGCAGTAATCCTTCTACCTCAGCCCTAATAGCTAGGAGTTCAGGTGTACTCCATCATGCCTGTCTACTTTTTAAAAATATTTTTTAGAGATGAGGTTTTGCTATGCTACCCAAGCTGGTCTTGCACTCCTAACTTCAAGACCAGCTTGGGCAGCATAGCAAGCTTTGACCTTCCAAAATGCTGAGATTACATGCGTGAGCCACTGTGACTGGCTGGATAACTGTTTAAAATAACTGTTTAAAATAACTAAAATATTAGCTTTGTAGAAAAATAGCTAACAAAAGGTCTGCAAACTCTAGAAAATCATACAATTTTATTCACGAATGATAATAAACAAGACCTAAATTAACAGAAAACATACCACATTTATGACTAAGAAAATTAAATATTGTAAGAACATCAGTTTTAACCCCAATATACCTATAGATTCATTACAATTTTAACCAGTCTCAAGTGGGATGGGGACGTGTGTGTGTCTAAGAGTGTGAGTTGATGATGAGTTGTTTATTTATATGGCAAAGAAAATAGCTAAGCTATTTCATTAAGAGTGGAATCAGAGCCTCCCTTTGGTCCCTGCTTTGCCTGGTTTTAGCATTTAATATAAGTCTAGAATAACTAAGATAGTTTGGTATTAGCACACTTAAGATATACAAATCAATAGAAGGCAAGATAAAACCATAAAACTGAACTATATATTTAATACATTTTATGCATAAATAAGTTTATAATATGCAAGAGGAGCACTACCTAGGCTGGTGTAAAAAAATTATATAACCCATTATGAGAGGTATATTTTTAAATGGAAAGTGAAAAACAAAAGACTTTATGATTCAGGATAAAAAAAAACTCATGCAAAAATTACAAACTAATAATTCATATTCACAAACTCTTAATTCATATTAATAAATTGAATCCTATAAAAATTAAGAACTTCTATACCCTAAAAGATAAAATTAAGAATGCAAAGAATAAAGTACAAAGGCAAGCTACAAGCTAAGTAAAACATTTGCAAAATGTATAATCGTGTCTTGTAAGTAATCCTATGAATTAGTAAGAGAAAAAAAGGCAAAAGACATTCAAAAAACATAAATGACTCACTCACAACTAGAAAACATGCTTAACCTTAATGATAGGGCAAATGCAAATTCAAACCAAAAAATCGAGACATCATTTCAAGTCAAAGAGCCATAAAACTTCAAAGAAGATAATGCCATGTGTTTGAGAGAACAGGAAACAACAGTAACTCTCTCATTTGCCATGGAAGAACAATGTATTTCTTGGAAAACAATTTGGTATCGCTTTTAAAGCTGAAGCCACCTATATCTTATAACTTGTAATTCTACTCATAGATATACTCCCTAGAGAAAATCTTGGAAATGTGAACAAGGCACGTAAAACAATATTTACAATAACAACAATAAAATTTGGAGTAATCCAAATGCCCATCAACAGTAGAATAAATTAGCAAAAAACTATAGTTCTGTTGTTAAATTAAAGGGAAAAAAAGAAACCAAATGGCAACATTTAAAATGTTGCATTTTTCCCCTTTGATATCTTGAGTTATGGGGAATATTAATTCTCAAAATACATAGGTATAAACCGGGCTTGGTGGCTCAGCCTGTAATCCCGCGCCTTTGGGAGGCTGAGGTGAGTGGATTGCCTGAGCCCACGGGTTCAAGACCCGCCTGGGCAGCGAGACCTCATCTCTACAATAAATCAAAAAATCAGCCGGGCGTGGTAGCGCGCGCCTGTAATTCCGGCTACTCGGAAGGCGGAGGCGGAAGGATCGCCGGAGCCCAGCAGGCGAGGCTGCGGTGACCGGAAGCGGCCACTGCACTCCAGTCTGGGCGACAGAGTGAGACTCCAACTCAAAAAAACAAACAAACAAACAAAAAAATACATAGGTATGGTAGCTGTTTCACAGTGGTAGGATAAATTGAACAACTTACATAAGTCAATGGGGATTCCTTAACATTTTCTTTTCATTTCTATAGTAATTTTGACTATTAATCCTTAAAAAGAGCCTGGCTATAGCAGCTACAATATTATTTCTACCTAGGCTGGTGTGAAGGTATTTAGTAATACCATGATGCAGTCCCTAGGCCACACGATGTACTAGTTTCAGGAAATGCACCGATGAATGAGGCAGTGCTTGCCCGCCAAGATCTTTAGGTCTAATGGTGAAGACAGACTTGTAAACAGAAGTTAAATAAGTTTATAATATGCAAGAGGAGCAAAGAAGAGGCGCCATCTAACTCTGCCTGAGAGGATGAGTGAAATTTCACAGTAGGAATCACCAAACTAAAGAGATGGCATGGCCTCCTTTGAGGATTGGAGAGCAATGGTGTGAAGTTGATGTAAAAAGACCTTGGCATGGAATATCTGCAAAAGTTGATGCCAAGAAAATTTGAGGTCAGATCAAGAAGGGTTATTATGTATGATGCTAATTGAATGGAGTTTAGACAGTGAATGGAGAAATGAGAGGGTAAAATTTGTGTTTCACGTGTTCTCACTCATAAGCGGAGCCTGAACATTTACCATAATACTATAAGAAAGGGATTGGCAGTGGTGGGACACTGATAGGGGAGGGAGGGGAGAATATAACATCAATAAGGATACCTGATCTCAAACCAGGCATAGTGGGGACCAAAGGGAAGCCCAAGCTGGAGGCGGTGGCTCACTCCTTTAATCCCAGCACTTTGGGAGGCTGAGGCAAGAGGATTGCCTGAGCCCGGAGTTTGAGATCAGCCTGGGCAACATGGTGAGACCTTGTCTCTACATAAATTAAAATATTAGCTGGGCATGGTGGCGCATGCCTGTAGTTCCAACTACTTGGAAGGCTGAAGCGAAAGGATCACCTGAATCCAGCAGGTAAAGGCTGTGGTGGCGATGAGCGTGTCACTGCACTCCATCCTGGGCAATAGTGTGAGACTCCAACTAAAAAAAAACCCAAAAAAACAAAAAAGGGAGACCCAAACTTTATCTGTACAGTGACTACTTGTATGCCTCATCCTAATAATATAATAATAATAATAATATAACACATATATATTAGTTTTGTTTCAACTTGACATTTTTAATAGGAACTATGAATAATTTTAGAACATATATATTGTACTATTCCAGTAGCATATCTTAGAAGAGATATTAAAAATATATTTTCTTTATTTTACAAACTCAGTTAAATATTTGGTAGACTGGGACACCGTCTTTGCCAAAACTTTTCTATTTTAGCATAAGGCATGCAATAATTTGAACAATTGTACCTCATGTCTTTAAAATGAAAAAATAAATTTAAAAAAAGATTTGTTTCAAAAGACTTTAGCAGTAGAACAGAGGATATATTTTTAAAAAGCTGTGACTCTCATTTACAAATGTCTTCTCCACCATTTACTCCCTCTTAACTTGAAGACTTTTTCTTATGGATTCTACATTCTGATAGTGAACAACCATGAGAATGTAGGAAATATAGAACAAGAGACAATGAAGTAATTATCTCTGTATGGAATTACCTGTGAAAATATAAATTCATGTACCTGCATAATAATAATATGACTGTAGATGCAGAATGAAAGAAGTCTAGAGTATAAAAATAAAACTTATTTTCTTTTGATTCTGAAAGTTCATTTCAGTTATATTTAATCCCATTTCAAGAACATATAACATATGATATTTATAATAATTTATGTTGTAAATACATAAAGTAAAATATAACATAATATATAAATATAACTCATTAAAATATATAACGTATATGAATGTGTATATGAATGGTTACTGTATGTTCTAACCCCAAACTTATGAAGAAACCTTTTTCCTAAGGCTTTATTAGATTTAATAATATAATTTTTATTAATTAAGGTATTAATCTATACTTTTGTATCCAATAATTAGCTTAATAACGTAATAGAAAATGAAGAAAATACTAGATAAAGAGAAAACTTAAGACAGTATTTAAATTGTATACCTATTTTGTTTTATAAAAATTAATTTTAAGCCAGGCTCGGTGGCTCAGCCTGTAATCCCACGCCTTTGGGAGGCTGAGGTGAGTGGACTGCCTGAGCCCGCGGGCTCGAGACCCACCTGGGCAGCGAGACCTCATCTCTACAACAAATCAAAAAATCAGCCGGGCGTGGTAGCGCATGCCTGTAATTCCAGCTACTCGGAAGGCTGAGGTGGAAGGATCGCCGGAGCCCAGCAGGTCGAGGCTGCAGCGGCCGGGAGCGGCCACTGCACTCCAGTCTGGGCAACCGAGTGAGACTCCAACTCAAAAAAAAAATAATAATAATAATAATTTTACTTCTGTGCAAATAAAAGACATATCCATAAAACAATTACTGTAAAATGACATGTCCACAAAACAATTACTATAAAATATAGAATAATTGGAGTATTCTTTTTATTTATTTATTTATTATAAAGATGTGGGGTACAATTCAGGGTTATGTATGCAAACATTGATCATGCAGGTACCCTTGTTGACGAGGTATGCCCCTCCCTTCCCTAGCAGTTTCCACTGGAATATTCTTTAAGATTATTTTAATCTAGAACAACCAACAGAGAAGTATGCCTGTTAAAAAAGCACTGGCTTTATTTTGGAGTTTTAAATATAATAACAATATACAACTTTAAAATATAATTAAGAAATTCAGTGAGTGTTTTGAACTGTTGCCCATGTTTTACCACTGAAATTTAAATCCTACCATTAAATAACTAATAATATAATACATATATATTAGTTTTGTTTCAACTTGACATTTTAAATAAGAACTATGAATAATTTTAGAACATATATATTGTACTATTCCAGTAGCATGTCTTAGAAAAGATATTAAAAATACATTTTCTTTATTTTACAAACTCAGTTAACTATTTGGTAGACTGGGACACCGTCTTTGCCAAAACTTTTCTATTTTAGCATAAGGCATGCAATAATTTGAACAATTTTAACCAAGTGATTATTAAAAAGTAACAATGTGGAAGAAAGATCTTAATAGAGAGCAGAGGTTTTTTTTAACTTTTGGAGGTAGTTAGACCTCTGGGAATCTGAGAAAAATTATAGACGAAGTACTTCTTATGAATACTTATGTTGCTTAAATACACAAATGTTTACAAACAAGTTTTTCAGAGTTTATGAAATATTTAAAGTGTATTTACAAGTTTAAACCTTTAAAAGACAGAGTAACAAAATCATACTTGCAAGGGTAATAACTAGTCTTTCAGTAGTTACCATTTTATACCATTTTATTATTTCTGGAGACTTCATTTAAATTTCTCAGTCTCCCACTTACTTAGGAAGAAGTTTCCAATTCAAGCACTAGATCAAGGTCTAATTTCTCCAGAAAATCATCTTTGACTATCAGTGCCCTCCAAACTTTAATGGATTGTTATCTGCATCATGTATGTATTTTTCAGCCTATAAAAATATTCTGTTTCTTACTCAGTAGGCATAAAACCTCTCAAAAACAGGATGTGTGTATTACAACAAATTCCATTTCCAACGTCTACCATAAAGGATGACATATTCATAACTGGAGTGAATACATATTAATAAATATTGATGTTTTAATTTTCTTATTTTAAAATATAATTACATATACTTACTTATGTAATCACAAATATTATGAAGTTATTCCATTGAATATTTGTTTCCTAAGACCTAAGTGTTTATAATTTGCATTCTTTTGACCTGCACCAGATCAAGCTCTTTTGTGTGTTCTTATCCTTTTTAAATTTTGGTTTGTATTTCATTCAATCTTCTGGTTACATTATGAACCCTGAAAGTGGACAGTGCATGTTTCAAAGCCAATGGACACATGTTGATGTCACTGAAAAGTATAATGGTCATTTTTCTTGAATATATCACTTTGCCCCACTCTGTTTTCAAAAGACTACATGGAAATGACCTCATAAGACTGAAAAGTACTTAATTTTATGCATTGGGGTGTTCCAGAGATACAGAGAAATAAAATGTTGAGAGAGATGTATTTTTATTTTAGGCTATCTTCAGTTGGCAGCTATTCCTAATGACTATTTTCAAATAGTTAATTATTATAAGACATCCATTGTTTAGAGGAAGGAATTCAGTATTTTATGTAAATTAATTTTAATTAAAAATTCCTCAATTAATTTTTTTTTAAAAAGACGTGTCATATCAATAGTCACCTTCAAATTATTATGTTTTGCACTCTGTGGTAAAAATGTTCTAAATTATGTCCGAGAGTATCACAGATAATCTATAGTCTTCTGAGCACTCCAAATTCAAGTGTAGGCAGAAATGGCTACTCTGATACCGGGGAGCTGTTTAGCCTCAGGTTTATTCTTGTTATGTAAGTAGGGCAGGAAAAATGATGTATCAGGGACTCCTCAGATCCTGTTCTTTCCCTATGGATAAGACAATTAGTATTAATGGGCATCTGTTGTTCATGAGGCATTTATCACTAAATCAGGAATCCTCTAGTAATCCAAACCGCCATTTTCCAAATATTCCTCCCTCAATATCTCATCTTGCAGGTTAAAAGAATGTTTATATTTTCATTTCTATTCTAAAAGATGGTGAATTTCCTTTGTTTATCTATATCTATTTATCCATTCCTTAGTTTCCTGTATGAAATAAAATCCATTATTTTAATAAAATTATTTAAATAAAATCAGTGATATGCTTTCATCACAAGTATATTTCATCAAAAATAAAAAAAACTTATAATATGCATGTCTTAATACAAACTAGTGTTCTCCATATTTTGTAATGCTGGGAACGTGCCATGATGTTCATTCACAGAAGCTACCAAAGTACATACAAAAAAGAAAGGAGAAACTTGAAAGAGATCACTTCTCCTCATTGACAATGGTGAGTGGTTTAGTTACCCAAGGCTTTCTTGCTATTGATAAACTTTTCAAATATAATCATCTCTCAATTATTTAGAGACTGATTATCCAATTTGTGAATTATCCCTTCAGCTTCTCCTCTTTCTCTTCTGATGTCTCCTCTTTGGCTATCTCCTTAAATATGGGCCTTTTAATACTCACTGCATTGGATGAAAATGGAGAATAAGCCAAGGCAGCAAAATTTGTTACATATAAGCAGTCCTCCACAGGAATTTCAGTTGTGATATGTTTTTGGACTTTCAATTTTCCATAGTGTTACATTTCCATATATTCCACATTCCACATTACCTCCCCCACCCATACAATTACCTTCACACAGAGTGTACAAATTCTCATTTGGATCAGTGTATTTATATTTCCTTTTTCAGTTCCTTTGGCCATAATATTTTGCACAAAAAAATAGTCATCACTTTTGCTGGAAGCAAAAAAGATGCCATTTTAAAATAAAATCTAAATTATCTTTTAAAATGTAAATTAACCCTTTATATGCAAAAGATTCTTTAAGTGAGAACAAGTTAAAACATGTGGGACTTGTACACTAAATGCAGACAAACACGAAAGCGTACAAAATACATACCTACAATTAACATTTGAGGGAGATTTAGTTTTCAAAACATTTTCTTATAATTATCTCCCCTTGGCCCTCATGAAAATCTCATGATCTAATGGATGAAGGCGCTATGATTGGGAGATTTTAAATAACTTCTATAATTTCATATGAACAGGAATTATCAGAGTCAGGCCTCACCTCAGGTCTCCTCAATTAACATACCTGTAGATACATAACAGTATAAAAGTGAACAGTGTATATGTAATCTGTTTTATGACTCTGAAGCTGCACAGCTTTTATTCACCAGTATCACTGGCCCAAACAGTGGAATTTCTTCCTTGATGCATACACAGTAGCTTGACACATTGAACATTAAACTCCCTGTGCTCCGAAAAATGTATATAGCATCTTATAAACATGACTTTCCTCAAATATGGTTAAAATGCATGTTAGTATCCTGCGCCTTTGGGAGGCTGAGGTGAGTGAATTGCCTGAGCCCGCGGGTTCGAGACCTACCTGGGCAGCAAGACCTCATCTCTACAGTAAATCAAAAAACCAGCCGGGCGTGGTAGCGCATGCCTGTAATTCCGGCTACTTGGAAGGCTGAGGCGGAGGGATCGCAGAGCCCAGCAGGTCGAGGCTGCAGTGGCCGGGAGCGGCCACTGCACTCCAGTCTGGGTGACAGAGTGAGACTCCAACTCAAAAAACAAAAAACAACAAAAAAATTCATGCTAGTTATTTTCTGTGGTATTTTGGGGTTTGTCACATGCATTGTAAATACAGTGTTAGAGAAGTTGTGTTGATTGTTATTTGAACCTAATTACCAAGTACAACAATTTCTCCATGGGAAATAGGTACATGTTTTTTAAACCCAATTCTAATTTTGAAATTCTTCCATTGGTTCATTCTGTCGGAAACTATATATTCACAGGAGAAGAGTGGATTATCCTTCAAAACCACAAAGGAAAAAGGAAAAACTTAAGTCAAAATTGTTATTTGGTTTTACTTTTCCAAAGTTGGAAAATTTTCATTTCTCAACTTAATTTTCCAAAGCTTGAAAAGTTCCCTTTCTCAGTTGATGAGCTCCTGATCTAAAAGCTATCACTTCTTATAACCATATTTTACTCTCTTCATCCTAAGCAAGACAATATAAATAGCAATGAGTAGAAAGGTATTTACTTAAAATAATCACATTTGCATTAACTGTTTAACAGAAAATTTTGCAATTTAAGCACTCTGACAGTCATCCTGATAATTTTAGGATCTTAATATGGTGACTCTCAATATTTTGGAAAAAGAGAGAGAAACAGATGCAACCTCAGAGAAATGGGATTTAAACTTTAAACACTCTTTTTATGCACATGGATAACTGGACACTTAATATCTTCTTACAAATATAAACCAAAGCCAGAAACAATACTGTGATATGTTTTATGCTTCAATTAAAGAAAGACTTATTGCAAACACCCTGCAACTTCATAGATGTGCCAGTTGGGTGAGAATGTGATGCTTAATTGTGAGACTCCAGAATAGAAAAGAGTTGATTGAAAGCCCTTTCAGCGGATCATTCCAGCCTCTGTTCAAAATTCTCAGCCAAAGCCTCTTGGCATAACTTGTTATGAGCTTAAAGAATAGAACTATATTAATTATTTTCTAAATACAATCTAATTTAAAAAGCAAAGCTGCTTCTTAAAATCATCAAACTCATTCTAAAGCCAGATATAAGTGGTTTGGGGTTAATTACTCTTTTCAATTATCTATATCTTGGCTCTTCTCTGATCACATAAAGGATGAAGGAAGAGTAGGATATGCTGATCTCATTCCTCTCCTCAATAAATTCTGATTACAAATGACTTTCCTATGGTGATGGTTTGAAAAATGGCTTGAAATGCAATATTCAATTCAAAATACTAAAATTATTTTTACAAAATGATTTGGGGAACAGATGAACTAAAATAAATTATTTTAAAAAGGTTTAAAAGCATTATTCTAAGTAATTTTATATACCTATGAAGTTTACAAATAAAAAAGACTAAAAGGCAAATTTAATACATAAAAAAAATTTTAAAGATGGCCTTTTTCTCCAAAGACTTGTATTGCCAAGTATTGGAAGTCTTTTTTCATACACAAATATTACAATTAACAGGAAAAAGTAAACTAGAACTAACTCTTCTTATATAAAGCATCACAAAGCAATGCCAGAGCTAAGGACATATCATAAGATATATACATAGAACACTGAATATATGAGATCAAGCAAATTTCAGTATTTATTATATATAATGAAAAACCAGGAGACTATGTCAGATACTCAAGATGAAGCTTAAGACCAGTTCAGGCTATTTTAAGAGCTGATACTATGCCAAAGTGAGTAAAAAACATTAAAATAACAACAATATTCATAAAGATAATACACATTGATATCATTTATTGATTTACCTCCCATGTACTAGAAACTATACTCAGTTTATTTTATTTAATCATAACATCAACTCTAAAAGTAAGACATTATTATTAATATTTTTACTTTACAGTTCATCAGACTCTTAGAATGTTTAAAGAGCATTTTCCAAGTTATATATTCAGTAATGCTAGAAGTTGGTCACAAAATTCAAGTCTTTGAAAAAACATAATCTTTGCTTTACATTATATGGAAAATTCAGGAAAGAACGCAAAAAGAATTTTATGAGAAGACATGCTTATGGCTCCTCCAGCAAATAAAATAGAAACGTGGTTGATTAAAATACATGAACTAGCTCGATTTTTCCTTCAATTTTTAATCAAAATAAAGTAATTATATTACCATAAACATTTGCAACCATATTTCCAAATATGATTCTAAAAAAACTCTAAATGCCACTGAGTCTACTTATTTCACAAACTTGTCCTCAATACCTCAGCATTTGTCCATCTTGAAGAGCCTGTGAGGAAGATACCACCATGGAAATGTTATCCTTTATAATGGTAAACCTTTAATAGTAGCTAAATGTGGGAGCAGTGATTTGGTAAAAACTTTTCAAACCCTAAACTGAATTTTGAAAAACAGAAAAACGTACATTTATACTTACTAAGGGATTCCATATAAGTTAGGAGGACACAAGCTATGAAGGCAAATCAAATCAGCGTTGAGTTGTTTGTACATGTTTTATAGAAATGTGTAAGCTTAGCTGGGTGTGGTGGCTAATGCCTGTAATCCCAGCACTTTAGGAGGCAAAGGCAAGAGGATTGCCTGAGTCCAGGGATTCAAGGCCAGCTTGGACAACCTGGCAAGATTTCGTCTCTATAATAAATAAAAATATTGACCAGCCATGGTGGTGTGCCCCTGTGGTTCTAGCTACTTGGAAGGCTGAGGCAGAATGATCACCTGAATCCAGCAGGTCAAGGTTGTGATGGCTATGAGCATGCCACTGCACTCCGGCCTTGGCGACAGAGTGAGACTGACCCAAAAGAAAGAAAGAAATATGTAATCTTGGACAAGTTAATAACCTCTATTAATATCTGCATTAATTGGGTAATATTACTAAACCCTAATATCTCAGGTTTTTGAAACACAATTTAATAAAAGGATCCTCCTCATGGATAAATGTCTCTGCTCCCAAGTAGATAGTCCAGAACTCGGGTTCCTTCCATCTCATGGTTGCATTATCTTCCACAAGTGGTGACCATGGCTGAAGCCAAAGAAAGGAAAGGAGAGTGGAAAACATTGTGGTAAGGTTTTATGGGCCAGACATAAAAGTAAAGCACATTATTTTCATTCATATTCCCTTGGCAAGAACTTGGTTCTGTCACTTCATTTTCTACTTCACATATAAAATGATGTCATGATCTCTGGAGGAAGCTCTAAAAAATTCTGCCACAGTCATAATTTCCTCATCTGTAAAGTTGGGAAGAAAACCTAATTTGTAGTGTTTTCGTGAAGGTTAGTTGGGAAAAATGCATGCAACAAAGTCAGGAAAAAATGTGTTCATATTGTAAATATTTGCTAAGGAGTAACCAGTGTTAGTTGTTTTACCAGTCCTCATCCACACTATCTTAGCAGCAAGCATGACTAATTACTAGGAGCAGAAATTAATTCAAAAAAAGACATTTACAAAAGGATATAGTCATTCTCTCTTCATCCCACCCTGTTCCAGAGTCTACTCATCTAGTCAAAATATATGATAGACTTACTATCCACCAGAAACTGTGCTAATCTCTGGTGATACAACAAAAGGTAAGGTCTGTTGCATTTTCTCAGGAGCTCACTATACTAGAAGAGACAGATGGGACATTAGTACATAATTTATGAAAGATGAAAAAAGTAAGGTAGATAATGCATTTTGCAGATTTTTTGCCATGTTATAACCAATCACTAATGATAACAATAGTTATATAAGTACAGGTAACCTACAAAATGGAGTCAAAAAAGGAATCCTAGAAGAGAGGAGTGAGTATATATATGCATGAATGGGTTTCTGTGCATGTGCATTTACTGTGAGTGTTGTGGTGTGGTGTAAGGACAGGTGCTGAGAAAAGAGAAAGGGAGACATCCCTTCTGCTAAGAGGAGGTAATAAGCAGAAGCACAGAGGCACTAAAAAACAGAAGTAGCCTCTAACTGAACCACAGCCTACAGTGGTTGTGGGAAAAAAGAGATTTAGAGTGCTTTGTAGGTATTTTAAGATGCAAGATTTATTTCTGTAAATAATGGAGAGTCATCTGGGAGGATTTAAGCAGAGAAGCAGCAAGGAAATATTTTTGCTTGAGTGGTAAGAAGAATGGATATGAAAAATATAAGGCAAACATAAACAAAGACCAGCTAGGGAACAGATGCAATTCACCCAATGTGAGGAAGGCATTAAGTTCTGAACTAGAGCAAGATTAGAAGAAAAAGAAAGAAGGGACATATATTATATTTAGAAAGCAAATTAGCAGGATTTAGAAATTTCTTGGATAAATGAGCAGATAGAAAGAGTATAACTTAAATGGTTGGGTGAATTGCATTGCTGCTGAAATAGATTTTAAAAAGAGAGGGATTAGCCTATGGGGGATATGAAGAGTTCTCCTTAATATATTGAGTTTGAAGCACCACACAGACTTTTAAGTAACATCATTCAGCAGAGAGTTGACCATGGAAGTATGAAACATAAAAGTAATCTAGGGTGAAATTACCTTTTGAGAGTCATATGTGATTTTGATGACAGTGAAGTTTTATTCTTTCCTTGCTTTAAAAACAAGTTTTAGCCCTTAAATGGGAGGGGGAAAAATGGCTAAAAAAAATAAAATAAAGCAGAGACTCAGTCACATCAAAATCAAAATTCTAAAGTAACAGTAACAAAAAGGAATGAAAATCATGCCTCTTAAGAAATGTTTTCATACATAGACCCTAAGCTGGTTTAAAACTGCTTCCATCGTCTGTCTGTTGAAAGGTCCTGAGAGCAATGACACCCTTATACCCATTAGTGATGAGCGTATCTGCTGCCCAGACCACAATTTCTAAGTACCGTTCTCCAGTAAAAAACAATTAGGGCTCCCTGGAGTAATTTCTGATTCAAAGACTGGGGGAGAAAAAAATACAAAATGAATCTGGAGCATAGTGTATGCCATGCCAGAAAATAAGTGCCGAAAAAAACAAAAGTTAGGGACATGTCAAAAGGACACAATAACCCGCTTTAAATGGGTTGGCTAAAGCAGGTCCAATTTGAGAAAATAAATGACAATAGTATTGAATTGAAAACAAATATTTTTGTTCGCTTGTTTGTTTTTAGTGGGGGTCTCATTCTGTAACCCAGGCTGGAGTGTAGTGGCATCCTCATGACTCCCATAGCTTTGACTTGCTGGGCTCAGACAATCCTTCAGATTCAACCTTCCAAGTATCTGGTACCACAGACATGTGCTACCATACCCAGCTAATTTTTTTGGTTCATTACAGAGGCAAGGGCTCACCAAGTTGCCCAGGCTGGTCTCGAACCCCTGGGCTCAGGCAATCCTCTCGCCTCTGCCTCCCAAAGTGCTGGAATTACAGGCGTGAGCCACCACGCCTGGCTAAAAATAAATATTTATGAGTCTACATTTATGTAAAAAAAATAAGTGAATAACTAAATGAGATGCGGCAACCTTTCTTTACAGAAGAATTTCAAATAGTAAGTGTAAAAGAAATTAGGGAAATACTACTATAAGAAAGGAATCGGCAGTAGCCAGAAACTGCCAAGGTGGAGGAGCACATAACAAACCAGGAAAAGTGGGGACCAAAGATAGGCCCAAACTTTACCTGTATGATGACCACTTGTTTACTTAATCCTGAATTGTACCCCACATCTTTAAAATAAAATAAAGTTTTTTAAAAAGAAGACGAATTACCATTAGAATATCACAGTAATATATGCTACAGCCAAGTTCTACTTAAGAATGTTGAAATTGACTGGGCATGGTGTCTCAGCCTGTAATCCCAGCACTTTGGGAGGCCTAAGCGAGTGGATTGCCTGAGCCCGCAGTTTCGAGACCAGCCCGGGCAACTTGGCTATACTTCATCTCTACTATCAAAATCAAAAATTAGCCAGGTGTGGTAGTGTGCACCTGTAGTCCCGGCTACTTGGAAGGCTGAGGCAGAAGGATCGCTGGAACCCAGCAGGTCGACACTGGAGTGGCCGTGAGTGTGCCACTTGCACTGCAGCCTGGGTGACGGAGTGAGACTCCAACTCAAAAACGAACAAACAAACAAACAAAAACAAATGTTGAATGCTGAAATTAGTAGAATAAACTCTAATCACAAACAGAATATTTGCATAGCCTAAAAGTGCCTCCCCCAAAATACTTCACAAATTCGTTGACATTCCTCCTTCCATGAGGTGGAGATTAATTTATCTCCCCTTGAATATGGGCTGTACTTAGTGACATGCTTCTAATGAATACCATACAGAAAAGGAAAACTAGAAACTTTATGGTGGAAACATCTGGCAAATACTACCTTAATGAACTGATCTAGGTTAACATCACCAGAGACAAGTCATGTTGATGACATGTATCCCAACTTAGATGCAAAGAGAAGAGCACTTCACCATGATGGCATGCTTTCTTTAAAAAAAATTCATAATTCAAGTCTAACCTTGAAAAAAAATCAGAAGAAAATAAATTCTATAAAGTATCTGACCAGTATCCTTCAAAGTGTCAAGGTCACAAAACACAAGGAAAGACTGAAAAACCTCATGTATCCCTAAAAAGACATGATGACTAAGTATGATATAGTTTCCTGGATTTAATTCTACAACAGGAAACAGGCATAAATAGAAAAAATGGCAAAATCTAAAAGTCCGCAATGTAGTTAATAGTGTCATACCAATGTACTATGTACCAAAACTAATTTCCTAGTTTCGATAAATGTACCATAGGTATGTAAGAAGTTAACATTTTAGGAAGCTGGATGAAAGTTATATAAGCACTACATATACTATTTCATAATTATTCTTTAAATCTAAAGTTATTTAAAAAATGAAGATTAAAAAAATTCTTCTACTATTATCAAAAGACATATGGAAAGCACTGAGGAATTATGCTATGTAAGAAAATCTAAATATAAATATATAATACAAAATATAAATATCATATATATGATTATTATATCAAGGTCAGTTCTGTTAAGTAATTTTGTTTATAGTCAAAAGAGAGGAAGGGCAGAAATATAAAAACACACAAAAGATGAACAAACACATCTCATCAAAATTCCAATAGCCTACCCTTCATGTTTAAGAAGAGTGAGAGGAAATCATTAGTTCATTCAAATGTTATCCCCATAATATTGCTTCCTTGTAGTTTCTCTATCTGACAATTCTACAGTACCTTATCTAACAAACCAAATGAAGGTACTGTAATGATCATTCATTCGATCTATTATTTACTGAGCATTTATTACATGCCAAACAATATTTTAGATGGTTGAAATATATCAATCCTCGTGCACCCAATTCCTTTATCATTCAGATGAGGAAAGTGAGGTTTTGGAGTTAAAGGACTTAATCAAAGTCACAGAATAAATTAATGGCAGAAGTAGACTAGGAACCAGTCTCTTTTTCACAAACTTTTTTCTCCACCCAAATGATTCCAGGATGAGGAAAGACACTGGGAGAGGTGCAAAATGTGTTTATCTTCTCTGTAACTAGGAAACACTTATCCAAACTCATCGGGGGATTGGAGCTCATGATAATGATTTATTCAAAGAGCTCTTGCTTCTAGAAATTTTTATTCCAGGAACTTGAAACTCACACTGTTTAATCTTCAGCAAATCCTTGTTAGATAAGCCTCATAATTGTTCCATTTTTTTTCTCCTGCAGAAGTGGAAAGACAGGCTTGAAAGGTTAAATGCTTTTTCTGAGCTCATTTAATGAGATAGTGACAAAGCTGAAAATAGAAGTCTCCTGATTCCTCATGTTTGCCTTATTTCACCTCATGTTATCGCACCGAATTAAATTTTATTTTTCTGTGGTACTCTATCAGGAAAAAGTGTCCTGAATCACTGTCAAGCGTTGAACATGAAGACACTAGTGGATCATTACTATACCTTAAGAACATCAACAACACGGGTATCGCCAAACAGTTTACTTTCACAGGACTTTTCTACAGATTGCCTATTATGGCTAAGTTTTTTAATTCTTCTGAATCTGGGTTTGTTTATCTGTAAAATGAATAAATACTACTTCTCTATCCTTATAGTTATTATGTGGGTTATTTGATATAATGCATATGAAGTGATGCTAGCTCAATATCTATACATACATAATTAAGTTTTCCCTCTACTTCTCCATGTTAGCCTCATAAATCAAATTTAGAATATGAGATAACAGATAAAAAAGTATTTGTAGAACTAGATCTATGTGAATACAGTAAGGAGGGAAATTAAATGTTTTGTAAATATTTTCTGGAAAAATTTTGAATATCATATAAGTGCAGCCCTTGTACTCAAGAAATATAATGAATACACTCATCTGAATCTTTGATTTCATCTACAAGAGTCAAAATACATTATTTGACCTATATAAGTAGATTTTTGGAAGAGCTTAACCTAATATAACCATTCGAATAACCCTAGCAGAAAAAAAAATGGTTTTACTTACAATTTAATGAAAGTCACTAAATAGGATCAATTCTAGAAGACCAAAAAAGTATCTTAAAATTAATTCTGTTTATTCTTTTATATATGAGACAAAATGTTGTAGAATCTTTAAATATATGTCAGTTTCATATTTTTCTTAATGTTCATGTTTGGTAACACTTATAAACCTTGTTCTTAGGTATATCAAACATTCTTTTTCAACTTTTAAGCAATTAATTTACTTGGAAATAAAATTTTCTATAGATAATTGAGAGGGAATTAAAATGATTTCAAACCTTTTAATTATTTTATTGGTTGTATTTTTATTTCATACCACATTTTTTAAAAAACAAATGTGTGACCTAATTTTGAATAAATCTAAAATTTCTAGAGACAAAAATAAAGGAAATAATTAAGCAACAGATAAAAGCCACGTTAAAAGAGTTTCTTAAAAAGATTTTTCAGTGAGTGTTATGGGTCAATCTGGATGGAATAAATGTTTCAAAAACGGCTGGTCACCATGATGAAAAATAAAAGGTGCTAATCATCTTTTATAATTTCAGAACGCACCATTAAAATTTAGCTGTGCCCATATTTAGGCACTCGAATTTTCCTAATTTTAAAAAATGCACCTGTAGCAGAATTTTTTCTCCCAAAAGGCAGAGCCAGCTGGAGAGAGAAACAATTAAGGCTGATTGGTTGACTCAGCAATAAAAATAGGAAACTAGCTGGATGAGAAAGGATGGGCGACAAAGAGACAGATTGTCAGTGAGGGGGTTCTTCGAAAGAAAGAAAACGAGATGAAAAGCCCATCAATATGAACAATGGGACTGAGGTTAAACTTTTCAACTAATGGCAAATCCATCCTTGAAATGTAGAGTACATAAAAGAACGTTATACTCATAGCCAAATTGTGTGTAAGGTTATACCATTGCCAACATCTATTATGTCTTCATAAGTAGTCAATATCACAATAATGATATTAAAGTAGGAGTCTGGTATTATCAAAGGACATCTAGGCCTTTCTTCCAGTACAGGATAGCATTCTGCTCTTTCCTGCATCATAAACCAGTGCCTTTTCCTTTTGCCATGGACATATCTTCTTCCTCTTTCTCTTGCTAACTTCTCTCATCGCTCAAAGCTCCAGGAGCTTCCTGATTATGATTAGCCAGAGAAGATTTGCTTTATATCTTCAGATCAGGTCAGTCTTCTGTCAGAACAAGCCATTTTTCAAATACCATCTCCTTCTTTTGAACTCATAAGCCAAGAAAATGTATAATTTTAATATTGTTAATATTCATCTCCCATGATAAGCTAAAGGATTCATAAGAGGAGAATTACGTCTGTCTCCTTAACACTAAACAGGCACACCAAACAGTAAATATTCATTGTTGCATGACTTAATCCCGGACAGAGAATAAGGAGGCTCAGAAGCAATCCTGCCTGCAACTAATCAGTTCTACTATTTTAGAAAAGTTTACTTTGTCTCTTAATGTCTTAGTTTTTTTCTTAGATCACTTTAATCTCTGAGTTTACGCATTAATAAATAGGTTATCTAATATACTTTGCTTGATTTAGACATGACATTCCCCAGAAACTTCAATACTAAGTACTAAAATAATATTACCTATAATAATATTATCTTCTCATCCTCTATTATTTCTGCAAATGGGTAAAGGTAATTCTTCTTTGCAGGTAGGGGAACATCTCCTAGTGATTAAAGTAAAGAATCCTTACTATTATAATTCAAAGAGTGATAAGATAATCTGACCATTCAACATATAATGAATTTAAACAAACTAACTCCACTGTAATCGGTGAAGAGGGCAACACAGCAATGAGACAGACTCAGATTCCTAGAGCTTTTATTTGGAAAGTGGGATAGACAGGCAAATAAATGTATAGCACATAAAGTTGTGGTAAGTGCTATGCAGAAAAAATAAGACAGCAGGGTGGATGAGTAATGATGGGGAGAAGATTACTATGCTATATAAGGTAGTCAAGGAGGATCTCAATGATAATTTGATATTTGAGTCAAGATCTGAAGGAAGTGAGAGATGAGAAAATATCTGCTGAAAGCACATTACAGGTACAGGAAAGAGCTCATACATAAGCCATGAATCAAGCATACTCTTGACAAGTTCCAGATAGAGCAGAGAGACAGTGTGGCTAGAGGAAGTGAACAAGGAGTGGTAATGGGAGATGAGTTCATAGAGGCAGTGGAGATCAGATAATTTAGGACCTCAGGGGCCTCTCCATGGGATTAGATGCCACTGGATGATTTGAAACTGTGAGGTGGCATGATTTGACTTAGGATCTCAAAGAAATGTTATGGCTGCTATATGAAAAATAAAACCAAGGAAGGTAAGTATAGAAGGAAATAAACCACTTAAGAGGAGTTATAATAACCCAAGTGGGAGATGATGATAGGTTCAAATAGTTTTAAATAGATGGAGCTGGTTATAGGTGGTCAGACTCCATATCTGTTTTGAAAATAGAACCAATAGATTGGATATGGAAACTGAGAAAGAGTAGTTAAGTAAACAGTGGCATAGAGAGAGGGAAGGCACTGCAATTGACAATAAGGATCAAGGAATGAACTTATCTCCCTTGCAGGTCCTAAGAATGAGCAGAGGAAAAGAGATTACCACTTGTAAGGGCTATAGGAGAAGCAGTGTCCTCAGGGGGGATCTAGGGTTCAGTTTAAGAGAGAAAAAAAGTGAATTGAGTATTTAAAAAATTGAAGAATGGAGAATTTTGTTGATAGTTCCATCCAGGTTGCTGCGAAATTCATGATTTTGTTCTTTTTTTATGGCTGCGCAGTATTCCATCGTGTATATGTACCACATTTTTAAATCCAGTCCTCTTTTGATGGGCAGCATGGTTGTTTCCAGGTTCTTGCTATTGTGAACAACGCTGCGATAAACATACGTGTGCAGGTATCTTACTGGGAAACTATGGGGGGGGAGGGAGATGGGATTAACAGTAGCAAATATCTGTCTGGGGACAGGGAAACACCTCTTATCAACAGGGTGCCTGAATGAAACGTAATTGTATACCTAACCCTTAGCTGTACCCCACAAAACCATAATAAAAAGTATTTTAAAAAAAGACCTCAATCTCCACAGGACCCAGTGGAAAGTGTGAGGTGTGGCGATTAGAGATGGGTATGAGATGGAGTCAAATCATGGCTATATTGTGCCCTTTGGGGATGAGAAACACATGGTAGTCTGGAGCCTCTGGTGTCCATGAAAGCAAGAAGGGACGCAGGGCACAGTGGAATAAGTCTGGATGGTGTTATAGGTCACTATGGTGAGCAATGAGGCTGTGAGTCAGCTCTGAGGAAAGGTGGGCCTCTTCTTGCTGGGAACCTGTGGCTCTCTAAGATGATAGAAATGCAGATGATAGAAATTCCTCTGTCCCCAGGTTCCTGACCAAAATATTATCCTCGGTTTTCTTAAAGGAATTTATTGATTTAATAGTGTGTAGCTATTTGAGGCAATGGCTACATGTTGTCATTAAATAGGCATTTATCTGCATGTGCAATTAGTGATGGTTTACTTTTTCCTACAGTATTTGCAAAGCTTAGATAGGGTATCCCAGTTTCCAGGCTTGTCTTATTTCCCATATCGTCCTGACACCTCATACCACTGACTTCTTTAAACTTAGCGCCTACACATACTACAGGGTAGTACATAGTTAACTATGATGCTGTTGTTCTTGATGCTCATAAGAAATGGGAAAAATATAAAGAGCTCTAATTCATACTTTAACCTATAAAGTCATAGAATGCAATCATTCTCAGCAGGGAAGAAAAAAATTTACAAAGGGGCAAAACCTGCAGTTCTTTAGAAGTCTAAAAGGAATATGGATAAAACATATACTAATTATATGTACATAAAATGTATCAACACAGTGCAAATAAAATAAGTTTGTAAAATTAAACTGAGTTTATCTTTGATTTGAGGGTACTCTGTAAATTTTATTCTTTTATAGCAAACACCTAAACAAAAGTAAACAAATATTTTAATGTACTATCAGGTCACTATTTTGATCCATCTCTATTATTACCTCTCTGGCATTGTATACACACAAGGCATATTTACAACAAAAAGAAGAACATTTGAGATAACACAGAAAAAAATTGGGGGCTCATCATTCATAAAATTTCTTCTATGTGCCAGGAACTGAGTCTAGGCTCTATCTTGGACTTTTTACAGACACTAGCTCATTTAATTCTCACAACCAGGAATTATCTGTTATTACCCCCATGGTATAGATAAGGATATATGGTATAGGCTTAGCAAACTTGTAAAGCTTATAAGAACAAAATTTCGACCCAAATCATATATATGTCTATCACACCACATTGCTGTCATAAAATTATCAATTTTATGATAATTGTGAAAGACTGTTAATGTCAATGGCAAATAAACATCTAATAATGCTCTTTTGTTGAAAATAATTATATGGCCATCTAGACCAGCTGTTCTGAATATTGATGTGGAAATCACTGAAATACCACAATCAGCAGTGTGCCGCTCCCTGGAAACATTCTTTATCAACCCCCTCAGCCACCCCATGTGGAAGGTAGTATCTGAGCACTGAGAATTCAGTACTATCCAATTATGAACTAGCTAACACACTAGTGAAGAGTAACAAAGCAGTAAATACATAAACAAAACCATTCTAAGTGCCAAGAAGCAAAGACTTATGATGATGCAAAGGCAAGAGTTAAGAAGTAGCAAGTTTTCCTAAAGGTGCTCAGGGAATACCTATTTTTCTCAGATAAAACCTGTGCTAAAATTGGGGAGACAGAGAAAACAGTAAGGCAAAATTTCTAAGGAAAGACCAAACTTCAAATAACATAAATAAGTCTAATGAAGCCAGGAAATGGCCTGCAAAAGGGAAGGTTAACACAAGCTGAATTTGGAGAAGTCAGCAGGGACCCAATCTTTTAGGGTTTTTGTCATGCTCATTCTAAGCCATCGAAAAGTTTCAGTCAGAGGATTCAGAGAGTTCTAAGATCCAATTAAAGGAAAAAAAGAACTTCATAGATACACACAAACAAGATAAATATGTTTATATAGAGATGTCTATACAAATTATATATTTATAGAAACTATCTATTTATATATACACATATATAATTTGTATATATATGCATGTCATATTTATATATGTGTATATATGTGTGTGTGTATATATATAGTGTGTGTGTGTGTGTGTGTATGTATATAAAATTGGGTCTATTCATTTAAGATAACACAGGAAAAAATTGGTGTATTTCTACACCAAATATATTTCTCAAAGTCAATCTCTTAAGAGCTGATGCTGAATAAGATGGCTGTGCCTTCAGGCAGGAATGAATACAATTCTGTAATTCTATAATTCTGGTAATTCTGATTTCATCTTGTTCTTTCTGTCTAGATGACAGGTTTCTTTTTGGTAACTGACATTGAAATGCAGAACTTGCAAAATCAGGTCATTTATCATTCCAAGTCACTAGAAGGTTTCATATCTGAGTAACAGGAATATCGCCTCTTACTAAGTCACACATGTCATTTTTTTCTCCAGAATAACCTTGATATGATTGCATATGTTCAGTTTGCATCAAGTGAGAAAATAATCTAGTGTTCTCTTTCATCCTCTTGATGATTTGCACTATACTAAACCGTCTCTCCTGACACTCCTTTGTGAACTATGTGAGGTTTTTCACTGATCTAGAGAAACAAGAGAGGTTTTCGTCGACCATTGATTATAGTCTCCTACATTTCTAGTGCAACACAAAATTGTAATAATAGTAGATGGCAGACATTTTAAAGTCACTTATTGTCTAATTAGAAAGCTAACATGGGCCGGGCACAGTGGTTCACACTTGTAATCCCAGCATTTTGGAAGGTTGAGGTGGAAGGATTGCTTGAGCTCAGGAGTTCGGGACAAGCTTGGGCAACATACTGAGACCCCATCTCTACAAAAAAATCAAAAATATTAGCTGGGTGTTGTGGCATGTGCCTGTAGTTCCAGCTATTCCAGAAGCTGAGGTGAAAGGATCACCTGAACCCAAGAGGTCGAGGCTGCGGTGAGCTGTGATTGTGCCACTGTACTCTAGCCTGAGCGACAGAGTGAGATTCCTACTCAAAAAATAATAATAATAAACAAATAAATAGCTAACATGTCTACTTTGCACCACACTTAGGCTTTGAGAAAAAAACAACTAACTTGTTTATGAAATAACATTATAACCCTGATTTGGGGTACTGTGTCTATCATGTGTATTTGTATCTATGAATATATCTAACTTTAGGTAAAATAAACATGAAAGGAAATAAACATATATGTATTTGAGTGGCAGGGCATTATCCATGAGCTTATATACAAGAGAAATGTCATAATATAATCTCAAATGTGATATATATTCAAAGAATAATCACCTCCTGGTTTCATAAACTATTCACACTAGAACACTGATGGCATAAACATGTAATAAAATGCTAAGCAAACTTGTGTTTTCATATATTGTTCTTTACTTCTCTCAGGAAAATAAACAGTTGGACCAGCCAAAGAGAGTGTCTAGAGTTGAACTTAAAATAAAAAACTGAGTATATTAATGTCTTCCTCCCATGCCTTTGGGAGGCTGAGGTGAGTGGATTGCCTGAGCCCGCGGGTTCGAGACCCGCCTGGGCAGGCGAGACCTCATCTCTACAATAAATCAAAAAATTAGCCGGGCGTAGTAGCATGTGTCTGTAATTCCGGCTACTCGGAAGGCTGAGGCGGAAGGATCACCGGAGCCCAGCAGGTCGAGGCTGCGGTAGCCGGGAGCGGCCACTGCACTCCAGTCTGGGCGACAGAGTGAGACTCCAACTCAAAAAAAAAAAAAACAAAAACTGAGTATAATAATGTCTTCCTAACATCACTGAGTATTTTCCATAGTACATGTGCTCCAAAACCATTCTGATGTGAATAATGCAGGTACTGGCACTGCTTACCAGAAATATTCACTAGTATTGTTAGTTTATTATCTAAGTTGCAGTCTCTTTCAAAAAGCTTCAAAAAATAATCTACTTTGAAAAAAATCACAATAAGAAAAGTAAAAATAGAACAAAAGCTCCAAAAACGTATGAAAATATTTTATGAATATCTGTAAGCATTTTGGTGAATATAAGCATATTAATAAGTATGCAATTATGAATGAAATGTTTATTAGTAGAAAATAGAAACATTAAACATTTAATGTAAATTGTTTGAGTATTCCAATTAAAAGACCGAGATTGTCAGATTTGATAAACAAATAAAAGCAAGACCCAACTCTATGCTGTCTACAAAAAACTCACTTTAACCATACAGGTTGAAAATAAAATATGAAAGAGGATAAACCATACAATTATTTATTAATATCCCAAAGGTGGACATCAGAGGTTAACAGGGTCATTTTATAGCAATAAAGGAAGCAAATCATCAAGAGGACATAATAATCTTAAATACATATGAAACTAATAGCATAGTTTCAAGGTATATATAAGTAAAAAACTGATAGAACTAAATGGAGAAATGGACAATCCAAAATCATAGTTTAGTATTTTAATGTTCCTTTCACAAAATTGCCAGACCAAGCAATCATAAAATTAGTACGGATACAAAAGATTTGAACAATGCTGTTATTTTGCTAATTTTGACTTAATTGACCATTATAGAACACTCCAATTAATAACAGCAGAAACCACTTGGCAGAAGCTGCACCTTTTTTAGTGAACACAGAACATTCACTAGGATAAACCACTTTCTAGGAAATAAAGTGAGTCTCCATAAACTGAAGTTAAGTATAAAATTCAAAGATGATTAAGGAGATGACAATAATATTGTTTATTAATAGTCTATGTAAGAATTCTAAGTAACAGATTTCTAAGTGCTTTTAAAGTCTGAGTTGTTTAAAAAGTCAAGATCAGGTAAAATGGACATATTGCAAGACACACTTAAGATCTGGTTTTTCATACTTGTATTTCCATTGTTCTCAAGATTTCAAGTATAATAAGTTTTCCCTGTAAAATAATTAGCATTATATCATACATTCATAACATTTGTCCTCTATTTGATTAGATGATGATCTAAAACTTAAGCATTATAATTCTTGAAATTAAATGTGGAAGCTAGGAAATTAAATTATGCAAATATTCATCCACAATTAATAAATTATTAAACTCACACTAAATCTAATGTTTTGAAGCCTGGAAATTGGTACTTCCATTAATAAGAGTGATTTGAATTCCTATGAAGGTTGAGTTCACTTACAAAAACGAAGTAAAATAAAGATTACTTTATAATTGATATACCCAAGAGGCAGCTCAGTAAGTACCAGTTCTCTCTAAAACCTAGCCTAAGTTGTTCCCACCTTTGTGCTTGCATGCCCAATGTTTAGGGCCCACTTATAAGTGAAACGTGGTTTTCAGTTGTTTTGTTGTTTCTGTGATAGTTCACTTAGAATGATAGTCTCGTGTCAAAGGGCATGATTTTGTTCTTCTGTATGGCTAGGCACTGCTAACAGGAGAAGGGAGGAAGGGAGGATAAGGGGCACACAATCACCTATTGGGTACCATGTCCACTACCAGGAGAGAGGGCTCCCTGAGAGCCCAAACCTCACCTGTGTGCAGCTTATGTAGCAAATCTTCACATGAATCCCACAACTCTAACATAAATTTTTAAAAATACAGTAAAAAAACTAAACAAAACTAAAACAACATCCATCAGCTTTCTAAACACCTGTGAGCTTAGGAAGGAGATCGATCATTTGAGAGCACCACCATTGATCCCCTGATGCTTACTTTCCTTTGCAAATTACAGCACATGCCACTAAATGAGGGCCCTGTCACAAGTCTTACACTGCCTCTTTTCCAAAGGAACAAGAGCTATTTGTTCAGATTTTGGACAGTGGAGTACGGATTTAAATCCTGGCACTTTCATTTACTAACTGTGCATTTAAGCAAGTTGCTAATCTCTCTATGCCTCAGAGTCCTCATCTGTTTATGTTGATAATGATACTACCTACCTCATAGGGTTGCTCTGAGGCTAGATGAAATTAATATTTTTAAATACTTAGAATACCATGTTGCTCCATAGCAAACATGCTTGTTAAACATATCATGATTCTGTCCAAAATTTTTCAAAGGGATTTTTCTTTTTTTTAGAAACAGTATCTTGTTCTGTCACTAAGGCTGAATTGCAGTAGGGCAGTCACAGCTCACTGCAGTCTCAAACTCCCAGGCACAAGCAATCATCCTGCCTCAGCATTCAGAGTAGCTGGGACTACAGGCACATATCACCATGCCCAGTTATTTTTGTATTATTATTATTATTTGTAGAGACGGGGGGGGTCTCTCTGTGTTGCCCAGGCTGGTCTTGAACTCCTGGCCTCAAGGGATCCTCTCACCCCAGTCTTCGAAAGTGCTGGGATTACAGGTTCACATGAGCATAGCATCCGGTCCTTAAAGGTTTCTTACTGGTCTCAAGGACATAGTTTATACTCTTTAATTTGACTTTCCCAATGCCAATTTATCTTTCCTACCTCATCTCTGTATATCTGAGACATGTAGAATTAAGTTTCCTAAAAACATTCTTACAAATTTTTTTTTTCTTTTATAAACTTGGCTACAATGTCTTTCTTTGGTTTTTTGTAAGTCCTACTCATTTTATAAGTCTCGGTTCAGATATCACTTTCTGCCGGAAGTCATCCCTAGTCCCCTAAACTGTGATACAACCTTATGGAAAACTGTTTTTATTTTTTTTACCTTTCGTGAGTAGACAGTAGGTTATTTAAGAACAGGAACTATTTTTGTGTACTCTTATAATCTATATATATAGCATATAGAATGAGTCCTATATATATTCAATGAAAAACAAGAAAGAATGAAATATAAATTAATTAATGATACAGTGACTGTATCATGAAAAAGTATAGCATATTTCCTTTATTATTACCTCATTAGCTAGCTAGAAGATTGACTGGGAACTAAAATGTCCATTAGAAAAACAAGCTGGGCTTGGTGGCTCAGCCTGTAATCCCGTGCCTTTGGGAGGCTGAGGTGAGTGGATTGCCTGAGCCAGAGGGTTCGAGACCCTCCTGGGCAGCGAGACCTCATCTCTACAATAAATTAAAAAAATCAGCCGGACTTGGTAGCGCATGCCTGTAATTCTGGCTACTTAGAAGGCTGAGGCGGAAGGATCGCCGCAGCCCAGCAGGTCGAGTCTGCGGTGGCCGGGAGCAGCCACTGCACTCCAGTCTGGGCGACAGAGTGAGAAACCAACTCAAAAAAAAAAAAAAAGAAAAGAAAAAAACAAAGAGATCACGCTGATTGGTGATTTTATTTTAAATAGATACAAGTTTAATAAAAGTTAGCAAAGGGCCAACTTGGTGATCCATTTGGGACATATCCTATCTCCCACTTTCAACTATTTCAGCTTCTGAAGTAATGCTATTAAGAAACAGCTTCAGTTCTCTGCTTCCCAGTTCCCTGGTAGGATTGCTCTAATTGACTTTATTGTTGTTGGGTGACGCCACGTGACGTTTTAGCCAAAAAAGTTATAAGTGACATATATCACTTCTGAATCTGGCCATTTAATTGCCTGTCAAGACCTTACAGAGCTATCTCTATCCCTGTCAAAATGACTGGCAATGGTCACAATGAAAGCTGCTTGGTCAGTTTGTATCCAAGTGTGAGGTGACAAGAAGCAGGACCACTAGCTCACCTATGACAGTTGTGTAGTGGGAGCAACGTATCAACCTTTGCTGTAAGAAGCTACTAAGATATTTTAGCCTGTGTGATAACATTTCCAGTGCTGAAAAATATTGTCTCCAGGAAACAATTAACAACTCATAGACCACACACTGAGGAATGGTGACCGTTGATTGAGATTTCTAAAAAACTCTGAGAGCAAGAAGAAAATGCTCCAAGGAAACCCTCTTCCAAATTTGATGACATCTTGATTTTATGTTGCAGCCTCAAGTCTGTAACAATAACATGCTTTGCATGACTGAGTTGTTAGGAAACTATTTTGATTGCTTCTTTGGGAAAATAATTTAATTTTTTTCCTTTGGGAAAATTTTAATCACATAATTTGGGATAAAATGTTTCTAGAACATTGCAAAATTATGACAGGTTTAAGTAGTATTTTTAAACTGAAGCATTCACTTTCCATTGCAAATAAAATAACCGAATAAAATAAATTATCACCCAAAGATTTGTATCAGGTATAAAGGAAAATAATCTGCTTGATTTTACAAGTTGAGGAAGACATTTTGCCAGTTTGGAATTGTTCTATCTCAAATATAATCATCTTTATTGCTTTTACTTTTAATACAAATATATATATTTTTTCTGTTTTGGAAGGCAAAAATGAAATGATACAGCAATTAAAATTAATGGCTCTCCAACAAAGGGTTGGATCATACTTTTCTTCATCAATATTCCACCGTTCACAGTTCAAAGAACAATGGAATTTATAGGAGGCGGAGTCCCTGAAATAGGACTTCCTTGACCCTATGCTAAGGCTTCATAGTGTGTGTGTGTGTGTGTGTGTGTGTGTGTGTGTGTGTGTGTGTGTAGTGTGTGAGTGTGTGGCCTGATAAAGGATTATATTTGTTTTCTCACAGTTATTAAATAAAGTGATTAACAGATATTTTGCTGACACTCTTTGTTAACAAATCTTCTAATGGAAAATGTGACAGAAAGGACAGGAGAAAAATCCCACTTCCATAAAGGTAAAAATGATAAAAGGAACTTATAGTATTGGCAATAACTTGCTTTCTCAAGTCACAGGGAAAGAAATTTGATTTTCTAAGGGTAATAATTAGAACTGGGATCCTTTGACCTCTCACTTCTTAGAAAACAGGTATTATTATCTGGGTAATTCTACTGCCTGCTATTTCTCCCAGCAACAGTAACAAGAACAACAATTTAAAACAACATCAATAAATGGCCCTACCATTAAAGAGCTATTTTACATCTTTTGGTAGAAGGAATGCACTGATGTTGTGAGTGAAATATATCAACACATGGATTCTTCAGGCACAGCTTTAGTATTAGCCACAATAGCCACAAATGTTAGATGTGACTCCATGCTGCAATAGAAGCTGTGTGGTACAAGGTAAATTAATATACTCATGTAAAAAATATGAAGACAAAGCATTTTTTAATTGGACAGGTGTTTTCATGACAGAAGAAGAGCTGATTTGCTGTTGTTCACTCAGATCCCTCAATGCAGCTCAGATTCTTGTTATCTATTGGGTATTTCCAATTTTCATTTAGTAATTGCAATATCGCATTTTCTGGGAATACTCTTGGGAGTGATGAGCAAAAGAATCCATATTTCAGGCAAGAGAGAGACTGAGAGAGAGAGGCAGAGAGAGAGAGAGAGAAACAACTAGGTTCTTTGTTTTGTTCAATTATCTGAGTAAAGCAGTTTGTAAGACTGTCTAAAATTAAAATATATTATTCCTTCGTCTTAAAAAACTTTCAACATTTAAGAATCTTTAAGATTTGTATGATTTGAATTCAAATGATGTTTTATATTCTAACATAAGGAAGTCATTTGCAATCTGAAAAAGTATTAATATTATTTTAAATAAAATAGTTTTTTGTTATGTTTGTGAAACGCAGCAAATCTTACATTTCCAGCAAAGCATGGCATATAATAGCCCTTTTATGTTTCAACTGACTAGTCAAAGGATTGTAGTCGTCTGGCCCAAACACCACTATTCTGTACTCCTGTTCTTCCGGAAGCCTTTAAGAATCGATTACGGAGGACTGGGGGTAGGGGCAATTAAAAAAAAAGAATCGATTATGAAGGTCTTTCCAATTGAGCTGAAATGTAGCTTTGTAATCATTCTCAAAATCTTCCATTCAACAATTTGCAACAGACAGGAATTCACACATATACATTAAGATTATTAATTTGTTTTTCTAACTACTCCACTAAAATACAAAATCTCTTTTAGCAGTGGTTGTTTATTACTCATATTTATAATTCAGAGTGTTCCTCAAAATATGGTATACACATGTCCATTTAACATATATGATTGATTAAATTCTATGTTTTATAATAATATAAAATAGAAAATTTGCACATGAGGAGTTAAGAAAATATTTAACTTTATAGCCTCATTTTATTTTGTATAGCTAATTTATAATTATATATACAATATTTAACTGGTTATATAAAATCCTACATCTAGGAAATATGGCACTAAACAAAATTCTTCAAAAACAGCAGCATTGCTGCAACAAGTGCTCATTGAAAATTTTTTCACCTAAAGTCATAGAGTCATCATTCAGTTTCAAGTCATTGGACATTTTCAGAACACCTGAAGTAATGATTCCACTAAATGAGAAGAGGGATAAAGAATTGAAGTAGTAAAATTCCCAATAACACTTAGAAACAGTGAAACAACCATCTTTGACATAAGGCAAATATTGATAATATGACAGCAGAGGAAGACTTCATTCAGCAAAACTGCAAAATAAAAGTGTTTTATTGCTTGCTGATGCCATTCTTTCTTCTTTACCAGCCAATCTACACCTACCATATTCTGGCAAAACCTCCCTCTCATACAAATAACACATTCTATCGCTTACTCAGGCTGTGACATCCATTTCATGTACCTATCCTTCCTGTGTGAAGAATTACTCTCAGCTACCTGCTAACCAATAGCCTATTAAAATGTTATCTAGCAATAGCTTAAAATATATTTGAAGTTTTATAGGCTACTCTTGAAGATAAGAAAGACTTGTTACATAAATGAATCATTCCCCAATGGTAAAATTTTAGCCATTAATATCATCATGCCTATGAAATTTCTGAGAGTAAAAAACTAGTCACTTACAACTTCAATAATCCATTAATCATAACATTACAGTCAGGTGAGTGAATACATATACTATGTTAGGATCTATACATATTCCAATATTATTCTAAAGTAGACAGTTTATGTAAGCCTAAAAAATTACAAATGTAGAAGTTTTTCAATCACTCTTTCCCATCACATTTTACTCATACACTTTAAAATTATTGTTATTACAAAATTGTTTTGCCTCTACCACAAATATATGTCAGAGGAAGAAAAAGAAGTAATCTTCTACCAGATAATGGAGTATTTAAAGTTGCATTTCTTTGAATTCCAGACTAGATAGAAATGAAGAAACATGTTTTAAAATTGTACAGTATTATTAAAACCTATTAACACAAGTCCTTCTGATTCACTGCCAATCAGAGAGAGGTGTTCTGAACATTTATCCTTCTCCTCAGTAAAATAAGATGAATATTTTCAAATAATAGAGAACTGCTTCCCATACGAAGAAACTATCACACCCACAAAGTTAGCTCATCCTCCAAACATTACTGTTAGGTACTATTCGGCCGTTTCGGCTCCCGGATTCTAAATTTCAAAGCACATACTACCACAATCCAAATTGTACTTTTTATGCTCAGGTACGATCTGGAAATATTGAGGAAGGGGAAAATTTTATTTGTTCATAGATTCTGTGAAAGAATGAGTGAATTAACTTGACAAGCTAATTATATCTTGCATTAACATGCTCTAAACTTTTAGAGTTCACAAAGCACTTTCATATAATTTTCCCTTTGTCAACCAAGTGTAGAGTAGATATCTTATATGTTCACTCAACTCACACTAAAATAATAACAAAAGCATAAAATTAAGATAGTAGGTGGATTATTGCAAATATTCCTGCCTACAACCAATCACAATAGTAAAAAAAATTTCTGATTCCACAACTCCTGATTTAGGATTATCTCAAAATAGTTATTATTCTTTTATTTTGGAACTCTTTTAAATTACCAGTAGTCCTACCCTGAGACTAGTATCCAGAATCCTTAATCAATGTCTACTTTCACTTTAAGATGCAATAAGAAAAAGAATTCGGCTGTCTTAAAAAATGCCCTAAATGGCAGACAACTCAAAATAGCCACTAGAATTATATAACCAACTTAATGTATTTCCTTTTCACACTAAGACACAACTTCTCTAATACAAAATCTAAAGTGCACACATCAGCAAGACAGAAAGAGAAGTCAAAGTAGGTCTTTCTCGGCCATTACCCAGTGCAATTGAAGGGTTCTAATTTTGTTTATTCTGGAGCTTTTAGACACAGTTATATTGTCTCATGAAACTGACTTTCTGTGACAATTGTTGACATATTTTAAATATTATGCTTTGCCCAATTACATATGAATCAACTATTTCTTTTGAAATAATACAAGTATACTCTTGGTCTTTAAAGTATTCCAAATGAATAAAAATGGTTTTGACATTGAATAAGACCAAAGAGAAAGATGGATTTATGAGAAACTGACAGTAAAAAGCATATATTCTCCCTTTATGATTAAATAAGTATATTTAACATTTCCCTCAGAGCCAAATTTAATTTCACCTCATTATTTGCAATAAGATATTCTTGAGTGTCACTGTACCACTTTCCAATATACATCATATCTTATCACACACAATTCTTGTTTGTAGACAGTTTCAAGGTGTATAAGACTAACCAAAATAACCTATTCAATTGAGATAATTACTCTGATAAATAAAGTAATACTTGTTTATTATAAAATACTCTGGCAGTTGAACCAGACTTCAAGTTTAAACCAGAAGACATAACCGTATTTCCAAAATCAATGGTGTTACCAACCTTCACTCTTATAGCACATAGAGTAGTAGTAGCCATAATATATATTGTATCTGCATGAACAATGAAAAAACAACTAAGACATCTATTCAGACACTTTGGAGAAGTGTAAGGCTAAACATATTTTGTCCTAAATTAGCCTGACTCATTGGATGCTTCCATTATTACTTGGTATTTTGGGCAATATTTGAAAGAACAGTAAGCACAAAAAGGGCCAACAATTAAGTTCCCTTTTGATATTTTTACATTTTTAATTAGTAGAAATGTTTATAATAAATTACATTTAGCATGCTTTCCCTAGAACCTCTCTTCTATCCTCTACCACACACTCATATACAATGTCTCTCCTTTTTGCTAGCATTTTCTTCACCATAAATGCTTCTAACATTGCATTCCAGACATTATTGTTCCATTTATGGATTTATTTACATGTTTTATTTTCCTATGGAATTCAAGTTCCCTTGAGGGCATAACTAAACTCATTTAGCAAGTATTTCTATGCCCAGTTATTTCCCAGATACTATGCTAAGAGATGAAGATGCCAGAAAATTATGGTCTCTGCCTTTCTAATATTTAATATATAGTTGTCAAAGCATAGCTTAAGAGAAATTTTAAAAATGAATGTTCTTGAATGCAAAAGCACAAGGGACTATGCCAGATTCGTTACAGATAGAATTAATTGTGTCTGAGAGTTTAGTTAATTCTACCCCAAGGGAGTGATACTTAAGTTAAAATATATTGGATAAGTTAGGGCTAATGAAAGGAAAAAAGTTCCAGGAAAATAAACAACACATATAACGTACTTAAAATGGCATATTTGACAAACCAAAGAGATTCAGTGTAGTTAAGAATAATGAGCAAAAAAATTTCCAGGCTGAAGTAAAAGCATTTGGTCAAAATCAGATTTCAAAAGAGCTTGAATGTTGGATTTTATCCTAATGACAATAGCAAGTTATAGGAATATTTTTAGCAGGGGGATGATATGGTAATAATTACTCTCCGAAAATACTGCTTTAGAGTTCTTGGGAAGGCAAGTGAAGGTGAATTTTACAATACAGTTATGAATTTATTATAGTCAACCAAAAGAGAGAAAACTTAAGTTAGCTTGGTCTAGGAAGGTGATAAGAGGAACAAATAAAGAAGTGATAGAATTTGAACCATACTTAAGAAGTAGAATCAGTAGGTCTTGGTTATTGTTAGCTGTTGAGATTGAAAGAGAAGAAGAAGTTAAGATTGTCGAGATCTCTGACTTGGACATCAGAAAACAAAGGAGAAGGAGGAGAGTTAAAGAAAAAACGAACATACTGAATTTGAGGAGCTCATGTGATATCTTTGTAGGGATGTCACCCAGTCATCTAGACATTGAAGCAATGGGGTACATAATTTTGAAATTTGAATATTAATCTGATTATTATCAACATATATCCAAGGACATGAATTGGGCAAAGACAGGGTATTAAGAACATTGAATATTTTAATCCTAAAATAGGAGGTTTGAATATTTCAAATTGGATCTTATATTCTGACATTAAACTTAGATTTCCACGTCAGAAGCTTTGGGATTATACAGATCTGCTGCAGGGTACTGACCAAAGAAGATTTATGAAATGAGGTCTCACCTTCAACATACATATATGTACACCCACATACACCTTGTTCATATATTTTTAATTGTCATACAATTTCATATCCGAATAGGACTCATCACATTGTACTTTAAAACTTTAGATTATCTATTAAAGTATCAAATCCAAAAATACATAATATAATACTGATAACAATTCTCTCAGAATACTAATAATTCTTTAGAGAAGGGACTTAAAACTATTTAATTGAGAAAAAAGTACAGAGAGAAATAATTTTTACTTATATGAATATCCATTGTTGTCTTTTTTTTTTCAAGAAATGAGCCAGTCAAGTAATTAGGTGATTCTGAGAGAGTATAAATGAATAATTTCAAAGAAGAAAGTTTGGTATTTTAGAAAATAGAACCCTGAAGTAATGTAACCAATAGAGGACACCTAGTGGTCTTTAGCAGAATCAATATTTGCCAGCCGAAAACACCAGGCCATTCACACACATGTAAAAATGTTGATGTTAGTAGATGTATTAATCTGAGAAAGATCTCATTATGAATATTATATTTATAAATATAACAGACATATATTAACTTAAATATATCAGATAATTTCCATATACCTCATTCCATCTGAACTTCACAACTGTTGAATTGTTTGTAGGCACAAATAAGTCACTTTATGTGATTTCACCATATTACGTAGAAAATAAAGGCATATAAACACCTCTATAGACTCAGTTCTAGTATAGGATTTATTCCACACCACCAAAAAAATCAAAACCTCCAATATAATTGATATTTAAGTTGTAAAACTTTACAAAATAGACTTCATGGAAGTCCTTTTTTTTAATTAATTGATACAAATATTTCAAGGTGGCAAGGATACTTGGAAACAAAAAACCACTTTTTAGCTATCTAAAAAAGTATCATGCTTGACACTAACTGTATACTAAAAATACAAGTAATAAACCCTTCCCCAAACTGGTATTATTAGCTCTAACTGCAGTGGCCTCCAATCTCCTTTACTCTGTAGCATTCTAAAATGTATATTCCCTACACATTTTTGAGTAAGCCTATCAATAGTACATATTTCAGTCTACAGCTCCAAACTCAAAATGAAGATGCACAACTATTGTGCTAGGCTGCTGGTCTTATGGAATGCATTCTTCTGCCTGGTCCTTTATACAGCTTGGTAATCCAGACTCCAGCTTCAAAACTCAGTTCAAGTATCTCTGAAGACCTCTTCTCATGCAAAAACAATTGTGTTATCCACTCTCTTCTTTATTACACTACTTACCACACCACCTGTGAATATTTGCTCACACGTCCGCTTTTCTTACAAAACTGGCATCAGCTTTGTATTCTTAATTTGCAGCATCTGCACCTAGAGACTACTCAGTAAATGACTGGGAGTGAAGAGAGACTCTCCCTTATAACTATAATATATGGAACATGGAAGACTGCCATGTATGTAGTGGGTAGGCATGCTTTGATTATCTATTGTGTTTAGGACCCTGCACTAGAATACAAGATTCAAGGGCAGAAGTTGAAGCTGAATCTTCCCTATAAATGTTTATACCTAACACAAGGAAAATAAAATGCATGTGACAAAGCATTAGTAACCAAACCATCATGATGCACAAATGCATGAAGAGTCAGTCGAATTTGTCAGTGTAAAGGTATTGACTATTCTAGTAGAGTTCATCAATGTAAAATATTTTCTGGAGACTAATTTGGGTTTAATTTTTAAAGGAGTTAAAGAAAAAAGGAAGGCTTTCCAAATCTATAGTGTAGCACAAGCAAAATTATAGAAGCAGAAAGAATTAATTTCTCGCAAGAAGCATTGTAAAATTTAAAAGCAAACAAACAGAAAAGAGTTGTTGGGTGCAAATATGAAGTGACAATGGCAAGACAGGGCAACAGTGTGCTGAAAAGCCTTGAAGGCACAGCAAAGAAACACAGATTTGATGTGATAGGCAATGGGGAGCCTCTCAAAGTTCTAGCACAGCACAGGGTTAGGAAAACACTGCTGTTTGCTTATGGCAAGTCTTAGAATTCTGTGTTTTTTAAAAAAGAAAGTAATCAGAATATGTATTGCATAATTATAGATAGGCAATTTATAGCAAGAGTTACTTTCTACTCTACACCAATTTGAATGCTAAAATTAACCAAGGACAGAAACTTCAGTCTGCATTAGGTCCCCATGCGATAAATTTCCTTATTAATGTGTTGCTGTTAAATATATAATTTGTATATAAAACTATCTCTAAGCCAACATAAAAATTTAATATTGGTTTCTAGAAGAGCATTGCTATGTTCAAAATCAAAACCATAAGGCATCTTTTCTGTCTCAAAATGTGTTTAATTAATAGTAATAGTAATTAATAGTAATGTGTCCAAAATCTACACAGGAGAGATTGGGGAGACTGGAAATGAAAAATAAAAAATATATTATGGTTATATATTTCAAAACCATAGTTATTCGGCAATCATGCATTTTCTACATTTTTATACTAACCATGAAGCATTTACACTTTTCTATGACACTGGATCCTACAAATAGATAACTACTACAGAATAACATTTATTTTTTCAATGAATGTTTCCTAAGTTTCTAAAAATTTCAAAGGTCATCTCCCTTTGATAAAATGACTGAGATCAGCAGTCGTAAAGAAACGCTGCACCTTTACAAACTGAATAATCTCCTATTTATGAAAACTCTTAAACTACCTTTTATCTCTTCAGTGGCTTGTGATTGTCACATATTCCATTTAATTTCCAGGGATTTCCTCATCGTATATCTCTTTTAGGGGGATCATACAGACTTGGCTCCCCTTTTGATAGGATATGAAATAGCAATTTGGTTTGAATCACTGTCTTTACTTGAAATACAACAATAAAAACAACAATGCTGAATTATTTAAGAGAATAATTTTTTACAAATCCAATTACAAGAATGGGAAAGATTCACCTCGGTTTTCTGGAAATTATAAGAAAATAAATTTTCTGGCCTGGTTTATCTAAGTGCCTCAGAAGTTCGCCTCATATAAAAACAAACAAAAAAACCCCATATATATATATTTCCTGAAATCCTGTGAACCAAAATGTATATATATATTTTTTGTTTCAGTATAGTGTCAGAAAGCTCTCTTTTTGCATCCTAAAGCTATTGATCTTATAATTGGCTCATGAAAACAACTTCCCTCCTGAATTCCTTACACCATGTGTTTCATAAATTAGTTGCCCAAATCATCTGTTTCTTCCTGTATTAACCACTAATTCAGCTTCTGTAATGATAGTAACATAAGGACTAAAGTTTAAAGTTTTTGTATCTCATTCATAATATTTCTCTAATTTATCTGGCTTCAGAACGTCTTGTTGTTTTTCAGTTGAACTAATTCAGTCCAGGAAAAAAGAAAGTATTGTTGAAGATGGAAGCAGTTTCCTATAGAAAGCAGCAGCTTTCCTCAGGAATGATTCATTTAGAATGGTGGCAGCTTCCAGACTTCACACATTACTTCCCCAAATTTGCTGAATTTAGCTTTAGCCAGCTTGGTACTAAAACACTCAGAACCAAAGACATGTGGGTGAACTCACATCTTTCTCTGCGTTCTTATTTCAAAATTTCAAAGAGCTGCTTCTGATTTATTTGTTGTACTTCTAATTGTAAATGCTTCGTGGTGACATTTATGAAAATCAGGTAGAGTTTTGCCAAGTTTCTTTGTTTTTTCAGGTTTCTTTGTGCTTATGGTTAGAATCATGTAAGTGATAAAATGAATTTATATTAAATTATGAATTATGACTCTGTTTCTTCCCTGTTTAATAGTATTACTAACAGGCGTTAAATATCCATGATATGTGATATTTTATGGGCGTATCATATTATCAAGAAAACATTCTTCAACTAAATGGGCTTATGGTTCATTTATTACCAAGGTCATTTATTTATAAGAATGATCTTGCCAACTCACAGCTCTGGCCTGAATGTGCTTGGTTACCAAATGTCTGTAAGTGCATATTAAATTGCATTTTACAATAATGATGGCAGCAAGCTGATGTCCCTGAATTATGTCATGGCTTCTTTAAAACACATCATGTTACACAGATCTAGGTGCCTATGATTATTGCCAGGAGCCAAAGGACATCGGTGTTAAGGAGTGTCCTTTTCTCTGACCACATGGCCTGCCATTTTATCTGATAAGAAGCCATCTGTTCATCCTGCTGCCATTCTCTAGGGTAACTGGGTTAAAACTACAAGACATTAAAAATAGTCACATTGCCTACTGTATTTTTAATTGGCTAGATATTTATATCAGTGAATTTTCTCTTACAAGCTATTTATTAAAATAGTTTTGTGGCCTTGTTTTAAGAGGTAACTATTCAACCCTGTTAAATTGCATGGACCATACTCTCAGTCAAGAAAAATTCTCTACATCTTCTTAAACAATCTATACAATGGTAGAACACTGACATATTTATAAGTAAAAGGATCATGTCATAGTAAGAACCTCTATAATTTGTGGTTCAGAGCATTGGCTCCCAAGTCAGATTGTCAAGGTTAGAATCCCACGTCCACTTCTTACTATTTCTGTGACTCTGGACAAGTTATCCTTCTGTATTTAATTGCCCTCATCTGTGAAATGATGATAAAAATTGTATCTACATCACCGATTGTTAGAAAAATTCAGTGAGCTAATCCATGTAAAGAATCAAATATATTACTTGACATACAAGAAGTCCTCAATAAATATTAGCAGTTATAAGCAAGAATCATCTTGGTGTGGTAATAATCTCAAAATAGTACAAAAAAGCTTTGAGAACTAAACATTTGCTTCATTGTAAATGGAATGTGCTATATGGAGAAAAATTACAAGATGAATCCAATTTCTCAAATGTACTTCATTTGATTTTAAATATATTCCATATTCATATTTTAAGAATGATCTATTTCTATGCCTTTTTATCAGTGTATTATGCAGCGTTTTATTATTGCATGTCATTTCCTGAAATCTTGTGAACCAAAATGTCATCCACAAGCACATACAAAAACACTGCCACAGACTAACAGAAAGCAAACAGAACTTCCATTTCATGATTTATTTTAAAAGCATAATTCATCTTAAAAATGCTAAAAAGCATTTTTGTAGGAAATAAAGTAACAATCTATAGCCAGGATAATGCTTTCATTAGTGCGGGTTTAGGCACTCTAGAGACCTTTCGATTCTCATTTTTATGCAGATAATAAAATTCAGGTTATAATTAACACAAAAAAATAGACTTAGTAGGAAAAAAAGTCCAAAAGGTTAATATGCAGACTTTGGAATTAGGGACATAAACTCTTTTGCTTGATGATGGTACATTTAATTCAGATCTTTGGAAACCCCTGTTGGCTAAGCCTCTTCAGGTCGTACCTGCTGCCTGAGAACAGATGCCCTGTTCAGCAAAATATGGGCCTGATTAGCCAGATTCACTCCATTTATTTACTATTCTATTTGTACTTTCTATGTACTAATTTTTCCCCTTGGTATACTGTTTTTCAGCATTATGAAATGAACTAATAGAAAGAAACTATAGTAAATAACTGTAGGCAAGGCATAACAATGAGCAGTTATTGTGCTAAAATCAAAGTCTTTATATATACAACTTAGAAATAAACAATCTGTGTGATCACAACACAAATTTACCAAAATTTAAATATTAGAGAAAACTTATAATACACTATCTCATAGAGCTAATAATACACTAGATTAACAATCAGATCCTACCCACCTTTGTCAAAGATGGCACTTGATGTGTTCATATTATCTAAAAATAATGCCCCAAGATAGGGGAAAGGTTGCCTTCATTAGGATAAAAGTTGTTGATTAAAGTGGATTTGTTTACAAAAAATCCACATGAAACTATTGTTTCATAATCAAAGTTTTCAGTTGATTCAAATCCAGTATTTGATCATATCTTTTGAGGTTACAAATGTATCACTTATGCAAAGAAAAAAGGAGTCAAAAAATTTTACTACTTGAATTTTATAAAACTCATAACACATAGCACAGTTGTTCATTTTAAAACAGTCATAATTAACAATTGCATGATATAGTGACTTTGAAAAAGAAAAAGATTCATCTTACCTCTTCCCACTGATGTATGTATCTAATTAACCTTGAAAGTCGTAATAAACGCAAGAGACTGAGAATTTTTGTAAACCTCACAATGCGAAGTGCCCTGGCTGTCTTGTAAACTTCTGAATCCATTCCTTTTTCTACAATAAGAAAGATATAATCCACTGGGATGGATGAGATGAAGTCAACCACAAACCAGCTTTTTAAATAATTCATCTTGATCACTTTAGGGTCCAGGATGATTTCAGAACTGTCTTCATTGACAGTCCCAGTCCTAAAATTCATGATCAGGTCCAATAGGAAAACTGTATCTGATGCCACATTGAAAATAATCCATGGTGTTGTTGTTTGCTCTGTAAAGAATGTGATTCCAACTGGTATGATGACCAGATTTCCAACCATCATTATAAGCATTATTAAATCCCAATAAAACCTACAACAAATAAAAAAAATCAGATTTTAAGATGTAGAAAATAACCAGCCTATTCCTCCCCCCCATAAAAAATAATTAATGATATATGGTTAGAGATATGAGTAAAGAAACAACAACAAAAAAATAGTTTCGTAAAAAATGTAATTCCTTCAATGGCTATACATATAAACCTAAACCAAGGCATTATGTTATAGAATTCTTAAAATTATTTTATGTAAACAAAACATTATAAAAATAAAATTCAAAGACACCCACCCCTGATATTTAGTAAAGAGGAAAAAAGCAACCTGCCTTATAGATAATATGAAATATAGATGGAAACAAGGAAGAAGGGTAAGAAGAGAAGGTCTGTAAGACTGCCTTTGGAAAGACTCTTTGGAGGTATTTTAAAACATTGCATATGTCAATTTACTAATCATAGATTAGAATAAACAGTAATAAGCGGGACACTCTAAAAATATTGGTAGTATAAATATTTTTCTGGGATTACACGTTAAGTCAGCCATATAGTCTAGAATAGCCTGTAGCTTTTCAGTACTCCAAATATTTATGCCATATATATTTTTTTTTCATAAAGTAAGAAAGCCAATTTTGGTTTGATGCTGAAAAAGATTCAACAGACTGTGCTCCAGCTATGAAACTTGAATTAACCTAAAATTTGTGCTTTTATTACTACTTTATTGAAAACTATTTTAAATAGATTGCCACTACTTTTTTCAAAAAATTCTCTAAAATTTCTAATGTAGCCGGGCTCGGTGGCTCAGCCTGTAATCCCGTGCTTTGGGAGGCTGAGGTAAGTGGATTGCCTGAGCCCGCAAGTTCGAGACCTGCCTGGGCAACTTGGCGAGACCTCATCACTACAATAAATCAAAAAATCATTCGGGCATGGTAGCGTGTGCCTGTAATTCTGGCTACTCGGAAGGCTGAGACGGAAGGATCGCTGGAACCCAGCGGATCGAGGTTGCAGTGGCTGGGAGTGGTCACTGCATACCAGTCTGAGCGACAGAGTGAGACTCCAACTCAAAAAAAATAAAAAATAAAAATAAAAATAAAATTTCTAATCTAATTTTAAACATGCCTGAGATTACTAACTACTTTTTGAAACATACTTATCTCAATTTACATTAAAACTGGGAGAAAACAAGGAACTTAATTCCAGGTTTATATAGCTTAACTAAATTTATCAGAAATGGCAATAATGTTATTTCCATAAGCGTTCTTTCAAAGTCTATTGATACTGCTGTCAGCTAAGTATTTATTTTTGTTACAGCATATAGTTATAAAAATGAAAAAGAAATCAACTAACACAAGTGTATAAACATAAAATAGTCTTTCGAAACATGAGTTATTTTATTCTAGTTATAGGTAGCTTCTTCTGGCAGTATTTATATTGCTGTAGAAACAATATAAACTTCCATGATAAAAATTTCTGTTAACCAAGATATTTTTGTTTTTCATTAATTATCCTACTTACACTACTTAAGCTACATTTCGGAAAGGAATATATTTGCATAATCCTCTCCAATTTACTATAATCCCTAATTATAAATGACTCTTGGAACAAAAGTACAAGAAAGAACTATAACAGTCCTCTTCTACCCTTGTCTCGAGGCCCAGGATGACGTAAAAGATAAATGTCATTTTGAAGATTTCATTGGTATTTCAGTCAAAACTTACCTGTAATTTTATTACGAAGTATACAAATACCTATGTCAGTCATACAACCTTTACCAGCAATTTAAATGTGACTTTTTTCTCCTCTTAATGGAAACGCAAAATGTGCCATTTACTACACTAAAGACAAATGAGAAAGGTAGAGGAGATTCAATACTATAATAGCTATTTCACAAAGAAATGACACCACTGGACTCTAAAATGAAATCGTGTGTACCCTGAGGATTTTTCACTTCTGGACACTCTTATAAAGTCCCTTCTGTGAGCTTCTCTGCCTTTCCCTTCAAGGATGCTCTTCCCCTGGGTGTCACACATAGCCCTTTCATCTTCTACTCCACACATGCCCTTGGGCAATATTATATACTCATCCATGTCTTTAATGACTAATTTGTAACCGATGACCCCAAAAGTTTTATCTGCAGTCCATTCCTGTCTTTTATGCCTTCAGATCCTCATAATCAGTAGCATGTTGAATCTCTCTCCCGGTATATTTCACACTCATCTCAAACAGCATGCCTAAGCTCAAACTCATAATCTACCATCTCAAATATACTCTTCACATGTCCCCTGTCTAAGGGAATGGAACAACTCTAAATGTGATTTATAAGTCAGAAACCTCAGCGCCGTCCTTGATAACTCCTGGCCCCAAATCTACCCAAACCCATATCCAATTGATCATCAACGCTGTTTAGTTCTAGCCCCTAAATATAGGCTGTATTCATCCATCTGCCCCCTTATGATTCCTGCTGCAGATATCCTCATTCAGAAAGTCTTACCAGCTATTTTATTTGGAGACAAGTTACTTAAATTCTTTAATACTAAATTTTCTCATCTGTCAAATAAATATTATTATAGAATCATATGTGCAGGGTTTTACAGATTAAATGAAATGATATATGCATATCCCAGGGCCTGGCATATAATACTGGTGATCTAGTCAGTATCCACTTACCCTTCCTTACTTACCAAAAGAAATCCACTTTTGTGGGAAGCACCCAGGAAGCTAATTAAAAATGCTTCCATAGACATCCTTGTATTTCTGTCACTAAGATAGAAACTTTTTTAAAGGAAAATTAACATCATATCCCTCTTAGTCAATAGAAATGAAAAGAATAATGTGCCATTTATTCTTTATTGTAGTAATGATGTTTATCACATCATGGCTTTTTATTGGCAGTACTTGTAATTTTTCTTTAAAGTATCATTGACTCTATTTTGCAGGGGAAAAAAAAACCAGATCTCGTTATCTACTTGTATAACATAACACTGTCTTTGGTTACCATGGATTCATTCCTTAGGTAGCCAGAGGAAACATACTTATGACCTACTCTAGAAGTGTAATGTATCATTTTTCTTTAAGCAATAAATGTAGTCCTGACACTGACCTCATAATAATCTCTTACCCAACTGCTCGTGAATTTCTTTTCCTGATTTTTTGCTCTGAAATTTTTTCTTAGATACCAAGGCTCTTTCTTTTCCTTAACTCTAAGTTTTTATGCCTGATATATTTTATTACAAAGTTGTCCATTCAACCTATCCATTTTTCTACCTATTAGCATTTTACCTATCCTTCACATCCAATTCTGGGAATTAGTTTCTTAGTTTTTTTGTAGGATTTTAGTTTTAATAGTGTTTTTTTGTTTTGTTTTGTTTTTGAGTAATTTTTAAGTTCACAGCAAAATAGCTCTGAGGATACAAAGATTTCTCATATAACCCCTACCCCTATGCATGCAAAGCCTCCTCTCATTATCAACATCCTCACTATAGAAGAGCATCAGTTACAATTGATGAGCCTTCACTGACACATCACTATCACTAAGAGTCCATAATTTGCATTAGGGTTCATTGATGGTGTTGTACATTCTGTGGTTTGGGCAAATTTATAGTCACATGTATATGCATGAGTAGCTTTCCAACCCTAAAAATCTTTTTTGCTGCGCCAATTTACCCCTCCTTCCCTTCACTTCTTAGTTTGTTTTTACAACCCCCCAAGAGCAGCATATACTTTTAGTTTGTGTCCTATTTTATTTTTGTATTTATTACTAATTATTTGTATTTTTTTCCTCTACCATTACTGGATTTAAGTTCTTTGAAGTTCAAAACTGTATCTCATCTTCTATTTATCTTGTGTCAAAATATAGATAGTAACTAAGATGGCAAATGCTAAGAACATACATTAATTGAATATCTAATTGAATATCTATGAAAACATACACTTATATGGGAATATTTAAAGGAAACCTTTTATAATAAGCTAAAAAGCCATTAGTATAGTAAATAATAAGTTATTAATTTATCTTTTATATAATATTGGATTTTTACTCATTAAGGGTTTTTTTTAAATACAAAATACATTAAAATGAATAAAATAGGAAACAGAAATTAGGAATATGTTCTTAGGTTACACTTCTAGCAAACACAAAAGTATTAGATTTGATACCTCATTTGGCATACTATAAAATTTATAAATCTATGTACTTCTATTCAATCTGCCCTAGAGAAACAGGATTTGTAAAAGATCTTCTCCCATCAATTCACACTTAAGATTCACAACTAAAAGAAAACAAATAAAATTCTAAAAAGGTAAATTATTTTTATAACTTCTCATAGAATATAGCACCTCCTTTGTGGAAACATAGACATGGTATGCTGCTTCTGTGAACTGCCACAGGTTTCAAAATTAGTGGTACTCTGTGAGATTAATAAATGTCACTAGATGCAGTATAAATGTTTATACCATTTTATTCAAAAAATTGATTTCATCATGCCAATTAAATTATATTTTTAGATATGAACCATAAATTAAGCATATGTCTGTATCAACTTATTCATCAGTTTAGCAAACACTGAGCTGGACTTACTTTTTATAATAATACATAGTCCTAAAAATCATGTATCAAATTGTATTTAAAACTGATTCAACTTTCAAAAGTCCAACTAATAGCCTGATGATTGGGCACATATCTTGTAAAAATAATGCAAAGTGTCTCCTCTTCTTTTTTTTTTTTAACAGGAAAACCTCTTTTATGAGGCTTTATAACTGGTAAAGTCTCATAAAAGACTGTATTTCTGTTTACTTATTTCAAAGGTGGTTTTCAAAACTTTTTTTAGTTTTTTGTAGAGATAAGGTCTTGCTATGTTGCTCAGAAGTGTCTCCTCTTAAAGGCTGGGTCTTCTTTCTAGTAAACTCAGTACTAGGATTCACGCTGAAATAGAGATTTAGTAAAATGCATGCATTTTTAAGTTTTGGAGAAAAAAAGTTTCTTTGGTCAGATCTGCTATTTGGTGTAATGGCTTGCTGTCTCACAAGGACAAATTTATTATCCATGGAGGATAGGAAGGGAAAATATCAGAAAATACAGACAACTCAAATATAGGCAATTTGAAGTGGAAATACAAAACTTGCTTAATGCAGTAAAACCTTGCTTAATGATCCAATCTGAGGGAAAGGCTGGTCGAAGTTATGGATAAAACTAATTTAGTCCACATTTAAAGGCATTTAGATGCTTTCCAGTAAAAACAACAAAACAAAACAAAACTAGCCATTTATGCAATGAGAACATGAGATGGGTGGATGATGCATTGTTTTAGGTAAGTGGTTTATTAAAATGAGCTAAAGAGATATAAATGTAAAATCTATGAAAGTATTAAAATGTATACAAATGCAAGCCAAACTAAACATGTTTTGTCTACTTCCCCTTTTTTTCCTGGAAATGCAGTGTTATATTGTGTGCTAAACTTCTGTCAAATTAATGGCCTTATAAAACTCTGATTGATGTCATTTTACAACTTTGACAGTTCTCTTCTAATTGAAACTCTTCCAAATTTTTGATTTCTATGATTCCACATATCACAGTTTCTCATTAATATTTCTGTATTAGAAGAACATATTTTCTCAATTCTTATCAGTCTTCCACCAATAACATGAGCATTATACACGACTCAATTCCACCCTACTTTTCTTCCTTCTATTCACTCTCACTTTTGGTTTTACCAACCCCCCACAGGTTTAACTAATAGATGTTAATGTAAATAGTTCTAAAATATATCACTCGGCTTAACTTCTATGACAGAATTAGGCATTCTAACTATATTCTGCATAGTGAGTGGTGTCCAGATGTCCCAGTGAAATAGTAATTGCATCAGGTCTAAATTCAAACCAATTAATACTATGGTCTCAAAATGATTCATCTGACATTTTTATTTGTTTATTATAGCATAGTTGTTGCTTTGTTTTATTTTTTCTCAGGCATCCACTAGGCATAACACTTAAGAATTATCCTTGACTCCTCTCTCTCCCCCACTCTGGCATTTGTCCAGTTCTCTATCACTTCTAATACAACAGTTTTCATATTCGGTGTTTTTTTAATTTTTGTACCATTGCCATCATCTGAATGAACTTTTTATTATATCATTATTCTGCTTACAAATTTTCCTGTTTCTAGGTGCCTCAGTAAATTTTATCCTATTTATATCCACCAGACTTTCCCATTGCTTATAAATTGAAATGTAACCATTCAAAATCCTCTTAAATGTGTCCCAATTTTATATCTTGATTTTGGGTTTTTCTGCACATGCACGGTCCTCAGCTAAATTCACAAACTCTTTCAGATTTGTTGTCTTTGCCATTCAAATGTCATCTGGAATTTCCTTTTCCTAAAATCCAAACTCACCTTCCACATACCTTGATATTATTTCAACAAATAGATTCCAAAGCCTTCACAGTACTCCCTTTCACCCCATCCCCAGGCCAGTTGGAACTGATTTCCTCCCTGTCCCAAATGCCTTATCTTAATTTCTCTATGTGATTTCCAGCATCTGAGCACACCTTCTACCGAGCTGTGAATTCCTTGCCATAATATGATATCAATAATAATTTAATAAAGAGTACTTAATAAGCAGTGTCCAAAATACTATTTTGATTCTTACTTGTAGCCAAATTAAATGTCAAGCTTTTTTATATTTAAATTACATAGCAAATAGTATATATACTGCTAATTTTCCAATCATCAATTTTTTTTTTTTTTTTTTTTTTTTTTTTTTTTTTTTTTTTTTAGTTTTGGAGTTTCACTCCGTCGCCCAGACTGGAGTACAGTGGCGGCTCCCGGCCACCGCAACCTCGACCCACTGGGCTCCAGTGATCCTTCCACCTCAGCCTTCCGAGTAGTCGGAATTACAGGCGCGTGCTACCACGCCCAGCTGAATTTTGACTTATTGTGGAGATGAGGTCTCGCCAAGTTGCCCAGGCAGATCTCAAACCCGCGGGCTCAGGCAATCCACTCACCTCAGCCTCCCAAAGGTGCAGGATTACGGGCTGAGCCACTGAGCCCAGCTCAATTATCAAATTTCAAAATAATCATACCCGTGTTAATAAGGGTTTACTACATTAATTATATAATTTTGTTTAATATATATATATAATCATTTGTTATTCTAGATGGTTTAGAAATCAATTGGGTACAAACCTTTTTAAATTTCCCCTTGAGTTGCAGAATTATGATGCACATTTTAAACATCTTAACCTTCTTGCTTTAATCATTCAAGGGTATTTTCAATATGTCATTTAAATTCACTTAAAATAAAAGCCACAACTTTCATTCTGCAGAATCCAAACACCTATTTACCCCTAATTGTCACTGTCAATTATACTTCTATAAGTCTACAGCTTTAATCAAAAATACAGAATGGAGCTGGGCATGATGGCTCACACCTGTAATCCCAGCACCTTGGGAGGCAGAGGAGAGAGATTAACTGAGACCAGAGGTTTGAGACCAACCTGAGCAACTTGGGAATCTCACTTCTACAGTGAATCAAAAAATTAGTCAGGCCTGGTGGCATGAGACTATAGTTTCAGCTACTTGGAAGACTGAGGCTAAAGGATTGTCTGAGCTGGGCAGGTTGAAGCTACAGTGGCCATGAGTGTGCCACTACACTCCAGCCTGGACAACAGAGTGAGACTTTGACTTAAAAAAAAAAAACCAGAATGGATCAGAACTCCCTGAATCCTAAGTCATATGTGTTGCAGCATTCTATCTATAATGGCAGGTAGATTTTTTATTTTAAAAGAATCCTTAATTTAAATTATTTAGATATAATGTATAAAATAGCTCATAGTGTTTAAATTTAGAGTTATTCAAAATGTTTAATCTAAAACTACTCCTTAGTGTCTAAGTGTTTTTATTTGATTGACCATGGAGTGATTTTTAAGTTTTATTTCCTACTTGTAACTCTTGGAACTTTATTTATTTAAAAGAAACAAAACTACTACCAGTAGTCATGTCATCCTCAAAAAAAATATGTTCTAGCCTTATTCATTCTCATAAAAATTCAGTAAGTTGGAGTCCATTTTTTAACTGTTTCTAAAAAACGATAGAAAGAAAATCGACAGGTTATTAAAAGACAGTCCCGTGATACATGCATTGAACATACCTTTATTTTGAAGCTCAATTGAATCTATTTACTAATACATTTTCTAATTGTTAATATATTTGCTAATAAAATATGTTTGCTAATACATTTTCATTCAACCACTGTGAAACCTTAAAAAGCAGGTAGATGATTAAATTATTTTCTGTCTAAATTCATGGCAAGTTAAGGTTTCTTCAAGTTTGGAAGGCTTAATTTCAGATAGGTTCTTCCCTCATTGCTACAATAATTCTCCCACTACATTGCTTATTTTCAAATCATGCAATTTATTTTTCTTGTTGCCGATAATACTGGTCACCTCCCCTGTGTTTCTTGTTACTCTGCAACTCTCAAAAAAACCTTTATCCTCTTTATCCATTCTCTTTTTTTTGAATTGGAGTCTCACTCTGTCACCCAGACTGTAGTGCAATGGCCGCTCCCGGCCACCGCAGCCTCGACTGCTGGTCTCCGGTGATCCTTCCGCCTCAGCCTTCCATGTAGCCAGAATTACAGGTAGGCGCTACCACACCCAGCTGATTTTTTTTGATTTATTGTAGAGATGAGGTCTCACTGCCCAGGCGGGTCTCGAACCTGCAGGCTCAGGCAATCCACTCACCTCAGCCTCCCAAATGCGCGGGATTACAGGCTGAGCCACCGAGCCCGGCTCTCTTTATCCATTCTTAAGCCAATGCCACATAGATCATTTGCATTATTGTTCCAGTTTGGGGGTGTGATGGGTGGTAAAGATTTAATGTCCACACACACTATTGTGTCTTTAAGTCTGTAAAATGGCTATGTCTTGTGGGAGTTTGGGAATATGTTCATGAACTTGATTTCTCAGTGAATATTGAGAAGGCAGCACTAGAGCAAGAAAGCGTAAGTAGCATGCATTAGATAAAAGATACTTTACAGACATCGTCTCATTTGATATTCAAAACAACCAGAAAGTAGACAACATCATCCAAATTTTATAAAAGGAAAACTGAAATTCCCTGGTTAAGGACCATTTTTAAGTTCTTACAGGCAGAAAATGATGAAAATTTATTTTGAACCCATGACCAACTTCTGTGCTTACACTCCTTCCACCATATTCAGTTCCCAGATAATTTAAGTACTAAAAAAATTTCACACTTAGTAGGGCAGCAGTAGTACTTGTAGTCATCAATCACACATCTAAGAAGATAGTTTACATAACTGTTTTCACAAGGTAAGGGCCAAGTCCTGAAGAGGATTAGGATATAGTGTTCCTGGTACAGCTCTCGTCTGGCCTTTGGTCTCTGAGCCTTTCAATATAGAAGCCTCTGAGAGTTTGCCTACATTCCCAGAGAATCAAAGTGAAAACTCACTTGTCCCTATGCCCATAGAGTAGCACACAACTTCTAAATAAAGGATCTATGGAATTGCCTATTTCAAAGGGGATTTCTGAACTCTTTCTGCCTTAGCTTGAAGAATTCCTCACTAGTGTACTGAACAAAATCAAATCAAATGCGAATGCAGAAATCACTTGAGAAGCAGGAGTGGTTTCAACAAATATGTATTGACTGTCTTCTACTGAGCACGTTTTGTTCTAAGCGCTATAAGAAATGCCTACGTAAATTATATACAAATACTTCTCTTGAGGATCTCTGGAATAAATTTAAAAAATGAAGACCCACAGTTAACTATGCCTAAGAGAAAATTTAAGATATATCTGTAAATAGTACATGGCAGGAACTCTGGGTTTCCAAAATACAGAAACAACTGGTCATTTGTTTAGGATGCTATTAAGTGCTATTATTTAAAAAAATTAAATACATTTAAAGACAGCACTTGCTAAGGAGTTCCTGGGATTGCATAATTTATCCGTGGCACATATATTAACATGTCAACAAATATATTCTGTTTCCTGCTCTTGGCACTATCCCTGCACAAAGAATTAGACAAAGTTTAGTTCTCAAGAAGAATGATCTAAGGAATATACATACATCAATAATGTTTTATACAACATTATGAGTTGCAAAATAAAGTTTATAAAGAAACACAAAAGAGAGGGACTGAGTCTTCTGTGGAGAAAGGGCAGGAGAGTTAGACAAAATTTCATGAAGTTAGTGAATTGATACCTTACCTATACAACTACCAAAACTTTTTTGTCTTGATATCATACCGGGCAAGACAAAATTTCATGAAATTAGTGAATTGATACCTTGCCTATACAACTACAAAAACTTTTTGTCCTGATCTCAAACCAGGCAAAGCAGGGATCAAAGGGAGGTCCAACCTTCACCTGTATGATGACCTCTTGTATACCTAATCCTGAACTGTACCCCACATCTTTAAAATTAAAAGATTAAAAGAAAAAAACGTTTTTGTTGTACATGAAAACACCACAAAAATTCACCAAGCACTAAATCTAGTGTTAGTCTCCAGGTTACCACTAGCAATACCAAAAGAATAGATCAAGGACATAAAGGAATTCAATATCATGAAAAGTTAAAAATCCTGGTGGTGTATTTTTTTAAGCTAATGCTTTAGCTGTTATGACATAAAATAAAGCCAAAGCTATCCCAAGAGTTTGCTCTTCACATATTTTCAAGTCCTTGTTTTTCCAACTAAAATGTAGGCTCATGATCAAAAACAGGCAAAATGTGAACAAATTCAATCTCAATTTAATTCAAAAAGTATTAAGTTCTGCTCCTAGTTATAAATTTTATTATACTCTCTTTTCTTCAAAATGCATTTCTAAAATAGTATCCATTTATTTATCTTAACAGCAGATTTTTGAAGTTAAAGATTATTCATGTCCACAGATTTTGAGTCCTACGTGGATAAATGAGAATGCCATTTCCATTTAGTTTATATTCTTTAACAGTAATTTTTAAAGATGTCATTTCATACTTATACTGCATTTAGGCTTTCACCCACTGGCAGCTGCGTATTATCTGAGGAGCAGAATGGGCTATGTGTCAAGGAAGAAAATGATTCTCCCAGGAGCATATGTTTCCAGGTCTGTAACAAATATCAAGGGTGTGTGGGCAGAGTAACATTTGGTATGGAATATTAAAGAATTAAAGACCGAATTTTTTAATTCTCTGAGCAATTCACACCAATTCTACTGCATATTTTAAGCCTAATTGCCAGTACAATAAGAAATTTTCAGTCACCTACACATGAATCAAATGAATTTCCGCTCCAAATACATTTCAGTCCCCACAAAGGACTCATGTATTTGTGTTTTTGCTTAGGTGTAATAAGACATATGTTTTTGTTCTCTCTCTTCTTGCATCCTTTCCTTCATCATTCAGTGGTACTTATTAAATCTTTTTTTTTTTACTTCAAAAGAAAATATACCCACAATATTTTGTTGCTCAACAGATAACAGCATTCCATTAGCTAATGGAAATTGTACCTACTTTTTATGTAGCGCAGTAACTTAGAGAACATTTTTAAATTAATTATAAATCTACTAAATTCTGTAAGAGGCTTTTGTGATTTGCATGTTATGGTTTATTCTTAAAAGATATGGCTTCCATCTTCCAGTAATTTAAGTGACAGGCTGTGTGTTTGGTTTCTTCAACAGCTACAAAAGCAAACAAAAACAGAAAACTTGTGAAGAAATGAAATCTCAGGCTTTTCTTGGTACCAAGAAATAATTGGGGAAAAAAATAAAGATTCAAGATCCAATTTTTTGAAAGGGTCAAAATTAACAATTCATTAAATAATTTTGTTGTGTTTGTAGATTACTAACTCAAAAGTCATTACTTCAAAACCTGTATGTTGTCATATAATAACAGAAAAAGATTAAAAGAGAAATATCAATTATAAGAATTAAATCATGCCAAAACTTTTAGCTATTGAAAATTGATGAGAATGTCAATTTACATTTCTCCAGTATCTTTAATCTCTCTGACCTTTTTTCTCACTAATCTTCAACCTGATCAAGGAGCTCTAAACAAGCTAATCTAATTACTTAGCCTTTGCACTTCCTTTTTAAAATGTCTTCTGCACAACTGCTCCCTGTAAGTACTTAGAATACTCTCCATCATTTCTCTCCTCTTCTTTATCTTCTGCACTCTCAAGGGGGCTACCAACTTCCCCCAGCATAGTCCCCGGGCCTCAGAACCACAGTCACTGCACTTCTTTCTCTGAACCAGTGTAGCACATGACTCTTAGAATGTGTGAAGCCTAATCCAGGGACAAGTAGTGACACCTCCAAAATGTCTTTGTAGGTGGAACTGAGGGGGTGACAGACTGGCAATATGAAAAAGTGGCTTAGGAGGCTAGGAAGTAAAACTGTTTCCTTAGCCAGCACACAGTCTTGGCTTTGAATTTTAATTGCTAGTCAATAAAAATATAGCAACATGCCCTAATCATACTTATTCACACTTTATATAAGATTGCAAAACCAAGCCAGGTGTGGTGGCACATGTCTGTAGTTCCAACTACTTGGAAGGCTGAGGTAGAAGGATACTAAGCCCAGCAGGTCAAGGCTACGGTGGCTGTGAGCATGTCACTGCCCTCCAGCCTGGGCGACAGAGTGAAACTCCAACTCAAAAAAAAAAAAAGATTGCAAAAACATTTCATTGGCATAAATTCTCATAAGCCACCCCTTGGTATTTCTTTCTTTTTTGTTTTTGAGTTGGAGTCTCACTCTGTCACCCAGACTGGAGTGCAGTGGCCGCTCCCGGCCACTGCAGCCTTGACCTGCTGGGCTCCAGCGATTCTTCTGCCTCAGCCTTCCAAGTAGCTAGAACTACAGGTGTGCGCTACCACGACCGGCTAATTTTTTTTTTTATTTACTGTAGAGATGAGGTCTTGCCGAGTTGCCCAGGCGGGTCTCGAACCCCTGGGGCTCAGGCAATCCACTCACCTCAGCCTCCAAAAGGCACGGGATTACAGGCTGAGCCACTGAGTCCGGCTGCTATTTCTATACTGGACAATTACCATGTCTTATTCCTCTGTTGCATTTAAGGAAAGCCTGCAATAGCACTATGCACATAGTAAATCCAAGATTCATTCAGTAACTTCATTCAGCAATTGAAAGAAGAAATTATTTCTAGACTGGGTCAGGTGACCTAGTAATACAGTCCTTGTATCATGTGTCTTCTTTTGTACACATAAAATACTTTATATTTTTATATGTATATGGACAATTGTTTTTAAAGTTTCATTTCTCCAACTACGGTGGCTATACCATGGTCAAGGACCACATCTATTTCTGCTTCCTGTTGTATCCTCATTTTCTAACTAACATAGTATAGTGTGTGCAATTAGAGTTAATTCTCTATTGAATAGGTGAATAAATATTCATGACTTTAATAAATAAAGGGCTTGCATTGTAATCTCAGTCTACAAATATCTTGAATATTTTATTGTCTTGGGCAAATCAGTATTACGAAAATGCAGACAAACTGGGAGACATCCAGAAAAAAAGAGGGGGATGATTAAGGAAAAAAAATCCTAATGTGTAAGAAAATATTTTAAAGTCTAAATATCTAAAACTTGACTAAATTAAAGCTATGAAAAAATGTGAACATATCCCACACATTCTTTTTTTTTTTTTTTGAGTCAAGATCTTACTGTCGCCCTGGTTGTAGTGCAATGGCATGATCATGATGATCATGGTTCACAACAGCCTTGAACTCCTGGGTTCAGGTGATACTTCCACATCAGCATCCCAAGTAGCTGGAACTACAGGTGCATACCACCATGCCTGGGTAATCTGAGTTTTTTTAGAGACGAGGTATTGCTATGTTGCCCAGGCTGGTCTTGAACTCCTGGTCTCAAGCAATCCTCCTGCCTCAGCTTCACAAAGTGCTGGGACTAGAGGCATGAATCACCATGACTGACCTATTCTATACATTCTTAATGGTAAAGTGAGGACTTGGTTTGAACAGTATAGTAAAAGGATAAGCAAGAGCCACGGAACCTATGGTGGTTAATCCTAAAAACCGCTGCTGTTTTCAGAAAATGAGCCACACAGAGACACAGTAAGAATGCTTATGGGTATATTTTTCAACCATCAGTAGCCCTGGAGGTCACCAAGTAGTCTGTCATGAGATCAGAGTTCAAGGGTTATTCTCTGGCCTACAACAAACCTCCCCAGAGAGAACCATGCTGGTCTCAGTGGATGGAAGATACCATTCTTAATATTGCTTGCTACAAAACAAATATCCAAGAGAAAACTATTAGTTTCATTCCCATTAGTTTTATGCCACCCTTTCTCTTGGTAAAGGTTATGTCAGATTTTTAAAGAAATAGTATTTTAGATTTATAAACCCCTCTGCATTGAAAACTATAGAGATTTCTAAGAAATTCCAGGGAAAAAAAAGATTAGTTGAAACATTTTAAGTACTAGCACAATGTCAAGAGCACTGTAGGTTCTAGAAAAATATTAGCAGACTTGGTCAAGATCACTTGGCCAGTTAGTGGCATCTAAGGCTTTGAGCCATATTTTCTGGTACTAACTTAGAACTCTCTATTTAATGTCATACATCAGATTTATTTTGATTTTATATTTTTACACAAAAAATTTTTATACCACAACCATAGCACAGTTTTTGTGTGTGTGTGTATAGATAAAAGGAAAATAATTCACATTGATTATCAAAATAGAAAGTCACAAATGCAAAACTATATGTTTTCCTCTAGCTCTATTCCAAATAAGTACTACTGAAAATGCATAAGCATCCTAGATGATAGATTCATAATTTGGACTTAGCTGATAGCCATTTCTAAATTCTGATCTTTATTAATATTAGCAGATAAGTATTATATTATATTATTATTATATTATATTGTATTATAAAAACCTGATGTAATAAGCATTCATTGGATTTTTAAAAATATTTTCCAACTTGATTACTTTTTTCCTTTAAAACAATTTTATTAAAAAATAATAGGTCTGCAATTTAAGCCAAAATCATGATCTACTGGTATCTTGTTGTCAGTTGAATTAGTGTTTATTATTGACCAGAAGAAATTCCTTGGTGTTGGTGAGGGGGAGACATAAAAACTAATGAGGAATAGTAGTGTGGCATAGTGGAGAGAGGACTAGATTGAATGCAGAAGGGCTGAACTTCTGATATTTAATATTACCTAGACCATATAATTTTTAGGATATGCCTCCATGCTCTATTTCTTTCCTTATTAAAAATGAACCTAGAAAATTTATAACAATCTTCTCAAACCTGAGAGTTTTGGTTTATAGAAGTTAATTGTGTGTCAGAGCAAGAGACTGAGAGAATTAAAGCAAATTTTAAGAAATTTACTATAAAAACTAATTTGGGCAAAGCAGAGAAGAGATAGAATAAAGAAGCCTTGTGAGGGGAAAAAATAGGTGAGATGTGGAATCACCTGTATTTAGGAGAAGAAAGCTGAAGGAGTCAAATATAACCTTCAGGTCTTATGCCAAATAAACTAGAAAAAGATAATGTGAACATTTTGAGAATAGATGTGGGGGAGATTCTAGGTTCAGTTTCGGAGATAATGAGTTTAATATGTTTCACATTCACCCAGCAGAAGACGGTTGGAACCGTAACACTCTAAAACTCAGAAATGATGCCAGGACTGGGGAAACAGCTTAGAAGTCTTTGTATACATTTGAAAACTGAATCTATAATGGAACATGAGACTTCCAAGGGGGAAATTAGAGATAGAGAAAAGAACCAAAGTGAAGGTCATGGGTCACAGGCAGTAAGAAGAAGAACCAGCAAATGAGGCTGAGATGAAAAACTCTGAGAGAAGGATACAATGGGTTGGCATAGAAAGACCAAGAGAGTTTTACAAAATTGATGGAGTAATCAGGACAGTCAAGTAAATTTAGTTCTCATGTCTCTTTATAAGTCTTAATATTTATCTCTGTCATTAATTGTATCATTTTGATAGTGAGGCTTTTCTAAAATAAAAAATTAATATTTCATAAGATTCCATTTTAGGCATAGATACATATTTGCCTAATTCTGTGATTAGGCTAGATTTCAATAACCTTATACAAGTCATTATATAACAGTGTGAAATGGTATGTAAGAATAGTTCACCTAAATATAATATTGGCGGCAAATTTTACTTCTAACTAAGTTTTATTTCAATAAGTAAAAGTTTTCATCCTTTGCACTTTGCAAGACATCAAGTGTTAATAATGAAAACAACTAAAAAATTTGGCATAACATGATCAATTCAGATGATAATTCATATTTCAGATGGGAAAAATGGATTAGGAAAAGCCCAGAAACAGTAGACTACGGAATGATATCTTCAACATTTGGCTTAATCCTGGCAGATAGAAGGTACTCTAAATATATTTGTTTTATTAATGGGTGATTAAGTGACTGAATTATCAGGCAAGCCTTGGAAAATCACATGATTCAATTAGTTGCAGATGGCATCAAGACGAACCGAGGCAATTCTGGTTACTAGTAATGTGATCATTCTCCACCCATCCCTGAGTTATCTAGAATGACTGTCTTCACAGAAAAACTTGAGATCAAACTGCAGAAACCTGGCTTTAAAAATTGAATTATCATAAATTGTTGATGAGAATATTTTACCAGAAAAGATCATCTGTAAGATCATCTGTCATACACTTCAATAGCTACTGTAACAGCTACATTTTAAAAATGTGCATATTAATTATCTTTAAAAATGCAAATTTGCCCAAAAGATTTAGTGTTTTTTTTCACCTAAAGTGTTTATAATGCATTCATCTTTATGTGCGTAGCTTACTTCTTCACTAAGCTAGAGGATCAGGAATAGTGATACTAGCTTAAGAATTATATGCATAAAAGTGAAGTGAATGATGAATATGAGTGTGAGTGACCTCGTAACTGATCTTGGTAGCTGTTTAGTTCTCCTAGTTCCAGTCAGTAATTACTACTAAGTTTTGTAACAAATTCCTAAAAATGAGGTTGAAGATAAAAAAATGAAATACACTTGCCTGGAAGGGAGAGAGAAGGGGTTGATGAAACAAGATCTGAAAGGTGGAATTTGGACAGGCAACACAAAGAGAGCAAGAGGAATGAAATATGCCAACTAGTAAAAAACTGTAGAGTATTTGAGAGGCTGACTGAAATCAACCCTTGCAGAGGAAAGAGAGAATTCTGGGGCGAAGTCAAAAATAGGACAGACAGAACAGGTACAATGGAGTTTGTTTGGTTTTTTTTTTTGAGTTGGAGTCTCACCCTACCGCCCAGACTGGACTGCAGTAGCACGCTCACGGCCACCATAGCCTCGACCTGCTGGGCTCCGGGGATCCTTCCGCCTCAGTCTTCCAAGTACCTGGAACTACAGAAGCACGCTACCATACCCAATTTGTTTTTGATTTATTGTAGAGATGAGGTCTTGCTAAGTTGCCCAGGCAGATCTCAAACCCGCGGGCTCAGGCAATCCACTCACCTCGGCCTCCCAAAGTGCTGGGATTACAGGCTGAGCCACTGAACCTGGCCCATAACAGAGTTTCATTATGAAGGAATTTACAGTCAATAGGATTTGGAATTGATACGTAAAGCAACAGAAAAGTTTGAAAAAATTAGGAAAAGAGGAAGTCAAGTTATCCCTCTTTGCTGACAATATGATTCTATACCTCGAAAGTCCAAGAGAATCTGTCAAAAACCTTCTTGCACTGATAAAGGACTTTGGCAAAGTCTCAGGGGTACAAAATAAACATGCAAAAGACAAGTTGCATCCTTATACACCAACAATACACAGGCAGAGAACCAAATAAAAAACACAGTCCCATTCACAATAGCAACAAAAAAAAGATGAAATATCTCGGCATCTTCCTAACCAGAGAAATGAAAGACCTTTACAACAAAAACACTGCTCAAAGAAATCAGGGATGACACTAACAAATGAAAAAACATCCTATGCTCATGGACTGGAAGAATCAACATTGTTAAGATGTCCATCCTAGCCAAGGCAACCTACAGATTTAACGCAATAACCATTAGATTACCAGCATCTTTCTTCTCCGACCAAGAAATGGCAATACAGAAATTAATATGGAAACATAAATGACCATGAATAGCTAAAACAATCCCCGGCAAAAGAAACAAAGTGGGAGGTATCACACTTTCAGACTTTAAACTTTATTATAAGGCTACAATAATCAAAACAGCCTGGTACTGGTACAAGAACAGGCATACTGAACAATGGAACAGGATAGAGACTCCAGAAGCAAAACCTCAATTTCTCAGCCAACTCTTCTTTGACAAAACTTCCACTAACAACCACTGGGGAGAGGAGAACCTGTTCAGTAAATGATGTTGGGAAAACTGGCTGACCACATGCAGAAGATTAAAAAAAGACCCCTACCTATGACCATATACAAAAATCAACTCTAAATGGATCAAAGACCTAAACATACTAATACTAATTCTGAGGATATAGGTAAATATATTCTCAAACCAGTTAGCAATAAAATAACTGAATTCCATCAAGTAATTAAAATTTAAAAGTTATTAGAGAATTAAGTCAAGTTAACTGACTAAAGTAGATTTATTTGGCCTGAAAGTACATGCATGTGGTCTAAGTGTTTGGAATAGAAGGTTGCCATATTAAATAATGCAGAAATGCAAATTATATAATGAAAAAATATGCTGCAAAACACCAGATATATTTTTTAATTGAAGAGACTTGTAGCTTTTCCTATGCTGTTTTCTTGTTAGTTCATTCTGCTCTAGGCCTTTATTTACTAAAAGATTATTTTGCTATCTTTCTTTTTTAAATTAACCTTTGTTTTAGAATAGTCTTAAACTTACAGAAAATGATATAGTACAGAATTGCCATATATCCCACACCAAATTTCCTCTACTTTTACATATTACATTATTCATAAATAATGAACTGATATTAACACATTATTATTATTATTATTATTATTAGCTGAAATTCATACTTTACTCAGACGTCCTTATTTTTTTAATCCAATGTCCATTTTCTGTTGCAGGGTCATATTTGGGACACCGTATTACAGTTTAGTTGTCATGTCTCCTTAGCGCCTCTGTGTTGTGATAGTTTTTGAGACTATTTTTGTCTTTGATGGCCTTGACAGTTTTTGGAAATACTAGTTATGTATTTTATAAAATGATCCTCAAAATTTAGATTTATATGATTTTTTTTTCTCATGATTAAACACGAGTTATGGGTTCAAGGAAGGAAGATAGAGGCAGAGGTTGCATCATGTCAATAGTATATACTCTCAATATGATTTATGATTGTTAATCTTGATCAACTAGCTGTAGTGTTGGTCAGTTTTCTCAACTCATTCTTTAAAAGAAGTCACTACTGGTAGCCACAATTAAATAATGGGAGTTCCAGTCCACTTACTTGAATGTAGAATTTTTCTCTCCCATTTATTTACTATTAATTCATGTTTATATCAGTATGGTTTCACAGACACTTCGGTTGTAACTCAATTTTACTTTTACTTAGTTGCTCAATTTGTTCCATCTTTGGCCACCAGAAGCTCTTTAGATTATCTTTTCAAATTCCACCCAAGTATCCCTATTCATTACTGGCTTTTTCAAGTAGCACAATTCTTTGCTTATATCAACATCACAAGTGAGGGTTAAAGGTGATAGAGAAATGTGTTTGTCTTCAAATAAAGTTTTCTATAGCTACAATCAACTGATAAAACATTCTAAAATAGACTCCTTAAGCGAAGGTCAGAAACTTGATCTTATGCTCACTGCCACAAGAAAGGCACAGCAGAATCATTCTGGTACTAACTTTTATTTCATTACTCATTATTTCAAGTATAAACACACATATGCTGCTAAATTATTTTTCATTATTTATTATTTCCATATTCTGTTATTTTTTCTTGCAATGTCTAAGGCAAAATAATTTCTCCTCTTTGACAAGTGAATATATCAAGATATTTAATTAATAAGAGAAAAACTTCTAGTTAGTATACTCAGGTTTCTATGGGATAGTTATGCTTTAAACGTTAAGATAATATTAAAATGCTAATTTTAATTGACTTTTAGTTGCTATATATACACATACATATGCCTTTAAAGTGCTTTTTATGAGTTATGTAAATTAGCTCTGAGATAAATAAATAAACAATTTTAAATTTTAAAATATCTCCATGAGAAGAATTTAAAAGTCTCTATTTTTAAAGTACCACATAACTCTCTGAGAAAGCAACTATCAAAACTATTCAATAAAATAATTAACAAAAAGAGAAACATACATTCTACAAAAAAAAATTCTAAATTGAATATCTTCTATCTACATATATACCATATTTGTTTATAATTTAATGTTAATCTCACATTATAAACTCTAACAAAGTTTTGTGAGTGAAATAAATATTTATTTTGTGAGTTTTACAAGTACGAGTAATATTACATTATATTAGATATAACTTAAGAAATTTTGTGTCATCTTCCATTTCTTAGTTAATTTAATATTAAGTGTATTTTCAGTCACTACATATAAATCAGAAGATAACAATACCAATTGACAAGATTTTTTAGTATCATAAATGTTGAATAGTTTTATTAATATATTTTAGAGAAGAATGAAAAATGTTTGTGTGGGAATTAAAATATTAAAATACAGAATAAATGCGTTTCAATAAGATATGCATGATATAAAAGCACTTACTATATATTGTATGTAAATGGCACATAAGTTCAGGATCCTCAATTATTGCTACTTGTAAAATACAGATAAGTGGAAATATAGATTCCTGAAAAATATGATTTGATAACTTTGCTGGAACCAGTATCCTCACTACTACTCTGATTTTTTTCAGATATATATTGGGAGAAATATACTGCTACATACTTCAAGATAGTGTGCAGCACCCACCTCATATCAAGGCTGATACTAGCTTGGCTCCAAATTCAGCTCTGGCATAAAATCAACTTTTGTCCCTCAAGATATTTTAGGCCAGTCAAGTCCTCTCTCTCACTCTATCTGCCAGTCACATTATGTTCGTTACCCATCCAAACCTTTTCTTGGTTGTTCCTTTCATAAACGCACTGGATCTTAATACTGGTTCACCTAGAACACTGGTTCGCTAGCCCTACTGAGTCATTAGTTATCCTTGATTCAAACACATCTACCGGCCAAGCCCAAATGTGGATTGTGGCTACCATCCAAATATTCTCTACACACAGAACTGCTGAACTGTTAGAGAAAATTCACACCATCATGCCAAAGATGGCACAACATATTGATATTCTTCAACCTTAGCTCCATTTGTCATACTTTACCATATCTTTTGACCGTTCCCAGGATCATCCCAAGGTATTAAATCAGCTTTAGCTTCAGGAAGAGCCAAGTAAGCCTAATATGATCTAAGGATCAACCCTGGATAGTTCCTATCACACACTTGCACCCAAGCAGTTTGTTCACTTCCTTCCATTTTGAACAATTTCTTTTCTATCCTAAACATAAAAAAATAATTAAGGTATATAAATTTGATAAAAATAATTTCAGCGTGAATACACTTCAATCAAAATACCATGAATAAATGGTTTATACCAAATCTTTTTCTGTTTTAACAGATGAGAAGCTAAAGAGTGAAAAGGGAAAAGGCTGCAAGAAAAGGTCGATGAGCAAACCAGGGATTATCACACTTCACAACTTTGCCAAGGCTCAGCCCTATTGTTCATTAACTGGATCAACACAAATAAGAAGCTATCTACTGCAGTTGTGTGCATGCATCTCTGCTTCACACAATTTATAAAGTATGCAGATGCATGTATGCGCATGTGTATTTTTACATGCTGGACTTCCTACAAACACGTTTATTCCCAGAAGATGTGTTTTTTGAGGCATTGATTTATTTCAAATTTTCATATATACTTTATTACTTAGCTTTTTAAATACGATCGGCTTTGTCATCACAAATATTGTCTTCTAAATCTTCAGAAAAATAGTCAGATTTTAATATGTATCTTATGATTATAAAAAGAACAATATAAGTATGACTTTCTCTAGAAAAATATACACATGCATAAAAAATCTACACACACCTTATATTTTTATTGATAATCATATACCTTAGAGGTCATATTAAATCAATTATATCCACAATTGTCCTATTAATTGATTTGTATTTTCTACAAAAAATAAGAGGAAAATTTTTAACATGTTTAAAACAAGATATTTTAGGAGCACGTCTTCAAAAAAAAACACACAGGCCACTGAAATAAATAGTAGTAGGAAGGAACAAAACCAAAAGGAAGTAGGAGACATAAAAGCTCTGAAAGGAATTTGAAAAAAAAAAAAAACCAGGAAAGAATAGAGTGGCTAAAATAACTAGAGAACATTTGTGGCCTCAAGATAATGGCATATGAATTATAAATAAATTACAAAAGAATGAAAAGTAAAGGAATGGTCATTTATGTGTTGAAAGATTTGTGGAAAATCTGATCCTTGAATGAGAATACAATCAAATATAATTATGGCAGAAGAAAAGAGGGCAAAAATTGTGATGACACATTATAGAAGAAAAAGACATGCAGTATCATCACTGAGAAGTACTGATTATTGAGAACTGAAATCTGTCATTTATGTATCAGCTATCTATCTGTCTATTTATCCATTGATCTATCATCAGTCTATATGCCCTAACACCCAACTAATACTCATAGAAAATGACTCAAAATGTTATCAGAATTGTTTCATTACAACTGTCATCTGCTAGGTGTTCAGTTCTGTCCTCACATATGCCTGAAACCTGTGGTTACCTAGCTAATTCCTATTTGTCTTTAAATTCTAAGTGCAATTGCCACATTTTTTAATTGAGACTTTTCTGGATTTGAATAAACCTTTAGCTCTATCCTTCCATGAATTACCCCATAGTATACCTTCATCAACAGTGATCACCTCTCATGGTTTGATCCCTACATGTCTTTTATACAAGACTGTAAGTTAACAAAAAAATAGTATCTGCCTTTTACTCTGCTCCACCTTGGGTCAGGCTCAGTATTTGGCACATACTAGGTGATATACACATAAGAATCTGTATTGAACTGAATTTCATGGCCATGGAGTCTCAGATAATTTCTTAGAGCCCTGCTTCACGAATTCCCTTGAAAATTTCACTTGAAAGTTTTCTGACTCTGACTTAGTATGATCGTGTGAGTTCTGTAACCTAGTTCCATTTATTAGTTTAAACCCTAAGAATAGCTACTTGGCTAGGATTGTCCATTTAGCTATTTATTTTCATGTTGTCTTAGATGCATATACTTTACTTGGAATAATAAGTACAAATACAGAGACACATGAAAGACCATAGTATATATGCTGAAAGAAGAAAAATGTAGTAGAAACAAAGTTTGACATTCTGTTTGAAAGATAGAAGTGGTGCCACTACATTTTGAAATTATCCATTATTACAGAAAATGCTGACTTTGAAGACTGGTGATAACATCATCTACCTCATTTTTCCAAGAATTTTGAAATAACACTATTTTTAAACAAAAGTTTCAGCAGGATTTTGTCTAACTTTCCAGTATATCTGTTGTTTTCTAATTCTGTTTGAGATTCAGTTTCCTCAGGTTATTTCTACAGCTCTACAGTCCCAATAAATAATAATAGTTGATAATTGGTTTTGGATGAGTGATTCCCTGAGGTAAAATATCCTGTTATCTGACCTAAAAAAAAAAAAAAAGAAGAAATGGTCTCAGAGGTATGGCAGTATTATAGTTATTAGGGGATTTCTCGGGCACCTATCTGCCACATGAAACCTCAGGTTTCTTGCCTTTCTTAGTTGCCTTTGCTTTAAAAGACTTGAAGTCTAATAATAACCTTCCTAAATTTTTCCAAGTCACTGTAATCCATTATTATTCTAATGAACTCCAATTTATAAACCATCTACTATGTAACATTTATATGCTGAGAACTTAATGGCGAACATCGATCTTTTGGGGTAATAACTATGTCTCTCCTCAATAATATTCGCGGCTAAAGTTTTAGAGCTTCGTTCTATTTCCACACACCTCCTAATGACTTCATCAAGAGTAGAGCTCTTCGTTGCTATTTTCATTTAAATAGTCTGCTCATTTTGGTATGTAAATGCTACCATTCAAAAGCATACTGAAAGACATAATGAAAGGAAATTAAAAGTATTTTTAGGAAGAATGTTTTCATTGGATCTTCTATTTTCTGGAGGATTACACTTAAGTAGAATCAAAAGAAGTTATGGTTATTTTGCACATTCCTGCCTGGGTAAGACATTTCTATTCTCAAGATTTACCCTTAACTCTTTACTATCAAATACTTAGCATTTTGAAAAAACTAAAGAGCATCTGAAATAATTAGGTTTTAACATATAAGATTGAAATCGACATGATGAACTAGAAAGGAAGCTCCCAGAAAACTGTAGCCCATGTTTTCCTACTCAAGAATATCAACTAAATAACTAAAATTCATACAGTCAGGACAAAAACATATCATTCTTATTTTATTTTATTTTTTACTTTTAGAAAGCAGGATTTATTAAGAGGACAGAAAAGCTCCCACAGTGGGAGGGGACCCAAGGAGATTGCCCAATAACATATAATTTTTAAAAGTATATTTTTCATTAAGTCTAAGAAAAAGACTGAGTCATTGGATCAGAAATGGCTGAATGCCTCTGGGACAAAGCACAGTGGTCAAGATCCTGGACTCTGAGCTGGATCCCTGGGTTCAAATCTCAGTTTTCAACCTATCATCACCACCTACTTTTTCCACAATTTGGTTTTTCTAAGGTGTAATAGGATACAAACCGTACTTGACATAGGGTTAGTTCAAGGACTAAGTGAGATAAATAAAGACGCTTAGAGTAGTGTCCAGCATATAGTTAGAACTAATAATACTGCACTCTGATCACTCTGTTGAATATCTCGCTGTGTTGATTTTCCCATGTGTGATCAATTAAAACATTTCAACAGCAGATATTTCCCACTAAATTACATAATGTAAAAGTAACTATGCCAGATAATGTTTAAAAATCTCTATTTATTGTGGGTATTTAAGTTAACATAGAATCAGGCTTTTCAATGAAAATGATAGTATTTCTAGCCACACAAAGAGCATATTTTGTGAACTTCATTCCAATTCAAATAAGTAATGTGGCCACTTCATGTCTAGTTATTGATTATAAAAGAAATGTGAATATATAGGTATTGGGCTGGTTAAAATACTAGATTAAAAAAATAAAAAGTACGAAAAAGTAGGTATTTTGAGATCACATTTAGTAAAATTATGTTTCTAGGAAGAATCCTATTCAAAAGTCAGTGGTTTCTAAGTATTACCTTACATGGTTGTATCTCCTAGTCACTAAATGTTTATAGCAACGTACTTATGGTAGCTGTGACACTGATTTAAGAACACGTTTTGGTCATTACTATCTCTTGCTGTTTGTCTGGAGTAAGCGCTCACATAATTAGGGCTAAATACACTGCACTTTTAAAATTAAACCAAGCCTCTGGGAAAGAATCATGGAAATAGATGGTTAAAGGACACCCAGGCAATTAACAAGCATGATAAAGTTAAAAATTGAAGGTAGGAAAGTAGGTTAAGAACTTTTCTCTCTCTTTCCAATATAATTTGTTAATACAGAAGGAATATACATCCATTTTATTTTACATAGGAAAGAGATATACAGGCAGTCCCATATTTCAGTCAGTAAGTAAATTCCTTTGCTGTTTTTCATGGATTTTTCTCTCATTTAAGTATACAATTCTGAAATAATTGTTCATTTGAATGACTCATGACTTTTAAAACAAGCCTGAAAATGTTTTATGCGTTCTGGAATCACAACAGTGTAACAATGGACTAATACTTTTTTTTTTAATGAAAAGTATGTTTAAAAGTATTGATTATTTTTGGTGACTTACCAAAAAAAACCCAAATCGTTTAAAATATAAAATTTCAGCTTGTCATTACAGCATCATGATTTTCCCTAGTGGCATATTATTTTGTAAAATTTCCCTATTGTAATTTTTTTTCCCTTCACTAAAGGCACATGTCTATGTGTCTGTTTCCTTTACTAAAATATAAGTTCCTTGAAAGATTGTGACTTTGTTTCATTCTTTTTTTTTTTTTTCAGTCAGAGTCTTACCTCACTCTGTCACCCAGGTTGATGTAAAGTGACACACTCACAGCCACCCCAGCATTGATGTGCTGGGCTCAGGTGATCCTTCCGCCTCAGCTTTTCAAGGAGCTGGACGGAACTACAGGTACGCTACTACGCCCTGCTAATTTTTTGATATATTGTAGAGACAAGGTCTCACCAAGTTGCCCAAGCTGGTCTCGAACCCCTGGGCTCAGGCAATCCTCTCACCTCGGCCTTCCAAATTGCTGGGATTACAGGCTTGAGCCATTTTTCATTCTTTTTTTGTATCTGAAGTACCCAAGAGTCCCTGAAAACGCCCTCAGCACCCAGTAAATACTTACTGAATAAGTGAATTCATGTCAATAATCCCATGTCTTTTAGAAAAGTCACAATTACATCTTTATTTGTACTTTTATATTAATCATTAACAGGGTAAGAAAGTGAAAATATAATGTGATATTTATTAAATATTGACTATATGTCAGACATCTTTAATACATTATTTTACTATCACAATATCCTTAAGGGGATAGACATGATTTTCTCAAACTCTATAGTTTAGTTTCAATGAGGTTGACCACCTCTGTTTCAAAACAGCAAGTTAACAAGGGAGGAAAAATAGATTTGCATTTAGTTGGATTATTTTTTATTCCACAAAATAATACCTCCTTTCTATATGAACTATATTAACCAAATAATAAAGAGATTTGTATCACAAAATATTGGTAATTACAAAAGTTTCAATTCTTCAAAAGAAAGGGAATATCTATTCAAATCAAATGAAAAGAATTAAGATTCTGACTTTCCTGAAGCTATGTCTAGGTCATTTCCTCTGCATAAAGTTGCATTAAATGGCTTTACCTTTTACCTTTTAGCATTATTAGGGTTTTGTTATAAATGCAAATTAGATATGTGAGTAAAACGGAGAGATAAATAGTAATAATGTGCCTTTTTTTCATTATAGCCCAACCTCTCTTTTTTAAAATTAAAACATCTTTCTTTCCATCTCCCCCTTCCTTTGTATTGTGATGCTGAAAGTCTAGATGCATTAATTAAATAGGGGTGGCAAAATTGTAATTTTCTAATATTATTAGCTATTAATGTATCAGCTGAAATAAGTCTGTAAAGACACCCCTTCCCTCTTCTATTTGGTCACACACCGGTTCAGATCATAAAGGAGAGGTACCTTCAGGAATCATTCTTTACATATGAACTCTAATATAAGCATCTGATGGGTCTGAATTTATCATAATTATTTTGAAGCCCATCCTTCGCTTCTTCAAGTGACCTTCTGACTCTTTTTGCTGTTGCTCTGGTAGTCTTTAATAAATCTCCTTAATATCTGGTATGTCAGTTGTTCTAGACTTTTAACAACTATTTCCTGCCCCAAACCTTGAATCAGTAATTTCTCCTATTCAAATTAATGCAGACCTCTTGTGCAAATCGCATCCTAGTTTCAGCTGCTGTTCTGACCAATTTCTGTTGGCTAAGTGTGAAGCACAACTGTTACCAGGTCTGTCAGTTGCTCTAGCTTACCGTTGCTTCCTTTCTCCTACACAAATGTTCAAAAAACACAGGTCTTGCAGTTATTGAAGGTTTGTGCCAACTTGCTCAACTTTTAGATTCATAGGGATAGTTCTGCTTAAAAGTTGTTTATAGTTTTTTGTTTGTGCTTTTGGTCTTGCTACCTATTTGTGCTGTTTTGTATGTGTAAAAACTAAGCTGCCACTACTAACACTATATTTTCAGACTCAAGTTACCTTTGCTTTTGAAAACTGTATCAACTTCAATTTTCCTATCTCAGGGTCTATGATAGACCCTTTATTACTTTTACACAAAGACCAATTTAATAGTGTTCACTCAGGAAATTTTTGGTTGGATCTTTTTTCTTTATTGTACATTTGGTGAACACATTTAAAAAATTTTGTTTACCACAAAGTTAAAATGCAAAATTAATCTTCTTTAAAATTATTGACTTAATGTTGTATTAATTAAATCTAAAAGGACATAGGGCTAATTTTCTATTGCTTTAAATGTGTGCTGTTATATCAAATAACACAATTTGGCAAAGTAGATGATATATACCAGAAAGTAATGCATTCTTTCTAAATGTCATTACCCAAAGGGATACATTTTCAACTTTATTCTGATTAAGATAGCATTGATTCTAAAGGCAATGACATTTAAATAGTTTTTATAGGACTGCGAAATTTTTTAAAAAGCTAACCCAAGTACAGTGGGTTAATATTTATGCCTTCCCAGAGCCCTGTGTTGAAATTCTAACCCCTAGAATGATGGTGTTGGGAGGTGAGGCCTTTGAGAAATTAGATAATGAGGATAATGCCCTCATGAATGTTTGGCAATCTTATAAAAAAGATTCCAAGAAATCTCTCACCCCTTCCACACTGTAACCTTACCCCTTCCACACTGGCACCTTGATGTTGGTCTTCCCAGTCTATAGACTGTGAATAATAAATTTCTGTTGTTTATAATCCACCCAGTCTATGACATTTTGTTATAGCAGCCCAAACAAAGACATCAATCAATCTTTCTTTCTCTTCTTTCTTTTTCTTTCTTTCTTTCTTTCTTTTTTTCTTCCCCCTTCCTTCCTTCCTTCCATCTACCTACCTACTATAAATGCATATAGCTTAATATATATTAAAACTACATAAAAGAAAGAACTATAGTAAATCAAATTAATATAGGTATTCATGGATGTTATTTTAGATGGCTTCAAATCTTATTATTTACAAATGCTTGTTTCTGAGGTAATAAAAAGTAGGTTAGGTGTCCAAACCAAATTAAGAAATTGGTTTTTTGTAGGGAACATAGGTAAAAGACAATCTGAATGTGGGAAATTATATATAATAACCAAAATTAAATAAAATGTTGTTAAAAATCTCTTTATTCATTCAAAAGTATGAAATGCCTACTTCATGCTTTGCATACATCTAGCCTCGGGAGAGGAGTAGTTAAAACAGTAAAAAAAACTCTCACCTTGATGGGTCTTACATTACAGATGAGGAATGATAAATAATACTTGAAGTAAATAAACAAAACCTTTAGTATAAGTTGCGATAAATCCTATGAAGAAAAAACAAGGCAGAGACATGAGGAAAATCCAGTAAGTGAGAGCTTAAGACAATGTTGAAATTTTACTGAGGTTATATTTGTTTATAATCTTTAATATTATGAAACAAAAACCACAGAACACTATCTTTGCATAACTCTTGTCCTGCATTATATTGGGTCAATTGGGAAGTCTTAACTTAGGGGTCTAAAAATAAATGTGCTTGAAAGGGACTACAAAACTCAAAATTATAAACAATATGCTGCAAATATATGCACTTTTCCAGGGCAGAGGGTTGATAGCTTTTATGTGATTCCTGAAGTATTCTATGAGCCTGGAAGCCCAAGAGTCACTAACACAAGTGGATAATCATGAATTATTAATATGTTTAATAATTATAGCCAATGATATTCTGGGTTTGTTTATAATGTATAACACATATACAAACATAACTCAGAGTTTCTGCTATTTATATATTAAATATATAGCATGCATTTATTCTATACATTTACATTATATATATATCTGAATCCCAGGCAACGCATCTCTCTCAAATCTCCATCTTAATGCACTCAAATCTTCATTCTAATTCACTTTCATGGTATTCAAGATTTATGCTAGATTTATAGTTCAGAACAAAAACAACTTTTTAAAATAATTATTTAAACAATGAATGGCTCTTTATAGGAAAAATAAGAAACACTCATTCTCCCTATTAGAACTAATCATAAAACTTTAGATATTCCTTTTTTCAGTCTCTTTTCATGTCTCTCCAACAACCAAGGTGGCATAATTTTTAATACAGTTAGTCTTTTTTAAAAAATAGCAAGGCAAAGCCGGGCTCGGTGGCTCAGCCTGTAATCCCGCGCCCTTGGGAGGCTGAGGTGAGTGGATTGCCTGAGCCCGCGGGTTCGAGACCCGCCTGGGCAGCGACACCTCATCTCTACAATAAATCAAAAAATCAGCCGGGCATGGTAGCGCATGCCTGTAATTCCGGCTACTTGGAAAGCTGAAGGATCGCCAGAGCCCAGCAGGTCGAGGCGCGGTGGCCGGAAGCGGCCACTGCACTCCAGTTTGGGCGACCGAGTGAGACTCCAACTCAAAAAAAAAAAAACAAACAAACAAACAAGGCTAAAACAATCTGCAAGGGCTGCAAGTGACATCTGTTCTAGAAATGATGAAGAAAGGTTTGTTTTTTCTAATTCTGCCAAATTTGCAAAATTTCTCAAATTCTTATATTTCTAAATAACCATTTTTTAAAGACTATTGAATTTGAAAGTAGAAAAATAAAATGAAATAATTTAGCAGGTTATGACTCATCTTATTTGGCTTGTGTATAATATTTAACTGATTTGAAATAAGATCCCAAATGGTTTAACTATGCTATTTTCTGATGAAAATCAAGATGAACAAAAAATAGTACATCAACTCATTTGCATTAGAATTTTCCCTAAAAGCTATTTTCAAATGTTCAATACTATGGCATCTTATACCACTTGAGAAGATAAAACTGTTATATCTGGAAAATTTTGCCAAGGGAGGGTGTACTAGTTTTCCAACATTTGTTGACTCACGAGTAGAACTTATTTCCACAGTACACATAAAACATGTCATGGCATACCAAGGCTTCTGCTGTCCAGACCTCCATGAAGGTAAAAAAAAAAAAAAAATGGCAGTACATTGTTTACATGGCTTTTCCTTCAAATATGCATTTACTTAAGGAATTTTGAAACCGATCAGAGTGTGAACTTAGAGAATATTTATTTTCTCAAATAATTCTCATGCCTTGATTCTGTTCTGATATTCATAATAATAACCAAAACTTAAGTAGCATTAAGTGCAGAGTATAATATCTAGGCACTACATATAAAGTTTATGAAAATATATCATGCATTATATGTATATATACTATATGTATGCTAGAGATGTACTCTAAATAGCGATATTAAGTATACATTTTCTCAGTAACCCTACAAGATACATATATTATTTTCCTCATATTATAATTGAGGAAATTAAGGCTCAGTTATTAAAGTGATACAGCTGGGGATTCTAAATCTAACAGTTCTTAATAAAACTATGCTACTACAAAATAATATATACCCAGTCTTTTTCTTTTCTTTTCTTTCTTTTTTAAGAGACAAGGTTTTTCCCTGTTGTCCAGGCCGAAGTACTGTGGCCCTATCATAGCTCACTGTAGCCTAAGAGTCCTGGGCTCAAGCCATCCTCCCAATTCAGATTCCCAAGTAGCAGGGACTTCAGATGCACCACACCCAGATAACTTTCCTTATTTGTTTGTTTGTTTGTTTGTTTGTTTGTTTACATATTTCTTTAGTAGAGACAATTTATCGCTATGCTGCCCAGGTTGGTCTGGAATCTCTGACCTCAGGAAATCCTCCCTCATTGTTTTCCCAAAGAGCTGCGATTGCCAGCGTAAGACACAGTGCTGGGCTCCCCCTTTTTTCCAAATAAAAGAGAATTAAAGGAATATAAAAGAATATTTAAACCCATTCCTTTCATTCTACACAACCACTTTCCAAAATTAACCACTCCATTGTTGTTGTTTTTTTTTAGCATTTAATTCATATTTCTAAAATAATTTATCAACTTTAAGCACTATCCATTAGCTTCTAGTTATGGAAGATGAGAACTTAAGCTTTCTTACACCACCCAACCCACACTTAACTTTCTTCCTGCCTTCCAGAATAATTCCACCAAAATTTTTGCTTAAAACTTTCTTGTTTACATTATTATTTCTAAATGATCCGTATTCCCTCTGAAGGAAGCAAGGCATTGCTACTCCCCCCTCCCTTTTATACACCTTTAGATCTTTCTGGAGTTCATAAAAATTATTTGTTTACTTGTATTCAATGTACTCTACAAACATTTACATAAAAATCCTAGATATCTTGTTTCAAAAGATATGTGGAACACCTGTTAACACTACTTTTCAAATAATTATATGCATTCAGTTGTTTTCTTCCTTGAAGGCCTTCTCTCAGCGCCCCCTGCATTCCTGCCCCAGTATGGATTGGTTTCCTTGAAAGTGTCCTCCTGGGACGTGCTATCATGGTTCTTTTGTATTACAACCCATTTCTTCTATGCTTTCATGTTGTTGGTTGTGATTTCTTGTTTTCCTGGAGCATATCATCCAGTAACTTTGTAAGAAAGGGTATATGGTGGTTAATATTAGAGTTCCTGGATTCTGAATATCTTTATATAATCTTCATACATGGCAAGATATAGAATTATTTTTAGAAATCACTTTCTCTCAGAATTTTTTAGATTCTGTTACATTGCCATTTAAATTATTGCTCCCACTTCTTGATATGTAACACTCTTTGAAATGCATTAGTGTTTTTTGTTTCTTTGCTTTTTATTATTTGTTAGTTTGTTTGTTTTCCTGATTCAAAGGGGGTCTAAAGCTCTTGTGAGATAATCCTTGGTGGAGTTTTTTCTCTTTCAAGATGCTGAGCACTCTGAGTCCTCAGAACAAACATTTCAGTTGCTACCATAAGGAAAATTTTGTTTACAATGTCTCTACTAATTCCATATGTCCATTTTCATTCATCCTGGAACTCCTTGGTAGAATTTAACCTTATGAATTATTTATTTTGCTATATTTCCTTATATTTTCTGTTTTTTTTCTCTTTTTGCCCTAATTCTGATAGGCCTTCTGGACTTTATCTGCTAACTCATTCCATCCAAAAGCTGGTTTTTAATGCTTTTCATAGCATACTGTTCTTATTGTTCAGATAAAATATCATCCTGAAAATAATCATTTATAGAGTATTCTTAAAATAACTCTTTCTCCCAATCCTCTAGAATTTCTTTTGCTGTTTGATTGAGTTTTTCTCTTTCATGATGAACACTTTTCTCAAAAGTCTGCTAATCTTCTGCTTTTAGTTCCTTTAAGCAATGCAATACAGTACCAAAAATATAATTATAGCCTCTGTACACATATGTGAGAATTTTTACAGAGTGGTTAGGTAATAAACATGATTTTTTTTATTGGTAGACTTTGAAATGGCTCCCATTCAAGGTATTTTTCACCAGTTTCTTGCCTGGGGAGAACTGACCTGACTCCAAGCATTCTAATGCCAGCATGGAGAGTTCTATATTCACGAAGGAAATCCTTACTTAATCCTGTTTTCAGTTTGACTTTCCCAGAACTATTTTTTAACTGGCATTCCAAGTTCTGAACTCTTCTAAGTTTCAATGGGTGAAGGCTCTCAGAAGTAGAATAGTCTCTCAATTTGCTTTCTACTTTCTAAAATGTTTTCGAGATCTATATTTTCTGCTGTCTCCTCTTTCTTCTATTTAACAACATGTCTGTGCTTTTCACATTATTTTGGAGTGACTTTAAGAGGGAGGAAGTATATATGATTAGTTTAATCCAACATGTTTCACTGAAAGTTTGGAGAATCATTTATACTGGCAGCATTGTTTCTTATTAGGTAAAAGAGTTGGAGTGACGAAATTAAAACTGAAAAGGGCTGAATTCCTAGCCTAGTTCTTACTATCTGTGTCACCATGTTCAGGCTACGTAACTCTGCTACAGTTTCATTTATTTATCTATACATTGAGGGAAATGTAATAGTTGGGGCACATACTTGCAGATGGAGGGAGAAAGAGGATTCCAGGTAATGCTGTAGGGAAAGAAAGAATTTTCACTATTTTCATCTGGATTTGTTAACTCTAAGATTAAATGTGTGCACGACTCAGTTAGGAAATAAGTCTTTGTCCATTCATTCAATAAATATTTATTAAAAGCCTGTTATGTTGATGCAGCAATTTCACTCCTAAGAAAAATGAAAACAACTCTGTACAAAAACATGTACGAGAATATTCCTATCAGCAGTATTCATGGTAGCCAAAAAGCGGAAACAACCCAGATGTCTATCAGCTGATGAATGAATAAAGTAAAAGTGGGACATCTATACAATGGAATGTGGCTAAGCAAAAAAGGAATAAAGTACTGATACATGCTATAACATGGATGAACCCAGAAAAAACATGCTAAGCAAAAGAGGCCAATGCCAAAAGACTATATATTGTATAAAATGTTCCAATTTTTTTTTAAATGTGCAGAGACAGAAAGTAGATTAGTGGTTGCTTAGTGTTGGGGGAAGGTGGGTGAGGAGAGACAGAAATGAGGGCTAATGCATATGAGATTTATTCTTTGGATGATAAAATGCTCTAAAATTGACTGTGTTGATGATTATACAACTCTGTGAACTTACTAAAAAACACTGGATTGCATGCTTTAAATGAGAGAATTATATGATACATGTATTGTGTCTCAAGAAAGGTGTTAAAAATAAAGCATATAAGAAAGCTTGGCAGGAAAAAGTCTATTATGTGCATTTTTATAACATGGAGAATGTAAAATTAAATAAGATTGATGAGATAGCAGAGCTTAAATTTTAGGGAATGGACACATATAAAAATAATTATAAATTCTGACAAATAAGAAGCCTAGATAGAAAATAAAATGAGCATTATCACAATGATTAAGCTGAAGTCTAACGAGTAGAAACTGGCTATGTAGAGTGACAAAAAGTGAAAAGAGAATTTCAAGCAGTGGAACTAAATGTCACATTAAAATCTCTGTGGCAGGAGAGAATTCAGCTTGTCCTAGGAATTGAAAATGTATCCAAGTGGTTGGAACATAGTAATAGAGTGGCATGTGATGAGGTTGCATGGCTAGACTGAAATGATGCAGGGTTTTGTGGCTCATGAAAGGTTAGAAAAATGTATCTGGAGAGTAATTGGAAGTCACTAAAGAGTTTTAAATAGAATAATAATATTATTAGATTTACTTTTTAAGATGATGATTGTCACTTTATGATGAATAAAATGAATGATAGTTTAGATCTTCTGTCCTAAAACTTCCTGTAAATATCTGAACAGGAATGCCCACCTTGAGGAGTTGACATTCCTCCTGTCATTTTAAGAGGTGTTTCAACTGGTGGCAGTATTCATTGGTAAAACCAGTATGTATAGAATCTCTAAATGTTCATAGCCAGTATTTCTATTCCTTGAACTTTGCCAAAGAATATAATGAAGAGTAATGCACAAAGATGTTTATTACAGCACTATTTATAATATCGAAGCATTGGAAACAAGGCTGAAAATTTAAAATGTACAAATATTTGCTAACTCTGTATGTGTGTACAATTAGCTTTATTTTTTAGAGTTACAGCTCATACCTTGATTTAAAAAAAAATCATATCTATGTAAAAAAGATAGTCAAGTTGTAAATCCAAGGCATGAGTAATTTTGCTTCTTTACTTTAAAGGAGTGGTCAGTTATTAGGTAGAAGAGTGAGTGGTCAGTCATTAGGTATCAGAAATAGAAAGATAAATTAGCTAACAAACTTGAAACTTGAAAGGGCCATTAAATCAATTTTGGTGAAATGTATCAGATAGATGCTCATCTTAAAAATAATCATATATCAGCCGGGCTTGGTGGCTCAGCCTGTAATCCCGCCACCTTTGGGAGGCTAAGGTGAATGGATTGCCTGAGCCCGCGGGTTCGAGACCCGCCTCGGCAGCGAGACCTCATCTCTACAACAAATCAAAAAATCAGCTGGGTGTGGTAGCACGTGCCTGTAATTCCGGCTACTCGGAAGACTGAGGCGGAAGGATCGCCGGAGCCCAGCAGGCGAGGCTGCGGTGGCCGGGAGCGGCCACTGCACTCCAGTCTGGGCGACAGAGTGAGACCCCAACTCAAAATAATAATAATAATCATCATCATCATCATATATATATGTAATAACATATATATATTTCTTTACATGCACAACTGTAGATAGATGTTCCTTGAATAGTTTCTGTAAAACATGCACACCACCCACACCCCCCCTACACAGATATACACAAATAAAATTAATAGAGCCATGAAGGTTTATTTTACAAAAACAAAAAATTCCAGAATGTACTAGGAATTCCAATTTTTTCCTTCAAAACTAAAAAGCTGAACATCAAGATGCCTTCTCTAAGAAAATAATTTTTGGAAGAAAACTTCTTAGTTTTAGTGAAAATTGTTTTTTTTCTAGGGAAGGCAGATTTTTATCTTCATTATCATCAACTTCTGCCCCTAAAATGTATAGTGCTACCCTAATTCATATGTTGCTGCTTCTTTACACAAAATGATAAAATGGAAATTTGTCACAGACCCTGAAAATGCTCAGTACTCTTCATGCAGTGCTAATAATCTAAGATAATTTGTACTGTGCTTACAAAAGACTCAGTTTGAAAGTTTTCAACCTAAACCCAATTTTTGTCTCTAAGTTATGAAATAAATTATCTGCTTAACACAAGAATTATACACAGAATGGCTAAATGCTCAGCTGAAAACCATACCAAATTCATTTTGTTAATCTCATGCACACTTTAGGACATAAGTTTATTGGGTACAATAATGCAGAATTACAAATGCTATTTATACTGATTTTTGATGGTGAAGTTGTTTTGGTTTGCTGTTTTGATCAAGCAGATATAGTTGAATTCAATTTTGTTAAACGAGTCTATAATAAAAATACTAAGTTATATATTGTTCCAAAGCATTTCAATTCATTTTATTATTATTCAACAGGAAAGTTCATAAATAGAAATCCACATAATTAAATATAATAAATATAATTGGTAAAGCTCACCTGCCCACTGATTCTCAATTTATAACAAGACCCTAAAAGTTACTCAGGGAAAAAAAAAACTGTCTTGTAATACTTGAATAGTTTAATATCACCTTAATAGATATTAAATGCAATTAAATAGTGAAAACATTTGCTCAAGTTTAAAGTTTTATAACTTTCATTACACTAAGAAAAAGTAGCTAAATAAATCCACTCCTCTAAATCTATCAAACAGTTTTACTTTAATTGGCCCTAAGAGTTGCTAGAGCAACTAAGAGAAGTAATTGAAATTATAAGCATAAACAGTTTTACCTAACATAGAAAAAAAAATTTTAAATTATTATGATTAATTTGGGTTCTACTGATGCAGACAGCAAATAAAAGAAGCATTGCTGGTAGAATACAGAATGCATTTAGCATGAATATAACATAAGAATAGGCTAATTAGTTCTTAAACCCCAGAAGGTTGCATTGTTTTCTTCTGAGAAGCTCCCGGAAATAAATGTTCTCCCCATGACAAACTGTATAATATAAGTGAAGCCTCCCTTCCCTAATGAACACATCAGTGATCAGCACAATTGTGGATGCAACTGGAGGCAGAGACGGTTGACCACAAGTGGCAATATCTTCAGAAAGTGACTCCTGTCTCTAGAGTCCTTGAGGACTTATGATACAATAAGTTTTTCACACTCACACTAATGGTGAAAAAAAAAGTGGAAGAAATAAGAAGTCAAGACACCAAATCTCATCCCATCTCAGAAGCAAGATGCTGGAGGGCAACATATGGATTAGGAGCATTATTTTTAAAAGAGCCCTTGTATAAGCATGATCTAACAAAATAATGTCAGCATCTCTGAGACTGCAAACAGTACGGTGATAAGTTTTTCAAAGGTAAATGACTTCGATAATAAAAATCATACACAAAAGTATTCTAAATATTCTTTTGATCTATTTGAATGATTACCTCATAACTACCATCTGGCTGTGGAAGAACAGTGCTAGGCCAGTGTCACTTTTTTATTAAGTAAAAGTAAAAATTTAGCTAATTAATATATATGTAATTACTATAATTTCAAAAATCACGCTTAATGTCCAAATTACATGTGTATTTGTATTGTTTACATGAAATTCAGTAGGACTGAGACAAGGTCCTCACTACACAATGATTAGTGTAAAATTTTTAAAAAGTAACTATCCCCATTTTCCTAGTTTGGGTGCTTACATACCACAGTATAAACAAAAACATGAGGTTTTATTATGCTTTTTTTTCTAAATTCTCTAGCTTTTGCCCAGTTACCTCTAACAGTGTCTATATTACTGGACTCTTTTCTACTCCCTGAAGATTTCTAACATCATCCTCTCCTGAGAAAGAAGAGAAATACAGCGCCTCTGCTCTACTTAACTGGAAATAGGAAAAAACTACCTGCCAGACACAGCAATAGCACTCTTGGGCTCTGGCAGGTAAAAGAGGTGCTAGCTAGCTCTCTGAGAGTCTCACTGAAAGCACAGCCCTGCCCCTGGAGGAAAGTGGAAAGGAGACAGCCTTAAAAATCATCCTGAGAAGAGAAACTAGAACATTAGCCACAGTGTTAAAGTCACGACATGCCCTGGAGTATGAACAGAAGGAGTAAACTTCCCTAGCCACAAAAAGGCTTATAAAAGTGTCAAGGAAAAAAATTCTCTGGGTATCTTCATTTCCAATATCTTCTCCCCATCCGTGGAAAGTATTCTTAAGTGTCACTCTCTCAGTGATGCTTAAATGATTAATGAACTTAAATTTGGCATTTTAGGAATTGTAATAAAGCACTTCCCTTAAAATATCCTTCAGGAAAGGGCCGTAAGTGAACAGATCATAATCACAAACATTTATAGTATCTATTAAAGATTACTCACACATTGCTTTTCCTGTAGAAGAAACTACTGCCAGAATTTTGTGTTCCATATTTTTGCTTTTTACATTGCATTATCTTGACATGTTATAGGTTTGGAAAATCTCATATTGGTATGATATTGAAATTATATTAAAAAAGAATAAAATAGTAAGATAACAACACCTTCTGAATGCAAATAAGTGTATGCTACATTTTTAGTTTGTTCTTTTAGAAAACCAATGTATACTGTATGAGCTTTAAAATCTACTTTTTCAGATATCTTCCAGTTTAAAAATATCTAAATAATAATAATTTTTATTTATGCCTGATATTTTTTCCATATAAAAAGAAAAATCAAACATTTCAAACTACTCCAAATTGGAGTTTGTTCAGCATATCAGCTCACTGTTTAATCATTTCCCATTTTTTGGAAATGCATGAAAAATTGAATTATCACTTGATTTTAACTTCTTCCTGGATTCAGTAACAATTTGCTTATAAAGAGATATTTTGTCTTAGAAGACTTCCTTGGGAAAACCTAGAAAATTTTTTAATCTTACAAATTCACTATTCTAATTCCTGAAAAGTGGCCCAATGTTTTTATCTAGTAAATGAAAAAAACTATAATTATTTGATGTATTATATCATTTTGAAAAGTGTAGTCCTTTTCACATTGTTGAAAAATTAAATTATATGTAATAATTTAATTGAGCATAAATTAAAGTTTAGCATTTTTGCATGTTAATATTGAACCTTATATATTTCTGAATAATACCACATTTGCTTTTGTTATCAAGACTTAAAGCTGTTTTATGTAAATTTTTTTCATTAAAAATTATAATATCAGTTGTAACATCTTTCCTTGGGGACTGAAGAAGATAAAATATTCTACACTTGATTCCAACCTTTAAAATTCTAAAGGACATCAAAACCTTATATATCTTGGAACAAGGTCATTTATAAGTTTGCTTCCCTGAGTATCTTCCTAGTGGAGAAAATAGGTTTGATTATGTAGTAAGTGCTTTTAATGTGAACATTCTTTCAATCAAACTCTTAATGATCTATTGACTATAAATGTCATTAGGATTTATAAGGCCTACTTTGGACTTTGCCATATGTTTTTGCAAACAAGTACCTTGAAATTGTACACTTTCTAAAATCAATTCAATCTATGCATGAATCACAGGGGCTACTGATTTCTGAGACGATAAATATCCTAGAGTATGGGTTTTCCCAGTTAATGTCATTCAGAACTGTGGACAGCTCCCATTAAGGCGTGGAGCTGATGGCAATTTCCTTTAGTTTCTAAACAAAACTCAAAGCAGTGCTGCTTTGTATTGTTATATTTGCTGGCTGTTTAGTGGAAGCCTATTGAAACTGCTTCGTTTGTGCACATACGCCTTTAGCTGATTTTAGTTTTCTTTTTCGAACGAGTTCAGTTAAATAAATAAATAAATATTACCCCGAGTTACTAGTTGGATTTTTAAATGGAAAGTCCAGACTCGTTCAGGAGCTGATATAATAACTGTGCGCACGCGAATAAGAGGATCTACTTCACGACCTTCATGTGACAATCTCTAAACATGCTTGTAACCCGATGAATATTCGGGCGACAAATAAGATCAGAAAAATGTCTTGATTGTCATGATTCAAAGCAGAGTGTTCTGCTGTCTGCTCTTCTGCCTTTCTTCCCGAGCTGGGGAGCAGGAAAGAGAATTTAAAAAGAAAGAAAATAGACTTGTAGTCAAGGTCAAGAAAGGGTGTCGCTCTCTTTCGGGAAGGGGGCTCTGGAAACGCCCCCCGTCTCTGATTCGGGAATTAGAGGCTTCCTGTCACGCTCCTGCCCAGGCTGGCAGCGCCCCGACTCCACTGAAACCTCAAGTCGGGGACCATCCCGGTGCAAGTCACCCTTCCTCAGCCTGCCAGCCACTGTCTGAAGACACACAGTGAGGATACCCAAGCCTACGAGCAGAAGAAAAACAGACGAACCCTCCCCAAGGGGCTAGAGCGGCTGGAACAGCCAGGACCTGTGAGTCTCGGTCTCCGGTGACCCCATCTGCTCCTGAGCCCCAGAAGCCTCTTTTTCCCTTCTAGGAGGGACACACATCCCGACGGAGCTGCGCGAGGAAGGGTGTCTGCCCGCTTCCCCTACCCTCCCATCTCTGAAGTTAAAGTTTCCCCGGCACAACTTGGCCTTCTCCCACCGGGGCTCGGGGGGAGGGTCGCCGTGGCCCTCGTCCACCCCCCATCTGCCCTCGAAGTTCGCGAGGCCAAGGAGGAGCGCCTGCCAGGGGTCCCCGGGCCACAGGAGCTCGTCCCTCCAGCCCCTCCTGGGTGGAAACTAGCCGGAGACGAGCGGAGTCGGCTCCGCCGGAGTAGCAGCCGCCGGCAAGCGGCGCCACCCCCGGCGGCCCTCCCAGTCCCCGGGGCGCCCCCCTCCCGAGCGCGGGGCAGCGTGTTGGAGGGCGCGCCTGGGAGGAGGGTGGGGCGGCGACGGGGAGCCCTCACCTGAAATCACTGTAAGGGTGGATAATCCAGAAGCCTGCAGTTTTAACCCTTTCCTGCTCCTTCTCCACCGCCTTCTGGCTCCCGAACATGCGGAGGGAGAATTTGTTGACCCCGGGCTGCAGCATGGAGGTGAACTGCCGCTGCATGAAGCCGTACTGCCGCCGGGGACCCTCGGCGTCCTCGAAGCCCCCCGCCGCCTCCTCGCCGCCGCCGCCGCCGCCGTCCACCTTGAAGCACACGGAGTTGCCGTGCTCCTTCGCGCCGGTCCCGCCGCCCCCGGGCGGGGTGCCCAGGCGCTTCTCGGCCGCGGCCGGCCCCGCGCCCGTCGCGGGCGCCTTGGCGGGGAAGACGCTGTGGCCATCGTCCCGGCTGTTGGACGAGGAGTTGGGCTTGCCGCCTCCTTCCATGCCCGGAGGACGCGGCCGGCGACGGCGCGGGTTCCAGGCTCGCCGGCCGCCCGGCGCCGGGGACACGAAGCCGCGGGGGCAGGGGCCCGAGCCGACTGCCGGCGAGCGCGGCTGCCCGTCGCGGCGGCGGCGGCGGCGGCGGCGGCTGCTGCTTCCCGCCGGCGCCGCTGCTCGCTGCGCGCCTCGCTCCCGCCGCCGCCGCTGCCCTCAGTGGCTGCGCTCCGGGCTCCGGCGCGGCTGGTGCTGAGGCTGAGGCTGCCGGAGCGAGGCGAGGCTCAGCTCGGCTCAGCCCTCGCGCGCCAGCGCCTCCCCTCGGCTGCCCTCTGCTGGCCGGAAAGGGCCTCTCGCCGCCCGCGCTCCACACGCGCTCTCCACTCTTGCTCCACTTCTGCCCAGCGTGACATTGAACTCAGGAGCCCTCGGAGACATTCATCTGTACATGTTGCCAGAGACCTGGTATATGTTTGCACGAAAGGGGGCGAGGGGGGGTGCGGGGGGCGGGGGAGGGAGGAGAGCGAGACCGCGCGCGCGCGGGTGAACAACCCTCAGCTAGCGAGTTTCTGTTTGTCCCAAAGAAATAAATATCCTAAAACTCCTGGAGACATTGTCTGAGCGCCTGTTTGAATCCTGTTACAGACTCGGAGGGGAACAGGCTGACTCTGCAGGCCGAAAATTCACATGTAAAGCGAGATATCCATGAGAAAGTGAATTTGAGAATGGAAAATAAATTTCACTAGTAGAAGGGAAGTGTGTGTGTGTGTGTGTGTGTGTGTGTGTGTGTGTGTGTGCTGGAAAGAGAGAGACAGAGGGCAAAAGCTACTAGGTCTGTGTAATCCTGGGTAACCAGCTGCTTGGGCTTTTCAGATTAAGGCTCTGCACCTGGGGACAGACAATTGACCTCCTTATACTTATCCTTGTTAATTCTTGCAGAGTTCCTTAAGCAGGGGACGGGATTCCTTTCTTGCCAAGGCCACTCACATCAACAAACAGGCGAGCAGGTCTATCTGCCACCGATGTTGGGGGGAAAAATGTGTGAGGGAGACCTTGCCTAATCTGACCTATCTTTTAGACAAATTATGTAATCAATAAAGCACACTAGGAGCCAAGCTCGGTGGCTCATAATCCCGTGCCTTTGGGAGACTGAGGTGAGTGGATTGCCTGAGCCCGCGGGTTTGAGACCCGCCTGGGCAGCGAGACCTCATCTCTACAATAAATCAAAAATCAGCCGGGCGTGGTAGCGCATGCCTGTAATTCCGGCTACTTGGAAGGCTGAGGCAAAAGGATCGCCGGAGCCCAGCAGGTCAAGGCTGCGGTGGCCGGGAGCGGCCACTGCACTCCAGTCTGGGTGACAGAGTGAGAGTCCAACTCAAAAAACAAAAACAAAAACAAAAAACACACACTAGGAGATGTGTGTGCTGGTCAGTGCTCGCCTACACCATGCTAGGAAGTCAAAATATCTTGGAATCTAGTCAGAATGTAATCACCATTTCAGATGAGGGGGGAGCATTCTCAAGTGAAATTTACAAACGTGCTACTTATGCTGAGGAAAGCATTCTGTTTTTTCTCATTCCCTCTGTGCCTCAGAAACCCACTGGATTAGCTAAAGGAAGCAAAATGTGCTGCCAAACCCACCAGTCACTCAGCAGGGCAGCCCTGGAGTCTGAAGAGCTTCAAGATTCCCGAAAGTCCTGAAACATCTGTTTCAGATACAAGCATTGCCTCTTTACTCACAGTTATCTTCAAAGAAAATCTTTCCCCGCCTTTAGTCCCTGATCCCCTGGGTTCCTGCCAGCTAAAGATACATTTTGCAGAGAAGGGGTGGGCACCTCCAAGAAGAAATGTATGTCAGGCTGGCAACCAACCAGTGGCCTATCATGAAAAAATGAATAAGGCTAATGAAGGGGTTTTCCTGAAAATCTAAACAACGATAAAACCAATTAACAATGGGAGAGGCAAGAATGAAGACAAAGGAAGAAAATTGGATGCCTAACAAGGGCTGAGAATGGAAGCAGAGAACAGAAAAAAGAGCAGAGAGAAGCAGAAACAAGAAGCCATTAGGCCTAACTCTGTTACAGTTCTGTAAGATTTCCCCTACCATTCTACTTACCATAGCCTATGCTAAATCTCCTTTTTCAGTGAGCTATGCCCTGACTCAGACACCATCTGTTTTCAGCTAATCAGAAACTAGAAACCTAAAAAATAAGTATAGGTGGCCAAATTTTAATGGTAAAAGAGAGGAAAAATATGAACACTATAGAGCTCTGACCAGTCAAAGTGGAGACCTTGGAAATCCAAAAGGTCAGATGAGGATACCAGGTGCCGAGGGCAGAAGGAAGCCACGGGGATGGATAAAAAACAAACATTCCCCATAGCACAGTTCTGCCTAAGAAAGGCTCGATTACTCAGGCAGCTTTTCTTTATTAAACTAAAGATGTTTCCCTACTTTTCTTTCATTCTGCATGCTTCCTCAGTCCCTCTATTTTCAGTCATGAGTGTGACAATGTATATTTTAACATAAATTTTAAATGTTATAATAATGTAAAAATATACCATCTAAAATGTTATGCTAACTGAGTTTAAGTAAGTTTCTCTTTTCTTTTAGCCAATCCCTCTATTTGTTCTATTTCAACTTAAACATGACCAGGCAGTTATTTCAGTAAAAGTTTTTCTGAGTTTCAATATGTGAACTAAACAAATATGACACAAATCACTGAAAAACAAGATCTCAAAATAGAATTAAGAAATATCTAAAAAGGATCACAAATCACTGGTTGTGCCAATTATAGCTTTTAGCCCCTATTTTATCTATTCCAAATTTCAAAAAATACATAAATACATGATTTTTTAAGTTTGAAAATGTGTGTATTACGTCAAGGTATTAACTTAAGGTTGTCAGCAATATAAAAAGTCATGTTTGTTCACTTTTCTGAGTGCTAATTTAAAGTTGTTTAGAATATAAACTTAAATAAAATCTTTTGGAAGTAGAAGAAGCTTGCAAGAAGACTGGAGCAACATAAAAGCATGAAAAGAATGAAAGCAATAACAGAGGAAGAGAAAGACAGATTCCTGGACCTTCAGAATCTCGTCTTAGCGTGTTTCTATATCTGTTCATTGATAAACTAACTCAGACTGAAATCCACTGAGCTAAAGTTAGAATTTTTTTTTCAAAATCATCTTAGAAATGGAACTGCCAGCATGTTTGAGTCTATGTCATGAAAGGTCCATGATGTCAAAGTGCCTTGTATTTCAGGGGAATCTGATTTCTGAGGATTTAGCAGCGAATATCAATTATGAATTTGTCTCATGAGAATGTCTCATCAATAGTTGTAATGGTCCTGTTCAGTATGTACAAGAATTGTGCATCTTTTAAATTTTTCCCTGTCTCCTTTAATATTCTGCTTAAGATCAAATTGCAGACAGCAGCAGAAGATTAATATGAATCTAAAATAAAATCTTCATGCAGCAGACGCAAGCACATGTGAAATGAGACAAAAAAGATAGATGGGTGACTTGAAATTTGACAGCTTATTGGAAAATTCTCAGTGAAATTTAAAAGTTTTAAGGGATAAAACATTTTGATCCTCTTAGTAGGACAGAAAAATATGTGTTTAACATATTATGTTAAACACATATTTTTCATATAAGGAAATAAAGTCAGAAGACCTGTCTGCAAAAGAAGACAATGGTAGGAAATAGTGAAAAAATAGACACTAAAGGCAGCCTCACAGCACTTCTGTGTCTTATGCACAGGCAAATTTCATTATCTACCTAGAAAACAACACCATCATTATGCTTACTGTGAAATACTAGAACAGTTAATGTCAAAACAAGACAGTCATCCCAGGATTTCTGTAATGCATGCTATTTTTAGTTGATAATATCATTATCTTCCTGAAAACTCATAAGAATCAACTGTATAACCATCATAAATAATAATAGAATTTAGAAACCTGTAAACATAAAGAAATTATTATTTTCCCTGACCATCAGCAATAACCATTAGGACAATATAGAGAAACAATGACTATTTTCAGAATGCCAACCAAAAATTAAAACTGCACAATAATAAACTAGTTTAATAAGAAGTATCTAAGATCCACAGTTTGAAAAAAGCTATTTTAATAAAAGGCACAAAAACACTTTTGAATAAATGAGGATGTATTCCTCATCTATAATGTAATGACTCAATATTATAAAGATGATGATTTTTCCCAAAGTGATTTTAAGTTTCAAATAAAATTGTATGATTTATGTCTTCAGCTTTTTAATGTTGGGAGCAAACAAAAGATGTTTTAAAGTTTATTTGGATTAATGAATGTTTAAATGGTTCATAAGCTATGTCTTAAAAAATTTTTTTAAATGAAGTTTCCAAAGTATTAGAGCTGCTTAAGGTAGTATCAATCCCATAAAGAGAGAGATAAGTCAATGCAATAGAATAAAAACCAGAAACACACTCAAGTATTAATTATAGGCCAAACATGTTATTTCAAGTCCAGGAGCAAAGGGTATGTTTTGTGGCAAATGAGGTTAAAATGGTTAGGTAAATATGCCAGGGAAAAGGAAAGTAGAATATAAACTTATGTATTTCCTAAAGTGAGTTTAAGATGATTAGTATTATAATGTAAATACTAAGGTTATGATAGGTAAAAAAGTAGTTAAATGTTTATAAAAGCAAACACTTGAAGAGAGTTTCAAGTCATAAAAATCAAACAGCATATAATTTCTGTTTCAAAAATAGCATAAGCATGTTTAAAGACAGAGAAAACTAGGGAACGTAAAAAACATATAAGAGATATCCTTCACGTGTAAGAGTTATTTATATTAGTGAAAAATTCCTTATATAAGTACAAAGTTATATATATTCTTTATATGTAAACTTTATTTATAAATTTATATATACTTAAATGTAAAAATATATACAAAACTCTATATATAAAATTCTTAAATGAAGTAAAAAGGTTTTTATATGAGGAAAAGGCAAACTTCCCTGAAGGAAAAATAGCCATAAATCAATAGGGAAGAAATCCAAATAGAGATTTAATAGGGAAGAAATCCAAAGTTTTAATTAATATAATAATGTCTAACAACACGTGAAATAAAAGTGTTAGATAATGAAGTACTAAAACTAATTATTTTTATTATTTGCTATTCTTGGACAGCTTTGGTTATACCAGCTTTTTGTAGACTGAGATCTAAAGGCTTTATTTTTTCTGCTTATAAAAGTCAATAGTCCATACGTAAGTAACACAGCTGTCAAAGTTTAGGGATAATCTATATATTCACTTAAGAGTGTCTTTGACAGTGCTTTGTTTTGTTTTGTTTTGTTTTGTTTTGTTTTTTTGAGTTGGAGTCTCACTCTGTTGCCCAGACTGGAGTGCAGTGGCCGCTCCCGGCCATCGCAGCCTCGACCTGCTGGGCTCCGGCGATCCTTCCACCTCAGCCTTCCAAGTAGCCGAAATTACAGGCATGCGCTACCACGCCCAGCTGATTTTGTGATTTTATTGTTGCTATGAGGTCTCGCTGCCCAGGCGGGTCTCGAACCCGCAGGCTCAGGCAATCCACTCACCTCAGCCTCCCAAAGGCGCAGGATTACAGGCTGAGCCACCAAGCCCGGCTACAGTGCTTTGATTTCTTCTACAATTGTTGGTTTTATAAATTGTTTTATAAATTGTTGGTTCAATAAAATGTTGATTTTATTGAATTAAATTTATATATTTTTATTATATCAGAAAAATGTCCAATTCATTCAAGCTTTTAAATGTGTTAGCATAAATTTGTATAACTATAGTCTCTCAACAGTAATAACAACAAAACTCTCTTCAGTGTCTGTAGCTTTGTCCTTTCTCTCATTCCCAAGGTTTTTATTTTCTTTTCATCTTAGAGAAAATGCAGGGGTCTCATCAATTTCATTTGTCTTTTTAAAAACAATCAACTTTTAATTTGGTGAGTGAACTTTTGTTTTTGTTTATTTTTTAGCTTTGTGTTTCATCAATTTCTCAGAAACCCAATGGGTCCAACTATTCTGAAATCAGTTTTCAAGTAAATATTTTGAAAATTACCCCAAAGTCCCTCTTTGCAACTTATTTAATCTGTTTTTGAATTTAAAGTAACTCTGTAAAAGAATTATCTTCATAGTGCTTTTTCTGTACAGGACTTTTTCCTGTTTTTCTTTTTTTATTGTTTGTTTATTTATTTACTATTTTTTGCTTCTAAAAATTTGACAGCACTTACTTTCTCTACTCCAGGAAGGTCTTGGAAATTTCTGCTTTGTAGACAGAAATATTTACCATTTTTTGCTGGATATTTTGTACTGTTTCTTTAAAATTTATCATTTTTGTCATTTTTAAAGAATTTAATTTTGAAGATGAGGTAGATGAATGTTCTGTTTGCTCTCTTGATCCGCTCCTTGTTATAACCTTCTATTTAATTAATCATTATTTTATTTTTCTCAATAGAATTTTAGTCTTAATGTAATTATTAAATAGTATCTAATTATACAATGACATTTCCTTCAAAGTAGTTTGAATTTTGGTTATTATTGTGAATAGGTTTACATCTAGTATAATTTCTCACTAATTTTTTTAGGGATATTTTTGTAAAATAAAATTTCAAGATTTCTTTTTTATTTTAGTCTTATAATAATCTTACTGAATTATTTTATTCATTTATTTATTTATTCAATAAATGATGACTCTTATGTACCAGCAATTCTTTGAGGTCTGCTGTTTAGCAACTGAACAGAGAAGGAAAAAACATATTTCATATTCTGCAGCATTCTGTCTTTAGTTTATTTTGTTTTACTGATATGCAATTAAATCATCTGCAGATAGCAAATGCTTTGTTGTTATTCTTATAATTTATATATTTTTTGCTACTTTCTTAAATTGTATTGATTAATATATATGGAAAACAATATGTCTGATAATGAATGTCTTCAGAACACATCTAGTATCAACATGAAATATTATGCTATTTGTCTGAAACAGATACATTAAAGGATATAAATGTTGGTTATATTTTAAGTAACAGCACTCTAAGAGGTAAGAAGCTTATGTGTGTATTTAACCAACTATATATTTAAATCTTGTCAATTTTTTATTTTATTTTAAAGATATGGGGTACGATTCAGGAATAGGTAAACAGTGGTCCTCGTACAGGTAAAGTTTGGGTCTCCCTTTGGTCCCCACTTACCTGGTTTGAAATCAGTTACCCTTTTTCGTGTTAGGTGTCCCCTTCCTCTCCCTCCCCTGGCAATTTCTGGCTACTCCCAATCCCTTTCTTATAAAATTATGGTAAATGTTCAGGGTTCACTTATTTTAATGACATTAACCATTATAGACCACAAGAATAAAAAATTCCTGTTTTATCCCATTTTATATACGTAGGTACAGATTTTAATTTTTTTTTTTTTTTGAGTTGGAGTCTCACTCTGTTGCCCAGACTGGAGCGGCAGCCCCCGGCCACCGCTCCCAGCCACCGCAGCCTTGACTTGCTGGGCTCCGGCGACCCTTCCGCTTCAGCCTTCCGAGTAGCCGGAATTACAGGCACGCGCTATCACGCCCAGCTGATTTCTATTTTTTTTTTTTTTTTTTTTTACTTATTGTAGAGATGAGGTCTCGCCAAGTTGCCCGGGTGGGTCTTGAACCCGTGGGGCTCAGGCAATCCACTCACCTCCACCTCCCAAATCGCTGGGATTACAAACTGAGCCACCAAGCCCGGCCATAGATACAGATTTTAATCTCAAACCTTTCCTATTCTTCTCTCACCTTCCAACAGCTTGCTGGGATTCCCTCTAAACAAATCCCACTGTAAGTCCCAGAGCTCAGAAGTCTGTTATTGTGCCTAGGACAGGGCAACAGATCAAGGGTGAATCAGAAGAGAAAACATATATCTGACATGTTCTTCAGTTTAAAGTACCTCACTGCTGTCTTTCCGCTACATTTTTCTCTGTCTTATTTACTGAATAGTGTCTATGATTTCTAAAATTAAGTTGTATGATTTTTTAAGACTTTTTTCCTAATTTGACAGAAAGTGCCACAAAAGCAGGACCTTCCTCATAGTATTCCCTACTGAAGAGTATAGAGTGAAGCCTAGCACAAAGTAGGGAAAGAATGAATGAAAGAACCTTCTCCAGTAATCTTCAAGCTTTGTCTAGAATCCCCTCCTCTGTGATCCCAAAGCATCATATGTATATCACTATATATAATTTTACTTCATAATTATCATGGTGCATTATAATTATTAACTCACATAATTTACCCTAGAATGTGAGTAATATTTGTCCTATTTATAATTATTTTCTTGCATCTTTTATTCTAGAATGTGAGTAGTGTTAGTTGAATAGTTTCTTATGTTAGCACCTGGTAAATATTTGTCTCCATTTTACACACCAAGATAGAGAGTTTATTAACACAAATATTTTACATGGCTTTTATTCTTTTTATTTTTTATTTTTTGTTTATTGAGTTGGAGTCTCACTCTGTCGCCCACACTGGAGTGCAGTGGCCGTTCCCGGCCACCACAGCTTCGACCTGCTGGGTTCCGGCGATCCTTCCGCCTCAGCCTTTCGAGTAGCTGGAATTACAGGCATGCGCTACCACGCCCGGCTGATTTTTTGATTTATTGTAGAGATGAGGTCTTGCTGCCCAGGCGGGTCTCGAACCCGCGGGCTCAGGCAATCCACTCACCTCAGCCTCCCAAAGGTGCAGGATTACAGGCTGAGCCACCGAGCTTGGCTTACATGGCTTTTATGTAACAGAGCAACTCTTACTATGGTCTGTCTGGCTTCAAAGTTGCCTGTTCTCATAACTAAAATGCTGTATTTTCTATTTTAGTAAGAAGTATAAATATATTTTTAAACCCACTAATTTCTTGATATCAAAAGTTATTAAATGCTTTATCACCAGATTAATGAATGAAAAATATTTTAAAAGCATTAATAATTTGCCAATAGTGAACTGATAAATTTAATTTTCTTCTTAAAATTGTATTTTCCTTTAACCTTTCAGTTCCAAGGCCAAATCTCATGACTAATTGTGTCAGAGTGAGGAGGTGGATATTGTCACCAACAAAGAGGCCATTGATCAACTTAGTGTCTCAAAGCTGACTCTCTCCACCTCTTTAGCAAGAAATTTCAGAGAAAGTCTGGAAATGAAAATGCATACTATTGTAAATGAGGATTTTTTTTTGCCTCTGAATCAATTGGAATGCATAAAGTAGATTAAAGGAGTTTCTCTTTGTAATTCTTTTTGTCCCTAGCAATTTACAAAACCCTACATTCAAGACTTTATCTATTTGTTTTGTTTCCCCTAAAATGGCAATTATTGTACGCTGATCCATTCATACCCTCTCTTCTTAAGACTTTTGTAAACTTTTCAAATCTTAAAACAAATAACCAGTAATTACGGATAAAGTTTTTGGTTGGAAAATTTAAGATAGAAAATCCCACAAAATAATAAAGTTTTGACCTCCTTGGAATTGAGAAATGAACTAAATGACATTTTTACATTCTGAAATATTGGTGTCCATTTAGAGAAAATTACTTTTCTGTTTTCACTGTTTAAAAAGATATAATTATTTTAATATTTAAGGAAAGAATCTTATGTGAATTTTAAAAATCTATAATCCCTTTCCTTAAGGTACACTCCTTCCTAACTATCAACATATGGTCAGAATTAGGCTACAATCACAGGACCCTGCCAACCCTTTTCAATTATAAATGTAGGAACTTGATTCAAGTTGGGCCATGGAGGTTATTCTACCAGAATCTGAACTCTTCAGTACAGACTAAGTGAGAAAGTGGGCAGTTGCAGTTGAGTTTTCCATGATAGCAGTGTTTAGGTACAATTTCTAAGTATTTTTTTTTACTAGAATTCCATAGTCTCCCTCATTTGTGTCTTGACATTCAGATCTTCCTTAAATTATGTGAAATTTTGTGTTGTATATTTCTCATTTGTTCCTCTGCATTCAATCTCTACTCCTTTCTTTCTCCTCTGTATCCCAGAGGCTGAGTCTTATAGAGTGCATCACCGGGGCTCCTATGTAATCTGACCATTCTAGGCCAATAGGAGAGACCAGAAAGTGACAGAAGGGCAGGAGAAGATAAAGAAGGGTTTCTTATTCTCCTTGTCCTACTTCCTTGCTTCCCACCATGGATCTGTCTTTGGCTGCTTTGCTCTATGACCACAGCCTTTGAAACCTTCTCAACGGCCATCACTTGTGCCCTGTTCTGTAATCATTTCCTCCCCCTTTGTCGTTAAAGAATGGTGATGACTTCCTCCTCTGGCGAGTTCCAGTGTGCCTTCTTTACCATCTTTGTTAGTCCCCTTAACTCTGCCCGTATATGTAGATAGTCCTTTCACTAAAATATCTTCAATTGAAACTATTGAGCGTGCCATCTTTTTTCCAGGACATTTTTGGTAAAATTTCCTAATGTATGTCTAATTAATATTTTTGTCAAATCTGGTATCTGCTTTCCACACCAAATGACTCACAAAACGATTGATTGATCTGTCTTGCTGTTTATCCAAAATCACCAAAATTATTTATTTTAAACTGTGTGTGTAAAATATTAACTGACCGCATATATGAACACTTTAATATGTGTTCTCTAAGAATATTATTCGGTAGCTCTTGTTTTAAGAAAAGTTTCTTCACCCACTTTTTAAATTAATCTTCATAAAACATCAACTAGAAACTTATATACATTCCACCCATTCAGGCAAAAAAAACCTGCTTGATGTTTGATTTCTGTGTTTCACTTCTATATTATATTCAATCTGTCAACAATTCATATCTTGTCTGCATTCTGAATCTGGCCACTTTTTACTACCTGGCTTTCTTGTAATCTAAATTCAAACTCTATTGCCCGAGTGAATCTTTTATGACAGAAGCCAGGCCAGGTCATTCCTCTAATCCCAATCCTCTCAGGGGATGACTGTCCCATTAAAAGCTATAGTTTTGACAGTGACCTCTTAACCCCCTATTACCTCGCTGATCCCATTACCTACTTCTCCTTCCCTCAAACTCCGTACCAGCCACATAGACCCGCTTGCCCTTTCTCTAACCCACCGGGCACATGTTCACCCCAGGATGTAGCACATTCTGTTCCTTCTGCCTACAAGGTTATTCTCTCACCCTCAAACAGGTATGTTCTCTAGGTGATCTCGGTAGATCTCGGTGGATATTATGTGAGCATAAAAGGAACACCCTTTGAAGACTCCAGAAAAGAAAGATCTAAAAACAGACAATGTTAGTTTTTTCTAAATGTAACCTCAGATTTAATCACTAGTTGCTGAAGAATATGGAAATTTGGTTTAGATAAGGAGTAGCTTTCTTTTCTCTCAAACTAAGGCCTATCATGAAAATGATTCCCTATATGAACATCTGCAAAGTTGTATCATTGTAAATATCATGGAACATATGTATTTTCCGTCAACTGTGCATAAGGATAGGTGTGCAAAAAAAAAAAATCTGGGACATCATAATAGCATAACAATTCTCCCCTACAATAATTTTACTTAATTAGAAAGACAGTTATAACTGTCTTTCAAATGTGTACATGCATTCAAAACTCAGTAAGGTAAATAAAGTTAATTCTAGTTTATTCGGACTAATAGGAGATGGCAATTAAATAATGAAGTTGTTTTCAGTGATATTTGACTATTTTGTATCCACTTCTCATGCCTAAGAGCCTTCCACTTTTATTTTACATAGTGACCTCCCTAATTATAAACGATCTTTGTGGCAGACTACATTCATCTCTGTCTTTCCCTATAAAATCAGAAATGAGACAGAAGTTTTATAAAACAAATCTCGCCTCTCACCACTCCAAGAGAGTTAAGGGTTGGACATATAACCTGAGAGCTTTCTCTCTTAAGATTTTGAATCCTGAGTTGAGTTGAGTAGAACACCATATGGATAGAAATACACACACACACACACACACGCGCGGGCGCGCGCGATTTTTCTTGTGCATTCCAGTAATTGCACATGGATGAGACTAGTAAGCCCTTCCTGCCTCAAAATATTCTGGAGATACTTGGTTTCTGTACTCTCCAAGCTGGTTTCTTCAACTTTATCCTCAATCTTGTGGATTTTCTTTTTGCTTAAGCCAGTTTCTGTGGCTTACAATCAAACATCTTGATACATAAAATAAGGTCAGATGTGGAGTTCAAATATAGACCACCAGGGAGATTTAGGGTACTTGAAATTAATCATATTGCCTAGATAGAGCTAAAAGTAGCAAAACTTCCATTTTTATTTTTATAATGAAACCAAGAGACTCACAGTACCAAGTGAAATGGAAAAACAGCTAATTAAGTGCTCGCCTGTGGTCACTTAGAACCAGTTGCCCATTGAGAGCAAGATTCTGAAGAACTAGGTAACTATTGCTATGAGACAATATAAACAGCATAAGAAATTTCTTATTTATTGTTTTTGCACACTTTTCATTATCTAATATATTCCTTTTGTTAGTTAAAATTGCTATTATTGACCTTCTCCTACTAGAATATAAACTCCATAAGGGCAGAGACTTAGTCCATTTTGTTCAGTAATCTCTCTAGAGTTTCTGGTATGTTGTAGGTATTGAAGAAAACATATGTAAAAAATAAATTAACTTTAGGATAATGGAGTAGTATGTATGCTACTGACAGTATGCTTGATTATTAAGCCATTGTCTCTTAGTTTTAAACGAGTCTGTCTATACTTGGTTCTGGAACTCTGCAAAACATTTCTCATTTGTTAGGAAATCACTGTTAGGCTCTTTTAGTAGAAGGTAATAGAGGGAACTGGGATGCTGGAGAAGAAATAAGAAACATTTCCTCTGTTTCTTTCCTACTTCTGCACCATTCCACAGCAGTAGTTCTTCATCATGGCAGTGGGAATGTTTCCAGTAGCAGCAGTTTGTTCTAGTTTGCAGGTTTTCTCTACACCATCACCTTTCCAGCATATTCTCTAAGAGATATCAGCACCTGTGGAAAGGGTCTCTTCCTCAGAAGTCAGAGTCCAGCATTATGGGAAGTTGAGGGAGAAGGCAGAAACTTCAGTCCTTATTTGTGTAGTTCCAATATGCATAGATATTAGTTCCAACAGCAATGTTACAGGTCTGATAAACAGAGAACTATCTTATATCAACACATTAGAGAGTATAGGCCTCATGTGCAATTCCCAGACAGGAGCTGGTTCACAAACCCCAAACTCCATAAATGAAGAGGAAAGTGCAAACACTTTAGAAAGGACCAAATTAAGGAGCTTCTTAAATAGCTTAGGGTTTGATTTCCTTGGTTTGTCAGCTAGCTTGTTTTACTCCTCACACACAAAATGATCTTCCTCTTACTTCTCTACATTGTCCTTCACTATGACCTCTTCTTCTCTCTGTCAACCCTGTTCAAAACAAACTCAATTCCTGGAGAGGCAAACAACTGGTCAGCTTGGGGTTGATGGTAGAAAGGGGATCACAGACAGATTTTATGACCTTAGTGAGGCCCAAGCTTCATGGCACTTAACTTGCACTTGACTGGTACTTAACTTGCAGTGTGTCACTAGTGTTTTAAAATTTGTAAGCATAAGGTATTTTTATCTTCTTTTTCTCAAAGAAGACTTTTACACTGTATAAGCTTCAGACCCCATCAAACCTGAATCTGCTTCCGAGAGGGTGATGAATGAAGCTTTAAAACAAGTCTATATATCAGTAAATACAGCAATGAACACGATTATTTCCCATGTTCCTATCTGTGCCAAAAGTCTGTATTAGCTCAAGAAAGTGGCTCATACTTATTACTTCAGTATGCTCTTAAACCCAGAACTGGTCCTGAAATTTTTTCAGTTTTTAGACAAAGAATGGAGCATATTTAATATTTGCATTGGAATTATTTGGAAGGAATTTAGTAGATCTTCCATGGGTTCATTTAGTAGGGTGTGAAGCACATTATGCAGTAAATTGAGATTTTACTGTAGTGCATGGGGAAGTCTGCCAGAAATAGTTTGCATTTCTTTCTCCAGCACTTTTCAGAGACGATGCATCTAGCACCTTCTTTTCAAGGACAACATGAAGACATTCACTGATAAAACAATTCTCCTTTAGCATGAGAGGCCAGGGACTCCTAACTTTTTCAAGCCTCCAGTGAGAGTGGAATATTCTTATTGCCTTTACTGGTCACTTGGTAGACTGGTCAGTATGCTATGGCCCATGCTAGGACCTACAGGAAATACAAAACCACCAAGCTGTAGTTGGTGAACTTGGAGTTATAACATGTGAAACTTTTGTTATGAATATGATGTTGAATACAAAGGAGATTGAGAGGTCTTATGATACTACAGCATCAAACACTTGGCAAAATAGTAAGAAAATTATAAATCACAAGCATCATTCATAACATTTATTAGTTTTGTCTCATCGAATATTAATTTAAAATAGTATTCTTAGTATGAGTGAAAAAATAGTACCTTTGAAAATATTTGCTCAGAAATATGTATATAGAATTGGAAAAATCTTCCACAAATAAATATTGCCCCAGATTATTATTCTACTTATTTTTAAAATTTATATTATCAATATAAATATTTTATACTATATACAGGCATATTATTTATAATTTTATATCCTTAAAAATGAATTTGTTGGTCAATAAGTCAATACTCAAAAAATTAAGTAATTTTTTTTTTTTGGTTCCTCCTTTCCCTGTTAAAAGTGTTTCAGTTTGTATTTTGATTATACCTTGTATGGTTGACTAGAACCAGATCTACTCAGCAAGAGGCAGAAGTACCTCAGCAAACTTTTGATCTATAGAATAAGCTATTTTGGTGGGAAGGGCCAAGTCTAAATCCTAGAAGTCCTTTTCCTAGCAGAAATTTTATATAAAAAAGTGTTGCTTTTTTTTTGTCAAGTCACAGAAATTTGTGTTACTATTAAAACTTGAAAGATGCAGGACTGTTGATTCCTAGAATATCCCAATTTCTGTCACTATTTTGTCTAGGACAGAAAAAGGATGGGTCTTAGAGAACAGCAGGAGGTTATTGTAAGCTTACCCAGCCAGGTGTGGTGATCCCCTCTGCAACTGATGTTCCAGTTTGCACTCCCAGCTGGAGTGAATTATTATCACTCCATGTGGCATGCCACTGCTAGCCTAGTGAATATTTTCTTTCCATGGTCCAATTTAAAGAAGTCACCATCCACGAAAGTAATTAATTGCACTTTGTGCCACAAAATTCATCACAAATTTCCCAGTGTTCTGATATAATCTTGGGTTAAACAGGCAATTATAAACACTCGAATATACTTTGAACCAAAAAAAGAAATCATCAGGGAGTTATTATCTTAGCATACACGTAACATTAGATGCTTCTATGATTTATTTGACAACCATCTACCTTAATATCTTACAGTACTAATTTGAATCCTTTAGTAGTTAGCATATTTATTATATTTTATGCTACTTTTAAATTGATTTTCTAGGGTTTAGATTAAGTTCCCCTCTGGTTAAAATTGCCTATTGTCATTTCAATTACCATATCTTCCAATTTTTTGTCTCAGTATTTATTTACATATTATTTCAATGGGACAGAATGTGTGACAAGCATTTGTTTCATGATTTTAATTAGATTCAATACAAAACTAGGAACAGCTGACTCACATATTATCCTGTGAGTCTGATTTATGCTTTCATGAAATCATAGTTGCTAGATGAAGACTTGTGTTCCAACTCAACAGGAATTATAGTGGTATTTGTCTTTTCAAGTGGCATCATTTAACCAAAGAAAAAGGAAGGCAGGTTTCTAAAGCATTAATGACTGCTAGTAACCTGAGGTACACTTCTGAGGGGTAGTTCCTGCTGAGTATCTGCTGATAAACTTGGAACTGACATGCTGCATATATCAATTCAAATTTAACTGCTTCAGAGATAAGAACATTTTAAAATAATACTGTCAGAAAGGAAGAAAGCTCAAAAGAGATGGGAAGGGTAAGGAACATAAGAAACTAAAAGATAAATTCCACAGGAAGAGTGGGACAGATTACTTTTTTTTCCCTCTATCAAGACACTCCTAGTCTTTTCATTTCACCATTCTGTTGTACCACCAAAATCACGATCTATAGACAACTTGAGAATTAATAATTAGCAATATAACAAGAAACCTTAAAAAATGAATTTTCCCTACATTGTGTTTGGATAAAAAATGCTATTAATAACAAGAACTAATTGTCTCATGAAATTTTCAACATTTATTAAACACCAGCAATGTACTAGGCCAGAAGTGACAAATATTTAGCAAAAAAATCAGTCACCCCTTTCACTCTTGGTTTTGGACATTATTAATAGATCATGGCATTATGCTTGATTGAATCCAGATGTGGACTCAAATACATTTTTTTAAAAAGACAGCAATCCAGAAAACTACCAAACTTCTTCTAGGTATCAAACAGTATAATGTTTATTTGCCCTTTCTCTTCTAGATGAAATATTGAACGCAGAATGAAAATGTCTCTTTTTAGTCACATTTTTGCCCTCTTATCTCCAATAAGTTTGCCATTAATTCCTGAGGGAAATAATAATAAGACACATATGAGAAGGAAAGATAATTTTCACAAAGCTCACTTGAGCACTCATAATGTGGAGTTAATTTCTGTTTTTCAGAAATCAAGCTAGTATATGATAAATAGTCCTACTTTGTCACAGTGCAGTGCTCCTGTATTACAGGAAACGAACCATTTCTATTTCTTACTATCCATTCATTTCAGAAAATGCCTTTTATGCTTTGAGCTTCCTATAAAAATTACAAAGAAACTAGATTATTTCAAATCATAATTTTATATTTATGAAACTGCCTTCAGAACTTCCCTCTACTGAAGAAAACTTCTTTTGCCATGGTATCTGTTGTTTTGGCATTTCTTAAAGATTGAGATCTCTAACACTGCAAAATAATTTAATCATTATTTTTACATCTAATAAATTCCAGATTTAGAATAGCTAGAGGTTTCAGAAACTAAAAATGCTAGGAGAAGATGAAGAACAATAATCTAGTCTTTTCCTTCCTGGAAAGTGCATGCCAGCAAATGGAAATCCCGTGCAAAATGTAAAATATAATACTATATACAAATATGTATATTGAACATATTATAAGTACAAATATGCCTCAATGATTCAAGGAAGCCATTGTTTCTAATTTTGTGTTGACTGGAGAACATGATGAATAAATTACAGGCCATCAGATGATACTATGATTAAATCTGCTAGAACCTGATAACCACTTCCCAAAGGAACAAAATTCAAGAATATTAAATTATTTCTTCTATTTCCAATATTTTTACTGTAGGGTATTCTGTGCCAAACTTGTCTTTTGTGGGGAAACTTTCTCAACTACCCAGAAGGCATTAGAGTAGGTATATAATCATTTCTGGGATGTTTTTCTGACTAATAGAAAAATTTGTTATTTAAAAATTATGTATGGTTTTATTTTTATTAATGCATAATTTAATTATTCAATAAATGATCCACAAAAGCAAAATGAATTGTATTGGTATATTTTTGTGAATACTTGACCTATAAGTCAGGCACATAATTTCTTTGTTAGTATGAATTTTCAGAAAGCTGGAATTTCACAGATATAAGGCATCCTGAAGAATGTAAGATGGTGCCAATGTAAATTCTAATAGGAAAACATAAGTAAAAACAAATTCTTACCATGTATCTTACTTTTAAGAGTGCTTTAATTGAAATATTAATTCATATCATATTTATTGATTCATTTATAATAACATTCTAATTTAAAAGTATTTTCTTTTCCACACAAAATAATAAAAATGCAGGACTATTTCTACATGGGGAGCTTTATCAACATTGAAATGTTGTAGACTTAATTACCTCTGAAAGGGAATGCCATTTAATTGACACATTTCATCTAGTAAATTTTCAATATCCTGTAGCCTATTAGGTTACTAGAAGATTTAAATCTGCTTCTGATGAAATTGAATTATTTCTTAACATTAAGTATTCTAATAATATCACTATACTTATTTTTTGCTCTTCCATTCTTCTTTTTCTTTCTCTTTCTATTTTCCTTTTCCTTCTCACTCTCAATTAATAGCTAAAAGTCAAGAACAATAACTATTATTATGAAATGCATACCATATCCCAACCACTGAACTTTATGTGCTATCTCATTTAATATTCTCAATAATCTTATGTTAGAGACAAGGTTCAAAGTCTATTTAATTATGCCAAATTCTATGAAGTAATTGAAACAGAGTTTTAAAAAGTCCTTTCTATATTAAAAAAGAAGTTGGTCAGAGCAACGTGATAACTGGTTCTCACTTGTATATACTTGTTTATTGACCTCAAGACAAACTCATAATGTAGGCAAACTCGTATTTAAGGATGCTTAGGTTCCAAAAGTTTATAAGCCATTAGTTTAGCACTTGGAAAATAAAATAAGGCTATGCATGCCATGCCAAAAATAAATAAGTGGGTCAGTCTGTCATATTTATAATGTCATAAATGAATGACATTAACAATATCTTTACTGGACATTTCAATGTTATCTTTCCATTCATTTAAATGATATAGCTCAGTGATTTGTCAGCTACTCTTCAGTGGAAAAGTGTTTTGTGAATTTCTGTTCTTTTTTCCCTTGCTTAATTTTTGACAATGAATAAATATGTTAATGCCATAGAATAAGAGGTATATACACTACTATGGAATACTTTTTAAAACATTAGAGCATGATTAATGTGGTCAAATCACCTACCTCTACATTTTATTGTAACGGAGGTTGATCCTATTTATTATTTTATTCCCCTACTCTTTTTCTGAGGCTTAAAATCTTTTTTCATCACTGCTGCACATTGAGAACACTGCTCTTTGTCTGCACTCCCACAATGCATTCTTGCCTTCTTTCCTCCTTCCCGAAACACTCACAAACAACTGCCCCCTTGTAGTGTGTGTGTTGCTTCTAAGCCAAATTTAGTAGAATTTTATAAATGTCGAAAAAGCATGGGAGTGTTGGCAATCTTAACATGATAACCATGTTCTTCATTTTGTACAATTAGACTTTTAGAACTTTATACAAATAAATTATGTTTTCTATTGAAATATTGAATAAAATACATGGTAACAGATAATTTATTTGAATCAGACAAGATGAATTCAATTTACATCATCTCAGTTTTACATCTTAGTGACTTTATTGTTTATGCTCATCTATAAAATTTGAAAGGTAATATGTATTTTCCAGGATATTAATAATGCTTACCTAGAATATGTTTAAGGCATATCAATATTGTGGGTGTCACAGAAAAGTCAGTCAATAAATGAGTGCTCCATTTTTATTTTCTTACTAAACTTCCTTTCCTAATTGACTATATATTTTTAAAATCCTTCTCCCTAGACATTTACATATAATTATATGTAATGATTCTGCAGTAACCAAAATAAATCAGGAGCCTAAATGTAAAATCTTTTTAGAGAGTTGTGTATATGTATGTTAGGGTCAGAGATATATTGTCTAATATAATGAATACCAAAGGGTGAGTGAAATTGGAGGATTTTTAAAATGAAAAGTCAGTTATCAAGTAGTTTCTTCTGGATAATAAATGATAGCTTAAATTTGCATCAGGATATGGATGTGCTAGCTTTGGTTCAGGCAGTGTTTGATGCCAGTTGTCAATTTCTCCCCTGCCCATTATTTTTGTTTTTAGATCTGTCTATTGTCCTTTGTTGATGTTGTCATTTTTTGGACATGTAAAAAATGGTTTTTCATTTTCCCTTTTCAACTCCAAACTCCTTTCCTCTTTCTTTTTTTTTCTGTCTTATCTTCTGATGCCAGTGTTTCAGGACAGCACCTAAGCAAATTTATCTTTATTGCCTGAAGTCCTTTAATATTTAACACAAAATCAATTATTTTCCACATTCTTGTGAAGCAAATGTAACTAGAAAATTATTTCTGTTCACCATTGTACTGAAAATAGTCATGCATCAATCTCTGCGAAGTTGTTTTCCAAGGATAAATTTCTCTGGTTGCAACAAATAAAACATGCAATGCTTGCAAAGTTTCATGGAAATGTTCTCTGACTAAAATAAAAGAACCAAAATTAGTACCGTGTATAGAAGGAAACCATTTCTGATTTTAACAAATACTTAAAAATTCTACTCTCAGGTCATCAAATTCACAAACTGGAAATCAGTCTTGACTGCTCTCTTTCCCTTACCCTGGAAGTAAAATTGATAAACTAGTCCTGTTGCTCCTCTCAAGTTTACTCATTCTACACATGATATTGTGACAGATACTGTCCTAAGCACTGAGGAAATAGTAATGAACAAATACACAAAACTTGATGCCATCATAGGGCTTGAATTCTAGTATGTGTGCTGGTGGTAGAAGGAAAGAGAGAATGGGACAATCAAATAAGTAGGTAAAATATACAGCATGCCAGAAGGTGATAAGTACTTCAAGGAAAAATTAATCTTGAGGAAAGTGCTTAAAGAGAGTCAAAGAGTCAGCCTGTAATCCCGTACCTTTGGGAGGCTGAGGTGAGTGGATTGCATGAGCCCGCGGGTTCGAGACCCGCCTGGGCAACTTGGCGAGACCTCATCTCTACAATAAATCAAAATGAGCCGGGTGTGATAGTGTGCGCCTGTAGTTCCAGCTACTTGGAGGCTGAGGTGGAAGGATCGCCGGAGCCCAGCAGATGGAGGCTGCGGTGGACGGGATTGGTCACTGCATTCCAGTCTGGGTGACAGAGTGAGACTCCAACTCAAAAAAAAAAAAAAGAGAGAGAGAGAGAGAATCAAAGAGGAGTGTCGTGCTACTCAAAGAGTCAGATGGGGATTAGAATCCAGGGATGAAGAATGACCTGGGAGTCCCTAGGCTTCTTATGAGGGCTGATGTAAATGGGGTTAAAGGGAGTAATGGGATTTTTACTAACACATGAGGAGAAAGGGTTTCTTGCCAGGAGCAAGAGAAAGTTTAAGGCCTTATATTCATTCTTGCCAATAGTTATATGATAGCCTAGAAATGGCACCATATAACAGTGTGCAAACTTCCTAGACCATTTCTGGAGTCCTGCCAGTGAAGTTTCTTCCTCAAAAGTGTCTCTTCTGGCTTAAACTCACAACAGCTGTGCCAGGACTTTAGTCTTGCTTCCCAGAGTTGATGTTTTGACACAATCAGAAAAAACTGCCAGAAAAAATAAATCTGTCCAGCAGTGTTACGCTCCTTCTCCAAAGTCTCCTTGGTCAAATTCATGAGCACACAATTTCTCCCCTCCTTGGCTTCATTTCCAATAGTTCCTGTCCAGATTGTAAATTCAAAATAACACAAAACTGCTTTTAGTTCCTGGTCCAGAACATCCTATGTAATCCTACATGCTTTTCTCTTGTCATCTCCTTGATGTTAAAAGCTCTTTCTTCTTTTTTAACCTGACTGAATCTTTCTCATCTTTGAAGATGCAGTCGTCATGTCCTCACCTCCAGTGTACCTCTCATGAAGTCACTGTAACTGAGTACTGCTTCTCAGAGCTACCATTCCACTCTGGGCACACATTTTGCATGGCATCTAAAATATCACAGGTGGTTAGGTCCACAAGGACAAGGACCATGCATTATTCATCTAGTACTTCTACAGCATAGCAAGGTATCTATTAAGCAAACAAATAAACAAGAAATTAAAAGGCTACAGTGAAAACCCTGTAACAGTGAGAAATTATTTTGAATTATATATACTTATTCTTTTCTACTTTCTAGTTATCTTTACTTCATCAGTGCTAACTGCCATCTACATAGCTTCAACAGAAAGTAAGGCTGATACAAGGAAATGAGAAAAAACAAACAAAAAAGTATTTACGTTCAGTTTTTAAACTTCCAGACTGGGTTTTGAAGGGTCAAACTAAATGTTCAAGAAAAATTATGCACAGCATTGAGGACATACTGATAGAATGGAAAGGGAAATTGAGAAGAAGTAATTCCCCATTTCTGCAGCCAGCTAAAAGATTGTCAGCTTTGGCTGTGGGCAGAGATAGTGTTTATTTTAAGGGAGAACGAGAGACAGAGAAGAAAGTCCTGACATGTAAGTGACTCAGTATAGAGAATCGGAGTTAACCTCTGGAAACCACCAAGTATGTTAACAAATCAACACAAAAGAGGAAAAAGCCAGTGCTGCAGACCATCCTTAACATCTGAGGACAAGACCTCACAAGAGAAGCTTCAAACTGATACTGGAGAAGACCTCAGAGTTTATCCAATTAAAGTCAAGGAAACTGAATTTTGTTGTTAACCACTGGTAAAGGACCTTTAAGTGAGAGTGGGTGGCTATAAATTCTTAAGTATTTCTGGCTCTCTAATTCCACAGACAAAGCAGCTATACTAGCCTAAGTGTTGTCTTCTTGAGAAAATAGTAGATGCTGGCCGTAGGCAGAAGCACACAGAAACCTAAGAAGGCATACACAGAGTGGTGGATGGCATCTGAGGGAATTGACTGGATCCCTGACATTGTCCATGGCTACACATTGTCATAAAATGGGTGTACCACATATCTCTAGTATTTAAATTTAAATCAATTGTTTTAAAATTAAGCAAGCAGTATAAGGCCTCATTAGTCTCCAGAGAGCAAGAACTGAAGTACAGCATTTGGTTCTGTGGACTCTTGAGTAACATTAAGTAGAAAAGAAGGGATGAGAATACTGAAAGAAAAAAGGATATTAATTGGGTACCTACAATGTGCCAAAACTGAATTGAATAACTTATATCCTTAATACCATTTCATATTTACAACATTTCTACAAAATAAGATTATCATTTTCATTTTACAGAAGAGAACAACCAAGTCTTTGAACGATAACTTGCATAATGTCATGTTTCAGGAATCAAACATAAGTCTTGCTAATTCCAGACTTCATGTTCTGTCATCACACTGCCTCTAGCCTCCCAGGAAAAAAGAAAGAAAATAAAAAAAGAACTGAGAGAGATAAAAAAAAAAAGTGAGCTAAGTTTCCTTTACAATTTTGCCCGTGTTCAGTCTTTTCTGTTATAATAGAAATCACTTCTTCAGTAAAATTATTCAGTTAATTACTAAATGCTTGCTATATTCTAGCTAGATCCTGAATCCAATCTTCCAGGTCTGGATTCTGCATTCACAAAGTTTCTATTTTCTAGTAGAAGGTGGCAGATAATTAGTAAGTAAATAAGTAAAATATGTAGTAAGTTAGATATTGATAAATGAATGGTCAGGGAAGACCTCGCTGATATCAAATTATTTTAGGAAAATTGAGAAAGTACAAAGCTCCTGAAGTAAGAACATGCTTTGTATGGTCAAAGAATTGCTAAACAGACAAGGGGGAAGTAAAAAATATTAATAGTAACAGTTATGTCAAAGAGATTATGGTTATATGGTTACAGTGGGTGGAGGTAGAGAAGCTGAATAGACAGCATCTCTTAAGCTATAGGCAAGTCTTTGGTTTTTACCTCTGGATGGGAAAACATCCAATTATTTTTTTAAGGTAAAGAGGTGGCATGTCTGATTTATGTTTTTACAAGAATGTTCCTTGATGCTTGATTGGGTACATCCTACTAATGAACGGCAGTGATGGAAACTGACTAATGTGTGGCAGGAAGGGAAACGAATCCAATTAGGAAACTAAAGCAAAAATCAAAGCATAAAATGACAGTTGTTTATATCAAAATGAAGTTGATAGAAGTAAAAATGAATTATAAAATTCAAGATATTTGTTTTGACTATAGAGCTAACAGGATTTGCAGATGTGGATGTAAGAAAAAGAGAAGAGGCAAGAATGATTCCCAAGGCCTCCAAGCTGTGTAACTGAAAGAATGAGGATGTCATTTAATGAAATAAGAAATTATAAGAACGTGAATTATTGTGGCAAGGAGGAAAGGCAAAGAATAAGTAATTTTGCTGCTAATTATTGGTGATATGGCTTTACATTTCTTTAGGAAAAAAACTTTGATGACTACAAAATAAATAATGAAACTCTTTTATACCCTTGTTTTCTCTCCCTCCCTCCTTCCTTCCCTCCCCCCCTCCATCCCTTCCATTCGTCCTTTTTTACTTCTTTCCTCCCTTCCTTCTTTCTTTCCTCTTTTTCTCCTTCTCTCCTTCCTCTCTCTATTCCTCTAAACAATTTTTCTACATTTTCAGATATCACTGTGGTCATAATTAAGATAGAGGCTAAGGATAGCATTGGGTTATAATTTCATTACTGGGAAAATATCCTGAAAGACTTCTCTTAAAATTAGTAGCAAGATGTGAAGAGACACTCTTGGTAAGCTCTTATTCATCATTTTGTTTTTGCAACTCAGTCAGTTTCCTTACTCTGGATAAAGAGACAGTGAAAATTTTCAAAGACAACAGTCTTTTTACACCTGCTTTCATTACATAACCTGCTTTGTTAAGAATACCAAGTTCCCCAGATTATAAAGCCAATTAGGTGGGAACTATTTCCAGAAAGAAAAAAAAAAAGTCACAAGTGCAGTTCTTCTGAATCTCTTCAAATTATTAATAATGAACATTAGTGCATTTTATTAGTGGTATGAAGACAGTAACTAAAGGTTGTTTTCCAATATGCATTTTTATATTTTTGGGTCTTTGAATCATTTTTGGAAACTGTTAATTTGCTATGCTATATTGCTATACTTATACTTCTCTCTAAATTTAAAATTGTAAAACAGTAAAAATAGCTAAAAATAATGGGTCTCATGGAAACACCTAAAAGTAGAATCTTTAAAAAAATGTTTAATAAAATTGTGAGATGCAAAATATAAATCTTGTTTGGGTTTATTTGGCCATCCAAGGTCAGAAGAAATGTTGGCCGCTTTCCAAGCTGTCCACCCCTAGTCTTTGAGCCCTTTGGGTATCCAGTAGGTCCGAGCTTATGACTCCTAATGAGTAATACAGTGGTACTCAAGCTATTGCAGATAGGATGGGAATAGCAAAAACCACGCCTCTCTAATTACATGTATTAGCCCTCTAGCCCTGGAATGCCTTCTAACATTTTAGGGTGGAGGGAGCAAGCTGAATAATCACATGGAAAATACAAATCTGCAGGAGCTGCCAGAGTTGTCCCAGATTCCAGCTTCCAGACGGTCTCTGCCCTATTCTGATGTTAGTATTGACAACCTGCCTACCTCCTGTGGATGTCAAAGCCAAGGTCAAGGCCAAGGGAAGTGAACAAGCTGTCAGCCTAGCATAAGAAAACAGGTAAGCACATCACAAAGATGATAAGGAAACCTCCATAATTGGCAGAAACGTTGGGCAGAAGCTATAGGTCATGGCATTAGTGAAAATCTATGTGATCACTCCCTCCTTAATGCTCCCACAGGAAAGCAGAAAAATCAGTACTTGATGAAAGGTCAGCATTTTATGGACTGACTTTCTCTCACCTATACCTTTCAAATGCCTTTCTTTTTTTAGACTTTACAATCTTTTTATTTTTAAGATCAGCTCTTTGTTGAGAGTACCCTATCTATTTGCTGTTTAGGGACTAGGGAATGTATAAGTTTTGAGCAATTGCAAATGACAGAGTTAAACCAGAAAGGACTAACTGAAAAAGAAAGTTGGCCGGGCGCTGTGGCTCACGCCTCTAATCCCAGCACTTTGGGAGGCCGAGGTGAGAGGATTGCCTGAGTTCACGGGTTTGAGAACAGCCTAGGCAACTTGGCGAGACCTCATTTCTACAATAAATTTTTTAAAAAATTTTTAAAAAGGCGTGGTGGCGCATGCTTGTAGTCCCAGTTACTTGGAAGGATGAGGCAGATGGATTGCCCGAGCCCAGCAAGTTCACGCTGGGTGGCCATGAGCATGCCACTGCCCTCCAGCCTGGACAACAGAGTGAGACTCCAACTCAAAAAAAAAGAAAGAAAGAAAGAAAAAGAAAGTTAAAACTTGCTGTTATCAGTTATTTCTCATGAAAGTTTAGTGATTGAAAAATACAGCAATAAATTTGCTAAGTGGGTTTCAATTCTGAAATATAGTTAGAATGGGGGATGATACAGTCACAATTTAGAGTAAGGTGCCAAGGTTCTAAGTGGATCTAATTGTGTATGAAGATGTCTAGACTTCACATAATAATACTACTAACTAATAATTATTAAATTTTTCTTATGTGTCAGACTCTATGCTAAACAACTTTATATAAATTATTCATTTAAGTCACAAAACAAGCATTTTTACTATGTGAAATACTTAGAGAAATAAGTTTCAACTTTGAGCTTAAAAACTAGATTTGTTTGGGAAGTCACTACTCTTAATATTACAGTTTTCTTTATTTCTGCACAACTGACTTTGAAAAGGTAGTCAAATTATTGAAGGAACATAAGTGATAGTCTGAGAAAAAAATAGTGACAAACTGAGGAGGGCTAGTTTGGTAATCCCTCTTTGGTTTATAATTTATATTATAACTTAATTATGTTGAAAGCTTCGTTCATAAACTCCTCACAAGTAGTTAGGAAAGAAATACCACAAACTCCTCACAGATAGTTAGGAGAGAAGTGCTTGTAAAAAATTTTGATACATGGCAGAAAAGATACTTTTCCTGTCAAATATTTACCAAAAAATGCATATATCTATACCTATATCTATATCTATATATAAATGTATATATATACACACACATGGTATATAATACATACATCAATAACAAGTGGATGCTGGCACATATTCTCTTTACAATGAGCATAAAGGAGCCGGTTAATTTTCAAGTGAAAATAATAAAGACATAATTCTGCCAGATCAGTACTAAAAAAATACTAGTCATGTCAGAGTTACCTGATAATATATATGAGTGAATCAATGCTGAAAGTGTTTTAGATATGTTTTAGGACTGAACCAATGTGTTCGTGAACGTTGGGAGAAAGGGTTCTCACTGTAGGAAAAAGACACAGATGTGAAATAGAGAAAGGCAAGATAAAACTGTGTGGCGATGGATTGGACATGTAAGTTTCTGTGAAACTTCAGATTTCTAAAATATTTGTGACTGTGTATATGCATGTATATGTGCACAGGGATGTGTATGTTTGTAGGTATATATTTATAAGCAAGAGTATGTGTGTTATTTTTTTCTAGCTCGGCAGCTAAAGGGACCTAGTGGCAATGTTGCCAGAGTAAAAATAAGCATACACAGTAGGTAGATTATATTGATAATGTTTCTTAAAAATTGTATTATTTAATATTATTTTTATGTTATTTTGTAAATTTTTCCTTTTTTTATTATTAAAAAGATGTGGGGTACAATTCGGAGTTAGATATAAAAATGTTGATTATGCAGTTACCCTTGTTAATGATATATGCCTCTCCCACCCCTAGCAGTTTCCCTCAACTGCCAATCCCACCCCTCCTACCCTGACTGTTTCCCACTACTTCCAATCCCTTTCTTATAGTATTATAATTGTTCAAGGTCTGCTTATTATTAAATAATTCTGAATTCCTGGAGAACTGTTTGATTCCAGGACTAGAGCAGGAGAGACAGACAATGAACTTGAAACATCTTGTTGTACCAGAGTGTAAGGAAGTCCTAGAAAAAATTATGTAGGCCTATCACAGAGACATTAGAACCAGCTTGTACTCTCACTGGCAAAATCTGGGTCACTTTTAGCCTCAAAATGATTAAGGATAATAATAAATTATACCTTATTGGGAAAGATAGATGCAAGTGAGAGTGAGGAGGAAAGCTCTTACCTACACTAAAATATCAACCATGGACTTGTAAGACATTTTGTAATCATCATAGTAAACACCGGTACAGATAAGAATCATCAGCAGATGCTAAACATAGGGGGAAATTTGGTAAGAAGACAGTGGCATTCCTTCTGTGGAAAACAGCGTGGCAATTCCTAAAAATTGACCTTCCATATGAGCTAGCAATCTCCCTACAGGGAATATACCTGGAGGAACTCATATCATTCTACGTAAAAGATACTTGTGCACGCATGTTTATTACAGCACTATTCATAATAGCAAAAGCATGGTACCAACCGTACTGCCTACTGAGATTGGACAGGATTACAAAAATGTGGCACATATGTATGATGGAATATTATGCAGTCATAAAAAAGGACAAAATTATGAACTCTGCAGCAACTTGGGTGGAGTTAGAGTCTATAATATTCAGTGATCTATCACAGAAACAAAGAACTGAGTACCACATGTTCTCATTCATAAGAGGACTCTGTACATTTACCATAATACTATAAGAAAGGGATTACCTGTAGCCGGAAACTGCCAGGGAGGGAAGGGAAGCATATAGCATAAATAAGGGTGCCTGATCTCAAACCTGATCTCAAAGGAAGGCCCAAACTTTACCTTACCATGTCCACTTGTATACCTAGTCCTCAATTGTACCCCACGTCTTTAAATAAAATAAAATAAATGAATAAAGAAGACATGTGGCTATCCTAGTGGTATTTTAACAGTCCCTTGGGATTTTTACTACTTCTGGGTTGTGTTTGTTTATTTCTTCTGGTTTTGTTGTTTTTTCACATTTCACTTCATGGTTCTGCCAGTCTCAAAATTTGTGAGTATTCAATTGAGAATGAATCGCCCAAGTGTTGGGAAGGAAGTTAAAAATCTTATACCTTCCCATATATTTGAATAGCTTCAGCAACACAAAAATAGGGAGCTTTGCTATCCACAGATAAATAATATGAGAAAATGCCTCTTTTTATTGGATACTCAAGGAAATAATTTTTAAGTAATTCAATTTGAATTTTATTTTATATGTTTAGGCACTTTATTTATTTAGCTTAGATTTTTTAATTTAAACATATGGGGTACGATTCAGGGTTAGGTATACAAATGTTCTTTATGCAGGTACTCTTGTTAATGAGGTGTGCCCCTCCGCCTCTGGCAGTTTCCCACTACTGCCAGTCCCGCTCCCCCTCCAGTAGTTTCCCACTACTGCCAATCCTTTTCTTATTATAGTCTGTCTTTTTTTTTTTTTTTGAGTTGGAGTCTCACTCTATCACCCTGACTGGAGTGCAGTGGCACTCACACGGCCACCACAGCGTCGACCTGCTGGGCTCAGGTGATCCTTCTGGCTCAGCCTTTCAAGGAGCTGGAACCACAGGCATGCACCAATATGCCCAGCTGATTCTTTATATTTATTGTAGAGATGAGATCTTGCCGTATTGCTTAGGCTGGTCTGGAAACCCTGAGCTCAGGTAATCCTCTCGCCTCTACTCCCAAAGTGCTGGGATTACAGTCTTGAGCCACCACATCCGGCTTGGCATTTTAGAGAGAAGAAAATGGTAAAAACAAATGAGCAAGTTCTTCTTGAATGACTGGCCTAGGGCACGGGAGAGGACTACTGTGCTGGAAAGAGCACATGGGCACATGGCTTTGGAAAACTGACAGGCTTTGGAAAACTGACAACCTGGGTTCTGGTCCAGGCTCACCTTCCTCTTATTTGGCAGGTTCTTCGTCCCGAAGGTCTTCAGTTTTTCTATCTGTATAAATGAAGAAATTTGGCAAAAACCACTTGGGATCAGTCTTTGACAGTATCTCCAACAGCTGGATATATGTATACCCTGTGATCCAGTAATTCCACTACTAAATATATACCCCCAAAAAAGTGAATTTGTGTAGCAAAAGACATATGCAGAAAAATCCTTATCCTCATTACCTATAATAGAAATTTTAAAACTGGAAGTATCTCAAGTGTCCATCAACTCTAAAAGACATTATAGTATGCAATAGAATATTATATAGCAATTTAAATGAGTTTGCAAAACCATGAATGAAACTCATAATGTTGAAGAAACACACCAGGCACAAGAATTTCATACTATATGATGCCATTTATGAACTACTCAAAAACAAACAAAACTGATGTATAGTGAGAGAAATCATTTGAGACTATATATATATCTGGACTGAAAACTTGAATTTGCAAATAAATAACTGTGGGGCTTTGGACAAGTTGAATTACCTTTATAATTCTCAGTTTTCCATCTGACTCATAAAGCAATTAGCATAGTGCCTTGCATATAAAAGAAACGCGATGATTCTTATTATAAGTATTTCAAACTCTTACATCCAGTGTTTCTCTGGAGTATGTTACTATAAAATTGGAAAGAAATCCTTAAGTCTGTTGGTTTAGGTATCTACCATACCCCTTACCACATACATTTGAATTCTTTCTATTTTGTTTCTTCTATCCCTCGTCCCATCATCTTGCCTTTTTTTTTTTTTTTTTGGATACCTTATTTCCCATGTCTCTATCTTATCTTGCTTTTTGTCTTTCTGTGGATCTTTAAGAATCCCACAAACATAGTTCACCCTGGAGTTTTTCCAATATTTAAGGAAGTTGTTGATATATTCTCTTTATAACTTACTCTTTCAGTCTCTCACTCTCTGGCTTTCCATGTATATAGTTATGGATACTGCAAGCCATGTCAGTGTGTACACATTCAAATCCCATGTGGTGAATTTTCTATTTTAAAATGAGACTAAATTTTTCAAATTATTTTGTATTTAACAAAATGATTTTATAATTGCAAATATGAGTTTATTTTTTGAACAATTAATGGATTTAAATATTCTTCTGACAAAATTTTTTGGTATCTCAAATTTCTAGTTTTTATATCACATTGGACTTTCATATCTAAGTTATTTCTTAAAAATCATACTTTTATGCACAGTAAAGATAAATTAGTAGTTTTTAACAAATACTTTACTTCTCTGGTGATCAAAATGTTTATTTTTGAGGCACCTGCTGGGTTCTCATACAATTCTGTGCAAAAATTTACCTTGGACACACACACACGCACACAAACACACACACAAATTCCTTCATTTTGTTTGTTTTCCCTAAGTATTAGTGGTTTGTTGTGTATATGCCTCTGTTGAAACTAAATTTTACCTTTACTGGGTAATAGATTGGCATTGAATTTCACCAGTTGTCCAGCATCTTACTGACTCCATGAAATCTTGAAATTGTCAATTTTACTTTGTAATCAGTTTAGTCTGCACTGTGTTGTTGTCTTGTTGCAAGCATTCAATATTTTGCAAAACACTGACCTATATAAGCACTAGGAAGAAAAATGTGAATTGAGACTAATTTCATAAACAATTATTTCACTAATGAATTCTGTTGTCTGTGATTATTATTCTCAATTTATATTGTAGCCATGTGGACATTGAAAAAGAATATTGGGGAACTAGAACTTTGTATATGATTCATGGTATGCACTAGTATTCCTAGCTATTTGCCTAAGCCTTTTTTTTTCCCAGAAGACTTTTATACTGCAATTCCAGCATAGCACACATAAGACTCTGCTATATTAGATCAAAACCTGGATAAAAACCAGTTACCTAGCTAATTTGAATAATGGACATTTAGTTAAAACAGCTGTGATATGCTAAGAAAGTTCCAGTCACAAGAAAAATAATACAATAAAAGGCCCCTATAAATAAAGGACAGAGTAATATCAAATTGCCAACTTAAATACAATACATCCCATCTTCAAAACAAAACACTTTTAGTTTTCATTCCAGCATGTACACAATTTAGAAATTGCCACTCCATCCTAACAAGTAAATAGCTAAACACGTTGAAAAATCAACAACTTTTCTTACATCCACTAGAAAAGCGAGTTCACAAGGAAAACTGCTGCCACTAAAATAGGAGAGATAGAAAAGCAAATACAGAAAATCATAACTAATCAAAAGAGATATTCATGAACAGAAACCACCATAGGAACCACCTGTTAGGTCTGGAAAACCTACACTGTAATTGATGACTTGCTAGAGGTTCAGTGTGAGCAGGTGTGAACAGCGTCAAAAACTCCAAGAGGACTCACTCATAGGGAATCTCCACACTACTGGGACTTTTATCTCTAGGTGCTCTGCAAGGACCTCCTGGTGAATATTAGAGAAAAATTCACTCATGCTTCTGGCAGGAGGAAGAGAAAAGATCATTTCAAAGTATGTGACAGCATTAAAACATCCCTGCCCTTAAGAGGCATTATTTTACCAGTGTCTGGGATTAAATCAGAGTCTAACCTATCTAGGTGAAGGAAAATATCCCACTCAGCTGACCTTTCCATGTGGAGAAAGGTAGATACCCGATTTCAGCCTCCTCTGGTCACCCTCTACTATCTGGGGTTGGGCTGTGCAGGTGGTGGAAAGAATAGTAAAAAACACAGCCAAGCTCACCAAAAGACTGAATCCTACTCATAGGACTATAAAAAGTCCTCCCTCCCTAATCCTTACCATTAAAGTCAGTTGCCTATCTAATTTGAATAATGGGCATTTAAGCCGGTTTACTGCTGTGCTTTTTACTCACTGTACAACATCCACCTTCCAATGAAAAATTATAAGATAAGGCATACTAATAGGCAAAAAAAAAATCACAGTTTGAAGAGACTAAACAAGCATCTGAACTGGAGTCATATGGAAGAAATGTTGGAAATATTTGATCAAAAATTTTTAAAAATCATCATCATTATGGTATGGGCTTTAATGACAATAATACAACCATTTTAACACCCCTTAAGCAAAAAGTAGTGAAACTATTCTGTATATGGTGAATTCATATTGTTATAAATTTTTCCAAACACAGAGACTATTTAACTCCAAGAGTGGACCCTGGTGTAAACTACGAATGTTGGGTGATAATGATGTGTCAGTGCAGGTTATCAATTTCAATAAGTGTACGCTTGTGGAGCTGGAGGGGTACATGTGTATACAGAGTATACAGAGTATATACAGAGTATATACAGGCACTCTCTGTATTTTCTACACTACTTTACTTTGAACCTAAAACCACTCTAAAAATAAAATTTTGTTTACTGAAAAAAAAAAGAAAGAAAGAAAAGGAAATGCTGTGGGCAGGTTAGTATTCTCTGTTAGGTTTTATTTATATATTATTTTAGTCAATTAATATTTAGTAAATATTTTCTATGTACCAAATACTATGCTATGACCTACAAATCAAGGATGGTAAAGAGTATAAAAAACGAGAGGGAAAGTGTGAAAGAAGCAGCATTCTTTACCTGTATTATATGTTCTTCCTTTATAAACACTAAGAAATTGTAATATCACTAAACAAATATTTTGCATACAGTGAAAACGTTGTTCTGAAAATAAGGTTAAAAATAAATGCTTTCCAGTAAAAAAAAGTTGAAATTTTTAATTATGCCTCAGATAAGTCATCCATTTACTGAAATTAATGTTTTATTTAATACTGTTTAGCAATTGAGAAGATGTAGCCAACTGGTTAACATGCAACAGACGAAATTGCTCCCTTGGAAAGAAAAACATTGACTTACACTACTCCAGTGTGAACTGAGGACAAACATTTAAATTGCACAAACTCAGTATGAGCTGAATATGCACGTGATTATGAAAACAAACTTCAATTTGTAGGCATCTGTCTTGCAAATATGACATAAGGAATCATTTACTCAAAACCTCACAGTCTAATGTATTACATTCTTTCAGCAACTAGAAAATAATGGCCTCAAAACCAACTCCCACAAGTCACATGAAGAGTTTAGTGCTTTCAAAGCAAGCAAATGCAATTATATCTTTAAAAGAACACCGCAGCCACTAGGAAATGTTTTGATTCTGAGTTTTTAAGCCTATTTATCAGAACAGAAACTTAATTGTCTTATTTGCACTTATAATCTTCTTCAGATCTTTGTAAAATCTACTAATTGAAAATTATTCCTATATTGCCAGTGTTTCTTTGCAATTTTCAGTGGATCGTTTCTTGGTGTTATTACAGTATTTATATGTGGCATATAAAACAGAGTCAGGCTTACTCAATTTTTTTTTAATTTTAATTAAATTTAAATTTTGTAAGTGTCTAGATAATGTTGTGAGATTGTCAGTTCAGTGGACTCTTTGTATATGATCTATTAATATAATTATTCACTTGTTAACTGTTATATGCTCAGCATTATTATAAAAATAGACGATATTAAAACAAAGGGAATACATTTTTTTTCCACCTTGAAGTGCATTTGGTCTATTTTGTGATGACATAACATAATATCCGAGATTGGGAAATTTATAATGAACAAAAATTTGTTGGCTCATGGTTTTGGAGCTGGGAAGTCCAAGATCAAGAAGCTGAAATAACAAATGTCTTCTTGCTGTGTCATCTTGTGGCCAAGGCAGAGGCCAGAAGACAGCAAGAGGGTCAAACAAGCCCTTTTATAACAGCACTCATCTCACTCATGTTTTCATGGCTTAATTACCTCTTAAGATTTCCACCTGTTAATACTGTCACATCAACAATTATACTTCAGCATGAGTTTTGGAGGGGACAAACATTCAAACCATAGTAGAGGGTTTACAAGGAGGTAGATTAAATAAAAGTCAGTTTATTGTGAAGAAAGCAGAGTGTTCCTTTTAGAAATACTAGAGAAAAAAAATAATCAAATTATATCTATTTAAAAATTGTACTTTTAAACTGAATATATTCTTATTTCTTGAGCTTGATTTCTCTCTTTATTGACCAGAGCTTGGTGATCCTTGCAGTTCCAGGTACATTTTTTTCTAGACTAGTGTCAGTCTTTTAAACTTCTCTCACATAAATTGGGGGGTGACCGCAGGCCGAAGCCCAGTATGTCAAACCTTCCTCCTCTTCCTTCTTTCACTTCTCTCCCTTTTGACAGTGAAAAGCCTGTGATGAATTAGGAACTGTGAAACCAATTGCTGCAGTGAGACTGTCACCACCAACCTTCCTGGCAAATGTCTCTGGCTTTGAATGAGAGCCATGTTATGAAATATTTCTCCCACCCCCTGCTGCACAGAAAACTTGATGTGTGCTGCCTGGGATTTTTGTTTGAGCTGAATATTTATTTGGCTTAACACTGAATTCAAAAATAGCTGAAAACAATAATAACTAATATGAATTGAGCACTTACAAAGTGTGGGACATATATTAACTGCTGTAGAAAACATTGCCCTATGGAACAAATGTGCCCCCACCCACCCTCAACTTATAGTTGAGAAATGCCCTAAGACTAGTCAGTTCCCATTTAGAAAGCAGCTCTAATCTCTATTCAGTTTATGGAATCCATAATTGATTTATGAGAATATTATCTAATAATATGTTGCTTAGACGTACATTAGAATAAATTTATTTTTCTGATAACATTAATATTCATCAGCTGAAAATAAAGATTTAGTAAGAACCAAAATATTTGCCCTGCAAATTTCATCATGTCTCATTTGAAAAGGAAAGCACCATGGGAGCAGAAGCATTCAATTTGTAATCCAAAGACACGGGTTCCAATATTAGCCCTTCCTTTCTGAACTCATGACAGCCATCAAGTCACAACCTTATCTGTAATATGATAAATTTGAGATGGCTATCTGCCTTTCAGAATATTTATGAAAATGCATGTAAAAGGCTTTTTGAATAATTCATACATATACACATACAAGTATGTACATAAAAATGCAAATGTATTTTAATATGCATATAAATACAAACAGAAGTTACTTTTATTTAGATGTCTTTATTTGGAATAGAAATTGTATTTTACTGAATACTGGGAGGCAATTTCTTTGTGAGGATTTCTTTGCAAGGCCATGTCTAGTTTCTTAATTGGGAATAATTTGTTTCTAAAAATCTATATAACTTAGCTGTATTTTAGATTATGTTATGCTAATTTATATACTTGTTAATATTCTTAAAAATCAAGAATTGTCATACCCATTTTCGAATCTCTCTATAGAACTCAATACTATGCCTTATCCTAAATTGAAACTCAATAAATATGTTGACATTTTTATTGTTTTTATTCAACTTTTCTATAAAACCAACATTAGCCTGTGTGTTGACATTCCATCTTTACATAAAAATTCAATATATCAGTAATATATAAAAATGTATTTAAAACTTTTAAAAGTTTATTATTATTATTATCATTATTATTTTTCTGAGGTGATTCTTGCCCAGGCCCATCCACAGTCTCTCAACCTTGGTGCATACAATGGTCCAGTCTGTGCCCTAGAAGTAAAGAAAATCTAATTATCTTAAATGAGAATCAAATTAATAAAAACTTTCCTATTGACTAAATAGCATATTTTACCAACTAAGCAACTATTTATTAACTATTAATAATTAAACTTATAGTCACCTAAGGAAAGAGTTTATATATATATATACATATATACATAATAGAATACAACTTATGCATTATTCAGTAAAACGTTTAGACAAAAATTGATAACATTTCCTGAAAAATATCTAGGGAATACATTATTTATGATACTCAATGTTTCTGAACATTTTGAATGCCCATGAAGCAATCTCTAGGTATTACATCTGACTTTGTGTATGTTCTCATGAAAGTGGTAGAGGTTGTTTTTATTGCTTTAAAAAATTATACATACAGGAAAAAAATGTTATTGAGATGTTAAATGGCATGTCCAAAGGTCAGAGTGAGTCTATGGACCCTAAGAACTGAGTAATTTTCCAGATAATTGGCATGATATAGCTGACCAGTCCTGAGCAAGAGGAATTTTTACTCTGGAATCGAAAGAGAAGATTCCCTCCTAATTACATACGCAATACACAAAGATATTTTGTTTGTTTAGGGTATATAAAACAAGTTTTGGAAAGTTTGGTAATAACATGGGCTATGAAAATCACAGGAGATGGACACTTGATTTTTACTGAGTCACTCAGGTCAGAGGGTGTGTGTGTGTGTGTGTATTGTTATTTTGCTGCTGTTGTTGGAGGGTAGTGAGATGTGAAAATACTTGTCTGCCCCCTTTGTGATGACAGGAGCAGACCACCACCCAATTACCTTAATGATCTTCCCCCATCAAGAAGAAAGGTTAAAGGGACTCAACCACAAGCAGCCAGCGGCTATTGCCTTGCTAAACTCTGTTGTGGTCACGTGCTCTTTGAGCTCTGGCTGTCACCACGCTTCCTGGCACCCTCCCCCACCTTGGGGAAATGAATCTTCTCTCTTCCTTCTCTTTCTCTCTCTCTCTTTGTTTTTTGAGTTGGAGTCTCACTTGGTCGCCCAGACTGGAGTGTAGTGGCCACTCCCGGCCACCGCAGCCTCGCCTGCTGGGCTCCGGCAATCCTTCCGCCTCAGCTTTCCGAGTAGCTGGAATTACAGGCATGCGCTACCATGCCCGGCTGATTTTTTGATTTATTGTAGAGATGAGGTCTCGCTGCCCAGGCGGGTCTCGAACCCGCGGGCTCAGGCAATCCACTCACCTCAACCTCCCAAAAGCGTGGGATTACAGGCTGAGCCACCAAGCCCGGCTCTAATTTACTTTTAAATAAACTTTTCTTTCTTTGACAAAAAAAAAAGAAAGAAAGAAAGAAAAGGAAAATATAACCTTTGTCTGGGGAAAGCAGAAAAAGAGTGACTGCTTTGGTCACGTTTCACTGTCTCAAATTTTTGAAAGAAGGTGACGTAGATAGCTGGAAATCCTGAGTTAGAAAAGTGATATGTTAAGAGAGAAAAGTTGCTCTTTCTGACTCTTTGTGAAGTTTGACTCTTCACGGGTCCAGGCAGGAAGGCCCTATCTCCCTGCCTTGTCACTGACGATCCCTATTGCCAGTTAGGCTTCAAGACCACAAGGCTGGCTGGGAAAACTGTCCTTTTCCGCCTCCAGATCCATATCATATATCTAAGGAACAGTTTTAGATGAGGGTGGAGAAACGGAGGGGAAGCAATTGTAGGCTATGAGAATAACCTGATTTACAGTATTTACATATTTAGAAATGTGTTGGTGGGTCTCTGGCCCTGAACTCTGAAAATATTGGGAAATAACTTGTAGCTTTCCGCATAGTCTCACATATCCCCACCCTCTCGATTTGAAACGAAATCTGTTTCAGAAATCCTGTTCATCTCTAATAGAACACATCAGTATTGTTAAATGTCAGGGAAAAGATACCAATCCACCAAGAATCTTTCGAAATAGGTGATTACTGAGTAACAAATAAAAATGTCACTAAACCAAACTAAATGACAAATTTAATTACGAGCTTACATAAATATTGACAAGTTTCTAGAAATCTATTAAACTCTTTTCTGTTTTCAGATGAAAAATAATTTTAAGTCAAGAGGACTGAGTGAATTTTCTCTCTTGATTTTGTTTGTTCAGTCTCTGTATGGTGTGCCAGGTGGTAAGTGATAAGAGGGTCAACAAAAAGATTAAAATGATATAAGTGACATGAGGATCCTCATCTAGTTACAACAGTCATTTAAAAAGGTGTGGCATTTATAAGGAGATACAAATAAAGGAGAAAAGGGGAAATGCATGAATTGTAGAGACAAAGAATATCACAGAGAGAACAGGAAATGCAGCTCCCTGAGATAGAAGGGAATGTGTTTGTTGTGTTGAGACAGGGAGCAAGGAGGAAAAAGCCGGAAGAAAGAAAGAGAATCATAGAGGCAGCCAGGGCCCAATTATGCATAAGACTCTGTGGCCGTAATAAGGGCTTTAGATTTTGTGCTGATACCAGGAATATGACATGCTCTGACTTATGAGAGCAAAGGATCACTATGGCTGCCATGTAGCAGAAACTGAAGGAGGACAGAGGAAGGATGAAACACTAGTTAAAACATAGCACATTAAAGGCAACCTGGTGCCCCCCCAAGTTCTTTCTTTACACTTTATTTCCTCCTGTGAGAGCTGACAAGTTTTTTTGAAAATCTTTAACTCTTTATTATCTTTGTTATAGCTATTTGATACTTTCTCTCAATTAATAATTTTACAGGGCAAGATGAGCTGTTATTATTTTTTTTTCACCCTTTCATTCCTTCTCCTTATTCCTAATGGGGAAACAAATTTGTTAAGATGGTGTAAAATAGTGATATTTTCTGTTGTTATAGTTATTATTAGTATAAATGTAGCAAAATTAACATATTAAGGTGAACAATATCAACAATACTTTATTTCCTAGCGTAGCCTTTGCTAGTATTTGTCTCTCAGCTAAACAAATAAAGCTGCAGTATTATGTAAATTTATGTATCTCTATTTAATTCTTTATATTCTATTATATGTGTGCATATTACTACAGTATAGCATATCATAAAATATATATTACAAAGAATTTATAAAACAGAATATAAATGGAATTGTGACTTCTATGTCCCTGTATTCTGATAGATCATTCCATTCATCCCTGGAGTTTGTGTGCTCTCCATTTTGGACACACTACCAAAGTTGTGGAAGATTAATTCTAAGTTACATGAAAGTTAATAGCTTGTCCATTGCAACTGGAAGAACCTACTTTAATCGTTCCAGGAAGGGAGAATTCTGCACATGACTTTTCATATTTTGAGGTCCATCTTCAGGATAGAAGTCAGAAAAGGGACAGAAGCATAGAAAATAGTAGGCTGTATGACCCCACAATCCGCCTGCTGGGAATATACCCTGAAGACCTCAAATCACTCTATAAAAAAGATACCTGCACACATATGTTTATCGCAGCGTTGTTCACAATAGCAAGAACCTGGACACAACCATGCTGCCCATCAAAAGAGGACTGGATTTTAAAAATGTGGTACATATACCTGATGGAATACTACGCAGCCATAAAAAAGAACAAAATCATGAATTTCGCAGCAACCTGGATGGAACTAGAGTCTATAATACTGAGTGACCTCTCACAGAAACAAAGATCTGAGTATCACATGTTCTCACTTATATAATGGACCTTGAACATCCAATGTAATACTATAAGAAAATGACTGACGGTACTGGGAAACTATGGGGGGGATGGGATTAACTGTCGCAAATATCTGTCTGGGGATGGGGAAACACCTCTTATCAACAGGGTGCCTGAATGAAACGTAATTGTACACCTAACCCTTAACTGTACCCAAAAAATCATAATAAAAAATATAGATAAAAAAAAAAAAAGAAAGTAGTAGGCTGGTAAGACTGGGTGAGAGGAGGGAGAAAAATAGAAGAGAAAAGACCCTGAAACCCATCCAAGGGAGCTATCTATTATAATTATGAGCATACATGGGTATTGACAGGTTTCTAGAAATCTATTAAACTCTTTCCTGTTTTCAGATGGAAATTTTGAGGTCAAGAAAACTGAGTGAATTTTCATTGCTGATTTTCGGTGCCTGTGTGGTATGCCACATAGGAAGTATGAACTGAAAAGTTATTTGAAGAGAAAAGTACAGAAATGTTCTACTCACCTCCCAGGTTCCATCTGTTTCTGTGTAGTTAATGATGACATTGTCTTCTTGCTATATTATACTATAACTGCATACCTTTTTAGATTTTGAGTATAACTCAGGGAAGTTTTTTCTAGCTAATTCATGTACCTCCATATCTACATCTATATTCATCTCTATCCCTCTATATCTCTAGAGTAGATATATGCAAACATTCTATCTATCTGTCTATCTGTCTATTTATCTATCTACCTACCTACCTACCTACCTATCTATAATCTATTAACCTTTCCATGTATTTGTGAAATCTTTATTTAACTATTTCTCCTAGCCTATTGATGAATCAAGGAGCAGCATGCTCTATACATCACTTCCTGAGAAGGGGAGGAAGGACATTCAACTACTCTATACAACATTTACTTGTATTGTTGTTTCCTCCACTTTTCGTTTTTCTACTACTGAATCAAAATGAACAGCAACATGTAATGAATGTTTAAGTTTAAAAGTAGGCCGGGCTCGGTGGTTCAGCCTGTAATCCCAGCAATTTTGGAGGCCGAGGTGAGTGGATTGCCTGAGACCGCGGGTTCGAGACCCGCCTGGGCAACTTGGTGAGACCTTATGTCTACAATAAAGATCACAAAATTAGCCGGGCGTGGTAGCACACGCCTGTAGTTCCAGCTACTTGGAAGGCTGAGGCGGAAGGATCGCCGGAGCCCAGCAGGTCGAGGTTGTGGTGGCTGGGAGCAGCCACTGCACTCCAGTTTGAGAGACAGAGTGAGACTCCAACTCAAAAAAAAGAAAAGAAAAAAGTTTGAAAGTGACCCAATGCACATTTTAAAAAACATGTCACAATGCCTCCGATAAGCATAATAATTGAAAATTTCCATTATTACAAGCACAAACTAAATATAATTTTGAATACTCTAAAAATTCTGGGTTAATCCAAAAGTACACAATTCTCTGTGAGATACTCTGCCCATATGTATAGAGCAACAGGCTGTACTACCATTTGTGCACATTTCCAAAAAATGCACAATTCTCTAGAGCAAGTCATCATAGTCTCTTCACTTTTATTTATAAGTTTACTCTTGAACCTATAAGCTTCATCAGCAAAGAGATAGATAGATTTTGCCCTCAAAGTTTTCCTACTCCCAAAGGAGTGGGCAAAATTCCATATTGAGGCTAGCAAATTTAAACAGTATTTGCTACTTCTCATAAATATAACTGTGGATATCTCCTCAATTCCCTTTTATTCTTAATTATTTCTCTAAGGTGATTTCTCTACGTTCTAGTTTATCATATTAGTAAGGATAAAAGAAAAACAATACATGACATATAATGGTGTATATTCAAAAGGTATTTTATCAGGGAGTTCATAGTTATATCTGTATTTAGGATCTCATTTTATTTTGAAAATGATTTCTATTAAATTTTATAAAAATATAGAACATCACTTGGTTTCATCATGTTTTAAAATTACACCATATTTACTTATCTTTGTTTATGGAGTTAAAAATTGTAGATACGTTTGAGGTTCCAGTATATCCCTCCCAAACTCATTCTTTATTATCCTTTACTCCAGTGTTCACTACCACCTTGCATTCTATATTTATCATTCCTTTGGACATTTTAATACTATTACTCTGTATCCTTCATTCCATAAAGAACATATACTATGGTTTACAAGATTGTAATGTTTGTTATAATATTGTATATTATAGAACCTTTAATAATGGAAAAATATATGTATCACTCTTTAACTTGATGTTTTTCTTTTAAAAAGTGCTTATGATGTGTTGACAGTACAAATCTTCTGCTTTCTTATTTGACTAAAATGCTTTCTATTATTTCTTTATCTTTCTTCTTCTTATCAGTTTTCTGTTCTCATTGCCTTAAATCTATTATTAGATAAATGCTGGGACTCCTGGTTTGATTATCTTTATGTCTTACTCTCTCTCTTGTTTTGTATTTCTATGTTGCCTTCATCTGAATTTCTGATTTTCTTCTTTATGTCTTTTAGTCTTATATTTATTATTATTATTTCAAAATCACCATTTTTAATGACTTTTCTTGTTCTCTTATAATTCTCTTTTAAAGCAACTTATTCTTGTTTAATAAATGTACTCTTTATTCACATCAACCTTAGTATGAAAGTTATAGTTTTATTGTTTACTCTAATTCTCAAAGTAATTTCTAACTCAGTTAATATTGGTTGTTCCATTTGTTTATCTAGGTATTTCTCTTCTACACTTTTGGTTTTCTTCAATTGTCTAATGATTCTTTCTTGTCAGTTCATGTTAGTAAACAAATGTGGGTAGTTGGTGTGGGAGTCTTCTGCCAATGGGTTGACTTTTTTGTTTTTCCTGACATATCTTTCCTGTTGCTCTATACATATGGGCAGAGCATTTCATTGGCCAACTTCATTTTAGATCACACAGCCTAAAGATCAGTCCATCCCCTGACATCTAATACCAAAAACCAGAAGAACTTTGACTCACAGTTCGAATCTCAGCCTTTTCTAATATATTACTAATTTTTTTTGCAAACATCTATATGTTTAATCTGGAACAGATAAACTCTGTACTATGATAGCCATTTGCTTTTAATCATAAGAATGGGCCTACAGGAGAAGTCAACACGTCTCACTAGATGCTCCCAACAATTATCTGAAATTAAATACCATGAATATTGCCCAATAAGCCTACTGTTGGGTCAAGATGGCAGAGTGCTCTGATGTGAATAGAGTATTTCTATTTTTAAATCAGGATCTTTGGGAACACATAGCTTTATGATCTGCCAGACTCTTTTTACTGATATGTTCTCCCTTATTTCAAATGGTTATATTTTAGTGCAATACAAATCCAAACAAAATAAGCAAATACAATCAGATTATCTGTGGAGTTCTTTATTGCCTGGAAAACAGTGTTCATTGCTTCCAACAACCCGAGTAATAAATTGTTACACCCATAAGGAGATTTTACCATCCAAGCTGCTCAGAATCACCCTCCTTCAATCAGCCCTGCATTCAACAGCTACGTGGGCTTCCTGCAAGCTGACTTCCATGTTGATAGATTGGCTGCTTTCCAATGTCCCAGGGTGGGAGATTCTGCCAAATATTCTCAGGCAAAGAATGCTTTGTAGGTGACACTGATGAGACAACTCAAGAAACCAGCTGTGATGTGGGCGTAAAATCCATGCTTCACCAGCATTCGGAAGGTTGGACTTTGCTGGCTTTCAGCAGCCCTTAAATTTGGATTGGAGCATCACATTGCTCCTATCTCCTTGCCGGCTCTCAGAAGGTGTGAGGGCACTCTTGATTAGGTTTTCTACTTCCTTTCAAGCAGTTATCATACAGCCTGCTGCCTGAAAACAGAATAAATCAGCAGTCAGTTACTGAAAACATATGATTATCCTGGTTGTTTTTGACATGTGGAAACATTAGTCGTGTCCCAATTGTTTGCAACTTGAACAGTGGTGGTCTTCTTTCTAGACTAACCTAAGAAAATTTAATTAATTCATAATCTAGTTCAATTAGAGGGAAAAAACAAGCCTGATTCATAGTTTCAAATGTAAGTGACGAGTCTTGTAATATCCCTCCCAGTCACAAAGACAGGGATAGTGCAGCAGCAAAGTGAGGGGAAAAGGGCCTAGGGATGTCTCTGCTTTTCCTCAGCTTTGCCTTCCCATATATCACTGCCCTTTCACTTAATATTTTGGTTAGATTAATGTATATTTTGTTTATTTACTTATTTATTTTTAATTTTTTATTTTAAAGATGTGGGGTACAATAAAAAAAATTTATCTTAAAAATAAATTTGTGTCTTCCTTGCTTCAAAAATTTCAGAGATTTGCAGTTTCTATTTTCTCTGACAGAAATTATCTTTCCAATTCTTCTAAATTAATTCTTACTTTTGCTTTCTGTATGAGGGCATAACTCCCTGGCAATGTCAATTATTCCTTATTTTTTACTACTTTGGAAACAAATAAATATTATCATTTTATTGTTGTTATTATTGAGCATATATTTATAATTGTGATGGTTCATTGTAATGAATTTGTCTTTCCTTTACTCAAAGGTATGCACTGTAGCTTATTTATCTTTGCATTCTCAGAACCCAGAGACACAATTGTTTTTCTTCAAATTCGTAGTCATTCTGCATTGCTCAAGAATTTTTCTACGTGTGTGCTGTGGGTTGGGAGGGTGGATGGAAAGTGTTCCATGGGTAAAATATTTTTAAAATAGTGTGCATTTTTTTCGTTGTTGCTGTTGTTTTGTTTTTTGAGTCAGTGTGAGACACTGCTGCTCAGGTTGGAGTGCAGTGGCAGGATCATGGCTCACTGCAGCCTTGACTTCCTGCACTAAGGTGATCCTTCAGTCTCCCAAGTAGCTGGGACTATAGGCTTATACTACCATGCCTGGCTAATTATTTTTTGTTTTGTTTTGTTTTTGTAGCAATGGGTCCTGCTATGCTGCTTAAGGTTGTTGGAACTTCTGGACTCAAGCAATTCTCCCACCTTGGCCTCCCAAAGTGCTGAGATTATAGTTGTGAACTACTGTACCTGGCCTGTTTTTATTTTCTTTTTAACCACAGAATTTTCAGTAGCATTTATAAGGCAAAGTGCACAGAAAAAATTCTAGATTGAGATATAAATTTATTTCACAAATTACAATGTTTGTTTATACATATTTATTCCTCCAAAATAGTGTTCTGTAAAATATGTTTTAAAACTATTAATCTACAGAATAATTCTAGCTAGAAAAGGGCATAAGTATTTTTAAGTGTCATTGCTTATGAACCTTAAAACAAATGAGGCTAGAAAACATCATTTTATGATTATTTTTTATAATATAAATTATAGGAATTAGAGGGTCCAAAATGGCAGCAAACTGGCGTCTCTCTTGCCAAGTCAGGCAGAGAGTAGAGACTCAGCCATCAATAGATGGGACACCCTGAACACTTTGAACAGGTGAAAAATTCTGCATCCAGCAAAGTTCTCTTCAAACACATAAAGACCAGAAAGCAACAGCAGATGTAGGAGTCCAGGAATCCTGCCCCTTGCCAAGCATCAGGCTCACCTGAAACTGAAGAATTGCCCAGTGAAGGAGAATGGGTAAGTGATTCTAAGATGCTTTGAGTCAGATTATCCTCTCCCAGCCATGGGCAAGTTGGCCCCACATGGGAGGAGTCCTGGTCAAGGCACAGAAGTGAAAACTGGAGTTCAAGTGGAATGGGTAACAAAACCCTTGCTCAGTCAGCCACCATGAGCATGACTTTAGCCAGAATCTAGCAGCCAACTCCCAGGCAGGGAAAGCCCACCTAAAGAGTGAACCCAGCTGGTGTCTGCCACCAGCTGCCAACACCTGATAGCCATCTTCCCAGCCATATCAGAAAGAATTGACTCCAAGCCCTGAATGCCTACAGGATTCCTTCCCCTGTGGCAGGGAATTCAAGAGCGGACTGCAGACTTGAACAGAGATTGAGTGACACAAAAGGCACCCAAAAGATTTCTTGCTGGAAAGGCTTATGGGCTGCAAACTTCAGATAGCAGACAGGGGCCCATTGCCCACTCTCTCACTACAGTGTGCTAGCAGTGGGGGATGGAAACTAGCTTAACTAGATTAACAGCAGAAGAGAAAATATGCAGGAGAGAAACCTGCCACAGGGTGGAGCAAGGAGCAGAAGTAGATGTCCCTCTCACTCTCACTGAATGACCTATATTAAACAATATAAAGGGCTAAAGTACAGAGGGTAATTAACTATCTTCAGAGCAACAAAAATAAAGAGAAATTACAGAAAGAGAAGTGAAGGTTTTCACAAATGAGAAAACAAATCAATGAAAAATTTACAACTCTTAGATGCCTAAAGATATAGAAAAAACAGTTACCAGAGCATGAACAAGGGAAATCCCCCAGGACAACCTGCCCCACATGACAGTCACAGAAATCACACATTAGATTATTAATGTGAACAGAGAGACCTAAGAGAAACTAGAAGCCAAACTTACTGAAGTCAAAGAGGAAGTAAAAGTGTAGCTGACCAATTTCAGAAAAGCCTATTTGAAAATAATGGAGATGAAGAACTCCACCCTGTAAATTAAAAACACAGTAACAAGCATAGGAAGCTGGATCAATCAAGAAGAGGCAAAAGTTCAGAGGTTGAAGACCAAAATATGGAATTAACTTAGTTTGTCAAAAACGTATTTTAAAAACTTCAAAACAAAGGAGAAAAGTCTTCAAGAGATGCGGGATTATGTCTAAGGCCAAATCTACACCTATTTTGTGTCCCTGAAGCAGAAAAGGAAACTGAGAACTCCGTGGAACAAAAATTCCATGAGGCCATCCAAGAAAACTTTCACATCTCACTAGAGAGGTGACCATCCAATTGAAAGAGATTCAGAACCCTCACAAGTTATCACATGAGAAGATCACCCCCAAGACACAGAGTAATATTCCTCTAGAAAGTAAGCATGAAAGAAAAAATCCTAAAGACAGCAAGAGAGAAAGGTCAGACTATTTCCCAGGAAAGATCCATCAGAATCACTCCAGACATACCTACAGAAACACTACAAGCCTGAATGGAATGGAGTCCAATTTTTAATGTTCTAAAAAATAGGCAATTCCACCAATATTCTCCTACCCTGTCCTGTCAAACTAAGCTTCATCAGTGACAAGAAATTAAAATCCTTCACAGACATACAATCACTAAGAGAATATACCACCTGCAGACCAGCCCTTCAGAAGATGTTTAAGAAAGTATTGAACACAGACAAAAGAGAGAGAGAGAATAGTCATACCTATCACAAAATTACAAGCAAGCACAGAGATACAGGGCATACAGAGAACTCACAAAAATGAAAATACACACATACATACACACAAAAGCAAAAAGAAACAAAGCAATTTCCTAAGAACCTTATGACAAGAAAAAACTCTCACATTTCCATAATCATTTTGATCATGAATGAACTAAATGAGCCACTGAAGAGATATAGAGTGGCAAACTGGATAACGAAACATAACCCAACAGTCTGTTGCCTCAGGAAACTCATCTCACTGCAAAGGACACCCACAGGCTCAAAGTTAAAGGCCGGAAAATGGTCTTTCAGGCAAATAGAAAACAGAAGAGAGCAAGTGTAGCTATTCTGATATCAGACATAGCAGAGTTCAAATCATCAAAAGTAAAAAGGTTACTGAAGGACACTACATGATAAAAAACACAATTTTCCAGCAAGAAAGAGTCATCTTAAACATGTATGCATATAACACAAGAACACCAGGCTTTATAAAACAATTACTAAGTACACTAAGAGAGAACACTGACTTTCATGCAATCATATTTGGATACCTAAATGCCCCCACGAACTGCTTTAGAGAGATCATTGGAGAAAAAAAAGACAATGAGATCTGGAACTTTAACTTGATGCTTAATCAAATGGATTTAATAGAAAACTACAGAACACTCCACTCAACAGCTACAGAATACACATTCTACACATCAGCACTTGGAACATATTTTAAGTTCAGTCATATTCTCAGACATAAATCATTTATGAACAAATCTCAAAAGATTGAAATAATGCCATGCTTATTCTTAAATCAAAGTAGAATAAAAATAAATTTCATCACCAAGTTCACCCCAAAACACACAGAGGTATGAACACTAAACAACGTGCAAATGAATGACTTCTGGGTCAGCACAAAAATCAAAAAGTAGATAAAAAGATTCCTGAAAGCAAAGACATATCTTATCAGAACCTCTGGGATGCCTATGAAAGCAGGGTTAAGAAGAAAACTCATAGCATTAAACACACACACATCAAGAAAACAGAAAGTTCACAAGTAAACAGTCTAACATCACACCTAAAGGAGCTCGAAAGGCAAGATCATCTAAATCCTAACTTCAGCAGGAGAATCCAGATTACTAAGATAAAAATCACAATTGTAGAATGTAGAAGACAAAATATCATAGAAAGAATCAACAAGACAAAAAAGCTGGTTCTTTGAAAAGATGCATAAGATTCATCAATACCCAACAAATTACCCCTAGCCATATTGACTAAAAAAAAAAAAAGACGGATAAAATCCAAATAAACACATGAGAAACTAAAAAGTCAAGTCACAACTGACCTGGAAGAAATTTAAAAGATTACAGAGATTACTATGAATACCCCATATATAAATAAACTAGAAAACCTAAAGGGAATAAAAGACTTTCTGACAATACACAACCCCCCAGGGTTAAAACAAGCAGATATTGAAACTCTAAACAGACCAATAACAATCCAGAAAGTCAACTCAGTCATAAGAAATCTCACCAAAAAAGTCCCAGACAGATGACTTCCCTGCCAAATTCTACAAGATATACAAGGAGGAGCTTATACCAATCTTATGAAAAGTATTCCCAGCAATAGAGAGTGATGGAATTCTCCTCAGCTCATTTTATGAAGTTAACATCATTCTGATGTCAAAAGGAAAAAGAATCACAAGCCAATCTTCTTGACGAACATACAAGCTAAAATTCTCTACAAGCTTCTAGCAAATTGGATCCAATAACATATCTCAAGGATCAGCCACTATGTCCAGGTGTGCTTCATTCCTGAGATGCAAGCCTAGTTCTACATTCACAAGACCATAAATGTAATTTAGCACAAACAGATTCAAAAGGAAGAACCACATGATTATATCATTAGATGCAGAAGAAGTATTTAACAAAATCCAGCATCCGTTTTGATAAAAACCCTTGAGCACCTAAGCATGGAAGGAACATTCTTTAAAACAGTAGGAGCCATCTCTGATAAACCCACAACCAACATTTTGTTCAATGAGCAGAAGCTGAAAGCATTCCCCTGAGAACACAACAAGGCAAGGATGCCCACTCTCATCCCTCCTATTCAATATAGTGCTGGAAGTCCTAGCCAAAGCAATCAGGCAAGAGAAGGAAATTAGGGGTATCCAAATAGGAAAAGAGGAAGTTTTATGAATGATATGATTCTATATCCTGAAAATTCTAGGGAGTCTGTCAGAAGCCTCCTTGCACTGATAAATGACTTTGGTAAAGTCTCAGCTTACAAATTCAATTTGCAAATGAAAGCCACATTTCTAGTAACAGGCAGGAAGAGAACCAAAGAAAAACCACAATCCCATTCACTCTAGCCACATTCACAAAAAAAATCTTGTCATCCACCTAAATAGAGAAATGAAAAACCTTTGCAATGAGAATTATAAAACACTGCTTAAAGAAATCTAGAATGACACAAACAAATGGAGAAACAACTATGTCATGGATTGGAAGAATCATTATTGTCAAGATGTCTATCCTACCCAATATCTACATATTCAATGAAATAACCATCAAATTACCAATATCATTTTTCTCGGACCTGGAAATAAGAATACAAAATTCATATGGAAACAGAAAAGAGCACTGATAGCCAAAGCAAGCCTCATCAAAAGGAATAAAGTCAGAGGTATCACATTTCCAGACTATAAACTTTATTACAAGGCTACAGAAACCAGGCAGCCTGATATTGGTACAGGAATGGGCATATAGACCAATGGAACAGGACAGAGATTTCAGAAGCAAAAACATGGACTCTCAACCAACTTGTCTTCAACAAAGCCACCAATAACAACCACTGGAGGATGGAGAGCATATTTAGCAAATGGTGCTGGGAAAAAAGACTGACCACATGCAGGAGAATGAAACTGGATCCCTATCTACCACCATTTATGAAAATAAACTCAAAAAGGGTCAAAGACCTAAAGGTAAAACCTCAAACCAAAAGAATCCTAGAAGAAAATATAGGAAACACTCTTATGCACATCATAGTAGGCAACGAATTATTGACAAATTCCCCAAAAGCAAATGCCATAGAAGCCAAGATAGACAAGTGGGACTTCATCAAACTGAAAAGTTTTTGCACTGCAAAATAAACAATTAAGAGAGTAACAAAACAACCTACAGAATGGAGAAAAAAATGTATATTTGAAAATTATCCATCAGACAAAGACCTAACATCCTGGATCTACAAGGAACGCAAACAAAGTGAAAGGTGGGAGGGAACATTAAAAAACGGGCAAGGGAATGAACAGAACTTCTCAAGAGATTACATACAAGCAGGCAATAGACACATGGAAAAAAAAAATACCCAGCCTCACTTATCATTGGAGAAATGCAAATCAAAACTACAATGAGATACCACTTAACTCTGGTAAGTATGGCTACTAATAAATCAAATACAACAGATGATGGCATGAGTTTGTAGAAAGGGGAATGCTTCTACATTGTTGGTGGGATTGCAAGTTAGTTCAGCCTCTATGTAAAGCAGTATGGCATTTCCTAAAAGAACTAAAAGTTGATCTTTCATACTATCCAGCAATCTCTCTCCTGGGAATATAGTTGGAAGAACATAAATTATTCTATCAAAAAAGACACCTGCACATGAATGTTTATTGTTACACTATTCACAATAGCAAAAACATGGAGCCAACCCTATTGTTGCCCATTGAAAGTGGATAAAGAAAATGTGGTACATATACATGATGGAGTATTATGCAGTCACAAAAAAAAAAAACAAAATCACTGACTTTCAAGCAAATTGAATGGAGTTGAAGACCATCATACTAAGTGAACTATTATAGAAACAAATAACTGAATATGCATTTCTCATTCATAAGTGCACCCTGAACATTAGTTACATTAGCACAAGGGAGAGACTGGCAGTCACTGGGCTCTGTTAGGGGAGGAAGGGAGAGAGAATGGCAGGGGGCACATGACAACACAAAGGGTACCTGGGTCCAATACCAGGGGGAGTGAGAGTCAGTTAGAAGCCTAAACGTCACCGGCATGCAGCCTACTTACAGAGTTCATCCTTGCAGCCCACATCTGTATAAGAAAATAAAATTTAAAAAGAAAAAGAAATTATAGGCTATGCTAGAAAGTATCTTTTCTGAACTGAACTGATTGTTGGATCTTCTTCCACTCCCTCATACTCAGCTTGCCAAAATTTGCTACAAAATTTAATTCTGAAAGAGCTTGTTTTGACAAAATAATCAAGGTATTAATTGAAATATTAATTATGAACATCTATAACTTCTGAATACCAATACAACTGGACAAAATTGACTTTAATTCAAAATATACTCAGAGTTTTTAAGCAAATGTATTGTATAAACTAGTGATATCTGATCTTCTCACATCAGGTAATAACTTTAAAAACAACCTAATAAATAGATAGAGGATAGATAGATGAATGATAAGAGATATAGCATAAATACATATTTCCTCTTTCTCCTCCTTTGTTAAAAATTGATTTCCTTTTGGTATTTTTTTTTTATTTTTAAATTTAAAGTCACAGCTGACTCTAATGGTAAGGTCTGTCGGAAAGTCTTTTAGGGCACCAAAAAGAACTGTGAGATCAGCCTCCTTGGGATGCAAGATGCCTCTCTGGAGAAATGCAAATTCTCCCCAAGTTGATTTGTTCTTAAATTCCTCTCAGTGTATGGTGCAAAGCACAAAGTGAGGCATCGTTTACTACCTTGCACAGACACATTCATAAATGATGACTATATCCACACTCTGCACACACACATCAACCAAGGCCTCATGAGTCATCACTTCATCAACTTAATCCAAATAAAGTATTCATCATAGTTTAAGTCACAAGCATATCATTATTTTGCATAGTTTGTATAACAAATAAATAAAAATCTTGCAAACCACATAGATTTTGGATTATAGAGTATATTTAAAGCACCTATTTAATATATTGAAACTAAATATTGAAAACCATTAGTGCTACTGCCTAATTAGCCAGGTCTTGAAGATGAAGAGGAAATGTGTCCTAAATGAGAGCCAACAGATTTACTATGGAGTCAAATGTATACAATGATTATTTTAATAAAAGAGATGCATTGCATGACAAGATTCAAGAATGTATTCATTATAGAAGCAAATTTAAGAAAGAAAAACATGTTTGATTTTTATTAAAAACGATGAACTGTTTTTTTCTTTGAGTTACTTTACATATTGTTTTGACTCATACTACTTAACCTAAGAAGAATAAATAGCTGCTATATATTGAGCACCTGCTAATTTGTTGTGTTATGTGTTCAGCACTTTATAAACATTATATTACAATCCTACAAGTAAGTTTTATTATCAACAGCACAAATGCATTCTAAATATGATTCCTCCATGGAAAGTTTTTCCAATCTGAAAGCAGAATATAACTTTTCTTTTTTTTTGCCCAAAGAAAATATATTCTATTTGAAATACATAAATTATTTATTAAAGTATTAAAGGAAACAGAACAGAGTGTTAAAGCACATGTTATATTGTAAATTATAGTAAAATATTCACTTAGAAATCTATATTTTCCATATTTACTCTTCACCTAGCTATGTTATCTGTATCTTGACATTTCTGCCAAGAATTTTAACTACCCACTTGATTTTACTTCACCCTCAATATCCTCATTGCCCTTTCTTCCACTCCAACAACTCTGCTTTATCCTTCTCTTCTTTGATGGAGTAATGTTTCTTTCTATAGGATTTTTCAGTTTTCTCAATCACAGATATGTTCATCTCTGTCAGATACATAGGAAATATAGAATCAAGGGATCCAACATGGTCACCTGGGAGTAACTGACCAGCACCTATCTTGCAGAGCAGAACAAGGAAGACAATCCCAGTCACTGGTAACCCAAAGCAGCTTGGTCAGCCTTGGATGGAGGATGTATCCCACATCTCACAGAGGACACTTGGGGACATAGAGAGTAAGGAAGGCAGAGAACAGGTGGCTGACTCTGGAGCTGGGGGGACTATCCAGGTTGCATAGAATATGCACTCCTGCCTATATATGAGAGGGGGTAAGTACTACTGACACACTTTGCAACAGTTCTTTTCTCCCCAGCCACAAGGGTCTTTAGTCTTGCACAGAAGGAAGCCTGGTTCAGAGTGCTATTGAAGCCCATGTGGAGCTGGGAATAGACCTGAGCCAGGGAGGCCTACTACCTGTAAATTCCTAAGAGCGGGTTCCCCACTAGCAGTCTTGGCAGGCCAGCTCCCTGGCTGGGAAAGTTTGCCTGCAAGCTATAGTCACTCAGTGGACCAGGAAAGACCCCCTGCTGGTCTCTCTTACCTCAAAGGCAGGTCCTGCTAAAAGCAGCAGGGTCCCTGCTGCTTTTAAGCTCTGAGTGTGGTCTTTGGTGGGAGAGCGGCAGTTGTGAAAGGTATTTGGCAGTCCTTTTTCCTGGTGGGAGCACTTCTTGGTTGCTAAAGACACTGCTGCTTTGGCAGTACTGCTACAGCAACCAGGGGACCCAATCCCCACAGTGAGTTTGCAAGGGGGTTCAGAAAGCAGTCTGGCTGACTGCAGGAAAAACTTTCTGCTGAAAGTCACTTTGAACTCTGAGAACTGTCCAGCAAGAGTGACAGAGCTGGAGTAGCTGCCCCTCTCTTACTGTGTGAACTATTTTGAATGGTAGAAAGGGCCCCAGGGCAGTTATGTAACCACAAAACCACAAAGCTAAAAAATAATAATAAAAACAGAAGACTTTGTCCTCACTGAAAGGGTTTAGTCTTTTTGCCTCAACATAGCCATTCGAACACATTCAGACATTCTACTGCAGGATAAACAGTAGCCTATCCCATTCCCCTCTGCAAATCTCCTTCAGATGCAAGACCAGAACAGCCCAACCATTCATGGGTTAGCATAATAATCTCTAGTAAACTTTTGATTCCTTGTCAAGGTCAAAGACATAAGAATTTGAGAGTTGCAAATGTCTAACAAGTCTCTTGCAGTTATCCTCCCCCCACTAGGGTTAACCTAACCCCACTAGGGTTAACCTAATCAGCCCTCTGTGAACTACGTGACACAGATAAGGCCCACCATGGTAGCAATCATGGGACTAACCCACCTATCTGCCTGCTGTCCATCAGCTGACATCATCAGTACCTGCACTTGTCTGCCCCTTTGTGATGACATGGGAGCAGACCACCACCCTATCACCCTAATGATATTCACCATCTAGGGGAAAGGTTAAAAGGACTCAACCACAAGCAACCAGCGGCCATTGCCTTGCTGGACTCTGGTGTCACCATGTGCTCTTTGAGCCATGGCTGTCACCATGCTTCCTGGCTTTGGTCCCCCTCCCCCACCTTGGGAAGGTGAATCTTCTTCCTTCTCTTTCTCTCTTTAATCTACTTTTTAAATAAACTTTTCTTGGCTCAGCCCGTAATTTCTCACTTTGGGAGGCTGAAGTGAGTTGATTGCCTGAACCTGCGGGTTCGAGACCCACCTGGACAACTTGGCGAGATCCCATCTCTACAATAAATAAAAAAAATCAGCCGGGCATGGTAGCACGTGCCTGTAATTCCGGCTACTCGGAAGGCTGAGGTAGCAGGATCGCCGCAGCCCAGCAGGTCAAGGCTGCAGTGGCCAGGAGCAGCCTCTGCACTCCAGTCTGGGCAACAGAGTGAGACTCCAACTCAAAAATAAACAAACAAATAAATAAATAAATAAACTTTTCTTTCTTAACCTTTTTGTGTGTCGCAATTCTTTGCATCTACTTGGATCTCTGGGTTTCCAGCACGCACCTCCGGCTTGCCAGCCCTGGCAGTGCTGTGCATCTCCCTGCACCTCTCCACCCTCACCCTGTCCATCTGTACTCTAACATTTTTGGAAGTTCCACTGAGATATCTGAGATCTCTCTCTCTCTTTCTTATTTTCTAACTGGTGACCCTCTGTGGACTGTGTTGGAACCTGGTGGCCACTGAAAGCTCTGGCTGAGGCTACCCTTCAACGTGCTGAAAAGCCCTAGGGAAAGACATCAGACCGCTGTGGACCGACTAGGTGAGGGACTAAGGTTAACTCTTTACTTCCTTCTAGCCAAGATTTCTGAGTTTCCCCATGGACTGGGCTGGATCTCAGAGGACAACTGACAGTCTGCCTAGGACTACTCCCTAGGGAGGCAAGAAGGTCCCCGAAGGAGTGTGGACCGTCAGTGCCCGTACGAGTGGGAGACCAAGTGTTTGGTTTTCTTTACTCTTTTCTTCTCTGTTGGCAAAGTAGCTCCATGAAGGACCTTGAAACTCCAACAGCTATGGTACGCCTTTCTACGTCTTTGGTGAGTCATCCCCTTTTTTCATCCACACGCTCATATTTGAACCCATGCTCTTGAGCCGCCCTTTGTTCAGATGACTTTCTGGGTCTCTCGGGTTTCTGGTTTCTGTCTTGGGAGACTCCTAGCAAGGGTTGGGGGACCTAGTTGCTCACAGTCCTGGTACCAGGCCTTCCAAGACATGGTGGAGCACGCATCCGGCAAGCTCCTGTGGGCACAGGGACAAGAGGACACTCTCTCCCTGCTGACTCACATCCTCTGCGCTGATTCCTTTGAACCTGTTGGGGATGCCCAGCAGGGGATCTGCATGGGTTAAGGCCCAGAAACAAATCCATGATACCAAGAGCCCATTCCAATAGTACCCCTGTTTCCTTTTACAGGAACCATGGGAAACTCTCAATCGGTTGTGATATTCACCCAAAGCATTTAATATTTTACTGAAACACTGCTTGGCTACAATATACACTGGGGGATGGCAAAACCTGGCCAGAAGGTGTCTCCTTAACTCCTAATGCACTCCTGCAGCTTGATTTATATTTCACAAGAAATAACAAGTACCTTGAGCTCCCATATTTTCAAGCCTTTTATGAGTTAGCTTGCCACCCAGATGTCTGTTCTTGCCTTATTTCTGTGTTGGTTTCCCAGACCCCATTGCCCATAGGCTCTTCAGAGGATACTAATCCTGCTGACTGAGCTGCCCCTCCCTCAAAAGATTTTTCAACTCCTTCATCCTCTCCTATTCCTTCTACAACTCTAATACTTGCTTTCCCTCTAACTCAAATGCTGACCTAGCTGGTTTAACTTCTCTTGACTCTCTTATAGTCTGCTTTTGCTATTCCACTCTCCATCAGTTTCTCTTCCTTCTCATCCTCCACCTTTACCTGTGGAGGAGGGGCTGGCGTCTATGGCCATGGTGCCTAACCCTGGCCTCCAGTCTTTCTCTTTTACCTTCGGAGATGGGGCCAGTGCCAAAGGCCACAGCTCCTGACCCCAACCTCCAGTCTTTCTCTTTTGTCTTTGGAGGAGGGGCTGGTACCAAAGGCCATGGCACTTGACCCCAGTCTCCAGCCTTCTCACCCCCTTCTCCCACTGCTCGATAAACCCCTGGTGGCAGCCCTACTAGCAGTAGTAAGTCACCCCCCCCCACCCTGCCCCTAACCCCACCCCCACCCCACCCCCACGTGTACTTGGGAAGCCCATTCAGGTTTCCACATAGCTTAATAGGTTTCTTCTCAGAGGGGTGGCTGGGACAAAAGGATATCAAAGTTCTTGTTTATTGTTTTCTTATGATGAATCTCTCTCAAGTTGTATCTAAACTAGGACTATACCAACCATCCCAGACAAAAGTAAAGGGATTATGTAAATCCTGTTAACCAACTACAAAAAGGTCAGTTGTAATTTTAATCTGTCTTTCCAACCAAACTTGCAAGTGCTCTAGTAAAATTTTACTTCCAACCTTACCATGTATTAACATTAGTACTAAATAACACCAATTTGTTATATCAGGCTCACTAGCTAAAGTTGTATTTTATAAATAAAAGGTTAAATCACCTGTTGTGCCTAACTAACACCCTCTTATGAGAAAGGTGAAGCTTTAAATGCTAAACATCCTGCATGACATAATAAGGTTTGGGAACTGGTCATTCCCACCTGGTTAAGTCACTTTTATTTCACCTGCCGGGCGGATAAAATACTGGGTACTCTGAGCACAATAAGGATGGGAACTGATCACTCTCCCCTAACTGTCCACGTTTACAACTAAGACTACAACTTAGTAATTCATAAGAGTTTTTTTAAACAACTTTGCCTGTTCATAATTACAAATAAGTAGGCACAGATTCTTACACATCCATGTGGTCTGTTCAGTACAAAGGGTTTTGCATCAAACCGTTACAGAAAGAAATATTCAAAATGTCCTATGTGTAGCCTATTAAAAAGAACTTTTGAGGTTTTTTTTCCTAGCTAAAACACTAGAAAAGCAACAGGGTACCAACATGGAGGGTTGCAGAATCAGAGGGCTAAAGAAGCACCCCAATTGGCAGTCACCATTAGTGACAAAACTCCAACTGCCCATCAAACACCTGGTAAGGACAAACCTGCTAAGGGGATGGTGCCCATTGCTTATGGGTACAGTCTGTGGGGGCAATGAAAGCATTGTTGTCCCAAAAAGGCTTTAACCTCCTGGACCTTGTCCACTGTGCTGGCCAAAGATCCATTGAGAAGCAGGTACACTCTCTTCTGAAGAGAGGAGAGAACACTTGGCTCACAAATGGTGGCCACTTATGAAGGTCTGCAAATCTTCTAAACTGCCTGGCACTGGCTCACCATCACCCCCAAAATCCCCCAGGTAAATAGGGTGCTGGAACCCAAATTAATTTCTTAATTTAACACAGGTGCCAGTCTTTTGGTCCTGGCCATCCATGTTGAAATCATACAGCCTTATCCAAAAGAATTTTCCCCTTTAAACAAAAGAGGGGGAAAGAGAGAGACAAAATTCAGTTAGCCCTTCTCCACCATCTTTGTTACAAAAAAAGTGAAGTTTTTTTTTTTTCTTTTCAAAATCTTTGGGCTATCATTCTGGCTAAATAAGTAACTTTTTACTGTAACTACTGTGATTTTTTGTGTTGTAACATTCTTTTAAAAACTTTGGTACTTAAACTCTTCAAGTTCTCAATTCAGTCTCTCTAGGGTGAGATAAGAAGCAAGATCTGGGAACGACATCTGCCCCACACCCTCCCCAGCTAACTGCAGACCAGGTAGATTAATTTTGCTCAAAGAAGTTTGTAATCAGCTACAGTGCTTTTCAGTGCCAAATTACTAACGACTTTGGGATCTCCTTCTAGGCACAAGGATTGCATTATTTTTGTTAAACTTTAAGGTAATATTTCCCTGTCAGAAGGCCCATACCATCCCACTCCTCTCAGGAATTTACTGGTGCCACAGTGAGAACTGCCTGGACTCCTGTAGTTGGTATTACTGGGGTAACTGTAAATACATTTTATTAAACATCAAAACTTGCTATGTTGTAACAGTGGCTATAATGGACTTTACTATAGTAATATTAATTCTTATAGTCAATACTTTGGACACAAATACTGGAAATACTTAACTCCACGGGCTCCTATCCTCTCATCCCCTCCTCTTGCTCTAAACAGGTAGGGACAACTCTATGCCCCATGTGCAGCAGGAAGTAACTACAGAAGTCAGACCTTCGTCCCTGTTTCCAGGTACAAATAAGAATATTTTTTAAATAGCAAGAGGTGGGAATGAAAGAGTTTATTCTTTTTGCCTCAACATAGCCATTCGAACGTGTTCAGACATTCTACTGCAGGATAAACAGTAGCCTATCCCATCCCCCTCTGCAAATCTCCTTCAGATGTGAGACCAGGACAGCCCAGCCATTCATGGGTTAGCATAATAATCTCTAGTAAACTTTGGATTTCTTGTCAAGGCCAAAGACATAAGAGTTTGAGAGTTGCAAATGTCTAACAAGTCTCTTGCAGGAATCCTCCCCCTACTAGGGTTAACCTAATCAGCCCTCTGTGAACTACGTGACACAGATAAACCCCACCATGGCAGCAATCATGGGACTAACCCACCCATCTGCCTGCTGTCCATCAGCTGACATCATCAGTACCTGCACTTGTCTGCCCCTTTGTGATGACATGGAAGCAGACCACCACCGTATCACCTTAATGATCTTCACCATCTAGGGGAATGGTTAAAAGGACTTAACCACAAGCAACCAGCCGCCATTGCCTTGCTGGACTCTGGTGTCACCATGTGCTCCTTGAGCCATGGCTGTCACCATGCTTCCTGACTTTGGTCCCCCTCCCCCACTTTGGGGAGGTGAATCTTCTTTCTTTCTTCTCTTTGTCTCTTTAATCTACTTTTAAATAAACGTTTCTTTCTTAACCTTTTTGTGTGTCACAATTCTTTGCATCTACTCAGATCTCTGGGTTCCCAGCGTGCACCTCCGGCTTGCCAGCCCTGGCAGTGCTGCACATCTCCCTGTGCCTCTCCACCCTCACCCTGTCCATCTGTACCCTGACACTCACAGATTAGAAAGAACCAGTAAGGAAACACCAACAATCTTCAAAGCCTTAAAAAGGCATAACCTACAAAAGCACCTCTCAGTCCCCAAACAATGGAATACATCAGAACAACCTGTCCCTAATGACAGACACAGAATTCAGGTAATTAATGTCAAAATGACTAAGTAAAGTCACAGGACATTGGAAGCAAAGATTATCCAGGCAGCAAAAGTATTACAGCAAATAAAAGTTGAGTTGGTCAATATAAATCAGGTCTAATCTGAAATCCTGGACATAAAAATTTTTTCCTGGAATTTCAAAGCACAATTTCAGACAAAGGTAGCAGAATCGATCAGTTCTCAGAGCTTGGGTATCAAAATATTGTCAGACCAATCTAACTAAAACAAGTAGAAAAGCCTGAAAAAAATAAGCAAATCTTATGAGAAGTATGGGATTATGTAGAGACCAAATCTACAGTTGATTGAAATTCTCCAACAGAAGAGGAAGAAGAACAACAACAACCTTTTAAGAGTATTAGGACAGGGAAAAATTAACTTGAACATGAATAGACTCAATGTCTATTCACTAAAAAATCATAGAATAGCAAATTGCATTAAGAAACATAATCCAACATTCTGCTGCTTCTAGGAAACTCATGTCATGGCAAAGGACATCCACAGTCCCAAAGGACACAGTCCTGAGGACACCCTGAGGCAAGACTTCCAAAGACATCATCCAAAAGTAATTTCCCTTCTCTTACTAAAGAGGCAACTATCCAAACACAAGAGATTCAGAGAACTCCTGCAAGGTATTACATAAGAAGATCATCCCCAAGACACACAGTAATCTGACCTCACAAGGTAAACATGAAAGAAAAAATTCTAAAGGCAGCTAGAGAGAAGGGACAGATGACCTACTTAGGAAGACCCACCAGAATTGCAGCAGATTTCTCAGCAGAAGCCATACAAGACAGAAGGAACTGGAATCCCATCTTTAGCATTCTTAAAGATAAGCAAATTCCAACTAAAAAATTTATTCCCCTCCAAGCTAAGCTTAAACAGTGATGGAGAATTAAAATCCTTCTAAAACATCCAATCCCTAAGAGAATATGCCACCTCCAGATTCAGGAGATGCTTAAGAAAATTCAGAGCACAGAAACAAAAGAACAATTTCACCCATTGTGAAAGCACAGGTAAGCACAGAATTAGCAACATATACAGATCAGAAGAAGAAGAAGGAGGAGAAGAAGGAAAAGAAAAAGAAAAAAGTGAGGAAGAGGAGGAGGAAGAGGAGAAGAAAAAGAAGGTAGAAGAGAGGAAGAAGAACAACAACAACCTTTTAAGAGTATTAGGACAGGGAAAAATTAACTTGAACATGAATAGACTCAATGTCTATTCACTAAAAAATCATAGAATAGCAAATTGCATTAAGAAACATAATCCAACATTCTGCTGCTTCTAGGAAACTCATGTCATGGCAAAGGACATCCACAGTCCCAAAGTAAGGGGCTGGAGAAAGATTTTCCAGAAAAATGGAAAACAAAAATGACAGAGGTAGACATTCTCATATCAGATAAAACAGACTCCAAACCAATAAATGTTAAAAAGGACATCAAAAGGCACTACATAATGATAAAAAGTCTCAAATCTACCAGCAAAAAAAATTATCTTCATTGTGAAGCACCCATCACAGAAGGACCCAATTTTATGCAACAATTGCTACATAAATTAAGAGAGGACATAGAAGCCGGGCTCGATGGCTCAGCCTGTAATCCCGCGCCTTTGGGAGGCTGAAGTGAGTGAATTGCCTGAGCCCGCGGGTTCGAGACCCACCTGGGCAGCGAGACCTCATCTCTACAATAAATAAAAAAATCAGCTGGGCGTGGTAGCGCGTGCCTGTAATTCTGGCTGCTCGGAAGGCTGAGGCGGAAGGATCGCCGGAGCCCAGTAGGTCGAGGCTACGGTGACCGGGAGCGGCCACTGCACTCCAGTCTGGGCAACTGAGTGAGACTCCAACTCAAAAAAAAAAAGAGAAGACATAGACTCCCATACAATCATAGTTGGAAATTTTAATAGTCTTAGATCATTGAGGCAAAACGCCAACAAGGAGATCTGGTACCTCAACTTGACACTTGGCCAGTTGGACCAAATGGACTACAACACTCCACCTGATAATCATGGAGTATATATTCTGTTCATCAGCACTTGGAGCATATTCCAAGATTGATCACATTCTTGGGTATATATCAAGAATGAGCAAGTTTCAAAAGCTCAAAATAATAACAAGCATCTTCTCAGACCACAATGAAATAAAAAAGAAAATTATCACCAACAGAAACCCTCCAAAACAGAAAAATACATGGAAACTAAACAGCATGCTGCTGAATGACTTTTGGATCAACACAAAAAACAAGACAGAATTTAAAAGATTCCTGTAAAAAAAAGAAAACAAAGACAACTTATCAAAACTTCTGGGATACCATGAAAGCAATGTTTAAAGGGAATTTTATAACATTACATACACATATTAAGAAAATAGAGGGACAGGCTCAGTGGCTCAGCCTGTAATTCCGTGCTTTGGGAGGCCGAGGTGAGTGAATTGCCTGAACCTGCAAGTTCGAGACTCGCCTGGGTAACTTGGCGAGACCTCATCTCTACAATAAATCAAAAAATTAGCTAGGCATGGTAGCACGTGCCTGTAATTCTGGCTACTTGGAAGGCTGAGGCGAAAGGATCACTGGAGGCCAGCAGGTCAAGGCTGCGGTGGCCGGGAGTGGCCACTGCACTCCAGTCTGGGAGACAGAGTGAGACTCCAACTCAAAAAAAGAAAAGAGAAAAAGAAAATAGAGGAATTGCAAGTAAACAGTCTAATGCCACACCTAATGGAGGTGAAAAGGAAAGAACAATTTAATCCTAAATGCAGTAGAAAAATTCAGATTACTAAAATAAAGTCACAATTGCAGGAAATAGAAGACAAAAATAACAAGGATCAACAAGACAAAAAGCTAGTTCTTTTAAAGAATAAATATGATCGACAGAACCTTGGCCAGATTAATGAGAGAGAGAGAAAAAGAGAAAGTCCAAATAAATACAATTAGAAATGAAAAAGGCAATATCACAACCAACCCAGGGAAAATTTAGAAGATTATCAGAGATTACTATGAACATCTGTATGCAAACAAACTGGAAAATCTAGAGGAAATGGAGGAATTTCTGGCATCACACAATCTCCCAAAGTTGAAACAGGGTGCAATTGAAACCCTAAACAGCCCAATAAAAATCCAAGGAATTGACTCAGTTGTAAGTAACCTCCCCACCACAACAAGTCCTAGGCCAGATGGCTTCTCAGCTAAATTCCACAAGACATTCAAGGAAGGGCTGATCCCAATCCTGTTGAAAGTTTTCTAGGCAATCAAGAAGGAAGGAATCCTCCCTAGTTTATTCTATAAAGGTAATATCATCCTGATACTTCAAATTAGAAAAGATCCAACAAGAAAGGGAATTACCGACCAATTTCCCTGATAAACATAGATGCAAAAATTCTCAGAAATATTCTAGCAAGTGTATCCAACAACACATTTCAAGGATCATCCATTATGACTAGGCAGGCTTCATTCCTGGGATTCAGGACTGGATCAGTATTTTGGTTCACAAGTCTATAAATGTAATTTAGCACATTAACAGGTATAAAACAAAGAACCACATGATCATTTTATTAGACACAGAAAAAAAATTGATAAGATCCAGAATCCCTTCCTGACAAAACCCTCAAACATCTTGGCATTGAAGTAATACTCTTCAAAATAATAAGAGCCATCTATAACAAACCTGCAGCTAACATTCTGCTTAATGGGCAGAGGCTGGAACTGGTACCCCAAAGAACTGGAAAGAGACAAGGATATCCACTCTTACCCCCACATTCAATATAGTACTGGAAATCCTAACCAGAGCAGTCAGGCAGGAGAAGGAAATCGGGGTATTCAAACAGGAAAAGAGGAAGTTATCCCTCTTTGTGGAGGATGCGATTCTATACCTCAAAAACCCTAGAGAGTCTGTCAAAAATGACCTCGCACTGATAAATGACTTTGGTAAACACGCAGGATACAAAATCAACACACAAAATACAGTTGCATTTCTATACATCAAAAATAAGCAGGCCGAAACCAATTTAAAAACATAATTCTATTCACAATATCCACAAAAAAATGAAAGACCTTTACAATAAGAACTGTAAGACATTGCTCAAAGAAATTAAGGATGATACAAACAAATGGAAAACATCCCACACTCATGAATTAGAGGAATCAATATTATCAAGATGTCCATCCTACCCTAGTTAATCTAAAATTCCTATCAAATTACCAACATCATTTTTCACAGACCTAGGAAAGAAAATACAGAAGTTCAAATGAAAGCAAAAGTGACCATGAATAGCTAAACCAATCTTCAGCAAAAGGAACAAATCTAGAGGCATCATGATTTCAGACTTTAAAATCTATTCCAAGGCTACAGTATCCAAGACAGCATGGTATTAGTAAAAGAATAGAACAATGGAACAAGATGGAGATACTGGAAGTAAAAATGTGGTCCCTCAACAAACAAATCTTTGACAAAGCCATCAACTACAACAGTGGGAATAGGAAACCATATTTAGCAAATAGTGCTTGGAAAACTGGCTAGCCACATATAGAAGAATAAAACTGGACCCTTACCTATCACAGTATACAAAAATTAACTCAAAATGGATCAAGGACTTAAACATAAAATCTCAAACCATAAGAACCTTAGAAGAAAACCCTTTTGGATGTCAGAGTAAGCAATGAATTTATGACTAAGTCCTCAAAAGCAAATGCTACAAAAGCTAAGATTTACAGATGAGACCTCATCAAACTGAAAAAGAAATTCAAAGGAAAATTTTAAAATGAGCAAAGGACATGAGCAGACACTTCTCAAAAGAAGACATACAAGCACACATGAAAAAATGCTCTGCCTCACTAATCATCAAAAGAAATGCAAATCAAAAGTACAATGAGATACCACCTAACACTGGTAAGGATAACTATCATTAATAACTAAAAAACAAACAAACAAACGAACAAAAACAGGTGCTGGGTTGACTGCAGAGAGAAGAGGATATTTCTATACTGTTGGCGAAAGTGTAAGCTAGTTCAGCCTCTGTGGAAAGCAACATGGCAATTTCTCAAAGAACTAAAAATTGTGCTTCCATAGGATTCAGCAGTTCCTCTTCTGGGAATATACTCAGAGGAACATACTTGTAAATAGCCCTACCAAAAAGAAACCTGCACACACATGTTTATTGCAACACTATTCACAATAGCAAAAACATGAAACCAACCCAGATGCCCATCAAAAGTGGACTGGAAAAAGAAATGTGGTATATATACATGATGGAATATTATGCAGCCATAAAGAATAACAAAATCGTGGTCTTTGCAGCAACTTGGATACAGCTGGAGATCATCATACTAAGTGAACTATCACAGAAACAAAAACTTGAATACCATATATTCTCACTCATTAGTGGGTCCTGATCATTGGTCACATGAGCACAAGGGTGGGACCAGCAGATGCTTGTCACTTGTAGGGGAGGGAGAAAGGGACAGAGAAAGAAGGGAGGATGTAAGGAGGGAGAGAGGCAAGTGGCAACACACTGGGTATCTAAGTTTGAATTTAAACCCAGATTTGTCCCGAGACAGTATCTACCATTTCTGTTTTATAGAGCCATTTATAGAAAACTATTTTTTTTGCCATTCTAAACATGATATTTGATGATAGTTAACATATGTCTGGGAGATAAACTGAATTCCAAATCTAGATAATATATATCATAATATTCCAAAAATTGCAAATATGCAACATACAAATATGTAGAACACCTTCTTTGGCTTTCACATCCATATAGTCATATGTGAAATATAATGGTTTATCTTCTGTTCCCACTTTTTATACTGGAAATTTGCAGCTATTTAAAAATATTATTTAATCTAGAAACTCAAATTTTTGTTTTACTACATTTTATTCAGTGCATTCATTTTTATTTTCACTAATCATTAAAAGTATATATATTGTATAAAATCCTTTAGAGTTCTTAACCTAAATTTTTCTCTCTGATCTCTACCATGTATTGTTTCTTAAATTTAACTCTCATTCATAGACAGCCTTAAATTGAATATAAAAACTGCCGAGGCAGGAAGATCGCTTGAGCTTATGAGTTTGAGACAAGCCTGGGCAACATAGCAAGGCCCCCATCCATGCAAAAAATAAAAAATAAAATATTGGACAGGCGTGGTGGTACGTACATATAGATGCAGCTACTCAGGAGGCTGAAGCGGGAAGATTACTTGAGCCTAGAAGTTTGAGATTGCAGTGAGCTATGATCCTGCACTCCCTTCTCCCACCACTCAAAATAAAAACTATATTCCTACACATTTTTAAGAACTTTATTTTTCAGAGAAGCTTTTGGTATATAGCAAAATTAAGAAGGTACAGAGATTTCCCATATGCCCTTTTCCCAACACATGCACAATCTCCCTCATTATCAGCATTCTCCACCTAAGTGGTAGATTTATTACAATTAATTAACCTACATTGACATATCATTTACCATTCAAAGTCCATAGTTAGCCAGGTTCGGTTGCTCAGCCTGTAATCCCGCGCCTTGGGAGGCTGAAGTGAGTGGATTGCCTGAGCCCGCGGGTTCGAGACCCACCCGGGCGACTTGGTGAGACCTCATCTCTAAATAAAAAATAAATAAATAAAAAATTTAGCTGGATGTGGTAGCGCATGCCTGTAGTTCCAGCTACTTGGAAGGCTGAGGCGGAAGGATGGCCGGAGCCCAGCAGGTCGAGGCTGCAGTGGCCGGGAGCAGCCACTGCACTCCTGTCTAGGCGACAGAATGAGACTCCAACTCAAAAACAACAACAACAACAAAAGTCCATAGTTTATATTAGGGTTCAGTCTTGGTGCTGTGTATTTTACAGGAATGGGCAAATATATAATGGAGAAATCTGAGTATATAGCTATCGTTATGGTATCATACAGAGTATTTTCATTGCACCAAAAATCCTCTATGCATCATCTAATTATCCCTCCTTTCACCCTCAGGTCTTGGAAACCATATATCTTACAATCTCCACAGTTTTGTCTTTTCCAGAAAGTCATATAATTGGAGTCGTTCAGAGTATGCAGCCTTTTCGGATTGACTTCTTTCACTTAGTAGTATGCATTTAAACTTCTTTCATGTTTTTTCATGACTTGATTGCTTATTCTTTGAGTACTGAATAGTAGTACACTAAGTGGATGTACTACAGTTTATTTATCTATTCACCTTCTGAAGGACATATTGGCTGCTTCCAAATTATAGAAATTATGAATAAAGCTGTTATAAACATTCATGTGCAGGTTTTTGCGTAGATGTGAACTTCCATCACCGCATTTCTGGACTCTCTTTTACATTCCATTGATCTATTTGTCTATTCTTTCACCAACACCACACTGTCTTTGCTACCGTAGTTTTATAATAAGTTTTAAAGTCTGGTAGGCAGGCTAACTCTGGATCATTCCAAAGTAGCTGTACCATTTTGTATCACCACCAGCAATGGATGAGAGTTTGGTGCTATCCTTGTTCTGGGTTATGGCTCTTATAATAGATGTTGAGAGGCACCTAGTTTTCATTTTAATTTGTATTTTTCTGATGACATATGCTATGGAGCATCTTTTCATATATATGAGCTTACTTCCAGTATGTTGGTGAAAATAAATGGTGAAAGTGAACATCTTTGCCTTCTCTCTGACCTCGGTGGGAAATCTTCAAGATTTCACCATATTTTATACAGATATATTTATCAAACTGAGAAAATTGCTATTATGTCTAGTTTACTGAAAGTTTTATCATGAATGTATGTTGGACATGTCAATTTTTCTTCATTTCCTGATAAGATAATGTGATTTTTCTTTTTTAACTTGGTGGTATGGTAGATTACATTAATTGATTTTCAAATGTTGAACCAGGTATGCATACATGGGATAAATCCCATTTGGTTACGGTGCTTATTTTTATACATTGAGGGATTTGATGTGCTAATATTCTATTGAGGATTTTTGAGTTTAGTTTATGAGGAATAAAAAAGGTCTATAGCTTTTTTTTCTAATATCTTTTTCTCATTTTGATATTATGCTGATGTTTTCCTAGAAATTAGTTAGAACATATGCTTTCTGTTACTAATTTCCAAAAGAGATTGTAACAAGTTGGTATAATTTACTTCAAAATATTTGCCATAATCAATTCTCCAGTGAACCCATCTAGGTTTGGTGCTTTCTGCCTGGGAAGGTTTCAATCTATTTACTAAATAGAGACCTATTCAGATTGTATGTTTCATCTTATATGAGTTGCTTGTAGATTGTACTTTACAGTAAATTTGTCTATGTAATCTAGTGTATCAAATTTGTGGTCAAAGAATTGTTAACAATATTCAATTACTATCCTTTTAATGTCCATAGTATCTGTAGTGATGTCTTTTTTCATTTCTGAAATTAGTAGTTTGTGTCTTCTCTCTCTTTTTTCTCAGTAAGCCAGAATAGAAGATTTTTTTGTTTTATCAATCTTTCAAAAATTAGTTTTTATTATATTTTCTTTATTGGTTTCCTGTTTTCAATTTCATTATTTCTGCTCTAATTATTATTATTTATTTTCATCTGCTTACTTTGAATTTAATTTGTTTTTCTTTCATAGTTTTCTAAAGTAGAAGCTTAGATAATTTTTTTTCTTTTTATAAGACATGTATGCAATGCTATACATTTTTATATAAGCACTGTTTTCATAGCATCTCACAAATTTTGATAAGTTGTGATTTCATTTTATTTTGTTCAAAATATTTTTAAATTTTAATTTTATTTTAAAGTTGTGAGGTACAAGTCAGGATTGCATACAAAGTGGTTTAGGTACAGGTGAAGTTTTGGGCCTTTCATTGGACCTCACTTTGCCTAGATTAGGATCAGTCACCCTTATGGATGTTATGCTTCCCCCTGGCAGTGTCCCGTTATTGCCAATCCCTTTTTTGTAGCATTATGATATGTGTTCAGGGTCCACTTATGAGTGAGTACATGTGGTAGTCAGTTCTTTGTTTCTGTGATAGATCACTGAGTATGATAGACCCTAAATCCAACCAAGTTGCGGTGAAGTCTGTAATTTGGTCTTTCTTTATGACTGTGCAATATTCCATTGTGTGTATGTGCCACATTTTTTTAATCCGGTTCATTTTTGATGAACAGCATAATTGGTTCCAATTTTTTTTTTTTTTTGCTATTGTGAATAATGCTGCAATAAACATGCATGTGCAAGTATCTTTTTGGTAGAATAATTTGAGTTCCTCTGGGTATATTCCCAGAAGGGGGATTGCTGGGTCATAGAGAAGGTCAGTTTCTACTAATCATCACATAAATGCAAATCAAAACTACATTGCAATAGCACCTAACTCAAAATATTTTTTAAAATTTCTCTTGAGATTTCTGCTTTGACCCATGTGTTGTTTGAAAGTGTGCTGATTAATCTCCAAGTATTTTGGAATTTTACAGCTACCTTTTTTTATTGATTTCTTGTCTAATTCCATTGAGAGAAGAAATTGTATATGTCATATTTTAAAAATTTGTTATGGTGTGTTTTAAGGCTCAAAATGCCATCTATCTTGGTGAATGTTTCATGTGAGCTTGAGAAGAATGGTTCTTCCGATGCTTTTGTGTAAAACAGTCTGTAGAAGTTAATTGTTTCCAGTTGATTGATAGTACTGTTGAGTTCAACTAGGTCTTTACTGATTTTTTGCTTGCTAGATGTGTCCATTTATCATAAAAGAGTGTTGAAGTCTCCAACTATAATAATAAATTTATCTTTTTCTCCTTGCAATTCTATAAGATTTTGTTTCATCTATTTTAACATTCTATTATTATGCGTTCATGTTAATAAGTGTTATGTCTTCTATACAGACCAATGGAACAGGACAGAGAATAAAAAAAAACCCACAGGTCTTCAACCAACTCATTTTTAATAAAGTCATCAACAGCAAACATTGAGGACAAGATACCATATTTAGCAAATGGAGCTGGGCAAACTGGCTCACCACATGCAGGAGAATGAAACTGGACCCCTAGCTATCACCTTATATAAAAATTAACTTAAAATAGTTAAGAACTTAAACATAAAGCCCCAAATTATAAGAATCTTAGACAAAAACTTACAACTATCCTCATGGAAGTCAGAATAGACAATGAATTCATGACCATGTCCTCAAAAGCAAATGCAGGAAAAGCAGATTGACAGATGGTACTTTATCAAGCTACAAAGTTTTTGCACAGCAAAAGACACCATCAAGAGAGTAAAGAGACAGAATGGAAAAAAATATTTTCAAGCTATGCATATGACAATAGTCTAACATCCAAGATCTACAAGAAACTCAAACAAATTGACAGGAAAAAAAAGCATTAAAAAGTGGGCAAAGAGCATGAACAGACACTTCAAAGGAGATATTCAAGCACCCAACAAACACATTAAAAAAGATTCTCAGCCTCACTAATTATTACAGAATACTAATCAAAACTACCATGAGATACCCCTCACACTAGTCAGGATGACTATGATTAAAAAGTCAAACAGCCGGGCTCGGTGGCTCAGCCTGTAATCCTGTACCTTGGGAGGCTGAGGTGAGTGGATTGCCCGAGGCTGCGGGTTTGAGACCCACCTGGGCAACTTGGTGAGACCTCATCTCTACAATAAATCAAAAAAATTAGCAGGGTGTGGTAGCACGTGCCTGTAGTTCCAGCTACTTGGAAGGCTGAGGCGGAAGGATCGCCGGAGCCCAGCAGGTTGAGGCTGCGTGGCTGGGAGCGGCCACTGCACTCCAGTCTGGTGACAGAGTGAGAATCCAACTCAAAAAATCAACAAAAAAACAGGTATTGACGAGGTTGTGGAGAAAAGGAGAATGTTTCTACACTGTTGGTGGGAATGTAAACTAGTTCAACATTTGTGGAAAGCAGTGTAGCATTTCTCAAATAACTAAAAATTGAGCTACCATATAATCCAGCAATTCCACTTCTGGGAATATAACCAGAGGAACTTAAAATACTCTACCAAAAAGATACTTGAACATATACGTGCATTGAAGCACTATCCGTAATAGCAAAAACATGGAGCCAACCCAAATGCCCATTGAAAATGGACTGTATAAAGAAAATGTGGTACATATACATGATGGAATATTATGCAGCCATCAAGAATAACAAAATCATGGCTTTCTCAGAAACATGGATGCAGCTGGAGACCATCATACTCAGTGAACTATATCATAGAAACAATTGAATGGCACATGTTCTCACTCATAACTAGGCCCTAAGCATTGGTATGAGAGACAAAGTCATGAACAACTGATGCTGAGCACTACTAGTAGGGGGAGGGAAGAAGGGGAAATAAAGGGCACACAACCACCCCTTGGGTACCAAGGTCACTGCCAGGGGGAGAGAGGGCTCACTAGAAGGCCAAGCCTCACCTTCACACAATTAACTTATATAGCAAATCCTCATACAATACGCCACAGCCCTAGAATAAAAAAAATATAAAACATAAACAAAAGAAACTGAAGGAGACACAAATAAATAGAAAGATACTCTATGTTCCAAAAAAGAATTGTTGTGCTTTCTTAGACATTTAATCTCTTTGTTTCTGTGATAGAGCATTGAGTATTACACACTAAATCCATTCAAGTTGCTCCAAAGTTCATAATTTTGTTCTTCTTTATGGTTGTGCAATATTATCATCAATAAAAGTCCTTCTTTACCCAAAATAACTTCCCTTGCTCTGAAGTCTTCTCTGTCAAAAATTAATATTGTTATTCCAGCTTTCTTGTAATTATTGTTACTAGTACATATTTCTCCATGCATTTACTTATAGTTGGATTAGTATCTGTCATATTTGTTACTATTTTCTATTTTTCACCCTTGACATTTGTACCTATTTTTTTTTCACTTTTTAAAATGTCTTTGGTGGTTTGGAGGTTTTAATTGAGCATTTTATATGCTTTCACTTTCACTTTCTTTTGAGCATTTCATAATTAAAAAAAATTTATTGGTTTCCCTGTGTTTGCAATATATATCTGTAACTAATCCAAGCCCATTTTCAAATAACATTATACCTCTACATAAATAATGCATATATCTTATAGCAGCAAGGTAATCCTAATTCCAACCTTTTGTCTCTTGTGTAATTGCCATCATTCATTTCACTAGTATATCATGCATTTTTCTTCTCTCTGAAGAACTTCTTTTGACATTTATTGCAAGGCAAGACTACTGACAATAAATTGCCTCAATTTTTGTTTGAGAAAGTTTTTATTTCTCCTTTATTTCTGAAGGATAATTTCATGGGGTGCAGATATCTAGATTTGTGAGGATTTTTTTTCTCTCAATACTTTATTTTTGTTTTGTTTTGTTTTGTTTTTTTTGAGTTGGAGTCTCACTCTGTCACCCAGATTGGAGTGCAGTGGCCACTCCCGGTCACTGCAGCCTTGACCCGCTGGGCTCCGGCGATCCTTCCGCCTCAACCTTCCAAGTAGCGGGAATTACAGGCATGCGCTACCACGCCCAGTTGATTTTTTGATTTATTGTAGAGATGAGGTCTCGCTGCCCAGGCAGTTCTCGAACCCGTGGGCTCAGGCAATCCACGCATCTCAGCCTCCCAAAGGTGCGAGATTACAGGCTGAGCCACCAAGCCCGGCTTCTCTCAATACTTTAAATATTTCAGTCTACTATTTTCTTGCTTTCATGGTTTTTGAGAAGTTGGATGTCATTCTTTGTTCTTTTATATGTAAAGAGGTTTTTCTTCTGACTCCTTTCTATGAATTTTAATCTTTACTTTTCTGTAGTTTGAAAATAATATCCATAGGTATAATTTTGGCAGGACATTTTTTCTTCTCGGTGTTCTCTGAGCTTCCTGGATTTGTGACATTAATGTGGTAAAATTCTCAGTCATTGTTGTTTCACATATCATTGTGTTCCTTTTCTTTTCCCCCCCTCTGGTATTTACATTTCACATATGTTCCACCTTTTGTAGCTGTTCCACAGTTTTGGATTCTCTTTTGTAGCTTTTTCTAGTCTTCGTTCTCTTTGCTTTTCGGTTTTGGAGGTTTTGTGTTGATATAATTTAGACGCAGAGATTCTTTCACCAGCCATAATCAGTGAATTATAAGCCCATCAAAGGTGTTTTTTATTTGTTATAGTATTTTTGATATCTAGTGTTAATTTTTAGTTCTTTCCTAGGATTTCCATCTCTCTGCTTACGTTGCCCATATATGTTCTTGCATGTTGCCTGCTTTTTTATTATAGTGTCTTTAGCATATTAATCATATTTAAACAAAAATTCTGGTCTGATAATTCCAATATCCCTGCCATGTCTGGTTCTGATGCTTGTTCTGTCTTTTCAAACTGTGTTCTTTGCCATTTAGTATATGTTCTGCAATGTTTTCTTGATAGTCAGAAGTGATGTATCAGGTACAAGAAACTGCTGTAAATAGGTCTTTAGTAATGTGATAAGGAGTGTAGAGAGGGGAACTGTTTTATGTTTTTAAGATTAGGTATCGATCTTTTAGTGAGCCTATGCCTCTGGACTGTGTACTTCACAAGTACTTCTCAGTTGTTTGTTTGTTTTCCTTCCTTAGGTGGCACAGAAAGGCAAGAGGAGCCTATATTTGGGTATTCCCCTGCTCCTAGGTCAGGTAGGCTCTGATAATAACCTAGCAGAATAGGCTCTGGGTAAGCTGGTTTTCCTAAGAGCAGGACTTTAAAAGAATAACAGAGTGGTCTGGCAGATTTCAGAATGGTTTCTTTTCCTCTTCCCTTTTCAGAAGCACACGGAGATTCTTCAGTATTGTAGGAACCTGGTCAAGTTCCTGAGGAAAAGCTCACAATATTATGGGTCCCTTATCCCCCATGACTGGGTCTGCCTAAAAAATTTTAACTCTCAGCCGGACTTGGTGGCTCAGCCTGTAATCCCACGCCTTTGGGAGGCTGAGGTGAGTGGATTGCCTGAACCCGCGGGTTTGAGACCTGCCAGGGCAAATTGGCAAGACCTCATCTCTACAATAAACCAAAAATGATCCGGGTGTGGTAGCGCGCACCTGTAATTCTGGCTACTAGGAAGGCTGAGGCGGAATCGCCGGAGCCCAGCGGTTCGAGGCTGCGGTGGCTGGGAGCGGCCAGTGCACTCCAGTCTGGGCAACGGAGTGAAACTCCAACTCAAAAAAAAAAAAAAAAATTAACGCTCTAAGTTGCCCACATTGAGCCTCTTACAATTTATCAATTACATTTCACACATACTCTAGCATTGGTTCCCACAGAGGTTTCTTGTGGTGAGCCTCCTCTCCAGTAAGCCATGACACTCTGTATTCAACTGTCTGCCTCTCCAATCTTGGAGGTAGCAGTTTGCCTTGTGTTCTCCCTTCACTTATGGATTCAAGTCGAGCTGTTGATTTTTCTGTCTTTTCAACATATTACCTGTTGTTAACATAGGGTGGGAAACTTCCAAGCTCTTTATATGTAGAACTAGAAACTGGAAGTCCTTCTATGTATTTTTTAAAACTATATTTAATACCATGCATAGCAGGTATTAAATACATGCATTTTTGATCAATGCTACCACAAAGTCACGTTGTTATGTGCCACTTTATGCTTGAAAGGGTACAAGAGCTTTATGAGGCCTTCGCAGATGTCTCAAGGCAAGCCTAATGTGCCAACTCATTCCAGGAGCTGAGACATTAGTTTTACGTTGAGTTGAAAATGAAGAAGAGGAGTGTAGCACCAGGAATTATGCAGAATCAAACTCTTCAAACATAGAATTTTGAATCCTGTGACAAGCTACAGTTTATTTTACATGTTTTAAGAATTATTATTAGAAAGACTGTATGTTTTCCAGTAGGACATTAATGATCAAAATAGATGATAAATTCCTTTGTTGACTCTGTTTATATTTGGTCCTAGCGCATACAGTTCAGTCATTTAGACATAAAGAGTTAATTAACATATCAATCCAAGACCACATGATTCAGAAATGCCATAATTTTAAAAAGAGCACTTTAGCATAAATTGTTACTTGGGAGACCATATGCTCTTAGCAGCCAGCATGCACAGAAAATAAAGAGAAAATTATGAATAGTGTGACAGGTTGGAAGCAAAAGACAATGGTCTTATTCCTTTAAATTCTTCGTTTTAAAGTATGGCAGTGTCTTTCATTGTTTGTTCTTTTGCATTCTCAAAAAAGCAAAGAAACCCACATACAAGGTATGATCAGAAAACACCTCAATGCCCAAGAAGAGTTGTACTCTGATTATTTCGTCTTTTTTTATTGTATTTTTTCTAGTGTGGGCAAATATAAAGCAAATTCAACAACTTTCATCTAATAGGCATTTATTTTTTTTCTCCAGAAAGAAATGGATATGAATAGGGTAATTTCAAAGAAACCCGACAGAAACGAACAAAGTACTATCTCCTTTCCACACTTAAGAGGGCATATAGAACACAATTAGACAGATTATCATTTACCTGAGATAGTGATGCGGATTTTTCAGGTCAGCCTGGGCTTCAAGAGTGTCAGCTCAATGGGTCGGCCAGTCAAGACCCAGAGAGGGTCGTTGAGGGCCTGGCAAGCCTAGCCCCCAGAGTTTTGGCTCTAATGGGCTAGCAAGCCAAGCCCTGAGAGTGTTGCTTGTTCGGTGGGCTGGCTAACTCCCTGGGTGTCTCAGTTTTAGAGTTTCGCCTTCTTCCGGCACTCTCCTGGTTCAGCCGTCTCCTTCAGCTGACAAGCCAGCCTCTGGGGTGCATGACTCCAGCGCCAATGATCTTCTGCAGCTCTTTAGGTCTCAGCTCTTCAGGGTCGAGGTTTTGGTCTCATGTCCAGGAAGAATGAGGGACAGGACCGCCAGGAAAGTGAGAAAGCAGGATTTATTGAGAGGACAGAGAAGCTCCCACAGTGAAAGGGTAGCCTAAAGGGTCGTCCGTTCAGGGCCAAAAACCTAGTCCATTAATGCCCTAAGTTCAAGCTGATTGACTAGCACTAGGCAGGAGGTAGGGGCCTAATGGTGAGCTGATTGGTTGTTTTTCCACCCCAGCAGTGAATACCGAAGCTCTAGCTTGAGAGACTCACAGGGAGCTTGTTTACCAATGCTGAGCCTGATAGGCCTGTCAGGAATTCACTACATTGTTACCAGAGGACCCTCCTGTCTGTCTGCCTAACCTTTTTCCAGCTATTTCCTGTCTCAATAGCAATCCCTAGCTATGCAATCAGGTGAAATTCATAGAATTCTAACATTATCATATTACATGGTTGACTTATTACATAGTGATCATTTCTCCACTGAAAGCTAATATGTCTATATATAAAAATAGTACTGCCCTGTGGCCTAAAAATAACTGGTGATGTACAGAATCATTACAGGTTTCTTATCAATGGGATATATACCAGTTAGTTTTGCATGTTAGCTTTCTTCAAAGACATTTACATACATATCATTTGATTTAGAAAAGCTTGGGTCTCATTAGATTTAAAATATCTTGAGAGTAAGTCACTTTGAAGAAGACTTTATGAGTAAGATACCATTCCAAAGGTAAACTTTGACTCAAGCATAACTCATTTTCTCCATGCCTGTTCCGTTGAAGGAAAAACAGCTGAAAAAAATACAGAAAATGGGGTGCATTCGTTCCAGTATAAAATCATGATTTCCAAGTTTAAATGAACACTTGTCACTGCACAGTAATTACAATGTTTGTCTTCATGCAATTCACCCTTCCTATTAATTATTTAATTCTCACTTTCTGCTATGTAAGTTTCACAAAACTTAAATTTTCTTCTAATATTTATTTTTTCCCACTTCTAGTTATAAAAACATACATCTATAGCCTTTGCATCCCTCTTCCTTCTTATTCAATGAAGTTCTTCGGTCTTTATTTAAGGTCAATGCTATATAAGAAATCCTGTTGCTTCCAGAGGTCTTCACAGAATTCTTGTTATCAATCACTCTTACTCTTTCGTGTATAAAGTTTCCCCCTCAATGGGATCCATTCCATCAGTTAAAAACATTTTTTTTAAAATAAACTCTCCTTTAATTAATCCCATTCCTCTATCTGTGATTGAGTACACATATTCTCACTTCTCATGGGAAAAATTTTTCTGAGGTGGACCCTATAGTGGATGTGACTCTGTGTTTATCTGTATGTGTGTTTAGAAGATTGTGAGCTACTTTCTCCAAATTTTAGTCATGTTTGATAAATCCCTGAGACTGTTTCTCAGTACAACTATTAGATGCAATAAATTATAAAATTAATACACATACTTAGATGCAATAAGTTATAAAGTTTATGATGTGAGTTCTAATACCATGTTTCAAGTCTCCCTCTACATCTGTGGCTTATAGAACTGCCTCAGTCCTGAGATTGAAGTTCTTCCTGTCCCCCTCCCCCTTTTTTTAAATTGTGGGGTACAATTCAGAGTTAGGTATACAAATATTCATTGTGCAGGTACCCTTGTTGATGAGGTATGAACCCCTTCCCCAGGCAGAATTCAACTACTGTCAATCTGTCAATCTCACCTCCCTGCTCCCCTCTCCCCCATCCCCCCGCAGTTTCCCACTACTGTCAATCCTTTTCTTTTTTCTTTTTTTGAGTTGGAGTCTCACTCTGTCGCCCAGACTGGAGTGCAGTGGCCGCTCCTGGCCACCGCAGCCTCGACCTGCTGGGCTCCAGCGATCCTTCCACCTCAGCCTTCCCAGTAGCCGGAATTACAGGCATGCGCTACCACGCCCGGATGATTTTTTGATTTATTGTAGAGATAAGGTCTCGAACCCACGGGCTCAGGCAATCCACTCACCTCAGCCTCCCAAAGGCGCAGGATTACAGGCTGCCACCGAGCCCGGTGTCAATCCTTTTCTTATAGTGTTATGGTAGTTGTTCAAAGTCTACTTATGAGTGAGAATATGTGATACTCAGATCTTTGTTTCTGTGAAAGATCACTCAGTATTATAGACTTAAATAACCTATGTCACTTTTTTCCCATCAGGTTTATCTGTGCTAGAATATTCACTTATTGCTACAGGATTTGGTATTGAGTCATTCATCTAATCAGCATTTATTGAATATCTATTTTGCAATACATCTTGTTCTTAACTCAGCAGATACAGTAGTGAGCCAGGGTGCTTCAAAAGACTTATGATCTCATGGAGGGAGCAAGTTACAAACAAAAAACCAAATAATTACATAACAACACTTTAGTTTGTAGGGCTTTGGTTTTTTTTTCTTATTCAGCTTTAAATGTTTACATAGTGCTATAGTTTTGAATTTTTAGCCTGTGAATCTTGTATTCTCTGGAAGCTGGGAAAATGAAGGTGAAAAGAATCGTTTTATGTTAAAAGATCAAACAAAAAAATCTTTAATTGCATGAAATCATGACTTTTACTGGCTCATATCATTAAACTTTCATCAGTCACAGTGACCTGGAATAATACTGAATAATGGCATCATTCATGTTTTTAAATGGGTTACATTGGATAACTGACAATAGAGGAAACAAATGCAAAGGTTTTTCTAAAAGATAGTCAGACCTGACTGCCTCTAAAATATTTAGGTAGATAACCCTAAGAAAGGAAAGGGACATAGCACCCCTTGACTTATAAAACACTCCTTTGTCTAAGCTAATTTCTTCTGTTCCTGAAGTTGGGATGGTGTAGTGGCTCTGTATTCCCTTTTTAATATGAAAGTAATATTTTGTAGTTTTGTAGTCAAAGAAGGTGGTTGTGTTCACTTTTCATCTCAAGTGAGCCCTCAAATAGATTAAAATAATAACATCAGTTAGATCTAACATGAATTCTTTAAAATTTCTCCATGTTTTCCACCACTGATGGAGATCTGGCTTTACGGGAAAGGCTAAATTAGCCACTGAACAAGCCGAATTCTTAATCATGACTGTCGGGGGCCAGCCCCGACCAAGGGTAGGGTTAGGACCCGCTCCAGAGAATCCGGATGGAGAGAAGAAACGACTCTGTGGCCATTCTTCTGGGAACAGTCTGATCAGGACTGAAGCCAAATTTTATTCGGACTCCTTCCAACTTATATACCATTTTTCATACCCTCCAGCAGTGTGATAATCACTTGCTGGGGGCGTACAAACTCCATGATGTATATTGCGCTTTACAAACTATGCATCACAAGACCATCACGAGACTTGCAAGCTCCAGGCAGACAGTTCAAACTCCATGATGCCTGACGTGCTTCACAAATTTCACATCAAGGTCACAGGTGCACAGTTTCAATACGGTTCATTTAAAAGTGTCTTCCATAGTGTTCAACAAATCATTCATATTATACTCTTTGTTCTAAACCCTGATTAATACAAAAACTTTCTTAGTTAACTCTAGGTTCAATCCAAGTTCATTGACTCCTAATATTTTTTAACGATTGATATTATCAACTTAACACTATACTATAATCTATAAGTTTACTTAAATGACTTAATTTCTATTTATTCCATTAACCTATTACGATTCAACATAGTGGCCTGTAATTCTATAACAATTAATTCAAAACTTATTCCTTACCATGACTTATATGAGTTTCATGATCTAGTGTTTGGACTTTAATACTATGCTATATCTCATTAAGCTAATACCTTATCATTAAATCTTATAATTAGCATTGACGTATGATTTTAAAATCATAACACTATAATTCTCATTCTATTCTAATAAAACTACGACTTTAACCCAAAACTTAAATCCTTTCTCCTAGTATATTAATACATGGCTATGTGTAAAATTTCCTATTGTCATATTAGAAACAAAAACAACACCATTGGGAAAGTTTCGGTATACTAATCAAAGGATCTTAAAATTGGCCTACAGGAACAGGAACTAAAGTCATAATCTGAGAAAAGGAAACTTAAAAAGCTTAAACAAAACCTAAAAGTTTTCTATGAATGCTTATTACTGTTTAAATCTTTCCGATGGAAATTGTATCGTCTTAAATGAATGTTTTATCCAAACAAGTCTATTCTAAAAATCAAATAGTATTTGTCACACTCTTGGATAATGGACTATGCAGTTACTATGGCAATGGCCACGGGCTGAAGCAAACAGAGTTTCGGCATGTAACGAAACTAGAAAAACGTCCTGCCTGGCTAAAGGCAGGGCAATAAAACTATTATGATAATTTAGTTTCTAATCTTAATTCTAGGAGAAACTGCCTTTGGGAACAAGAGCTGACTCACCAGTCTACCAGGAAATAGAAGTTAAAAAATATCTAGAAAGAAGTAAGACTTAGAAGGGAAAAGGTCATTCTGCTGTATAACCTTTCATCAGGTGTATAAAGATTTTACTTATAAGTTTTACTGCCATGTATGCACACTGGTCACTAATCACACGCCAATATTATAGGTATAACTGATATCCTATGTCAGAGGCGATCTTCCAGATGGGCCTTTACAGGCCTCAGCCATGTAGCTATAGATGTTGGCTCCCAACACAGGAGTAACTCAGAATACTGACACTAAGATTAGTCAGAAATATGCAATTAGCTAAACATAGAAGTTGGGAATATACAAAAAAAAAATCTTAGTTTTGAAATTTGATTAACTACCCTATTTTGACTATCAAAAGCAGATGCCATATAAGATTTCATTTGCAACTCAGTTTTCTAAGGTTTTACTAAAAGTGTTTATAACCTCTAACAGTATACCTGTAAGCCTACTATGTTAATTCAATGAACATATGCTTGGTATTTAAAACAGAGCTAGAAGTTTTATTAGTGTTTCAGTCACTTCCAAAAGAGGGAGGTTGGATTAGTGATCAGGAAGCCATGACCATTAGCTACCTGGTAAAATTCCTTAGAATTATTGGCTCAAAAGAATGAGAATTTCAGAACATAATATAGTAAAATATATTTCCATATACATACAAATAATTGTAATACAGTTAACATTTCCATTGTTTGAAAATATGTCTTCATTAACTCTAATGCTTTCTAACATTATATTGTCTGACAAATATAGCTTTTGAATTGCCTAGATTCAAAGAGAGGAAAAAGAGCTCTCAAATTTGTTCATGGCATAATAGCTATCAAAATATTCACAGTGTGCTTATGAATATTATGACCTCAAACTCATTTATTTGTGCAATTCCTAAGCCAGAATCTCAGCTAAATGTGTGAAATCATTTGACTATATCTGAGTTTCATGCACTGATGCTTACATTCTTTTATAGTACTAGAAAGGTTTTGAAAAATGGAAATGATTAATAAAGCTAGTTATGTCTAAATTAAATATGGTTTATTGCTCTGTAATGTGTATATCCATGCTGTCTTGAAACAAAGAGCAAGCTCAAAAAATGTGTCTTGAATCAGATCAAACCATTTCATAGCTGAATTAGCAATTTCCCACTTCTAAATGTATATAGCTATTATGTCCAAGATGTTTTCTTTCTGGAGTTCCAAAGCAATATTTTGCACAATCCCTGGGAGTTTAAGTCAGGGATAGCACAATAGCATTTCATCGAGGCAGCAAACAATCAGAGTAGTTATAATCAGCGCTAACAGCCCTCTTGAGTTTAAAATGTCCCCAATATGTTGTTTTGGTTATTGTCATTTTAAACTTGAGCTGAAACTTTATGATCATATATTCATAAATGGGCATGCTTCTTGTGAACCACATTTCTGGTGAGTGGAGAGAAAAAAGAGAAGAAAGGAGATGGAAAAAATAATTAAGGAGAAAAGAAACAAATGAGTATCTCTCTTTTTAAAACTGTGTGAACACACAAGCTCACATAAATACACACACTCATGCATACACATCACAAGTACATTGATTTATTTCACATTTTTTAATGATATAATATTTGCAGTATTGAAAAAAATCAAAAAATAAAAAGCATGATTCGCAGCAAATACTTTTATTTACTCTTTGTTGTTGTTGTTGTTGTTTTTGAGTCGGAGTCTCATTCTGTCGCCCAGACTGGAGTGCAGTGGCCGCTCCCGGCCACCGCAGCCTCGACCTGCTGGGTTCCGGCAATCCTTCTGCCTCAGCCTTTCGAGTAGCCAGAATTACAGGCGCGCACTACCACGCCCGGCTGATTTTTTGATTTATTGTAGAGATGAGGTCTTACTCTTTTGAATTCATCTTACTGCTCTGTACTTCCTTAACCCACCACGTTTTCTCCACTCCACCAAGTGAACTGCTCAATTCATTGGAGAAAGTTACTTCACAACCCCAAATTTGTTGAGCACTCTCTCTACACCCTAACAGTTTTGTTCCTATAATAGAAACCTCTTAAAATGTGACAGAAAGGCTCATCATATTATGCATAATTTCTTAGTCAGTCAGATATTTAAATTAGAAGAGAAAATATGAGTTGTTTTGCATTATGCAAACCTACCCTTGTCAAATGATACCACACTATAGTACAAAGGAATATCACTTATAATAGTGTCAATATTTTGAGAATGACCTGTATCAAGCATTTTACTAATAACCACCACTGCTCTGTTAAAAAAGTTTTACTATTTGCATTTTGCTTATTTATTAATTTTTATTAGGGAGAAATGGGGTTCAAGTGAGTGTTAACTATATTAGTAGGCAGCACGCAGGTGAAGTTTGGGCTTCTAATTGGCCATCACTCCCCCCCAGCAGTGAATCAGGTACTTTTTATGTTGTTACCTGCCCACATACTCCTCCCTTCCAACCAACCCTAGAAGTGCCCAGTGACTGCCAATCCCCTTTTGTGCTAATGTGACTAGTGTTCAGGGGCCACTTATGAGTGAGAACATATGGTATTCTGTTCTTTGTTTCTGGGATAGTTCACTTAGTGTGATGGCCTCCAACTCTGTCCAATTTGCTGCAAAGTCCATGATTGGGTTCTTCTTTATGACTGCACAATACTTTATTGTGTGTATGTGCCTTTATCTAGTCCACTTTTGCTGGACAGAAGGATTGGGTTTTTTTTTGTTGCTATTGTGAAAGGTGCAGCAACAAACATGGGTGTGCAGATGTCTTTTTCTTAGGACAACTTATGTACCTCTGGTTATATTCACAGCAGAGGTATTCTGTATCATATGGAAGATCAATTTTTAGTTCTATTAGGAATCTCCACACTGTTTTCATAGAAGTTGAACTAACCTGCACTCCCACCAACAGTGTAGAAGCGTTCTTTTCTCCAAACCTGCACCAGCATCTGTTGTTTTCAGACTTATTAGTGATAGCTATACTTACTGAAATTAAGTATATCATTGCAGTTTTGATTTGCATTTCTCTGATGATTAGTGAGGCTGAGCAGTTTTTTATGTGTCTATTGGCTGCTTGTATGCCATCTCTTGAGAAGTGTCTGTTCATGACCTTTGTCCACTTACGGGGTGTGTGTGTGTGTGTGTGTGTGTGTGTGTGTGTGTGTGTGTGTGTGTGTTTTCCTTTCACTTTGTTTGAGTTCCTTGTAGATTCTGGATGTTAGGTTTTTATCAGATGCACAATTTGCAAATAATTTTTTCCATTCTGGGGTTGTCTCTTTAACTTCTTGATGGCTCCTTTTGCTTTACAAAAAGTTTTTAGTTTGATGAGGTTCCATTTGTCTATTTTAGCTTTTATGGCATTCTCTTTTGGGGACTTGGTCAAGAATTTTTTGCCTACTATGATGTGCATCAGGATCTCTCCTATGTTGTCTCTAGGATTCTTATAGTTTGAGGTTTTATGTTTAGGTCTTTGATCCATTTTGAGTTGATTTTTTTTCTTATATGGTGATAGGTAGGAGTTTCATTCTTCTGCATGTTGTTAGCCAGTTTTCCCAGCACCATTTGCTAAATATGGTCTCCTTTTCCCAATGATTGTTATTAGCGGCTTTGTCAAAGACAAGTTGGTTGAGAGATCATGTTTTTACTTCTGCAGTCTCTGTTCTATTTTATTGGTCTATGTGCCTATTTCTGTACAAATACTAGAACATTTTGGTTACTGTAGCCTTGTAATAAAGTATAAAGTCTGGAAGTATAACACCTCCCACTTTGTTACTTTTGCTGAGAATTATTTTGGCTATTCATGCTTTTTTTTGTTTCCATATGAATTTCTGTATTGTCATTTCCAGATCTGTGAAAAATGATGTTGGTGATTTGATGGGCACTACATTGAATCTGTAAAGTGCCTAGGGTAGGATGGACATCTTGACAATATTCATTCTTCCACACCAGAACATGGAATGTTTTTCCATTTGTTTGTGCCATCCTTGATATCTTTGAGCAACATTTTGTAGTTCTCATAAAGGTCTTTTTCTCCTGTGGTTAGGTGGATGCCAAAGTATTTCATTTTTTTCTGACTACTGTGAACGGGACTGTACTTTTTATTTGGTTCTCCATCTGCTTATTGCTGGTGTATAGGGATGCAGCTGTCTTCTGCACAATGATTTTGTATCCCAGGACTTTACTAAAGTCATTTATCAATATGAGGAAGCTTTGAACAGACTCCCTAGGGTTTTCAACATATAGAATTATATCATCTGCAAAGTGGAAAGAGAAAAAAGGAAGCTTAACTTCCTCTTTTCCTATTGGAGACCACCAGCCTGATTACTCAGTCTAGGACTTGCAGCACTATATTGAACAGGACAGGGAAAAGTGGACATCCTTTTCTTGGTTTTGTTCTTAGGGGGAATACTTCCAGCCTCTGCCCACTGAGCAAAATGTCAGCTGTGAGTTTATCGTACACAGCTCTTATTGTTTTAAGAAATGTTATTTCTATGCCTAGGTGCTCAAGAGTTTTTAATCAAGAATGAATGCTGGCTTCTGTTGAATGATTTTCTGTTTCTAATGATATAATCATGTGGGTTCTTGATTTTGCATCTGTTAATGTACTGAATTATGTTTATGATCTTGCAAATGTTGAACCAACCCTGCATCCCAGGAAAGAAGCCTACCTGATCATGAATGATCCTTGGGATGTGTTGTTTGATCTGATTTGCTAGAATCTTGTTGAGAATTTTTGCATCTATGCTTAACAAGGAGATTGACCTATAATTATCTTCTCTTGTTGGTGCTCTGCCAGGTTTTGGTATCAGTATGGTGTTAGCGTCATAAAATGAATTGAAAAGAATTCCATTGTTCTGAATTGCCTACAATGCTTTCAGTAAGATTGGTATCAGCTCCTCCTTATATGTCTTTTAGAATTCAGCTGGGAAGTCATGTGATCTGGGGCTTTTTTTGGTAGGAAGATATCGCATAACTGAGTCGATTTTCTGGATTGATATGGATTGACTTTTAAATCCTGTTTATTTCCACCTTGGGGGATGGTGTGATGTCAGAAATTCCTCCATTTCCTTTAGATTGTCTAGTTTATTTTCATATAGGTGTTCATAGTAATCTCTGATAATCTTTAGAATATTTTCAGGGTCAGTTGTAACTTCACCTTTTTGGCATCTAATTGTGTTTATTTGGATTTTCTTCCTCTTTTTTTAAAAGTCAATATGGCCGAGGGTAGTCAATCTTATGGATCCTTTAAAAAAAACAATCTTTAGCCGGGCTCGGTGGCTCAGCCTGTAATCCCGTGCCTTTGGGAGGCTGAGGTGAGTGGATTGCCTGAGCCCGCGGGTTCGAGAACCGCCTGGGCAGTGAGACCTCATCTCTACAATAAATCAAAAAATCAGCCGGGCGTGGTAGCGCATGCCTGTAATTCCAGCTACTTGGAAGGCTGAGGCGGAAGGATCACCGGAGCCCAGCAGGTCGAGGCTGCGGTGGCCGGGAGCGGCCACTGCACTCCAGTCTGGGCAACAGAGTGAGACTCCAACTCAAAAAAAAAAAACAATCTTTGAACTTCACAGCAACTTGGATGGATTTACAGTCTGTAATACTCGGTGATCTATCACAGAAACAAAGAGCTGAGTACCACATGTTCTCACTCATAAGCAGACCCTAAAAAATTATCATAATACTATTAAAAAGGAATTGGCAGTAATGGAAAATTGCCAAAGGGGGCGCATACTTCATCAATAAGCATACCTAATGCCAAACCAGGAGAAGTGGAGACCAAAGTGATGCCCAAACGTTACCTGTACAATGACCATTTGTATACCTAACCCTGAATTGTACCCCACTTCTTTAAAATTAAAAAAAAATTTAAAACACCAACTTTTTTTTCTTGTTAATCCTTTCTATAATACTTTTGTCTTCCATATCCTACGGTTGTGATTTTATCTTAGTGATCTGGATTTTCCACTGAAAATAAGATTTATATGATTTATAAAATAAGATTTATATGATCTTGCCTTTCCAGTTTCCTTAAGGGTGACATTAGGCTGTTTAGTTGTGATGTTTCTATTTTCTTGATGTGTGTATGCAGTGTTATGAATTTTCCTGTTAATACTGATTTCATGGCATCCCAGATATTCTGATGTGTCATTGTTTTCATTTGCTTCCAGTAATGTTTTAACTTATATCTTAATTTTCATGTTGACCCAGGAGTCATTCAGCAGCATATTGTTTATTGTCCATGTCTTTGTAAGTATAAGAGGAGTTTTGCTGGTGATGACATTTATTTTTATTCCACTGTGATCTGAGAAGATGCATGGTATTATTTTGATCTTTCAAAATTTGTTCACACTTGATTTATGTTTAAGAATGTGATTGATCTTATAGTATGTGCCATGTGCTGATGTGTACAATGTGTACTCTGTAGATGTTGGATGGAGTGTTCTGTAGATGTCTATTAAATATATTTGATCAAGCATTGAATTAATGTTCCAGACCTCCTTGTTTTTGTTTGTTTGTTTGTTTTTTCCCTTCAATGATCTATCTAAAGTTATTAGTGGAGTATTTAGGTCTCCAAGTATGATTGAGTAGAGTCAATGTCCTCTCTTAGTTTACTTAGTAGTTGTTTTATAAAACTTGATGCTCTTAGCCGGGCTCAGTGGCTCAGCCTGTAATCCCACGCGTTTGGGAGGCTGAGGTGAGTGGATTGCCTGAGCCCGCGGGTTCGAGACCCGCCTGGGCAGCGAGACCTCATCTCTACAATAAATAAAAAAATCAGCCGGGCGTGGTAGCGCATGCCTGTAATTCCGGCTACTCGGAAGGCTGAGGCGGAAGGATCACCGGAGCCCAGCAGGTCGAGGCTGCGGTGGCCAGGAGCGGCCACTGCACTCCAGTCTGGGTGACAGAGTGAGACTCCAACTCAAAAAAAAAAAAAAAAAACTTGATGCTCTTGTGTTGGGCACATATATATTTAAGATGAATATTTCTTGCTGGTGGATTGAGCCTTTTATCACCATGTAGTGTTCTTTGGAGTCCTTTTAAACTTTTTATGGTTTGAACTCTGCTTTCTTTGATATCAAAATAGCTATACTTGCTCTCTTCTGTTCTCTCTATTTGCCTGAAAGACCATTTTCCAGTCTTTAACTCTGAACCAGTGGGTTTCCTTTTGCAGTGAGATGAGGTTCATGGAGGCAGCAGAATGTTGGGTCATGCTTCATATCTAGTTTGCCACTCTATATTTCTTCAGTGGCACATTAAGTTCATTCATGTTCAAATAAATTACTGAAATGTGAGAGTTTATCCCTATCATGGTACTCTTACGGATTTGCTTTGCTTCCTTTTTAATACATATATGTATATATTTCATTTTTACGAGTGCTCTGTATGCTCTGTTAATTCTATGCTTGCATATACTTTTGTGATGAGTATAGTTGGTTTTGGTTTTTGGTTTTTTTTTTCTTTCTGTGTTTAACAACTTCTTAAGCATCTCCCGAAAGGCAGATCCGGAGGTGGCATATTCTCTTGGGATTTAATATTTAGGAAGGATTTTAATTCTCAATCACTGATGAAGCTCAGTTTGGCAGGGTAGGAAATGCTTGGCTGGAAATGTATATCTTTAGGAACATTAAAAATTGGACTACAGTTCACCTTGGCTTATAATGTTTCTGCAGAAAAGTCTGGAGTGATTCAGATGGGTCTTTCCTAGTAGGTGGTTTGACCCTTCTCTCTTGCTGCCTTTAGGAATTTTTCTTTCATGCTTACTTTATGGAGGCAGAGTACCATATATCACGGGGGTGGTTTTCACATGTGATACCTTGTGGGATTTCTCTGAACCCCTTGGGTTTGAATGGTCGCCTCTCTATTGAGATATGAGAAGTTTTCTTGGATGTTGTTATGACATGTCTCTTCCATGGTGTTCTCAGTTTACCTTGCTGCTTCAGGAATACCAGTCAGGCATAGATTTGGCTTCATGACACTGTCTCATATCTCTCAGAGGCTTTGCTCCTTGTTTTTGAGTTTTGTCCTATGTTTTTGACAAACTGGGTCAGATCCACATTTTGGTCATCAAGTTATTAGATTCTTTCCTTGGCCTAATTAATCCTGCTCTCTATGTTTGTTATTGTGTTTTTAATTTTCAGAATGAAATTCTTTATTTTCATTATTTCATAATGGGCCTTTCTGAAATTGGCCAACTACATTTTTACTTCCTGTACAAGTTTGGTGAGTTTTACTTCTAGTTTCTCTTGGTGCTCTTTGTTCATTTTAACCATCTAATATCTGATTTATCTGCCTGTCATCTGGGGCAGATCGTACTGGAGGGTTTCCATTGTTTGTGCTCTGATAGCTACTTTTTTCCAGTGCTGTCTCTTTAGAACTCTGAGGGTCGCCTATATTTTTTTGTTAACTTTTCCTCATTTGTGACATGCCTCTCTCCCCTCACTGTAATTCCTCTTTAGTTTTGTTGCTCTGACATTAGTCAATGACCCTCTAACCGAGGGCTCTTTCTGGCATTCAATGTAGATCACTCAGTGAGAGAGAGAGAGGAGGGCATTCACATCTGTTCCTTGTTCCACCCTGTGACAGGCCTCTCTGCTACAGATTTTCTTTCTCACTATTAAACTAGTAGGGTTGGTTTCTAGGCCCTGTTGAAAGTACTCTGTGAGCCGGGCTCGGTGGCTGAGCCTGTAATCCCGTGCCTTTGGGAGACTGAGGTGAGTGGATTGCCTGAGCCCGTGGGTTCGAGACCCGCCTGGGCAGCGAGACCTCATCTCTACAATAAATCAAAAAATCAGCCGGGCATGGTAACACATGCCTGTAATTCCGGCTACTTGGAAGGCTGAGGCAAAAGGATCGCTGGAGCCCAACAGGTCGAGACTGCAGTGGCCGGAAGCGGCCACTGCACTCCAGTCTGGGTAACAGAGTGAGACTCCAACTCAAAAGAAAAAAAAAGAAAGTACTCTGTGGAGAGTAGGTTGGGGTGTGGCCCTTGTCTTGCCATCTGTGGCCCAGAAGGCTTTCCACTCCGAAAGCCTTGAGAGTTCATTTCTTCTCTGTTCAAGTCTACACTCATCTCTTGAAAAAACAGCAAGTTATCTGCCAAGGGGTTGGGGATCTGTCCTGCGGGCACATGGGGCTGGGAACTGATTCTTCCTAATCTGGCAGGTGGGCTGGCTGTCAGCTACTGGCCATGGACGCCAGCCCAGTTCAATCAGTAGGCAAGCTTTCCCATCCTGGGAGTTGGCTCCCCAGGCTCCACTGGCAAAAGGCATGCTCTCAGGGCTATCTAACCTAGGTTTTGTTCCCTTGTCCACTTGGGCTCTGTTTCCCACTGCTGTGCCATGATCAGGACTCCTCTCATGTGGGACCAATGACTAATGTGTGACTAGGGGGAAGCATCTTCAAGTGTCTTAGGATCTCTCACTTCTTCTCTTAACTTGGCAGGGATTCAGTTATTGTGTGAGCCTGGCCCATGGCAGGGAATGGGTCTTCCGGGTTCCAGTGTCTGCTATCTCTTTCTAGTCTCTAGTTGTTCGAAGAGACCTTTTCTGGGTGCAGGGTGCTTCACCCATCCAAAACTGTTCAGGATGTCTTCCTCTATCATCAGCTGAGTCCCTACTCTCTGCCTTGCTTCGCTAGAGAGGCACTGGTCTGCCACTCCATGGTGTCCATCTTGAATCCTGTCTCCTATTGTTCACATTTAAAAGACAAAGAAATCAAAATTTAGGCAGTTAGTGACATGATCCAAACCCTAACCCTGATGCCAGGGTAAGAAAGCTGAGATTTGAATTTTATTATATCTTACTCAACAACACTTGACTTTCCCGCTATTGACTGCCCTACATTTTTTATCCATCACTCACTAGATTTTAATTGTCAGGTACATTTATGAGGAAAATAGCTCCAGTACATTTATGAGAGGATAACTGTATTTAGGTAATAAAACATATAAATTCAATACATAACATTTGACTGTGTATAAAATATAAAGAGTATATGTATGTCTTAATTGTCTAGGTTCAATGTATGTCCTAATTGTCTAGGTTCACTGAAATGAATCCTAATAAAACTCAAGTATGTATATGCTAGAGGCACTTCACACTTCTTCTATCCCTCCAGTTATCAGGTCATTTATAGTTTCCTATAATCAAAGAATAAGAAATTAGATAATTAGCCAGAGACTGGTGTTTGATGCTAAATACTATGAGATTCAGCTTATGACTAATCCTGGTAATATCTCAGAATACAGAAAATACTATTTTTCTCAACAGTCTGCTTACTGTATGTGTTTTAGAGGTCAAGAGTTCTCTTTGTTTTTCCCACTAATATTTTGCTATTTTTTTTAAAAGTCCCAATGACACCTAACATACTAGGTAAAAATTTTGGGGGAAAAAATGCCATTGGGGCAATAAGGCGTTGACAATTCCAGGAACTAAAAAATGTCTAATCAAAGGATATACACATTGACAGTTTTTAAGAGTGCAAACTTCAAGAAACAGACATGCATTTATAGTTAAGTTAAATTTATTTTTTAAATTCTAAAAAATATCCATTTGCATTTGTATTGACATTTGAAAAGATAAACTCAATTTACTGATTCCATTAACTCACAATTTTGCCTGAAATTTCTGGCTCTAACAATAAGGGAAAAGGGAAAAGAAGTTATTTATTAAACTCAACCAAATTCAGTCCTTGTAGCTTGGCATCCATTTTCTGTACTATTTTTTATCTTTTATCTTCTTCATTAAAAAATCACATCTAGCCGGGCTCGGTGGCTCAGCCTGTAATCCCGCGCCTTTGGGAGGCTGAGGTGAGTGGACTGCCTGAGCCCGCGGATTCGAGACCCGCCTGGGCAGCGAGACCTCATCTCTACAATAAATCAAAAACTCAGCCGGGCATGGAAGCACGCGCCTATAATTCCAGCTATTCGGAAGGCTGAGGAGAAAGGATAGCCGGGGCCCAGCAGGTTGAGGCTGCGGTGGCTGGGAGCTTCCACTGCACTCCAGTCTGAGCGACAGAGTGAGACTCCAACTCAAAAAAAAAAAAAAAAAATCACATCTGAGGCACTAATGCTAGCTGTAGAGGATGAGTAAGAAGGGTAGAGAAGCAGATGACAGAAATATCTGTCTTCATTGAAATGAAAGGAAATAAAGGGCCCAATGTTAATTTTAGAGAAATAAGTAATTGGGGCTCATTCCACACTATTCTAACGTTACATGCTCTTACTTTTAGTCAGCATTTATGAGTGTTTACTGTATATAAGATATTCTGCATATATTACCAATAAATTTAAAACAATCTTTATTTTACAGATTAAAAACTAAGAGTGATTATACTAATTGTCCAAGCTCATTCTGCTAATAAACATCAGAATTAGTGTTAAAACCCCAAAATGTCCAGTGTTATCATCACCATAAAACAGTATGTTTCAGGTAGAATGAGCAAATAATTCCTGGGAAAGATACATTTCTTTTCACTTTTGTGGCAAAAACTTATTTTTCCTACTACACTTTGTTTCTGGACTATAGCATACAGATAAGACTCTACCGTGGAAGAAACTTTGGAATCAAAAACAGTATTTTCTCAGTGTACTATGTTAGCTATCACATTTAATGGTGGCTCTAAAGCATTTTTTGGTAGTTATCATCTAGTCCAATCACAGGTTAATTAAAGAAGACAAAGACCAATCTGATCTGCAGCACTTTGGAAGATTTTGTTTGTTCATTAAAGATAAAAGAGTCACAAAGGAGATGACCAAAATGATTGCCAAGTCTGCTCCAAAGATGTACATTTTTTACCAATACTTACATGTCACATGAAACCATCAATACTAAATGTAACATTTTTTTTCCTAGTTTTAAACTTCAATATAGCCCAAATTATTTGATAAAGGGCTGGGAGGAATATCACATGAAATATGCATCAATTGCCTGAGTTAACACTCTATCTTTTATTTGGAAATGCTTCTTAACATCCTCTACCTCTGGATCAATGTTATATTTATATATCTAGTTCAAGACAATGTTATTACTAGAGATCTTGATAATAGGACCCCACTTTCAAAACCAGCATAAGATTATCATTTAAATATTTCAAATTACTTGAATCATTTCTAAAATATAATAGACATAAATTTTCTGCAAAAAATATGCTTATAATTATATAAATACATTTAATGGAAAAAGATCCAAACTAAATTAATATCAATGACATTGCTTAATCTTGGAAAGCTATGACTTCAGATAGATTATTTTTAAATGAGGAGCCTGAAATATTCACCCAATACAAAAGAAAGCCTTACTACTAAGATGAAAATATATATATATGTATATGTGTACATATATTGCTACTCTAAAGAAAGGTGAATGTAATAAAATGGATAAGATTTGGAAAAATTATATGCCAGAGTTTATTCTAATTCCTGTGGATCCATCACTTGAAAATTATTCCCTTCTTCACTTTTTTGGCATCTTCCAACATAGGGGCTACAAAGCAACTATAGTCTGCTTTGTGAATAATAATGATCAAGGAGATGTAGTTTCAAGTCTCTCAGTATAGTCTTATTTAAAAAAAAAAAGATAAAACCTCATGAGAAGAAGATTTTTAGTGTTTCTGACCTGGAATGCAGATGTATTCCTTGAAAAAGAAGCGGCCAACTTGTTTTGCAAAATATGTGCTGTGCACTACTGCACTGCAAAACAATGGAAAATATGCATTTAAAAGGCACGTTTTCTTTTCTTCATCCCACTCTTTTCTCTTTTATATCCTGTCTTGGACCCAGGGACTACACTAGCATACACACGGTAAAGTCATATTGTGTGAAGATGGAGATTGAGTCCAGCTGGCCCATTCACCAGATAACGAGGATATTGCTAAACAGACAGAAATTGGAAGTATTTCCAGTAAAAACCAGAACTAGTGCCCACTCTCACTCCTCTTGTTCAACATAGTGTTAGATGTCCTTGCTAGAGCAATCAGATAAGGGAAGGAAATCAGGAGAATCCAAATAGGAAAAGAGGAAGTTAAGTTATCCCTCTTTCTTTGCTGACGATATACTCCTATGTGTTAAAAATTCAAAAGAGAGCAGGGCTCGGTGGCTCAGCCTGTAATCCCGCGCCTTTGGGAGGCTGAGGTGAGTGGATTGCCTGAGCCCGCGGGTTCGAGACCCGCCTGGGCAGCGAGACCTCATCTCTACAATAAATCAAAAAATCAGCTGGGCGTGGTAGCGCACGCCTGTAATTCCGGCTACTCGGAAGGCTGAGGCGGAAGGATCACCGGAGCCCAGCAGGTCGAGGCTGCGGTGGCCGGGAGCAGCCACTGCACTCCAGTCTGGGCGACAGAGTGAGACTCTAACTAAAAAAAAAAAAATCCAAAAGAATCTGTCAAGAACCTCCTGGCACTGATAAAGGATTTTAGCAAAGTCTCAGGGCACAAAACAAACATAAAAAGAAAGTCACATTTTTTTTTTTAGAGAAAATATAACGACTTTCAGTTTTTATTTATCAATGTCCACATTAAGGGTAAAGAGTAAGAGATGTAGAGAGAAAAACACGAATACCATGGAAAAGGTGAGAGGGAAAGTATTCCTGGTTACTTGTGTTGCATGTCCTTAAAAGTAAGAGTCCATAGAACCATAATAGTGAAGATAGAGAAACAGTAGATTTGGAAATTTATATTTCATATCAAAGGGATTTTTCATAAGATGAAGCACTGAGATTGGATAGTTAGGACTGAAAGACTAACGAGGAAAGCAACTCAATACTTAAATGACTAAATGTAGTTCTTCCTACTCTGGTCTATATTTTTTTTCAATTTTTGTCTATGCTTTTAAAAAAATATTATTATAAATATGTGGGGTACAATTCAGGGTTAGGTATACAAACATTGGTTATGCAGGTACCCTTGTAGATGAGGTGTGCTCCCCCCTCCCCTGACAGTTTCCCACTACTGCCAATCCCTTTCTTATACTATTATAATTGTTCAAGTTCTGTTTATGAGTGAGAACAAATGGTACACTGTTCTTTGTTTCTGTGATAGATCACTGAGTATGATCGAATATAAATCCAACCAAGTTGCTGCAAAGTCCATATGTTTGCCCTTCTTTATGGCTGCTTAATATTTCATTGTGTATATTTACCACATTTTGTTATCCAGTCCTGCTTTGATGGGCAGCATGGTTGGTTCCGTGTTTTTCCTATCGTGAACAGAGTTGCAACAGACATACACGTGCAGGTATCTTTTTTGTAGAATGATTTGAGTTCCTCTGGGTATATTCCCAATAGGGGGATTGCTGGGTCATATGGAAGGTCAATTTTTAGTTATTTCAGAGATTGCCACACTGTCTGTCAAGAAGGTTGCACTAGTTTGCATTCCCACCAGCAGTGTAGAAGTGTTCCTTATTCTCCGCATCCTCACCAGCATCTATTGTTGGTTGTTTTATTAATGATGACTTTTCTTACTGGGGTTAGGTGGTATCTTTTTCATGAGCACTTTTTCATGCGTCAGTTGGCTGCCTGTATATCTTCTTTTTGAGAAGTGTCTATTCATTTCTTTTGCCCACTTTTTAACGGGGCTGTTTGTTTTTTTCTTTTTGGCACATTTAAGTTTCTTGTGGATCCTAGATGTTAGGCCTTTGGCAGATATACAGTTGGCAAATATTTTTTCCCATTCTGTGAACTCATAGTCACATTCTATACACAAACAGCAAACAGGCAGAGAACCAAACAGTAGAGATTCCAGAAACAAAACCTCAATTTATTAATCAACTCATCTTTGACAAAACCTCCACCAATAACCACTGGGAAGAGAGAACTGACTCAGTAAATGGTGCTAGGAAAACTATCTGATCACAAGCAGAAAACTGAAACAGGACCACTACCTGTCACCAAACACAGGACCATTATCTGTCACTATACACAAAAACCAACTTTAGATGGATCAAAGACATAAACATAAAACCTTAAACTACAAGAATCCCAGAAGAAAATGCAGTCAACGCTCTTATGCACATTGGAGTAGGCAACCAATTCTTAATCAAATCTCCCAAAGGAGATGCTATCAGAGATAAGATACAGAAGTGGGTACTCATCAAGCTGAAAAGCTTTTGCAAAGCAAAAAAAAAAAAAAACACAAACCATCAGGAGAGCTAGGAGACAGATTGTAGAATGGAAAAAAATATTTGCCAATTGCGTATCTGACAAAGACCTATCATCCAGGAACTACAAGGAACCCAAAAGTGACAAAAGGAAAAAAGCAAACAGCCAAAACAATCCTACACAAAAGAAACAAAGAGGGAGATATCACACTTCCATACTTTGAACTTTACTATAAGGCAACAATAATCAAAACAGCATGGTATTAGTACAAAAATAGGCATATGGGCTAATGGAACAGCATAGAGATTCCCAAAGTAAAACTTCAATTTCTCAACCAACTCATCTTCAAAAAAGCCTCCACCAACAACCACTGGGGAGAGGAAAACTTATTCAGTAAATAGTGCTGGGGAAACTTGCTGGCCACGTGCAGAGACTGAAACAGGACCCTAGCTATCACCATACACAAAAATCAGCTCTAGATGGATCAAAGACCTAAATGTAAAACCTCAAACTATAAGAACCTTAGAAAATGCAGAAGACACCCTTATGGAAATTGGAACTGGCAACCGATTCCTGATTAAAGCCCCAAGTGCCCATGACATAAGAGATAAGATAGACAAGTGGAACCTCATCAAACTGAAAAGCGTCTGCAATGCCAAAGAAACCATCAAGAGAGTGAGATGACAGCCCACAGAATGGGAAAAAATATTTGCCAACTATATCTGACAAGGCCTAACATTCAGGATCTACAAGAAACTCAAATGTGCTGAAAGGAAAAAAACAAACAGACCCATTAAAAAATGGGCAAAAGACATGAATAGACACTTCTCAAAGAAGATATATGGGCAGCCAACAGATACATGAAAAAGTGCACAGCCTCACTAATCATCAGAAAAATGCAAATTAAAACCATATAGAGATACCACCTAACCCCAGTAAGATTGGCTATCATTAATAAAACAAACAATAACAGATGCTGGTGAGGATGCAGAGAAAAAGGAATGCTTCTATGCTGTGGGTGGGAATGCAAACTAGTGCAGCCTCTTTGAAAAAGAGTATGACAATTTCTAAAGAACTAGACATTGACCTTCCATAGGACCCAGCAATCCTCCTACTGGAATTATACCCAGAGGAACTCAAATCCCTCTACCAAAAAGATATCTGTGCAGATTTATGCACATGTTTATTGTATGTGCATGTTTATTGTAACACTATTCAAAATAGCAAAAACATGTAACCACCATACTGCCCATTGAAATTGGACTGGATTTTTTAAAAAGTGGAACATATACATAATGGAATATTATTCAGCCATAAAGAAGGACAAGCATATGGACTTCGCTGCAACTTAGATGGATTTAGAGTCTATCATTCTCAGTGATCTATCATAGACACAAAGAACTGAATACCACATGTTCTCACTCATAAGTGGACCCTGAATATTTATCATAATATTATAAGAAAGGGATTGGCTGTAGTGGGATACTGCCAGAATGGAGGTGGGGACACAACATCATTAAGCATACCTGAGCTCAGGTAAAGGGGGAGCCAAAGGGAGCCCCAAACTTTACCTGTATGATGATCACTTTTATACCTAAACCTGAATTTTGCCCCACATCTCTAAAATAAAAAATAATAAAAATAACAAAAAACTAAAAAAATTAAAAGTAGGAAAAAGATATGAATAGACACTTCTCAAAAGAAGACATGCGAGCAGCTAAAAGATACATGAAAAAAATTCTCAGTCTCACTAGTCACCAAATAAATGCAAATTAAAACCACACTGAGATACCAACTAACTCCAGTCAAGATGGCCATCACCAATAACTCAGAAAACGACAGTTGCTGGAGAGGATAAGGCAAAAAGGAAACACTTCTACACCATTGGTGGGAGTGTAAACTAGTAGAACCTCTGTGGAAAACAGTATGACGATCCCTAAAGTTCTAAAAATTAATCTCTGCAATCCCCCTACTGGGAATATACCCGGAAGAACTCAGATCACTCTATGAAAAAGATACCTGCACAAGCATATTTATTGCAGCATTATTCACAATAGCAAAAACATGGAACTCACTATGCTGCCCATCGAAAGAGGACTGGACTTTTAAAAATGCAGTACTTATACACAATTGAATATTGTGCTGCCATAAAGAAGCAAAAAATCATGGCCTTCACAGAAACTTGGATAGATTTAGAGCTTATCATACTCAGTGATCTATCACAGAAACAAAAAGCTGAGAATTGCATGTTCTAACTCATAAGCAGACCCTAAACATTTATCAGAATACTATAAGAATGAGATTGGCAGTAGCAGAACACTACCAGGGAAGAAGGGGGACACATAACATCAATAAGGGTAACTGATCTCAAGCCAGGTGAAGTGGGGTCCTAAAGGAGGCCCACACTTTACCTGTGTGATGACCTCTTATCTACCTAATCCTGAACTGCACTTCACATCTTTTAAATAAACAAAAATAAATTTTTTAAAAAAACAGATAAAACCTTGTGAGAAGATTTTTAGTGGTCCCTTCCTCTATTCTTCTGACCTGAAACGCAGATGTATTTCTTGAAAAAGAAATGGCCGACTTACTTTGCAAAATCTGTGCACTACAAAACATTGAAAAATATACATTTAAATAAATATTTATTTAAAGAAATAAAGGGGCCAGGCACGGTGGCTCATGCTTATAATCCCAGCACTTTGGGAGGCTGAGGTGAGAGGATTGCCTGAGCCTATGGGTTTGAGACCAGTCTGGGCAACTTGGCGAGATCTCATCTCTACAATAAAAAATTAAAATTTAAATTTTATAAAAATTAGCTGGGCTTGGTAGTGAGTGCCTGTAGTTCCTGCTCCTTAGAAGGCTGAGGAAGAATGATCACCTAAACCCAGCAGGTCAAGGCTACAGTGGCCATGAGAATGCCACTGCACTTCAGCCTGGGTGACAGAGTGACATTAACTAAAAAAAAAAAAAAAGAAGAAGAAATAAAGGAAAATACCATATTCATGCATCAAAAGACTATATTTTTCAGATGTTAGTGTTCCTTAAATTGATCAACATATCTAATGTAATCCCAGGAAAAATCTCAGCAGTTTTTTTTGTAGAACTATACAAATTGATTCTTAATTTTAAAGCTTAGAATATCCAATGTAAAAATGAAAAGCTTAGAATACGCAAAAAGACCAAGTTTGGACAACTAGTACTACTTAATTTCAAATGATGACAATCAAGGTGGTGTGGTATTTGCATAAAGACCAACTAATAGATCAATGGAAAAAATATGTTGCATAAGTAGACTTACACATATATAGTCAACTGAGTTCAACAAAAGTGTAAAGGCAATTCAGTGAAGAAAAAACTGTCTCTTTAACACATAATACTGAAAAAATTTGGAAATCAACATTAAAAAATCTATCTGTAGCATTTTTCACAATAAAAAATAGATAATAGGTACAAATGTAAAACCCAAACTTAAAACTACACTCCAATCTGGGCAACAGAGTGAGACTCCAACTCAAAAATAAAATAAAATAAAATAAAACTGTCTAAAAGAAAATACAAAATAAATTCTGTGGGACCTTGGATTAAGCAATATTGTCTTTGACATGAGACCAAAGGCACAACATATAAAACACAGATTGATAAAGTTGTAGTTCATTAAAGTAAAAGTTTTCTGATCTACAAAAGACATTGGTAGGAGAATGAAAAAACAAACTATATACTGGAAGAAATTATTTGCAACTTACATACCTGATTTAGAGCTTGTGTTCAAAATGCAAAACTCAGTATTTTTTAAAAAGTCAACAAAAATGGGGGGAAGTTTTAATACATACATCGCCAAAGATGATATAAGGATGGTAATAGGCACATGGAAAGTCACTCAACATCACTATTCATGAGACAACTGCAAATAAAAATCACAACGCTATAACAACACATCGAAATGTAAAAGATTAACCATGCTGCATGACAAGCATGTAGAGCAACTAGAGTTTTCATATAACACCAGTAGAAATATAATATGGTGCAATTACTTTGAAAAATAGACTGCCAGTGTTCAGGAAGATGGCGGCTGAGCCAGTAAGATTATGCGAGTTCTGGTGTAAGTGAGTTTATGAAAAATTTTGTGTACATGCTGGTGAGCAAGTGGGCGTGTGAGTGGCTGGCTGAATGAGGGCTAGGGAGCTAACAGTCAGGGCTCTCCTGGTGCAGCGGCTGATGCCATAGCTACTGGGCTTGGACCCTAGATATTCCTGGGACACAAAGCCAAGCATCATTTTTTATTTTTTTTAAATCAATAAAACCCTTCCTGCGAAGAAGTTGCTGGGAGAGATTGACTAAGTGGGGGCTTGTGAGCAAGTGGACAGGGCCCTGGCGCAACAGCTGGTGCTGCAGCTTCTCTGCTTCGACCCTGGCTCTTCCCAGATCATAGAAGTCGAGTGCCAATTTTTTTTTTAAGTGGACAAAAGTTGTCCTGTGAAGAAGTGTCGGGGAGAGACCACCAGCCCAGGCTCTGCCTCACCATTGCAGCAGGAGAGACTGCAGGCTCCGGGTTTTGCCTCACCACTTCACCACCTGGCAAGGCACTAGCAACAGGGGCTGCAGAAGAAGTCCAGAGGCAAAATCTCATGGAAGAGGACAAGAGAGGCACCCCACCACCATCTTGAAGGCAGAGCAGGAAACTGCTCTGACTTGCTCACCTCAGAGCAACAGACTTGACCTCTGTGACCAGCAGATCAACTTCTCAGGAACTGATCATGACCCAGAGGGAATATCCTGAAAGCACAAACTTTGGAGGGACTGAGGAGTGCTGAGTTCCAGGAGCCCCACCCCCTACCCTGATCCAGCCACAGGACAAAGGGTGTGGCCAGAAACAGACATGAAAGGACTCCAAAGAGATCAGTGGTGAGTCCCAGACAGACTCAAACTCTCTCCTCCCCAGCAATCCTCTGAACATCAGACCCACATAGCTGGGCCACAGCTGACAGGGACAAACCCAGACAGAACCTGGACGTCAGTCACAATAGGAGAACTCCATTCCAGGATAGGCCTGGCTGGGGGCACCCACCCTGCAAGTACATACCTGGAAAAGAGACAATCCTGCACCTCCCCACTGGAGGAGATCTCCCTGACCATATCACAGTGGGAGGGGAGGACTGTAGACCCACCAACCTCCGCTGCCCCTCCTCCTTCCCTGCTCCAGACACTGAGGAGAGAGCAAAAGAAGTGGCTCTGCAGGAGAGACCTGATTAGAGGAAAAATGACTGAGCCTGCCACAAGAAGGCAGATTTTCTTTTTCTTTTTAATTTTTAGGGTTTAGTTTTTTTTTTTTTGACTGTTCATCTATTTTTAAAACATTTTTCATTTGTGCATGAATGTGTATGTGAGGATTTGATCTGTATCTCCCTTAAATTTTTCTTTCTGTTTCTTTCTACTTTTATTTGTCATTCTTCTGTTTATGTGTGTATGTGAATGATTGCGTTTTTATCTTTCAATTTTGTTGTTGGTGGTTTGTTTTTGCTCTTTTGTTCTTCTGGGGTGTTTTATTTTCATTTTTTATAGTTTAAGATGTGTGTCTATATATGTGTGAGGGTTCGGTCTAAATTCCGTTTTTTTCTGTCTTTCTGTTTTTCTTCTCTATTAACTTTGTGCTAGGCATGTGTGTTGTATGTAGTTTTCTTGGGTTTTTTTTGTTGATGTTTGTTTTGTTTCACTTTGTTGTTAATCCAGTTTGTTTGTGTGTGTGTGTGTGTGTGTGTGTGTGTGTGTTCAATTGTTTTTTACATTGGTTTCTGCTTTACATTATCATAAAGAGTGGTGATGGAGAGTGAATCTCAGGAAACACATACCACCATAAGTGAACATTATAATTTGCAAGTTGTTTCTGAAAACTATGCCCCATCCCCTTCTTTATTAGAATTTCAAAAACTACAAGAGACAGCAAAGCTTCCCATCCACCATGCTATTACAAAAGAGGATAAATCCAGATCCTGGATCAGGGAAGAATAGAGGACTGAGCAAACATCAGAAGGGAAAGCCTCTCCCACTGACACTGAATAACAGAAATAGGGAGAAAAACAAGAAATCTGTCACAAATGAGGGAAAATCAAAGGAAGACCACAGGAAATTTCAGGGGAACCAAAGATAAAACTCCTGAAAAATCAGACCTTGGTGACCAAACAATGGAAGTCACCAATGACTGGCCCTAGAATATGACAGGCATTAGGGAATGGATGGGAAAAGTAAATAAGACTCAAAAAAGACAAGATGCAACACTGAAAGAACTTGTAACAGAGATTTTGGCAATAAAAAATTTCATCCAGGAAATAAATGACAAGATGACAAGCATGGAAAGCAGAATTAACCTGGCTGAAGAAAGAATCTCAGAACTTGAAGACCAGAAAATGGAATTAACCCAATCTGTAAAAAACATAGAAAGAAGACTCAGAAAGACAGAACAAAGCCTACAAGAGATGAGAGATTATATCAAGAGGCCAAACCTACACCTACTGTTATCCCAGAAGAGGAAACAGAAATGGAGAACAACTTGGAACAAGTATTCCAGAAGATAATACAAGAAAACTTTCCCCATCTCACCAGAGATGTGACCGGTGAAGAACAAGAGTTACAGAGAGCCCTCACAAGACCAATCCCTAGACACAGTAATTTGCCTACACAAAGTAGGCACAAAAGAAAAATCCTAAAGGCAGCAAGAGAGAAAGGTCAGACTACCCACCAGGGAAAATCAATCAGAATAGCAGCAGACCTATTGGCAGAAACACCACAAACAAGAAGGTACTGGAGCCCTATATTCAAAGTCCTCAAAGATAAACAATTTCAACCAAGAATTTCCTATCCAGTCAAGCTCAGCTTCATCAGTGATGGAGAATTAAGATCCTTCCCAGATATCCAATCCTAAAAGATTATGCAGGTTCCAGACCTGCTCTACAGGAGACACCTAAAAAGGTATTAAACACAGAAAAAAGAAAAAAAAAGAATGACCACACACTTCCCAAGAGAACAGCAGAGCACAGAACCTACAGAGAATACAGCACAACAAGAAACTTGAAAACACACACATACATCAACTCCAAAGTCAAAAGAAAACAAGCAAATAAAAAACTTTATAAGAACCTCATAACAAGGATAAATAATCACATTTTAATAATCAGCCTGAATGTCAATGAATTAAATGCACCACTGAAAAGACACAGAATGACAAACTGGATAAGAAACCATGACCCAATTATTTACTGCATCCAGGTGATTCATCTCACTATAAGGGATGCACACAGACTCAAAGTTAAGGATGGAAAACGAGTTTCCAGGCAAATGGATCACAAAAGAAGGCAGTAGTTGCAATCTTAATATCAGACAAAACAACCTTTAAGCTATCAAAAATTTATAAAGATGTAAAAAGACACTACATAATGATAAAAGGTTTAATCCATCAACAAGAACTATCCATCCTTAACATATATGCACCTAACACAGGGGCACCAACATTTATAAAGCAACTACTAAGTAAACTAAAAAAAGATATTGATTCTAACACTATCATAGCAGGGGACTTGAATACTCTAATAATAGCCCTACATAGATCATCAAGGCAAAAGATCAGCAAGGAAATCCTGAACCTAAACTTGACACTCAACCAAATGGACTTAATAGATACATACAGATTATTCCATCCAACAGCCATAAAATATACATTCTACTAATCACCACATGGAACATACTCCAAGATCGATCACATCCTTGGTCATAAATCAAGCATAAACAAATTTCATAAGTGGTACATATACACAATGGAATATTATGTAACCATAAAGAAGGACAAACATGGACTTCACAGCAACTTGGATGAATTTAGAGTCGAGCATACTCAGTGATCTATCACAGAAACAAAGAACAGAGTACCATATGTTCTCACTCATAAGTGGACCTTGAACAATTTTAACACTATAAGAAAGGTATTGGCAGTAGTGGAAAATTGTCAGGGGAGGGGCGGTGGGATTGGCAGTTGAGAGAAACTGCTAGGGGAGGTAGGGGCATGTCTCATCAAAAAGGGTACCTGCATAATCAACGTTTGTATACCTAGCCCTGAATTTCACCCCACATCTTTATAAAAAAAAAAGAAAAAAGAAAAAAAAAGATAAACAGACTGCCAAACATTAATATTTATAATCAATATGTTTTATTATATATTGTACTACAAGGTATATTATAATAAATATGTTCAATAAATTCCAATAATAATTTTATAAAACATATATTTACCATATGACCCAGCCAGAAGAAAAGGGATATAAAGAAACCTAAGGGAACCTTCGGGGGTAAGAGTTATGTTAATTATTTTGATTGAAATGAAGATTTTATACACATATACAGGAAGTCCCCAACCTACAAATGAGTTCCAATCTGAGAGTGTGTTTGTAATTCCAATTTGTTGTAATTCCAACAAAGTTAGCCTAGATACCCAAATAACACAGTCTGCTACATAGTATGTATTCAATGGGCTATGCTGACAACTGGCAGAGAGAAATAACACATTAAAAAATGCAGAGGTGCATTGTTAAAGTCTGTAACTTGAAGGGTTATACAAAGGGGACATACTATTTTATATATCTAGGTCAATGTTATCTTTATATATCTAGCTCAAACCTGTGTTTAGACTACTAGAGACCTTTATATTTATATAGATAAATAAATATATTCCAATTTAGGTCTCTCTCTCTCTATCTATATTCCAAATTTATCAAATTGTTTCCTTTAAATATGCAAGTGTATTGTACGTCAACTATAGAGTTGTTTTTTAAATGTTCAAGAGCATAAGGGATGTGCTTCATGAAAGAAATAAGCTGGAAAATTGGCAAACATGAAAATGGCTTTAATACCACATAAAGGACACAAGTAACAGGCTAAGTTACTTGAGAGAGCTGAAAAAGATAGGAATCTTGGTCCCCACTGATAATATTCAGCAGATATGTCTTGGACCTATTAACCTCAGACCCACTGTACTGGAGAAAAAAATAAATGACTAATTAAGCAAGTGTGGATTGTTTTTTCTGTTATATGTGCCTGCATGCAATACAGAATGACAAAAATGTTGAGGTATAATGAATGGAATTCAGCTTAGAAATGACAAGATAGAATATATTTGCTTTGGAAATATGAGCTGACAAATGAAAACAAATTGAAAAAATAAATAGAACAGTACAAGGGGAAGACAAATGATACCAGAAATCAAAAAGGATTAATAGTTATATTCTGAGATAGTTCAGTCCCCTGAAAATTCTAGGTATTTGGGTTCAGTGAGTGAGGAATGGATGGCATGGAGTTAGAAAAGTAACAACCAGACAAGACACAGAAGAGCAAAAGATGACCGGCCATAAGCATGAATTACATTCAATTGTTACCTAGAATCTGGTCATCACGGCAAAGTACAAGGTACTTTAGTCTTCAAGCAAATGTAACTCAATGGTTCTCTCTTCCAAATTTCATGTTGGAATGTGGTTCTCCGTGTTGTAGATGGGTCCTAGTGAAAGGTGTTTGGGTGATGGGGACATCCTTCATGAATGGCTTTGTGCTGTTCTCACAGTAATGAGTGAATTCTCACTCCATTAGTTCACATAAGAGCTGGTTGTTTAAAACAGTCTGACACCTCCTTCTTTCTTGCTTCCTCTTTTATCATGTGACACATCTACTCCTCCTTGGCCTTTCACCATGATTGTAGGTTTCCTAAGGCCTCTCCAGAAGCAGATGCTGGGGCCACACAGAACTGCGAGCCAAATAAAACTTTTTTCTTTATAAATACCCAGCTTCAGGTATTTCTTTATAGCAATACAAAACAGATTAACACATGCTGGGAAACTGAGCCCAGGTAAATGATAGGAAATAGAAGTCACAGTTAAGACCAGAGCTGTGTCAAAGGAAATAATATAAGAAAGCTGTAACAGAACACCTCATTTGTATAGCAAGATGCATCTGAAATGTTTACTAATTTTGAACAGCTGAGTAAGATGATATATACAGAAATAAAAGTAAACAAATAGCTCAACATCGATTCTGTGTAGAGTATGATAAAAGGAAAAGCTAATTAGCTAATTGTTTCAGTTGCCTTTTATATAGGAATAGTAACAATGCAGATATATAATGAGCATTTTTTGAAGTTGCCAATACTTTCTTTTTTACAGTAGGATCTAGTTAACTAATGATATGTAATAATTTCCATTATTTGCTCAATTCTATCTGTGACTATTTGGTAAAAATCATTTGAGGCTGTTGTTTCATCTATTTTTAAAACTATGGTATAACAGAATCCATTAAAAATTAATTTGTAGCAAAGACAAAATAATCTGATACAAATATCTAGATTACCATCATAACTTCAATTATCTGGACACATAGAAGCAGCCGTCTAATCTAATGGGATCAAGATTAATCTGTTGGTTAATTTTTAAAAAATAAAGTCAGTTCACAAAAACAATCATAAAATAAAGTTTGCTATATCGTCAGGTTACTCTCAACAAATGACTTTAGTGCTTGTGTAAAAACTGAGTTTGGGGTTCTTAAATGGATATCATTCCTCTGTGGCTCCATACCATGATTTTATTTTCTTCCATGCTTAAACCCAGCTAATAAGTGCTGTACTAATAATCTCTCAAAGGATTAAAAATTAAGATATTGGACACAGGAACAACATCTTCCTTTGAACACGGATCTGCTGACTGAAGTAACTTGTTGCCTTTCCTTCATTAACCACATCCATAATGAGCTTTCTACAATTGATTTCAATTTGTGCTTTCTTTAAAATGGAATGAAGCCCTAACCTAAAACCTCTTGAGAAGCAATCTAACTACAGTCTTTTTTTAGAGTTTAATGATTTTTAAACCCACACTTCAGAGTATTTTGAAAGCAACTCACCCTTATCAAGTTTTTCCAAAATTTTCAACAGTCTTGTAAGAAATAACTCTCTCTTTATTTGTTTGCTCCTTATAGTTTACATAACATTTTAAAAATTTTATACTTGTGAAATATGTGTAATTGATGTAAATGACTTTAGTTCGGTTGTACATATTAATCCTGAGTCTAATGAATATTGAGAATGCCTATGGGCAATGCAGTAATATTCAAACTTATTGGTTTTGGGGAAATTTCTCACATTATGAGTTAGGCTTCTCTGAAGCAGAAGCTAGATTTTTTTTTTTAGTTAACTTGCCTTGCAGTTAAGATGTAGGCATATTAGGAAGGAGACAATGAGACTAGATTCTCTTTTTATCTAGAAGCAGGGATACAGGAATTGATTTTCTCTTGGAGTGGTAGTGAAGTTTTCCAGCTTCAAAGCAGCAGTGACAGAAGTTCTGATCTTATGTGTCTGGTTATTAACACCGACTTTCGGTAGCTTCAGGATGCATGACTGCATAAACTCAAGAAAAGTCACTTTGTGACCTTAGCAACTGGTGTGTTGTTTAGGCCATGCTCCTCCCCCATGAAACAAGGATCCATAGGACTAAAAGAAAGTATTGATCCAAAGCATGTGCCTCTAGAACAGGCTACTGAAAACCCCAACATTACCTAGCTAAATTGACTTTTTTATGTTGGGTCTATTAAAATTTCTTGCTGAGTCAATCCACCCAAAGACAGACTATACCCCAGCTATGTGCATTTCTAGGCCACAGACACTTAAGGTGTGGACAATGTTTATGAGTCCCCTTTGGATACAGTGGAGTCAAATCTGGCAGGAAAAATGGAGGTCATGTTCAGAGTGTTGCTTCTGTTTCCATGCTTCGGCCCCACAAAAGTTCAGGCAATTCTGCCTCAAAGCCTGCTATTCTGGCTTTCCTGAAGGTGCTATGAGCGATCTCATATTTTAGATAAATAATTTTTCTGCTTAAAGTAAATGCTCTAGTAAAAGAAACTAACATCTCTGACCGATGCACTAGTTAAGCCTATGAGGCAACAGAAAAGGGTTGAAGTCTGCAGGTTTACTTGTGGGCAAACTTTATCTTGTGAATATTCAGTGTATCAGAAGCATCAGTTCATTTGTTTTCAGGGGCAATCGAGAAACTAAATGAACCAGTGAGTAAGTAATGTGATGATTGGTTAATAGAGCTTCTGCTCTACTTCAAGTGATCATATGTTGGAAATTTAGTTATTTTAATTCATGTCTGGAGATGACCCGAAGAGCTAGATGGCGATGCACTGGTACTTTTATAGGCAGTTTTGTGGAATGAGAAGAGAAGTCATCAGATTAAAATATTAAATGATAATATTCTCTGTCATTGTGTCTAGTAGACTCCAAAATAACTATAAATCATAAAGCAAAAGCCAGCGTCCTGTAGGTCTCTTATGAAAGAATAATTCATTATGACAGTCAAAGCAGTTACATGTTTAGATGATAACAAGTACAAGATATATATTCATAATAGAAATATAGTAGCTATTCATGTAATGTTGTTAACATATGGATAAGCACCATTGCTTTTATTTTTCAAAAGTACAAGTTAGTAGCAATGATAAAGAGCCTTTAAATGTCATTTTAAGGCACACTGAAACTTCATAATCATGACTAATACATGATATTTCCTCTTTTGTCAATAAAACAATCACATAAATGTTTTCTTATTTCTTTTATTTTTTTTCTGGGAGGTGGCTTGTCCTAATTATAGTATAAGAATTCTCAATACTTAAATTAATAAGAATCTATTTTTTATTTTAATCCAATCAAACTTTTTTCAATTAAAGACTGCATTTAGCAAAGAACAAATTACTTATACTTAATAAATTAACTTTGTAATTTTTTGATGAAATTTATGAATTAGGACTTTACCCCCAAGTTTTCTCAATTTATACACACTATTAATGAGTTATAGCTAAGTACTGAAAAATAATTAGAATTCAACTTTAGTCAAATTTAACCACACTTTTTTTAGCAAAAAGTTTTTATTTGACATATCTAAAATTGGCAGCTGTTCAAAATATTGGACACTTTTAAAGGCATTAGTGCCTACAGAAAAAAAGAAAAAATATCTTGAGGTTAATTTCCACATTACTAAAGCTGGAAATAGCATGTTATGAACAGGAAATTTACTTACTGCTGCAAATCTGCAATAGATCTATATTGTCTAGATTTTCAGTAATGTACTGTAGTATGGCAACAATGTAATGGATATTAAAAGAAAATCTATGCAGAATAGAGATCTGTTTCCAATGGGATACGAATGTAGCCCTCTAAATGCATTCCCTACATTGGAAAATATTTTCTAACTCAGGAGTGCAACCATAAACCAATAGTTTATTTCTAATCTATTTTCAATTTGATCATAGATAAGTGCAAGATTTTCTGTTACACAGTTTTTCAGACGTCACAGAGTTGGCAAAATATTCAAGTATTTAGCATTGTATACATCTTCCTCAGTGGAAAGCACTCACCTCCTAACAAAGCATGGCTATTCACTTCCCTGAATTGTTTAGCTAACTTTTGCTGTTTGTCAGTTTAACCATAATCATTAATTATCTATGGTAACACAAATTTTACGCAAGCAATAAGAATACAATCATTAACTTCAGGTAATATAAACTCATAGTTTATACATAACTTTACATGTAAAATAATGAAAACACCATACATGTGCTACCTCCCAGTGGTAGCTGATAGGAACTGCTCTATTTACTGCAAAATAGAGGTTGAAGCTGGTCATTTTTATTTTGTATTCTTGAAAATAATTATTTAAAAGCAAACATTTTAAAAACTTCTATGGTAATTATAGTTGGTATGATAAACTTTTCTGAGCAGGGGAATTTAGATAATAAAGCCAGAAATAATGAAGTAAACTGACATTTATATTCTTGATGAGAGTAATTTTCTAAATATGATTATGATGTGTTTTTATCTTTATATAGCATTAAGGTTTTATTAATCATTAGTTGATTAATCTTTGCTTCCAGGAAACAAATGCACATAATTTTTTAATAATAGTGACTACTATAAAAGTCAATTATGTGGAAAAAGAATGTGGAGAAAAAAGAAAAAGGAAGCTTTACAAGAAAGACATGGAGAAAAAGGACAGAAACCTGGAAAAAAACCCTAATATTTACTGGAAGAAAATAATTCTCCCTTTTTTCAAGGTCTTTATCTTTATTATAGAGTATACAACAAATTCTTAGTAAAGATGCTTTTTTCTTATCATTATGAAAAATATCAACTGCTATGAATAAACATTAATACATAACATTATTGTCAGGACTTCAAACCCTAACAAGATCCATAACTATGGACAAGAAAAGGCGGTGGGAAATTCTCATACACACACACAGACACACACACACACACACACACACACGCACACACTCAAACTCATACGCACAATGATCAAGACTATGAAGCAAAGTCCATAGCAAAATAGTCACCTTTGGAAATGGAGTCGTTCTTGCGCAGATACAGGCACATCCAGGACACAGGCAGGATATAGGCACAGCCCTCCCTACAAAGAGAGTGTCACAAGCTCTTGAAAGAAAGTATTCTTCAGGGTCTTAGGGGCAAAAAAAGAGTGAGAGTCCTTTATTAAACTGAGTTCCAACTGCAAATATGCCCATGCTTGTTAAAACAAACCTGTAGGTAAAATTTGGGCCTCCCTTTGCTCCCCACTTGAAGCCCACAGCTTCAAAATAAAATAAAATAAAACCTGTAACCCAAATTCCCCTTTGAAGTAACTCTTTGAGAAAGCAATTCTACCTCTGAGTAAAATCCTCTTCATTATATTGAATCAGATCTCTTCATGGTATCCTACTTCTGTTTGACTTTGAATTTATTCTTCTGATTTGAGCTATACATCAGTCATGTGTTCTGGTCCATAGGATACTTTCTTAATCCCTTCTAAGAATTTAGCTTTGACTCATTCAGGTCTGCCCTCTACTACATGTAAACCAATTGCTCACTTTGGGCCATTTCTATCACATTTTGACCCCTATCTAAAAGTGTTTTTCAAATTTTCTTACACAAAAGAATCATCTGGGCTGCTTATTTTATAATGTAATCTTCTGACTCCTATCCTTTCTCCTCCATTCTCTGGAAATTCTCAGATAAATTAGGTCTGAGAAAAGGCCCAGAATTCTGAATTGTAATAGGAATTAAGCATGGTTCTTGAATGAAAATTTTACAAGTATTTGCTGACCAACGACTTACCTAGAGCCTACCATATTCTAACACCCTAATAATTCAGTTACAGTTTCTATAGTGTTGTAATATTAAGATTTTCCTCTGTCCACAAACAAAAAATAGAGACTTACACTATAGAAAATGGTATGGAATCCTAGAAAATAACTACCAGGTATTTTTTTATAGATGTGTCTCTATTTCTGAGAACTACCACGTAACATATTAGTCAGTCATTTATGTTTTCCTAATCGACAGATTCAGAAATTCCCCATTATTTAGTTTAGTTAAGGTCTTAGGCAAGAGAATATCTTAAAAACATATTCAAACAGCATTTTACTCTGTAAGAAATTATATTTAAGCCGGGCTCGGTGGCTCAGCCTGTAATCCCACGCTTTGGGTGGCTGAGGTGAGTGGATTGCCTGAGCCTGAGGGTTCAAGACCCGCCTGGGCAACTTGGTGAGACCTCATCTCTACAATAAAATCAAAATATTAACCATTGTGGTAGCACATGCCTGTAGTTCCAGCTACTTGGAAGACTGAGGCAGAAGGATCGCCGGAGCCCAGCAGGTCGAGGCTGCGGTGACCGGGAGTGGCCACTGCACTCTCAGTATGGGTGATAGAGTGAGACTCCAACTAAAAAATATGTATATATATATTTATACATTCAAGCTAATTACATTCTAAATTTCTATTGTCTAACTTTTTTTTTTTAACTTGGGTCCATGGCTCTTTGTTCTTTTAGCTTTTAACTTAGTTACTTTTTTTCTTTTTTCCCAGCACTGAAAATTTGATAAATTGCTCACCAGGAAAATGTTATCTTATTGTTCTCTGTTTTAATTGATCTCACTAAAGTGTTCTACTTATTCTATAATAATTGCTGTTTCTCCACTGTATAGATAAATTTCAAGTCTTGACTCACTTCATTTTTTCCCAATTCAGTTGTTACCAAAATTCTAGTTTGCCATGAAACATTTTCATCATAAATAAACCAAGATTTTTGCCTTCCAGTCCCTGCTACCTGAGAAAAAGGACCCCACAAATAGAACAAATAGTTCTGGAAGTCTAAGAAAGAGAGAGACTCTTATTGTCTCTTTTATTTCTCAACCCCAATCACTTCTCTCTTAAATGATTTTCTAATAATTATTTGTCAGCCCTCCTTCATAGAATCTTATGTAATTCTACAACCTGTTCAACTTAATCCTGCCTGGGTACCTAGACTACCAGGACTCCCTAGATTGTTCTCCTTCTGAAGGGTAAATAAAGCATTCTGGGTCTTCTATAATTCAAATTAAAATACTAGGATCTCCAACAATATTTGTTAAACAGCCCAAGGAATACTGTCTTGGTCTGTTTTGCACCATTATAACCAAATATCTGAGACTGGGTAATTTAGGAAGAATAGGAAAAACGTTTTTTGTTTGTTTTCCAGTTCTTGAGGCTGGGAAGTACAAGATCAAGGCACAGATATCTTATGAGGGTTTTGTTGCTTGTCCCTCACATGGTGGAATGCAAAAAGGGGCACGTCCACTCTCATAAACCCTTTTTATCATGGCATTAATCCATTCATGAGAACAAAGCCATCATGAACTAAGCATCTCTCATGAAGTCCCAACACTCCACATTGTTGTACTGGGGATTAAGTGTCCAACACATGAATCTGGGGGGACATATTCAGATCATAGCAAATATCAAAATCTGTTTTTTTAAATCAGTAAAGGATCAGCATAAGGCTAAAACTCAGTGGGAGTGATCTCTAGGCCAAATAAAATTTCCCTAAAATCAACAGTGAAAAATAACTGCTGCACTCAAATTAAGGTGTTTGTTGACTACTATGTCAAAATTCTAGATCATTGAAAGAAAATACTATCTATAATAATAAGAACTGGGGGTTAAGAGGCTGAAAAATTAGCACTGCCGGGATGCTAAATTGCATGCTAGGTATAAAACTTCAATTTTATTTTTTAAGTAACAGGGAATTTGTAAAACATTTTTAAGCAATTAAAGACATGATGAAAATTGTGTGTTATACAGACTGTTCTGCCAAAATTGGTCAAAATGGATGTTAGTGGTGAATAGAAGCAGACAGACCAATTCTGAGGCTGAGTTCCTAGCTGAATCAGACATTATCCAAGCTTGAATTTAGGAAGTGGAACTAAATTTGAAGAGGGTGTATTGATGAACTATTTAGAAAATAGAATCAATAATGTTTGACCCAGCAATTCTATCTCCAGCTATATACCTTTTGTGTTTACCGACAACCACCAAAAGACATGTATAAAATAAATAAAATAACATTTATCAGAAAGAGTAAAAAACTGGAAACAATCAAATGCCCATGCTAATAGAGTAGATAAATTATGGTATTATTATACAATGGATTACTATGCAGAAATTAAAATATAATTTCATTGCTCAAATGCAACAATATAGGTAAATTTCACAAGTACAATATTCTCCAAAAGAAACTGGGCATAAAACAGTACCTACTGTATGATTTCATTTATGTCAAGTTCACAAGCAATTTAATTTATTGTTTAAATAGGTACTAGAAGTCAGGTTTATGGTTACCTTTGATGGAAAATAAGAATAAGAGTTCTTGAGACTGCTTTTGGACGGCTGTTCTTGTGCCGTTTCTTGATCTGGGCTCTGTTTACACTGATGTGTTCACTTTGTGAAAATTAATCTAGATACACACTTTTGTTTAGTATACTTCTATATATATGTTTTACTTCAGTACATATTACACTAAAAATCAAAATGGCTGAATGAGTAATTGAATGTGAGAAGGCAATCAGTCATAGCAATTGGAGTTCATCATGTAACATTTTTTTTTTAATTTTAAAGATGCAGAGTACAAATCAGGCTTGGATACATAAGTAGTCTAGGCACAGGTGAAGTTTGGGCCTCCCACCGGGCCTCACCTTACCTGGATTAGGATCAACCACCAGCTGCTAATTTTATGTGCCATCACTTCCCCAGCAGTTTCCCACTATTGCCAATATAGTATGAAAAATGTTCAGGATCCACTTATGAGTGAGAACATGTGGTACTCAGTTCTTAGTTTCTGTGAAAGATCACTGAATATGATAGACTCCAAATCCATCCAAGTTGCTGTGAAATCCATAGTTTTCCTTTTCTTTATGGCTGTGTAATATACCATGCATATGTACCACATTTTTTTAATCCAGTTAAGTTTTGATGAGCAACACAGTTGGTTCCATGTTTCTACTATTGTGATTAGTGCTAAAATAATAATGCATGTGCAGGTATCTTTTTTGCAGAATGATTCAAGTTTCTCTGGGTGTATTCCCAGAAAGACGATTGCTAGGTAATATGGAAGGTCAATTTCTAGTTCTTTTGGGAATCATCACACTGTATCCCATAAAAGTTGAACTAGTTTGCACTCCCACCAACACTGTAGAAGCATTCCCTTTTCTCCACATCCTCGCCAGCATCTGCTGTTTTTTGTTTTACTAATGAGGGCAATTCTTACTGGAATTAGGTGGTATCGCTATGTGGTTTTGATTTTGATTTCTCTGGTGATTAGTGAAACAGCTTTTTTTATGTCTGCTGGCTGCTCATATGTCTTCTTTTGAGACGTGTCTATTCATGTCTTTTGCCTACTTTTTAATATACAGTCGGCAAATTTTTTTTCCAATTCTGTGAGCTGTCTCCCTGTTTTCTTGATAGTTTCTTTTGCTTTATAGAAGCTTTTCAGTTTGATGAAGTCCCATTTGTCTATCTTATCTCTTATGGTGTGGGCACTTGGGATCTTGGTCAAGAATTGGTCACCTATTCCAATTTCTGCAAGGGTGTCTCCTGTATTTTTTAAGAGTCTTATAATTTTAAGCTTCAAATTTAGGTCTTTTATCCATTTAAAACTGATTTTTGTGTATAGTGATCGGTAGGGGTCCTGTTTCATTCTTCTGCATGTGATCAGCCAGTTTTCCCAGCACCGTTTATGGAACAGGTTCTCCTCTCCCCAGTGGTTGTTACTGGAGGCTTTGTTGAAGATGAGTTGGTTGAGAAATTGAGGTTTTGCTTCAGGAATTTCAATCCTGTTCCATTGGTCTATATGCCTGTTCTTCTACCAATATCAGGCTTATAATGATTATTGCAGTCTTATAATAAAGTTTAAAGTCTGGAAGTGTGATTCCTCCCACTTTGTTTCTTTTGCTGAGGATTGTTTTGACCGCTTGTGATCATTTATGTTTCCACATGAACTTCTGTATTGCCATTTTCAGGTCTGAGAAGAATGATGGTGGTAATTTAATGGGTATTGCGTTGAATCTGTAGATTGCCTCAAGTAAGATGGATATCTTAACAATGTTGATTCTTCCAATTCATGAGCATGGAATATTTTTCCATTTGTTTGTGTCTTCTTTGATGTCTTTGAGCAATATTTTGTAGTTTTCATTGTAAGGTCTTTCATTTCTCTGTTTAGGAAGATGCCAAGGTATTTCTTCTTTTAGTGTGGGATTGTAATTTTTATTTGGTTCTCTGTTTGTTGTTGGTGTATAAAAATGTGACTGCCTTTTGCATGTTGATTTTATACCCTAGATTTTGTCAAAATTTTTTATCAGTGCAAAGAAGTTTTTTGACAGATTCCCTTGGGTTTTTCAGGTATAGGACCATATCATTCACAAAGAAGGATTGCTTAACTCCCTCTTTTCCTATTTGGGAACCTCTAATACCCTTCTCTTGTCTGATTGCTGTAGCTAGGACTTCTAACACTCTGTTGAAAAGGAAGCGTCAGAGTGATCAGTCTTGTCTTGCTCTGGTTTTCAGGGGAAATGCTTCTAATTTCTGTCCATTTAGTAATTTATTGACTGTGGGTTTATCGTAAGTAGCCTTTACCATTCTGAAGTATGTTTCCTCTATACATAGAAAAAAAAATCAATCAAAATAAAAGGTGTTCAAGGGTTTTTTTCAAGAATGGATGCTGGATTTTGTTGAAAGCCTTTTCAACATTAATAATATAATCAGCCGGGCTCGGTGGCTCAGCCTGTAATCCTGCGCCTTTGGGAGGCTGAGGTGAGTGGATTGCCTGAGCCCGTGGGTTCGGGACCCGCCTGGGCAGCGAGACCTCATCTCTACAATAAATAAAAAAAAATCAGCCGGGCGTGGTAGCTCATGCCTGTAATTCCGGATACTTGGAAGGCTGAGGCGGAAGGATTGCCGGAGCCCAGCAGATCGAGGCGCAGTGGCCAGAAGCGGCCACTGCACTCCAGTTTGGGTGACCGAGTGAGACTTCAACTCAAAATAATAATAATAATAATATAATCATATGGTTCTTGTCTATTTTTTTTTTAGTTTTTTTTTGTTTGTTTTTAATCAACATTTTTTATTATGATGTTGTGGGGTACAGTTAAGGGTTAGGTATACAAATATGCTTCATTTAGGCCCCCTTGATGATAGCAGGTGTCTCCCTGTCCCCAGACAGATGTTTGGGGACCATTAGTCCCACCCCTTTCCCCTCCCCCTCCCCCTTAGTTTTCCCCACTACTGTCAGTCATTTTCTTATGGTAGTGCATTGGATGATCAAGGTCCACTATATGAGTGAGAACATGTGACACTCAGACCTTTGTTTCTGTGAGAGGTCACTCAGTATTATAGACTCTAGTTCCATCCAGGTTGCTGTGAAATTCATGATTTTGTTCTTTTTTATGGTGCATAGTATTCCATTGTGTATATGTACCACATTTTTTTAATCCAGTCCTCTTTTGATGGACAGAATGGTTGGTTCCAGGTTCTTGCTATTGTGAACAATGCTGCGATAAATATTCGTGTGCAGGTATCTTTTTTATAGAGTGATTTGAGTTCTTCAGGGCATATTCCCAGGAGGGGGATTGCAGGGTCATATGGGAGGTTGATGTTTAGAACTTTTAGGAATCACCACACTGCTTTCCACAGAGGTTGCCCTAGTTTACACTCCCACCAACAGTGTAGAAGTGTTCCGTTTGCACCACACCCTCTCCAACAACTGTTATTTTTTGAGTTATTGATAATTGCCATTCTGACTGGAGTTAGGTGGTATCTCATTGTGGTTTTGATTTGCATCTCCCTGATGATTAGTGAGGTTGAGCATTTCTTCTTGTGTTTGTTGGCTGCTCGATGTCTTCTTTTGTGAAGTGTCTGTTCATATCTTTTGCCCATTTAATAATGGGGTTGTGTGTTTTTTTCTTTTCAGCATGTTTGAGTTCCTTATAGATCCAAGATCTTAAGCCTTTGTCTGACCTGGAGTTGGCAAATACTTTGTCCCAGTCTGTAGGCTGTCTCCCTGCTCTCTTGATGGTTTCTTTGGCTTTGCAGAGCTTGTCAGTTTAATGAGGTCCCACTTGTCTATTTTATCCCTTATGGCCTATGGATTTCGGGTTTTGTTCAGGAATTGGATGCCAGTTCCAATTTCCATGAGGGTATGTCCTTCATTTTCTAAGGTTCTTATGGCTTGAGGTTTCACATTTAAGTCTCTGATCCATTTGGAGTTAATTTTTATATATGGGATAGGTAGGGGTCCCATTTCAATCTTCTGCATGTGGTCAGCCAGTTTTCCCAGCACTGAATAGTTTCTCCTCTCCCCAGTGGTAGGTGGTAGAGGCTTTGTCAAAGATGAGTTGGTTGAGAAATTGAGGTTTTGCTTCTGGAATCTCAATTCTATTCCATTGATCTATATGCCTGTTCCTATACCAATACCAAGCTGTTTTGATGATTGTAGCTTTATAGTAAAGTTTGAAGTCTGGTAATGTGATACCATCTGCTTTTTTTTTTTTTTTTTGCTGAGGATTGTTCTGGCTATTCTTGGCCATTTGTGTTCCCATATGAATTCCTGTGTTGTTTTTTCTAGGTCTGAGAAGAATGTTGCTGGTAATTTGATAGGTATTGCATTGAATTGGTAGATTGCCTTCGGTAAGATGGACATCTTCTCAATGTTGATTCTTCCAATCCATGAGCATGGGATATTTTTCCACTTGTTCATGTCATCTTTGATTTCTTTGAGCAGTGTTTTGTAGTTTTCATTGTAAAGGTCTTTCAAGTCTCTGTTTAGGAAGATGCCAAGGTATTTCTTTTTTTTTTTTTTTTTGGTGGCTATTGTGAATGGAATTGTGGTTTTATTAGGGTTTCTGTTTGTTTATTATTGGTGTAAAGATATGCGATTGTCTTTTGCACATTTATTTTATATCCTGAGACTTTGCCGAAGGCCTTTATCAGTGTAAGGAGGTTTTTACCTTGGGTTTCAAGGTACACAATCATGTCATCTGCAAAGAGAGATAAATTGACTTCCTCTTTTCCTATTTGGATATCCCTGATTGCCTTCTCTTCTCTAATTGCTCTAGCCAGGACTTCCAATACTATGTTGAACAGGAGGGGTGAGAGTGGGCATCTTTGTCTTGTTCCAGTTTTCAGGGGAAATGGTTCCAATTTTTGTCCATTTAGGAGTATGCTGACTGTGGGTTTCTCGTAGATGGCTTTTACTACTTTGAGGTATGTTCCCTGTATGCCTAGATGTTCAAGAGTTTTTATCAAGAAGGAGTGCTGGATTTTATCAAAAGCTTTTTCTGCATCTAATGATATAATCATGTGGTTTTTGTTTTGACATCTGTTTACGTATTTAACTACATTTATTGTTTTACGAATGTTGAACCAGCCTTGCATCCCAGGGATGAAGCCCACTTGGTCATGATGGATGATTTTTGAAATGTGTTGTTGAATCCAGTTTGCTAGGATCTTGTTGAGAATTTTAGCATCTATGTTCATCAAAGATATTGGCCTGTAGTTCTCTTTCTTTGTTGGATCTTTACCTGGCTTGGGTATCAATGTGATGTTAGCTTCGTAAAATGATTTGGGGAGGGTTCCATCTTTCTCAATCTCCTGAAATACCTTCAGTAGGATTGGAATCAGCTCCTCCTTAAATGTCTTGTAGAATTCTGTTGTAAAGCCATCTGGCCCAGGGCATTTTTTTTGTAGGTAGTTTTCTTATTACATAGTCGATTTCCTTGATTGTTATTGGTCTATTTAGGGTCTCTATTTCTTCTTGTTTCAACCTAGGCAGGTTGTGTGATGTCAAAAAGTCCTCCATTTCCTTGAGGTTTTCAAGTTTGTTTCCATACAAGTGTACATAGTAGTCTCTAATGATCTTTTGTATTTCTTTAGGGTCAGATGTGACTTCATCTTTTGTGTTTCTGATTGTGCTTATTTGGGATTTTTCTTTCTTTTTCTTGGTCAGTCTAGGGGCCCATCGATCTTGTTTATCCTTTCGAAGAACCAGCTCTTTGTTTCATTGATTTTTTTGTATTATCTCTTTGTCTTCTATGTCCTGGATTTCAGCTTTTATTTTGGTGATCTGGATTCTTCTACTGAAATGAGGGTTTTTGTGGTCTTGCTTTTCCAGCTTCCTTAGGTGGTTTGTTAGGCTGTTAATTTGTGTTCCTTCCATTTTCTTCATGTGTATTTTTAGGGATATAAATTCCCCTCTTACTACTGTTTTCAAGGTGTCCCGAGATTTTGGTAAGATGTTTCTTCATTTTCATTTGTTTCCAGGTATCTTTTGATCTCTGTTTTGATTTCATCATTGACCCAGGAGTTGTTTAGCATCATGCTGTTTAGTGTCCATGTCTTTGTGGGTTTTGGGGGACTTTGTTGGTGTCAATGTTTATTTTTATTCCACTGTGGTTTGAGAAGGTGCATGGTAGAATTTCGGTCCTTTTAAATTTGCTTATGCTTGATTTATGGCCAATTATGTGGTCAATCTTAGAATACGTTCCATGCGGTGATGAGTAGAATGTATATTCTGTGGTCTTTGGATGGAGTGTTCTGTAGGTATCAATTAAGTCCATTTGGTCAAGAGTCACATTGAGGTTTCGGATCTCATTGCTGATTTTTTGTCTTGATGGTCTGTCTAGAGTTGTGAATGGGGTGTTTATGTCCCCAGTTATGAAGGTGTTAGAGTCAATGTCTTTTTTTAGTTTACCTAGGAGCTGCTTTATGAAAGTTGGTGCTCCTATGTTGGGTGCATATATGTTTAAGATGGATATTTCTTGTTGATGGATTGAGCCTTTTATCATTATGTAGTGGCTTTCTGTTTCTTTTTTGATTTTTAATAGCTTGAAGGGTATTTTGTCTGAAATTAAGATAGCTACTCCTCCTTTCTTTTGTTTTCCATTCACCTGAAAGTTTGTTTCCCATCCTCTTACTTTGAGTCTATGAGTGTCCTTTCTAGTGAGGTGAGTCTCTTGAAGGCAGTAGATTGTTGCCTGATGATATTTTATCCATTTTGCCATTCTATGCCTTTTCAGTGGTGCATTTAGTCCATTCACATTTAGACTAATAATTGAAATGCAAGAGTTGATCCCTGTCATAAGGTTCTTACAGAGTTGATGTTCCTGTATGTTTGTTGTCTTTCTTTGGGTTTTGAAGTTGGTTCATGTGTGTTTTTAATCTTTTGCCTGTACTCTTGTGAAGAATGTTGTTGTTCTTTTTTCCTTTTCTTCTGTGTTCAGTACTTTCTTAAGTGTTTCTTGTAGAGGTGGTCTGGTGGCAGTGTAGGTTCTTAGGGATTGGATATCTGGAAAAGATTTCAATTCTCCCTCACTAATGAAGCTTAGTTTGGCTGGGTGGGTTATTCTTGGTTGAAATTGTTTATCTTTTAGAACTTTGAAGCTAGGGCTCCAGGCTATCCTAGCCTGAAGTGTTTCTGTGGATAAATCTGCTGCTATTCTAATTGGTCTTCCCTGGTAGGTAGTCTGGCCTTTTTCTCTTGCTGCCTTTAGGATTTTTTCTTTTATAGCTACTTTGTTTAGGCGAATTATTATGTGTCTGGGGTAGGTCTTCTCATTTGTTGTCTTGCAGGGTTCTCTGAATTTCTTGTGCTTGAATTTTTGCATCACTGGTGAGATGAGGGAAGTTTTCTTGAATGATTTCATGAAATGTTTGTTCCAGTGTGACCTCTGACTCTCTGCCTCAGGAAGGCCAATTACTCTTAGATTGGGTCTCTTGAAGTAATCATTCATCTCGTGAAGGTTTTGTTCTGACTTTTTAAGCTTCTTTTCTATGTTTTTGACAGTTCAGGTTAGTTCTGTATTTTGGTCTTCAAGTTCTGAGATTCTTTCTTCTGCTAGGCTAATTCTGCTTTCCATGCTAATTAGTTTGTTATTTATTTCCATCACAGTATTCTTGACTGCTGTTATTTCTGTCATCAGCTCCTTCCTATTTTCTCTTGTCTCTCCTCAATTTTTTAAATTCTCTCTATTAATACCTTGATGTCTGGGTTTGTTGCTTGTGACCAATTATTCTGGGGGCTCTTCATTGTTTGTGTTCCGAAGTCTGTTTTCTCAGTGTCTGACCTTCCAGGGATCTGTGTGAGTCCTGTGTTCTTCTTTTGGTTTTTCTTCATTTGTGCAGATTTTCCCTCCCTACTTTTCCCTTCCCTCCACTTCCCCATCTTCTTTAATTCTGTTATTCAGGGGTGGAGATGTTTCCTTTACTTCTGTTTGTTCAATCTCCTATTCTTCCTAATATATTTCCTCTTGCTTTGTTCAGTTCTGAAGTTTGACTGTGGGTTGAAGGCTGTCCTTTTTGTAGTTTTGGGCTTTAGTTAAGGGGGGAGCTGTGATTCAAAATCTCTCTGCTGATTCTGGTGTTTGCCAACAGCTGTATGGATAGTCTGAAACCCACTTCCCACTGCCTTGGAGTCTGTCCATGCAGTGGGGTTGTAGGTTTACACCCTGAAAGCAAAATGAGGTTAACAGAGGGGAGAGAGTGGAGCAGGCAGTGGGGGGAGCGGAGGTGGAGAGAGAGAGGAGTGAGAGTGAAAACAGTTGAGTGTACCGACTGGTAAGTGAAAAGAAACACAAGGACTGAAACAAATATAAAGAAAAACAATAACCACGACTGAAAACTAACCAACAACCATATAAAAATTAAAACATACAATGATGCTAATGTACACACTGATCAACCTCCTTATTGGTGTGCTATTCCTTTATACAAAGATGGGATTTACAGAGAAATAAGAAAAAAGGAAAGGGGGGAAGAAAAGAAAAAAAAAGAAAAAATAAGAAGGGGGGAAGGGATAGATTAAAGTCAGTAGACTAACAGAACCAGTCAAACACACTCTGAGACTTTTCCTTTAAGTCCAATGTCCTTTCACCTCTGATTTCTAGCTGTCTTTGCAGGCTGGTAGAATTGTTCACAGTTAGGGTCAGTTGATCCTGGCCTGCTGTGAAGAACAGTTCAGATATGGGACCCCTGACCAGTCTATCACTGAGATCTGGCTTTTTCCATTTTCCAAGAGGGATGAGCCTCTGCCATTCCCATTATGATGTTATTACCTGGGTTTCCCAGCAGGTGGTGCTATCCTATGGCTACAGTCTAGAAGGGAAGGAGCCTGCTATGGATCCACAACCTGCCGTAGCAACTTCACCGGGGGTGAGTTCCACAGGCCTTTCTCCAGGCTAGGGGCGTGGCATGGCAGCAGGCATCTCAGAAGATCTGGCTTGCAGGGCTTCACAGTCTGAAGTAGTAGGTTGGTTCAGGTATGAACTGGCAATGACCGCAGCGGCAGCATCCGCGACTGCAGGAGCAGCCCAGTCCCACCGCCACGACTGCAGGAGCAGCCCGGTTCGCCGCAATATCCGAGTAGCAATGGCGGGTGACGGTGGCAGCTGAGCTCCCTGTGAAGAACAGGTTGCGGAAGATGGGGGCTGCAGCCCCTGGGAGAGATCTAGGGTCTTTATGGGTGTTGTCTTTTGCAGAGGGGCTCACATACCATGCCGGCCGGTCGCCATCTTGCCAGAAGTCTGGTTCTTGTCTTTATAGCTGTTGATATATTTGATTTCATTTATGTTATTGCAGATATTGAACCAGCCCTGCATTCTGAGGAGCAAACGTACTTGGTCATGGTGGATAATTTTTGAGATGTGTTATTGAATCTAATTTGCTAAAATCTTGTTAAGAATGGTTTCATCTGTGCTCATCAGGGACATTGTATTTCTCTTTCTTTGTTGGATCTTTACCAAGTTTGGGTATCAGTGTGATGCTAGCTTCATAAAATGATTTGGAGAGAGTTCTGTATTTCTCAATTGCCTGGACTGCTTTCAATAGGATTGGTATCAGTTTCTCCTTTTATGCTTTGTTGAATTCCACTGGAAAGTTGTCTGGTCCAGGGCTTCTGTTTGTAGGTAGTTTTCTTATGATGGAGTCAATTCCCCAGGTTGTTATTGGTCTGTTTATAATCTCAATTTCTTCTGGTTTCCATGCTGGGAGGTTGTGTGATGTCAAAAAGTCTTCCAATTCATTTAAGTTTTCGAATTTGTGTCCATACAGTTGTTTGTTATAATCTCTGATAATCTTGTATTTATTCAGGTTCAGTTGTGTCTTGACCTTTTGTGTTTCTGATTCTGTTTATTTGAGCCTTTTGTCTCTCTTTCTTAGTCATTCTGACTAGTGGTCCGTTAATCTGGGTTATCCTTTCAAAGAACCAGCTTTTTGTTTCATTGAATTTTTTTCTATGATATTTTTGTCTTCTATGCCCTGTGTTTGGGGTTTTACTTTGGTGATCTGGATTCTTCTGCTGAAGTTAGGGTTTTGGTGGTCTTGCCTTTACAGCTCTTGTAGATTATCTGTTAGGCTGTTGACTTGTGATCTTTCTATTTTCTTGATTTGTAGTCATTGAGATATAAATTCCCCTCTTACAACTGTTTTCATAGCATCCCAGAGGTTTTGGTAGGATGTGTCTTTGTTTTCATTTGTTTCCAAGGATCTTTTAATTTCTGTTTTGATTTCTGTGTTGACTCAGGAGTATTCAGCAGTGTGCTGTTTAGTGTCCATGTCTTTATGTGTTTTGAGGGGATCTTGGTGGTGGTGATATGTATTTTTATTCCAATGTGGTCTTAGAAGGTGCATGGTAGTATTTTGGTCTTATGAAATTTGTTTATGTTTGATTCATGGCCAGAGATATGGTCAGTCTTGGAGTATTTTCTATGTGGTGATGAGTAGAATGTATGTTCTGTGATTGTTGGATGGAGTGTTCTGTAGGCATCTATTAAGTTCATTTTGGCATGTGTCAAGTTAAGGTTCCAGATATCCCTATTGATTTTTTGTCTCAGTGATCAATCTAGGGTTGTTAGTGAGGTATTTAAGTTCCCAGTTATGATGGTGCTAGAGCCAATATCTTTTTTGAGTTTACTTAGTAGTTGCTTTATAAATCCTGGTGCTCCTGTTTTGGGTGCATATACATTTAGAATGAATATTTCTTGTTGATGGATTGAACTTTTTTTCATTATGTAGTGTCCTTCCATATATTTTTAAATTGTTGTTAGCTTGAAGACTGTCTTGTCTGATATAAAAATTGTGACTCTTGCCTTCTTTTGTGTCCTGTTTGCCTGAAAGTATTTTTTTTCCATTTTTTAACTTTGAGTCTGTGTCCTTTGTAGTGAGATGTGTTACCTGTAGGCAGTACATCATTCGGTCATGCTTTCTTATCCAGATTGCAAATCCATGTCTTTTCAGTGGTGTAGTTAGTTCATTCATTTTCAGGTTGACTATTGAAATGTGAGTTTATTCTTGTCATGAAGCCTTATAAAGTTTTTTTTTTTGTTTTGTTTTGGGTTTTTTTTGCTTATTTCTTTTAACTTTTGGGTTGATGTATGTGTCTGTTTTCAAGTTTCAGTAGCAATGTATTCTCCATTGATTCTGTGTTTTCCTGTTCTCCTGGGAAGTGTGTGGTTGTCCCTTTTTTTTTTTCTTTCATATTTTAATATCTTCTTAAGCATCTCCTTAGTGTTGATCTGGAAGCAGCATACTCGCATAAGAATTGGATGCCTGGGAAGGATTTTAATTCTCTATTGTTGAGGAAGTTTAGCTAAGATGAGTAGGAAATTCTTGGAGGAATCGTTTATCTTTGAGAACTTTGAGGATTGAAATTCAGTCTCTTCTAGCTTATAGTGTTTCTTCAGATAAGTCTACTGCTATTCTGGTAGATAGTCTGAACTCTCTTTCTTGCTACCTTTATGATTTTTTCTTTTATGCCTACTTTGTGTAAGTGAATTACTATGTGTCTGTGTGTGGGTCTTCTCATTTGATGCCTTGCAGGGGTTCTCTGAATCTCTTGCATTTGGATGGTCATGTCTCTGATGAGATGAGGGAAGTTTTCTTGGATAAACTCATGGAATATTTGTTCTGAAGTATTCTGTGTCTCCTTTTCTGCCTCAGAATTGTCAATCAGGCATAAGTTCAACCTCTTAATATAATCACACATCTATTGGAGGCTTTGTTCTGTCTTTTTAAGCTTCCTTTCTATGTTTCTAACCATTTGAGTTAGTTTCATATTTTGGTCTTCAAGCACTGAAATTCTTTCTTCTGCTTTGTTAACTCTACTTTCCATGCTTGTCAGGTATGTATTTCATTCAATGTGCTCTTTATTGCCATCATCTCTGTTTTCAATGCTTTTCTTCTTTCTTCTTGCTTTTCATGATTTTTATTTATCCTCTCCATCAATACCTGTATAATTTTGGAAGACAAGGTGAGAGTCAGAAAGATTGGGAATGCTCTTGTAATGGTCATGGTGAGAAACTTGAAATGTTTGTGCTGCCATTAGGCCAGCAGAAATGAAAAGAGCAATGGGATTGACTATTATTGAAAAATCAGTGTCCATGGAACATGACTGGTGATTGGATGTGTGGGTCAAAGGAGACACAGAAGCCCATGTTGATACTAATGATCCTGTTAAAAGAATATGCTGAGATGTAAATTCTTGATATTTTCAAACAATTATTGAAATAAATGTTAGCCATGTGCTACTTAAAAGGCATTCTCAGATCCTACCTTAGACATCAGATTCTCTGAGGGTAAGGTTCCAATATCTTTATTTATTTAAATAAACCCTCTCTGTGGATTCTAAACAATTTTAACTTAAAGAATCATGTTCTTATATGATATCTCAAAAAGGATGAAATTGGTAAGCCTCTTGTGGAAGTTACTAACCTAAAAAAGATGTTTGAAATATTATACCAGATTCAAATACTCATTTTTAATGTAACATCAGGAAGTGCTAAAACTGTATAGAATGGAGTTGGAATGGGTGAATGCTTTGAATGAGAATATATCAGGAGTTCAGTAATGCATCTCCACTAGCAAAGAGCTTTGAGAGTAAAACCATCTTTGCAGGCAACTGAATTTAATTTCAGCTGTAAATATGCTTTGAGTCCCTCTACATTCTGTGCCAAGCTGAATTATCTGCCAACTGTGAGGCCTTAAGAAGACTCACATTTTATACAATGAAAAAAGAGCAGGGCAGTTTATTGGACTTGTATCCCTGCCACATCTAAGAGTTCAGCTGCCCTGGTGAGAAAGTGAAAAAATTGTATCTAGGCATGGAGCCAAAGTTTGCAATTATAATCAGGAAAGAAAAGTATCAGTACATCCACTGGTAAAGTCTGAGACATCAGGAACTGCCTTAGCTTTTGATTACTGGTGACCTTAAATTTGATGAAATCCAAGTTAACTTGAAATACTTATTTAAAACAACTATCTAGTTTGAGTTTTACATTTAGATCTTTGATCCAACTTGAGTCAATTTTTGTATATGGTGATGAAAACATAGAAAACACCGTTAGGCAATGAATTCTCCACCAAGTCCCCAAAAGCAAATGCCATGAAGTCTAAGATAGACAAGTAGGACCTCATCATTAATAAGAAATTGAGAAGCTATAATCTGAATCTCTAATCTAAAAACCTTTTGAACAGCAAAAGAAATAATTAAGAAAGTAAAGAGACAATCCACAGAATGGTAAAAATCATTTGCAAATTATGCATCTGACAAAGGCCTAACATCTAGGATCTGCAAGGAACTCAAATGAGGTGAAAAGAAAAACAACCATTAAAAAGTGGTCAAAGAACATAAACAGATGAACAGACACGTCTCAAAAGCTGATATACGAGCAATCAATCTCACTAATCATCAGAGAAATGCAAATCAAAAACTACAATGAGATATTGCCTAACTCCAGTAAGGATGGCTATCATTAATAAGTCAAAAAAAAAAAAAAAATCAATGCTGGCATGCAGGTGTAAAGAAAAGGGAACTATTCTGTTGGTGGGAATGCAAGCTAGTTCAACTTCTATGGACAAGTTTGGCAGTTTCTATAAGAATTAAAATATTTTTCATGCAGTTCAGCAATCCCTCACTGGGGTATATATCTGGAGGAACATAAAACACTCTATCAAAAAGACACCTGAACAGGCATGTTTATTGCCACACTATTTGCAATAGCAAAACCATGGAACCAACCCTTCTGCCCAGTGAAAGTGGACTAGATAAAGAAAAGATTGTACCTATACACAATGGAGTATTACAAAGCCATAAAGAAGAACAAAATACTGGACTTTGCAGCAACTTGAGTGGAGTTGAAGATCATCATACTAAATGAAGTATCACAGAAACAAAGAACTGAATACCACATGTTCTCACTTATAAGTGGACCCTGAATACTCGTCATATTAGCACAAGATAAGGATCATCAGTTGCTGGGCACTGCTAGAGGAGGGAAGAAGTGTGTAGGGAGGTAAGCAAGTGACAACACAAAGGGTACTTAGTCCACTACCAGGGGCCATTTAGAAGATCGGACTTCACCTGCATGCAGCCTTCTTATGTAATTCATCCTCACTTGTACCCTACAAGACTGTAAGGAATAAATAAAATTAAAGCTAAAATATAATAAAATAAGACAATTATCTAAATCTTCCAGTTAACCTACTATACTCTATCAAATGTTAGTAGTTTGCCATATCTAAAGTGAATATTAGAGAATTTTGAGGCAATAACTAATGGGTAGAGAAAGTTTGCATGAGTGGTTTCTTAAAGCTCTAAAAGTAAGAATAATTATTGAAACTCACTTTAGAAATCAACCGTAGTCCACTTTTTATTGCATTTCTGAAGAAACTCAGAAACTAGAAGTCTCAGTCATGGCCTATAATTAGAAAAAGGCCTAGGACTTGAACCTAGGCATCCTTATTTCTGGAAAAGTGTGTTTTCCCTATAGCAAATTTACTCTTTTGTGGAAGGAAACTTTATATTTCTTATTTCTCTTTAAGAGACTGAATTAATGTTTCTGATCAGTATAGCAATTTAAGTAAAAGTAAAAAATAACTGAACTTCAAGCTAATTTTTTATGGAAGTATAATTAAAATATGTAAAATTAACCTTTTGAAAGTGTAAAGTTCAATAAGTTTTGATAAATATTTCATTATATAACCTCCATCACAGTTGCATTACATAACATTTCATCATTCCAAAATGTTCCCCCTCCCCTTTGCAGTCAATTCTAACATAAACTGGGCTCAGTGGCTCAGCCTGTAATCCCGTGCCTTTGGGAAGCTGAGGTGAGTGGACTTGCCTGAGCTCGCGGGTTCAAGACCCGCCTGGGCAGCGAGACCTCATCTTTACAATAAATCAAAAAAAAAAAAAAAAATTCAGCCGGGCATGGTAGCGCACGCCTGTAATTCCGGCTACTCGGAAGGCTGAGGTGGAAGAATCGCCGGAGCCCAGCAGGTCGAGGCTGCGGTGGCCGGGAGCGGCCACTGCACTGCAGTCTGGGCGACAGAGTGAGACTCCAACTCAAAAAAAAAAAAATTCTCACATATACTACCCCCCCAAGCCCTTGCAATCACTGATATGATTTTTGTCCCTATTATAGTTACCTTTCTGAAAATGTAATATAAATGGAATCACACACTATGTAGTTTTTGTATATGGCTTCTTGTACTTCACATAATGCTTTTGAGATTCATGATGTTTCATGTATTCCTTTTTATTGCCTAGAAGTATTCTACGGATGTACCAGTTTTTTTTTATCCATTCAAAGTTAATGGGTATTTAGGTTGTTTTCAGTTTGCAGTGACTATGAATGAATCTGCTGCAAAGGTTTGTTTGTGTAAGGTCTTGTGTGGACATATGTTTTCATTTCCCTTGAATAAATACCTAGGAGTCGGATTGTTATAAAATATAATAAAAGTGTGTTTAACTTTGTTTTAAGAAAAACTGCTATCAGATTTAGGACTAATTTTTCTCTACTTTCAATATAATATGATAAATCAGCATGTTACTGTTCCATAGATGTTGATAAAACCCCTGGATCACAAACAAAGAACTGTATTACTCATACCACAACAAGTAACATGAGCATCAACCAAAAATTTTTTAGAAGCCTCAAGGATACTAAACTGGTCATTACAAGCTGGTCATTTAAAAAAATGTTAAAATTTCAGTTATTTTTTCTTACTCACTAGTAAAGCAACTTCTTTGTCTTGGCTCTGCCAAAGATGAAATAGTTCATGTGCCCTTCTGCACTTTCAAAGGAAAATGTTTCTCTCTGGCCTTTGGTTCACCAGGTTGCCTTTGACTGCTCAGCTCTGATGAGCTTGAGAAAAGTTATGATTTTGTAGATATTTCTTGTGTGTGCGTGATTAGAATGAGAACAATGTACCCCTTCAACTTTCAACAACCTAGGAAGTTCCTATAATATTTTGAAAAGTATTCATTACTTGATTCTATCTTTTATAATCACTGGAAAACTAGCCACCAATTTGTCCACCTGATTTGTAGTTTAAATCAAGAAAATGGGTTCCCATGTTTTATAAAAAAGATCAAACTAATTATAAACAGTAAAATGAAACTGAAGCTTAACCAACCAGAAACCACCACTTAATCTCTAACTTAAGACTTTTCACTTTAACCAACCAAATATAGTTGTTTTTTGTCCTGTTTCTATAAACCTTATAAAAGGTTTTCTCTTTAGACCCCTAAATAAGACCCTGAACTGCTTAAGGTCTATTACTGTCTGATCCATGAATCACTATATGTTCAAATAAACTCTGTAGTATTTTAATGTGTTTAAGATTTTATTTTAAATACCTAATAACTTCAATCAGACCTATGCAGTAGAACACATTTATTAAGCAAACTAATTTACTCTGAGATTTTTCTGAGGCTCATAAAAAAAAGGAGGACAGTCTTTATCATTGGTTCTTTCCTTTATGGGCAAAGCACTATAAGTGAAAAACAAATGTACACAAATCTCCGTAGTTGGAATTTTCAGTTGTTCTTTGAATTTTTGAAAAATTCCCTATAATTTTTATTCCAGTATTCACTTGGGTGAAATATTCTAGAAATATGTCATATTTCTTCTGTAATGATTTAAAACTTAAAATTTGATAAAATAAAAATAAAAATTCTTATTTTCATTTGCATCTGATTAAGAGAACAGAAACACATGTTTTAGCTGCTGATATAAAATGATTGAAACCAAAAGAAACAGCATTTGATGTATCTTGAAAGAAAAAGAAAGCAACAGACAGCTGTTTCTTATATACATATGAAAGAAGGCCTCACAAAACCTGGAATTATTTTTTGGAGGGAGGTCCCTTTAGTAGTCCAGGGTTTGCCTGCTAAGTAAGTGTTCTATGAACCCATTGGCATCAGTGTACCAGCTAGCATTATTGAGAGGATGCATTTGGTTTCAGCGAATTTTTTTTCAGAGAGTCTTTCAACGTGTTTGCCTATTACATAATGAGTGGTTTATGAGCATACTTGCCCACACCACTCTGAGTGTTCAGCAGTTTTTGTTCAAAAATGGCATGACCCCTATGCCCCACCCTCTGTATTCACTTGATCTCCCCCCAAGTGACTTTTCTGTGTGTATTCTCAGATTTTAAAAGTCCCCAAAAGAGAATGTTTTGTTGATGTGGAAGAGGTGAAACAAAAAATGGCAGAAACACTAAACAGCATCAAAACTGAAGAGTTCAAAAACTTTTGAGCAGCAGAAAAAGTGTCTCGAAGGGTGTATTACATCAAACAGAGGGTACTTTGAAGTGACTGAAGTTTAAACATGTGTGAAAGAACATGCAATCTTTAATAAATAAATTTTGGGTGCTTTGGGGTTCCCCCATATTTAGAATAAAGAATAATTGAAGAAAAATCATGGCTGAGAAAAGTTTTTTGAATACTGAAATTTAAAAAACTCCTTTACAAAAAGTAAATGAAACTATTTTGTTGTTTATTTTATTTTATCCTTGTAAGTTTTTTAAGTTAAAATTCATCAAATTTATAGGAGAAAAGTAACAAGCACTGAGCATTATAATAATTATAAATAGTATTCATTAAGACCTAGATAGAAATGTTACTGGGATTAACTAAAAACTTATTAACTTAATGAGAAAGAAATGCCATGTTAACTGAAATCATGAAGATAACTCACGAGAATACAATTTTTCTCAAGAATATGGAATCACAGAATCTGTTATGAATACATTATCTTTCTGTTTGGTTCAATATATCATTCAATAAAAAGCTTCAATCCAAGATTGGTAACTATTAGTTTTTACATATGGAATATAAGGCATATTTTTTAGGTTATAAAAGAATACATCATGAAGAAATTGAGAAGCTCTAATTTGTATCTTACATTTGTAGGAAAACTGAAGACTATTCAATATATTTTTAGAGGATGGTAAATGTGAATAAGAAAAATTTATATGTCATAAAAATTAGTATAATTCCTTCTTCCAGGCAAAGTGATAATGCTTTTCTGTGCTTGAAAAACATAAAAACGAAAGTAAGCTTTATAATTTCTTTAACATTTTAAGCATTGTACATATCTTTATATACGTATGTATGGTACATACATATCTTTATATATGTGTACATATAGCTATAATGTTGTTTAAACCTGCAGTCTGCAACCTTTTTGGCATCAGGGACCAGTTTTGTGGAAGATAATTTTTCTAGACAGAAGATGGGAATGGGGGAAGTCAAAGGGAGGATCATCGGGCATTAGCTTCTCATAAGGAGTACAACAAAGATCCCTGGCATGTGCAGTTCACAATAGGGTTCAGGGTCCTATGAGAATCTAATACTGCTGCTGATCTGACAGGAGGCAGAGCTCTACTTGCCTGGTGCTCACCTCCTGCTGTATGCCCCATTCCTATCAGGCCATGGGCCAGTACCAGTCAGTGGCCTGGGGGTTGGAGATCCATCTTATAAACAATGTTTAATGAAGGATTTTTTAAAATTCTTTTTAGTGATTTTGTTAGGTGCTTGAAATACAAAAGGAAATAGCTTTCTAATTCCATGGTACTAGTGATCCATTGAAAGAGACAAATAATTGGATTTAAAATGTGTTCATGACTAGGCACAGATAGGTCATGCTTATAATCCCAGAACTTGGGAGGCTGAAGCAGGAGGATTTCTTGAGGCCAGGAGCTCTAGACCAGTTTGAGCAACAAAGCAGGACCCTATCTCTACAAAACAGAAAAAAAAAATTGGGGAGGGGGCAGGACTGGCAGGAGTGGAATTCTGCCAGGGGGTGGGGGAACACCTCATCAACAAGGTGTATGATAAACATTTGTATACTTAACCCTGAATTGTATCTCACATTTTTAAAATTAAAAATTTTTTTTAAAAAGAAAAAAGTGTTTAATAATCCTGCTTATTTCAGACCTTTCCCCATTGCTTCTTCAGGACTCTGCCTCTGACTCCCTCTGTGCAGTCCCCTCTGTGGCCTTTTATGTCAGTGTCCAGCCTGGCATTGTGGTGGTGGGAGCAGCAGTCGCTCCAGTAGCTTCTTCCTGGGAAAAGCTTTGTTTGTATTAGAAAAATGACACTCCGCTTCTGTGCTCCAGGAAGTGCCAGGGTCCAAGCAGAGTGGTTGCAGCACCCGTCACTTCTCTAGGAGAACCCTGGTCACTTGCTCCTTAGTCCCCACTCAACCACTCGCATGCCCACTTACACACAGATACACATGCAAATTAATCCATGCACTCACTCATTCACACAGTGATTCGTGCAGTCTGACTGGCTACACCACCATCTTCCCAGAACCCCTCTGCTTGCTATTCTTTTTTTTTTTTTTTTTGAGTTGGAGTCTCACTCTGTCGCCCAGACTGGAGTGCAGTGGCCGCTCCCGGCCACCGCAGCCTCGACCTGCTGGACTCCGGCGATCCTTCCGCCTCAGCCTTCCGAGTAGCCGTAATTACAGGCACGCGCTACCACTCCCGGCTGATTTTTTGATTTATTGTAGAGATGAGGTCTCGCTGCCCAGGCGGGTCTCGAACCCACGGGCTCAGGCAATCCACTCACCTCAGCCTCCCAACGGCGCGGGATTACAGGCTGAGCCACCGAGCCCGGCTACTGCTTGCTATTCTTAAAGTCACTCAAAAATACTTTCACAATAACATATTTGCACATGTATGTATAGGTATAAATATTTATATATGAATGAAAGTATCAAGCATAAACACACTTATATCATCTATGTAAGTATCTTCACTGCTAGAGGTATTCTTTTTCATTAAAGGGTTCCAAATGCATTATCTGTGAAAATATCAATCTCTGTCTCACAGAAATGACATAATAATTAGTGAATATAGTATACAAGTGATTTTTACTCGAACAAAATTTTCACAAAAATTAGTTAGTATAGTGCTATTACAAAGTTACAACCAACATCAACCACATTTATAAAAGTTTTGCATAAAATAAGTATAACAGAGTTAAAGAATCAGGAAAAAACTGAAAACAATATATAATAAAAGGGGTTAATTGAAAATGCTCATAAAAATAGTAATTTAAAATTACAATAGTATTCGTTGCCCTGGGAATAGTGCTTAACAATTTTTTTCCAAGCTAAAAATGCACAGAAATGATATTATTCCCATAAAGTTCACTAAAAAGAAATTCTAATTTTTTAGAGAATGACACTAGAAAAGACATTTAATTTATTTATGTTTGAAATATTTATTTCTAATGTGATTGCTAAAATTAAAAAATTGATTTTGACATTTCAGAGGTTTATGAAATTCTAGATAGATTGTTTTCTTTCCTCTTCATAAATTAAAAAAATAAAACAGGAGATCATATTGAGTTAGTATTTCTAATATGCTTAGCAAACTATTCTTTCATTTTATAAAAAGAACCATTAATCCTCTTATATTTGAAATCAAATATATTTCAATAGCATGGACAATAATTATCTATATCATTCTTCAATATGCTATTAATATTACAGCAGTGTTCTTTCTCATTGAAAACATGAAGCATTCTCTTCAAAATTAAGCTAGATGTCATACATGCAAGATTATGATTTTTGGCAAAATATTTATATTTCTTCACTTACTTGTGTGAATTAGCTATCTGGAAATATTTACTTTTTTATGTTGCTGTCTTAGGGAGGAAAAAAGGTTTTACATATCTCTATTTTAAAATTGAAAATTGAGATATACAAAGTAAGATGGAAAATAAGTGATAAAGATACATGAATGGCCGGTTGTCTCATGCCTGTAATCCCAGAACTTTGGGAGGCCAAGACAGAAGGATTGTTTCTGTCCAGGAGTTTGAGACCTACCTAGGCAAGATAGTGGGACTACAAACAGACGAAAAGTAACAGAATACTCAATTGTAAGATAACTACAAAAGGTATAAATGTATGTGCATTGGGAACTATCAGGGGAGAAGAAATAGAGAAAGAAACCAAACAAATATTTGAAGCGATAAGAACTGAGAGTTTTCCAAACAAATGTTGGATACTCAACCACAAATACTGAAACCTCCAAGAACATAAATCAAGATAAATGCCAAAAACTACACTTAGTCGTATTCAAATTTCAGAAAACCAAAGGAGCTAGAAGAAAAAAACGCCTCACCTGTAAAGAAGTATGCACAAGAATTAAATCTGACTTCTCCTCAAAAACCATGCAAGCAAGAGAAGAATAAATTATTTAAAGTATTGAGAGATCAACACACACACACACACACACACACACACACACACACACCAGAAAAAAACCACTAACATAAAATTTATTATTTGTAAAATTATCTTTGAAAAATAAAAGAAAAACACTTTTCATACAATCAATAATTAAGCAAATTTGTTAATAGTATAACATTTGCAAGAAACACAAAAATAAGTAAGAGAGAAGGAAAATTATATAAGTTAAAAATGCAAATCTATCTAAAGAATAACTCAGCACTGGAAAATTAGTAAGTGAATGAAAATAACTTGTTATTTTATTTTTATTAGTACGACATAATTTGTTCAAAATAATGATTAAAAGAATTTTAAGAACAAAATAATGATAACAACAACATATTCAGTTATGTATATGTGCTTTATATATAGCTATAATATGTGTATGCTAACATATACAGTAATTTAAATGAGTAACAGTAATGATAAAAGATACAGGAGAAAAGAATTAGGAGTATTTTATTATTATAAGGTGCTTGCACTACATGTAAAATGATATAGTGTTATTTGATAATGGACATGAATTGGTTGTAAATGTATATTGCAAATTATAATAATAACATAAAAAAATGTTTAGAAAGTATGATTGATATGTAAGAAAGAATAAAAAATAAAAACATAAAAACTACTCAATTAAAATTATAAAAAGCATAAAAAATTGTCGGAAGCTGCAACCACTAAAGAGGCAAAATGGAGGTTACCTGAAAATGGGAAAAATGCTGACTGGGAGCAGAGCCCCAGTGGGAAGTGGCCATGATGGAGGCAGAGCCCCATAGATCCTATTGAAGGACTCCTTTTGGCCTTAAAGGAATGCATGCTTAGGCTTGAAAAACACTTCCCTTGATAAATAAAACAATTAGCTAGAATGTGCAAGGATGTGGAATTAGCAGTAAAACTATGTATAGAAATGTAAAAAAGGTTCAACAGCAAAAATTTCCCCCCTGAATGGACAAGGGAATGTTTTTACTACCCCCTTTCCCATGAAATTTTGCAACCTTTAGCTAAAAAGGAAAAACAAGTACTTCCTCATACGCTTTATAAGTAACAACATTGACAGTTGTGATTGATGAGGAAGTGAGAAACTGTGACAGAGTATCTCCAAAGACAGGTGTTTTCAGGAAAAACAAGTCACAGACATGCCTTTTGATTTAAAAAATATTATAGTTTAATTAGAAAGAGAGTTAAAATTAAAGTAAGAATTAGAATTAAATAAATAGCAGTTATAATTAAAAGATAAATGTGTATTATAGATGTAGGCATTAGCTAAATATAAGTAATAGAAGGAACAGGAAATAAGTTTTAAGGTAAACTTGAAATTATATACACAATGTAGGTTTAAAATTAAATACATTTAGGATTAGAAGTAAGATTAATTTCATATATAAGTGTAGATTTAGACATGTTTTGTTTAGAAATATAAAATGTAAAGTAGGTGATAAGAAAATAGCAAGTAATATAGATAAGGCAATTAGAATTAAGAAAGTGAAATTTTTTTTAAAAAGAGTATTAAGAATTCATAGTGGGTAAGACAAGAGTGGTTATATAAAAGAAAAAACAAGTCAATATATTGTTGCTAAAAGTATATATAAGGGTAGAATTAAGAAAATAGATTAGTAAAGGAAAAGAAATAGAATAGCAAAGGGAAGAGATTCAGTTGGCCTAGAGGTCACAGGATGTGGCTGATAAATTCTTGGCAGCTGGTATTTTGTTACACCACCGGTAGCAGGAAGGAACAAAATGAAACTTGTAAAGGTCAACTTCCCCAAAAACAAAAGAAAAAACATGATGTAAACATTTAATGTGTAACATGGGATACATTTTGTGGGTAGAGGGGTCAGTAAAAAAACTATATAAGCTTGTAAGAATTGAATAAAAACTGGCAGAGTCTTGAGCTCTCCCCAGGAAGAGGATTCCTGTTGTGTTCATCTTTTCTTCTTCGCTGTTCCCGATTCTTCCCATTCAGGCCCTGACTCTCTCTGTGGAGCTGGACTCTGGCAAAAAATGAAAAAGACAAAAATAGGAAAAAATAACAAGGGTAACAAATAGAAAACAATAATAAATATGGTGGATATTAATTCAACAATATCAGCAACCACCTTAAACATCAATTATCTAAATCTACCAATTAAAAGACAGATTTTCAGTATGCATCTAAAAAACAACACCAAGCTATATGATGTCTATAAGAAATCCACTTTACACATTCTTTGGAAGATGGTGGCAGAGCCAGTTGGACTATGTAAGTCCCAGTGGAGTAAGTGTATGGAAATTTTAGCATAAGTGTCAGTGAGTAAATGGGCATGTGATGTGAGTTGCTGATGGAGTAGGGACTCAGGAATAAGTGGCCAGGACTCTCCTGGTTAAGTGGCTGGTGCCACAGCTGCCCTGCTTTGTTCCTAGTGCTTCCCAGGATGCAGAAGCCAAGTACTATTTTTTAAAAATCAATAAAGCCCTTCCCAGGAAGAAGTTGCCTGGAAGAACTGATGGCTATAGGCTCTGCCTCACCTCTGCAGCACCTGAGTAAACACCGGCAGCAATGACTGCAGAGGGAGCACAGTGAGGGAGGCCAGAGGTAGAGCCCCACTGTAGAAGCTGAGAGAAGCACCTTGTCACCATCTTGAAAACAAGGCAGGAAAGTGCTCCAGCTTGTTCACTATGGAATGACAGACCCAATCTCTGTAACCTGTGGATTCAGTACTCAGGGGTTGACCATGACCCAGAGATAATATTCTGAAAGCACAAACTTCAAAGGGACAGGATGAGTACAGAACTTCAGGTGCTCCTCTACCCCGATTCAGCCACATGAAAAAGGGTGTGGCCAGGAAAGAACAAGGAAGACCTCCAAAGAGACTAGTGGTGAGCCTGGGACTGACTAAAGCCCCTCCTCCCCAGCAATCCTCTGAACATCAGACCCACATGGCTGGGGCACAACTGAGTGGGATGAACCCAGGCAAAGACTGAACATCAACTGCAATAGGACTCCACTCCAGAATAAGCCTGCCTGGGGCACCTGTCATGAATACCTGGGTAAGAGACAATTCCACATCTCCTCACTGTAGGGGATTCTCTGACCATACTAGAGTGGGAGGGGAGGACTGAAGCTCCATCCATCTCCACTGGGTCAGATACTAAGGAAATTGTGAATGAAGTCAAAGCTCTGCAGAAGACAGCAGAGGGGCAACTGAGAGGAACAATTATAGAAACTGCCACAAGAGGGGAGGTTTGTTTGTTTGTCTGTTAATTTTTGTTTGTTTGCTAATTTTCCTTTGTGCATGAATGTGTATGTGAGGGTTTGATCTGTATCCTACCCACTTCTTTTTTTTCTCTTGCTTTTTTCCTTCATTTATTGTTTCTTGTTTATATGTGTATGTGAAGGATTGAGGGTTTATTTTTCAGTGTTTTGTTTGTTTTTGCTTTTTTGTTCTTTTCTTTCATTTTGACTTGTGCATGGTTTTCATGTTTTCTATTATTGTTGGCTTTTGTTTTGCTTTGTTGTTATTATAGTTTGTTTTGGGGGTGTATGTGTGTGTTTGTTTTTTGCTTTGGTTTATTCTCTTGTTCTGTGTATTTTTAAAAAAAATTGTCTATCTCATTTCATTCTACTTTTCTCTGTTCTCCTCATTGCTGTTACTGTATCTTGGACCCAGGAGTTACATACATGCACCCATTACATTGTCACATATACTGGTGGTGGGTAGTGAGTCTCAGGGAACCCATACCACAATCAGTGATCATTGTGATTTGCACGTAGTTTCTGAATCCTAACTCCCCATTCCCCATCATATTTGACTCTCAAAACTACAAGAGACAGCAAAGCTTCCCACCCACAGCCCTGTTTCACAATAGGAAAAATTCAGAGTCCTAATCAGGGAATAATAGAGGGCTGGGAAAATATCAGAAGTGAAAGCCTCTCCCATTGCCACTGAATAACAGAACTAAAGAGAAAAGAAAGAGATCTACCAAAAATGAGGGGAAAAAAATCGATGGAGGAACACAGGTAATTCTCACTGTTACAAAGAGAAAATGCCTGAAAAATCAGACCTCAGAGGCCAAATAATAGCAGTCACCAATGACTGGCCTCAGAATATAACAGAGATTAGGGAATGGATGGAATAAGACTCAAGAAAGACAAGGTGCAACACTCAAAGAACTTATAACAGATATTTTGGCAATAAAAAATTTCATCAAGGAAATAAAAAAATGACAGGCATGAAAAGCAGAATTAATCAAGCAGAAGAAGGAGTCTCAGAACCTGAAGAACAAACATAGAATTAAACTGATCTGTAAAGAACATAGAAAAAAGACTCAGAAAGAAAGAACAAACCCTCCAAGAGATGTGTAATTATATCAATAGGTCAAACTTATACCTGACTAGAATCCCATCCCAGAAGAAGAAATGGAAAAAGAGAACATCCTGGAGCAATATTCCAGGAAGTTATCCAAGGAATTGTTCCCTATCTCACCAGAGATGTGTCTATCCAAACACAAAGGATACAGAGAACCCCCACAAGACATCAAACGAGAAGACCAACCCCTAGACATAGTAATTCATCTACACAAAGTAGGCACAAAAGAAATAATCCTAAAAGGAGCAAGAGAGAAGGGTTGGACTACCTTTTGAGGAAAACCAATCTGAATTAGCATACATATTGGCAGAAACACTACAAGCTAGAGGGGACTGAAGTCCAATATTCAGTTACTAACATCACTCATCTCAGACCTGGAAATGACAATACAGAAATTCATATGAAAACATAAATGACAATGAATAGCCAAAACAATCCTCAGCAAAAGAAATAAAGCAAGAGATATCTTTCTTCTAGACTTTAAATATTACTCTAAGCCTACAGTAGTCAAAACAGCTTGGCACTGGTACAAGAATAGGCATATGGACCAATGGAACAGGATAGAGATTATGGAAGCAAACCCTCAATTTCTCAACCAACTTATCTTTGACAAAGCCTCCACCAAACCACTAGGGAGAGAAGAACATATTCAGAAAATGGTCCTGGGATAACTGGCTGACCTACATGCAGAAGATTGAAACAGAATCTCTACCTATCACCATACACAAAAATGGGTCAAAATCAAATGTAAAACCTCCAACTAAAAGAACCTCAGAAAATACAGAATGCACCCTTATGGAAATTGAACCTGGCAACAAATTCTTCATCAAAACTCCAAATGCCCATGCCAAAAGAGATAAGACAGACAAGTGGGACCTCATCAAGCTGAAAATCTTCTGCAAAGCAAAAGAAACCATCAAGAGAGCAGGGAGACAACCCACAGAATGGGGAAAAAATATTTGTCAATTGTATATCTGACAAAGGCCTAACATCTAGGATCTACAAGGAACTCAAATGCACCAAAAGGAAAAAAAAAAACAAACAGCTCCAATAAAAATTGGGCAAAAGACATAACTAGACACTTCTCAAAAGAAGATATACGGGCAGTCAACAGACACATGAAAAAGTGCTTAACCTCACTCATCATCAGAGAAATGCAAATCAAAACCACATTGAGATACCAGCTAATCCCTAAAAGAATACTCATTATTGATGAAACAAACAACAACAGATAGCAGATGGTGGTGAGGATGCGGGGACACTTCTACCCTATTGGTGGGAATGTAGACTATTGTGACCTGTGGCGATTTCTAAAAAGAACTAGACATTTACCTTCAATATGACCCAGCATTCCCCCTACTGTGAATATACCCAGAGGAACTCAAAGTATTCTACAAAAAAGATACCTGCACTTGTATGCTTATTACACCACTATTCACAGTGGCAAAAACATGGAACCAATCATGCTGTTGATCACAACCGGACTGGATGATAAAAAAAAGTGGTACATATGCACAATGGAATATTATACAGCCATAAAGGAAGACAAACATATGGACTTTGTAGCAACTTGGATGGATTTAGAGTCTATCATATTCAGTAGTCTATCACAGAAACAAAGAACAGAGTGCCACATGTTATCACTCATAATTGAACTCTGAACATTTACCATAATACAAGAAGAAAGGGATTGGCAGTAGAAGGTGGGTGAGAGGGGCGTGACATCAATAAGTGTACCTAGTCTAAAACCAGGCAAAGTGTGAACCAAAGGGAGATCCAACCTTCATCTATATGTTGACCACATGCATACATAATTCTGAATTGTACCCCACATCTTTAAAAGAAAAGAAAAGCATACCTATATGTTCAAGTAGAACTTATTTAAAACCAATAGAATACGTAGAATAGAAGTTACCATTATTGCTATTGATTCTAAACTCTTGGTGGATTTTTTTAAAGTATGCTTTTACTGTCTGTATTTTATGATTTATATAATATAGATGCTCAATAACTTTAGTTAGCCATTCTTAGTTATATGTAAATGCTTATTGAGCACCTAAAATACAAATAAATAAATTAGTGTTCAATTATATGAAACATAAAACAATATATTTTTGCATAAGCTTTTAGCTGTACAATGATGACTTATTTACCTAATCCTGAATTGTATCCCACTTCTTTAAAATAAAATAATATATTTTAAAAATCCATTTTATTATGAGTTTATAAGAATGCAATGGTCTTTTGCACATTTATTTTATACCCTGAGACTTTGCCAAAGTTTTTTATCAGTGCAATAAAGTTTTTTGACAGATTCTTTTGGATTTTCAAGGTACAGGATCATGTCATCTTCAAAGAGGGATAACTTAACTTCCTCTTTTCCCACTTGGATACCCCAATTTCCTTCTCTTGCCTGATTGCTCTAGCTAGGACTTCTAACACTATGTTAAACAGGAGGGGTAAGAGTAGGAAGCCTTGTCTTGTTCCAGTTTTCAAGGGAAATGGTTGAAATTTCTGACTGTTTGGGAGTATGTTGGCCTTGGGTTTATAGTAGATGACTCTTACTATTTTGAGGTATGTTCCTCCTATGCCTAGATGTTCAATGTTTTTTATCAAGAAGGGATGCTGGATTTTATTGAAAGCTTTTTCCACGGCCAATGATATAATCATGTGGTTCTTGTTTTTAGATCTGTTGATATATTTAATTGTGTTTATGGTCTTGTGGATGTTGAAACAGTCCTGTATCCCAAGAATAAAGGTGGGTGGTTTTTGAGACATGTTGTTGGATCCAATTTGCTAGAATCTTGTTGAGAATTTTTGCATTTATGTGTATCAAGGGTATTGGCCTGTAGTTCTCTTTCTGTGTTGGATACTTACCTGGTTTGGATATCAGTGTGATGTTAGCTTCATAAAATTATCTGGAGAGAGTTCTGTCTTTCTCAATTACCTGAAATACTTTCAATTGGATTGGTATCAGCTCCTCCTTTTATGTTTTGTAGAATTCTGTTGGAAAGCCATCTGGTTCAGGGCTTCTTTTGGAAGTTGTTTTGTTTTTTAATGATAAAGTCAATTTTCTGAGAAGTTGTTGATTTATTTAGTGTCTCACCTTCTTGTTTCAAACTTAGGAGGTTATGAGATATATAAAGTCCTCCATTTCATTTAAAGAAACAGAAATCCCCCAAAAGCACAATCCCATTCAAAGTAGCCACACAAAAAATGACATACCTTGACATCTTTCTAGCCAGAGAAGTGAAAAAAACTTTACAGTGAAAACTACACACACTGCTCAAAGAAACCAAAGATAACACAAACAAATGGATGAATATTCCATGCTCATGTTGGAAGAACCAAGATTGCTAAGATGTCCATCCTATCCAAGGGAATTCACAGATTTAACACAATATCTATTAAATTACCAGCATCCTTCTTCTGAGACCTGGAAATGAAGATACAGAAATCTACATACAAACAAAAATGACCATAAATAGCTAAAGCAATCCTCATCAAAAGAAACAAAGAGAGAAGTATCACACTTCCAGACTTTAAGCTTTATTATAAAGCTACAATAATCAAAACAGCCTGGTATGGGTACAAGAACAGAAAAATAGACCAATTGAAAAAGGTTAGAGATTCCAGAAGCAAAACCTCGATTTCTCAACCAACTCTTCTTTGAAAAACCTCCACAATCAACCACTGGGGAGTGGAGAACCTATTCAGTAAATAGTGTCAGAGAAACTGACTGATCACATGCAAAAGATTAAAACAAGATCCCACCTATCACCATATACAACAATCAACACTAAGTAGATCAAAGACCTAAACATAAAACTTCCAACTATAAGAACCTTAGAATTCGCCCTGACCAATCAGAACAGCTACAGTTCACAGCTAGTGCTAGCCAATCGACTTGGACTTAGGGCTACATAATTCCCAGGTTTTCAGCCCCAGATGGGCAACCCCTTCAGGTCCCCTCCCACTGTGGGAGCTTCTCTGTCCTCTCAATAAATCCTGTATTCTCACTTAAAAAAAAAAAAAAAAAAAAAACCTTAGAAAATGCAGATGGCACTCTTATGGCAATTAGAACTAGCAACTAATTCCTGATCAAAACCCCAAGTGCCCATGCCATAAGAGATAAGAAAGACCAGTGGGACCTCATCCAACTGACAAGCTTCTGCAAAGTCAAAGAAACCATTCAGAGAGTAAGAAGACAGTCCGTAGACTGGGGGAAAATATTTCCAACTGTATATCTGATAAAGACCCAACATCTAGGATCTACAAGGAACTCAACTGTGCCAAAAAAGAAAAAACAAACAAACAGCCCATTACAAAGTGAGGAAAAGATATGAATAGATACTTCTTAAAAGAAGACATACAGGCAGCCAACAGATACATGAAAAAATCGTCACCCTCACTAGTCATCAAAGAAATGCAAATTAACACCACACTGAGATACCACCTAACTCCAGTCAGGCTGGCCATCACCAATAACTCAAAAAACAGCAGATGCTGGAGAGGATGCAGCTAAAAGGGAAAACTTCTACACTGTTGGTTGGACTGCAAACTAGTACAACCTTTATGGAAAATAGTTTGACGATTCCGAAAAGATCTAAAAATGAACCCTCCGTATGACCCCACAGTTCCCCTTCTGGGAATATACACAGAGGAACTCACATCACTCTATGAAAAAGATATCTGTACACACATGCTTATTCACAATAGCATTATTCACAATAGCATTATTCACAATAGCAAAAACATGGAACCAACTGTGCTTCCCATCAAAAGAGGACTGAATAAAAATGTGGTATGTGTACACAATGGAATATTGCACAATTATTAAGAAAGACAAAATTATGAACTTCACAGGAATTTGGATGGATTTAGGGTCTACCATACTCAGTGGTCTATAACAGAACAAAGAACTGAGTACTACATGCTCTCACTCATAAGTGGACCCTAAACAATTTTCATACTATAAGAAAGAGATTGACAGTAGTTGGAAACGGCCAGGGGAGAGAGGGGGCACACAGTTCATCAATAGGTGTACCTGATCTCAAGCCAGGTAAAGTGGGGACCAAGTGAGGCCCAAAATTTATCTTCATAATGACCATTTGTATACCTAACCCTGAATTGTACCCTACATCCTTAAAATTAAAAAAAAAAAAACACTTTAAATATAAGGACATGTATGGTTTAAAAGTAAAGGGGTTTTTAAAAATGACCATAGCCAGGCTCGGTGGCTCAGCCTGTAATCCCGTGCCTTTGGGAGGCTGAGATGAGTGGATCACCTGGGCCTGCGGGTTCGAGACCCGCCTAGGCAGCGAGACCTCATCTCTACAATAAATCAAAAAATCAGCCGGGCGTGGTAGCGCATGCCTGTAATTCCGGCTACTCGGAAGGCTGAGGCAGAAGGATCGCCGGAGCCCAGCAGGTTGAGGCTGCGGTGGCCGGAAGCGGCCACTGCACTCCAGTCTGGGCGACAGAGTGAGATTCCAACTCAAAAAAAAAAAAAAAAAAAAAATGACCATGCTAATACTAATCGAAAGAGTGGAGGTATTTATATTAATTTCTGGCAGAGCTGACTGATGAGCAAGGAAATTTACCAGAAATAAAGAGGAGTTTACATAATAACAAAGGGGTCAATATTCCAAGATGACACAACAGTCCTTAATATGCACATGCCTAGCAGAATATCAAAATATGTAAGGTAAAAACATACAACTGTAAGTAGAAATAGATACATTCACTATAATATTTGGAAACCCTAACACCCATCTGTCAGAAGCAGACAGAGCTTACAGGCAGGAAATCAATAAGGGCATAGTTGAATTCAACAGCACTATCAATCATCTGATTATAATTGACATCTATAGACTACTTCATACATGAACACTGGATTTTACATTCTCAAGTTCATATGAAACATTTACTAGAATAAACCATATTTTGAGACATAAAAATTCCTTTAAAAATTTAAAAGAATAAAAATAACACAATGTCTGCTCTCTGGTTATAATAAAATTAGCATAGAAATTAATAACAGAAAGATAGCTGTAAACACTCAAATACTTGAATAATAAAAATCTCAATTCTAAAAATCATGAATATATTTTAAAATATTCTGAGTTAATTGAAAGTAAAACAACTTATAAAAATTTGTGGAATGTAATGAAAATAGTGCTTAGAAGGAAATTTATAGAATTGAATGCATACATTAGAAAGAAGAAAGATCTAAAATCAATAACCTATGCTCTCACTTTATAAAACCTGAAAAAAGGAGAAAATTAAATCCAAAGTAAGGGGAAAAATAGAGTTAATAAAATTTAGAGAGGAAATCAATGTCATTTAAACAGGAAATCAATTGAGAAAATTAACAAAATCAAAAATGGGTTTTTGAGATAAATAAAATTGAAAAAATTCTAGTCAAGCTAACACACACACAAAAAAGGAGGGACCACAAATTAAAAGTATTAGAATGAACAGAGGGAGAGAAGGAGTATTGTTAGAGATGTTATGAACATGAAAATGATAATAAATCAATATTATGAACAGTTCTATGCCTACAAATTTGATAGCCTAGAAGAAATGGACAAATTCCTTGAAAGACATTATCTGCAAAAAGTCAAACAAGGAGAAATAGACAATTTAATAGGTCTTTATCTATTAAAAATTAATCAATAATATAACAATCTTACAAAGAATAATGTACTAGGCCCAAATATTTTCACTAGTGAATTCTATAAAGCAACTAAGGAAGAAATTATATCAACTTTCTATATTTTTTTAAGAAAGAAGAATCAGCAGTAGAACTACTACTAATACATTTTATGAGGCCAGACTTACCCTAATACAAAAGTCAGGCAAATATTAGAAGTACAAACCAATAACTCTCATAAGTACTGATGTACAATTTTCAAAAAATTAGTAAATATAATCCAACAATTTATTAAGAAGAATGACCACCTGGGATGTATCTCAACTTCCAAAAATCTTTTTTTAAGTTACTATAAGTGATCATATTAATAGATGCAGAAAAAGTATTTGACAAAACCTAACTCTTATTTATGTTAAAAACTCTCAGCACACTAGAAATAGAGGAACTTAACCAACTTGATTATTATACACAATAATCTACAACTAACATTATACTTAATGGTAAGAAATTTGAAACTTTGCTACTAAGGTCAGGAATAAGAAAACGATAATCCCTCTCTTACTTTTCAGCATTGTACTGGAAGTACTTGCTACAGATTCAGTGCAATATCCATTAAGCTACCAACATCATTCTTCTCAGACCTGGAAATGACAATACAGAAATTCATATGGAAATATAAATGACCACGAATAGTCAAAACAATTCTTGGCAAAAGAAAGAAAGCAGGAGGTATCACAATTCCAGACTTCAAACTTTACTATAGGGCTACAGTAATCTGGTATTGGTTACAAGAACAGGCACATAGACCAATGGAACAGGATAGAGATTCTGGAAGCAAAACCTCAATTCCTCTACCAACTCATCTTTGACAAAGCTTCCAACAACAACCACTGGAGAGAGGAGAACCTATTCAGTAAATGGTGCTGGGAAAACTGACTGAACACATGTAGAATATTGAAACAGGACCCCTACCTATCACCATACACAAAAATTAACTCAAAATGGATCAAAGAATCTTAGAAAACACAGGAGACACCCTTATGGAAATTGGAACTGGGAACCAATTCCTATTCAGAACCCTAAAGGCCAATATCTTAAGAAATAAAATAGATAAGTGGGACCTCATCAAATTAATGAATTTCTGCTAAGCAAAAGAAACCATCAAAAGAGCAGGAAGACAGCCCACAGAATGGGAAAAAATATTTGCCAACTGTTTATCCAACAAAAGCCTAACATCTAGGAACTACAAGGAACTCAAACATGCCGAAAGGAAAAAAAAAAAAAAAGCAGCCCTTTTAAAAAGTGGGCAAAAGATATGAATAAACACTTCTCAAAAGAAGATACACGGGCAGCCAACAGACACATGAAAAGGTGCTCAGCCTCACTCATCATCAGAGAAATGCAAATCAAAATCACATTGAGATACCACCTAACCGCAGTAAGAATGGTCATCATTAGTAAATAAACAACAACAGATGCTAGAGAGGATGTGGAGAAAAAGAAACACTTCTACACTGCTGGTGGGAATGCAAACTAGTACAACCTCTTTGGAAGACAGTGTGGCGATTCCTGAAAGAACTAGAAATTGACCTGCCATATGACCCAGCAATTCCCCTATTGGGAATATACCCGGAGGACCTCAAATCATTCTACAAAAAAGATACCTGCACACGTATGCTTGTTTTAGCTCTATTCACAATAGCAAAAACATGGAACTAACCATGTTGCCCATCGATGCTGAACTGGGTTAAAAAAACGTGGTACATATACACAATGTAATATTATGCAACCATAAAGAAGGACATATATATGGACTTTGCAGCAACTTGGATGGATTTGGAGTCGATCATACTCAGTGAGTTATCACAGAAACAAAGAACAGAGTGCCATATGTTCTCACTCATAAATGGACCTTGAACAATTATAATAATATAGGAAAGCAATTGACAGTAGTGGGAAACTGTCAGGGAAGGGGGAGTGGGATTGGCGGTTGAGGGAAACTGCTAGGGGAGTGAGGGGCATACCTCATCAACAAGGGACCTGAATGATCAATGTTTATGTACCTAATGCTGAAAAGTACCCCCCATCTTTATAATAATAATTTTTTAAAAAGAAAAATAAATAAAAGGAATATAGATTGGAATAAATTAATGAAACTGCTTTTATTCACAGATAACATGATTATCTATGTGGACAATTTAAAACAATAAACAAACATTCTAAAACTAAAATACAATTACAGTAAGTTTTCAGGATACAAGGCTAATATACAAAATTTAGTCACTTTCCTATTTACCAACAATAAATAGGTGGAAACTGAAATTTAACTAACTTTACCATTTATATTAGCAAACTTCCATAATAGTATATTTAACCAAAAAAGTTTAAGTATATATGTGTATGTGTGTGTGTGTGTGCATGCTAAATGAGGAAGAACACAAAACTCTGATAAAAGAAATTTTAAAAAATTCAAATAAGTATTCCATATTCATGGATAGGAACTCAATATTGTCAAGATATTACTTCTTCCTAGTCTGATCTATAGATTCAATTCAATACCAATCAAAATATCATCATTATTTTGTATTATTTTATAATATGAATCAAAATTTTATTGATAAATGAATTCAGCAGTTTATATAGATAGCAAAAGATCCAGATAGTCAAATAAGTTCTGATGGTGAACAAAACTGGGAAACTGAACTAGCACCACCTGACTTTAAGACTTCATATAAAGTTACAATAATAAAGGCAGTATGATACCGGAGAAATAATAAATAGATCTAAGGAAAAGAATAGCAAGCCTAGAAACAATTCCACATAATGACAATCAATTGATATTCAACAAAAGGCAATAAGATGGAACAAAGATGGTCTTTGCTGCATTCACGTTGCTACAAATAAAATGATTTTATTCTTCTTTATAGTTATGTAGTATCCATCACATTGGATTGGTTTCTTGTTTTTGCTATGGTGAATAGTACTGCAATAAATACACATACAGGTGTATATTAGGTAGGGCAAATAGTGTTTCTTTGGGTATATTCCCAGGAGTGGGATTGCTAGGATAAGTGGCAGCTTTATTTTTAGATATTTCCAAATGTAAGCTAGCTCTTTGTGCTTACCACAAAGAGCTAGTTTACATTTCCACCAACATTGTATGCTCTCTCTTCTCTGCAGCTGCACCCACACCTGTTTTTGTACTTGTTAATGATAACCTTCTTGATTGGTGTGATGTGGTATCTCATTGTAGTTTCAATTTGCATTTCTCTAATGATTAATGATATTGAGTATTTTTTTTTCCATATTTGTTGGCTACTTGAATGTGTCTGTTCATGCCCTTTTCCCACTTTTTAATGGTCTAATTGTTTCTCTCGATTCATTAGAGTTCCTTATAGATCATGGATGTTAGGCCTTTGTCAGAAGCATAGCTTCCAAATGTTTTGCTTTGTTTCCATTCTGTCTGTTGTCTCTTTACTTTCTTGATTGTTTCTTTTGTTGTGCAAAAACTTTTTAGCATAATAAAATTCCACCTGTCAATTTAATTTCTTGTGACATTTGCTTTTGAAAACTTGACCATGATTTCATTACCTAGGCTGATATCCAGGAGGATGTTTCCTTGGCTTTCTTGTAAGATTTCTACTTTGAGATGTCACATTTAAGTCCTTTTTTATGTGGTCATAGATTAGGGTCCAGTCTCATTCATCTGCAAGCAGTCAGTCAGTTTTCCAGCATCACTTGCTAAATAGAGTTTCCTCTCCCCAATGTTTGTTTCTGATGGCTTTGTTGAAGATGGGTTGGTTGAAGATCTGGGGTTTATTTCTGTGTTCTCAATCCTGTTCTATTAATCTATGTGTCTATTTTGGTACTGGTACCATGTTATTTTGGTTACTGTAACCTTGTAGTAAAGTTTAAAGTCTGAGAGTGTGATGCCACCAGATTTGTTCTTTTTGCTTAGGATTGCTTTAGCTACTTGGACTCTTTTTTTTTTTTTTTTTTTTTTTGCTTCCACATGAATTTCAGAATTGTCTTTTCTAGATCTGTGATTGCTGGTAGTTTGATAGAAATTGTGCTGAATCTGTAGATTGCTTTGATAGAATGAATATCTTGACAATATTGATTCTTCCAGTCCATGGGATGTTCTTCCATTGTGTCATCTTTATTTTTCATTTATTTATTTATTTTTTTGAACAGAGTTTTGTAGTTCTCATAGTAAAGATCTTTCACATTTTTGGTTAGATAAATACTGAAGCACTTCATTTCTGTGTGTGGCTATTATGAATGGGATTATATTTTAGATTTTTTCTTAGCCTGCTTGCTGTTGGTGTATAGGAATGCAACTAATTTTTGTGTATTGATTTTGTATCCTGAGACTTTACCAAAGTCATTTATCACTGCAAGGAAGATTTTGGCAGACTCTTTAGGGTTTTCTATGCATAGAATCATATCATCTGTGAAGAAGGATAATTTAAATTTCTCTTTTTCTATTTGGTTACCTCTAATTTTTTTTCTTCTGTCTCTTTGCTCTAGCTAGGACCTCTAGTAGGAATGGCAAGAGTGGATATCCTTGTCTTGTTCCAGTTTTTAGGGGAAATGCTTCCCAATTTCTGCCATGATGTTGCCTATAGGTTTGTCATAGATGGCTCTTATAATTTTGAGGAATTTTTCTTTGATGCTTTAGAGTTTAAGGGTTTTTCCAAGACAGGATGTTAGATTTTAGCAAATGCTTTTTCTGTGTCTTATGAAATAATCATGGAGTTCTTGGTTTTACAACTGCTTATGTGATGGATTGTATTCCAGGGATACCAATCAGCAATGGATTTGGTCTCTTTACATAATTTCAGATCTCTTACTCTTATGTACTTTTTTCCCCTAATTCTTTGCTCCTTATTTTTGTCAGACAAATTAATTTAGTAATTTGATCTTTAAGTTCTGAGAATCTTTCCTCTGCCTCGTCGATTTTTCTGTTAAGGCTTGTTATTGTGTTTTGAAATTCCAGGAGAGAATTCATTTTGAGACGTTCAGTTTGATTCTTTCTTAGAATGGCCAGGTCAGCTTTTGCTTCCCGTATTGTTTTAACAGACTGATTAATTTCCATGTCTACCTTTTCCTGGTTCTCACTGAGTCTCCTTGTCATCCATAGTCTGAATTCTATATTTATTTTCAGGAGTAGGTCATTTTGAATGAGGTCCATTGCTTGGGATCTTTGAAATCTTTAGTGAGTGTAGACTTATTTAGGTTTTGGGGATAGCTGGTGTTTTTTCACTGGTTCTTCTTCATCTGTGAGGGCAGCTTTTTTATGTTTTGCTTTTTAATTTTTTTAAATAAATTTGCCACTATTGAGGTGACTGTGTTGTTTTCTTACTTGACCTCCTTCCTCTGGTTTTATATATATACTTTTTTTTTAATAGAGACAGGATCTTACTCTGTTGCACAGGCTAGAGTGCAGTGTTTCAATTATAGCTCCCTGTAACCTTGAATTCCTGAGCTCAAGCTATCCTTTTGCCTCAGTCTCCCATGTAGCTAGGTCTATAGGCAACTGTCTACTACACACTAACTGTGATACCTTGAGCAAATTACCTAATATATCTATATTCCCGTCTTCTGAATGAAAATAGTCCTAAAGAGTATGATGATATTAAATAAACTGTATATAAAACATTTTCATATGAAATAGCACTGTATAAGTGCTTGATAAATTGTATATCTCTAGAAGACAGTAACAGATCCCTCAAATATTTTGGTTAGATGTAGGAATAACACTAAAATTTGGGTGAATTTATGCTACAGTGTATTAATTAAAAGTAAATCCCGTATGTTTGCATTCTTGTGACTCAGAAAAGGAGAGGTCCATAGAAAGAGTGAGAGGGTTATTATCTTGCAATACCATAATGATCCCCCTCTTGAGTAAACTTCTGAGAAAGCATGAGAAAATGAACTGTAAATGAAAGCATTTATTCAGAATCCCAAGTAATGACTCACTTGACTCCATGCTGGAGATTGGGACTTCAGTAGGACAACTGTGAAACTTAAGGTGAACTCCCCAGGATCCCTATATCTATGTAGTATGCTCAGGGTAGTATATGATCTGCATGCATGAGAAAGCAGAATGCATTAAACCACTCCCATAAAAAGAGAGCCTAGAGTACCAGCTGAGGACAGTCAATACTAAGCAGTACAGCAGTTATCAATGTACCCACATCAATAAAAAAGAGGATCTGGAGAGCATAACTGTTAGACAATACCCACAGGTTACTAAAATAAATTTCAGAAAGAGGTTCGCAGAGAAATTCCCTATAGAAAGACTCATCGAGGAATTTAGAGTAGGAAGTTTTTCTTGCAGAAGGACACTGGAGTTCTTTGGAACACTGGGGTTTCCCTCATGGTAATTTTCCTGCTGCAGGGTAGTATTATTTTTTGAATATTTTTAATAATGATATTTTGGTATTTTATTATAAACACATTTGTAGGTTGAGATTCAGGATGGTGTCATATTATAAGGCTGTCAAGTGGTAATACTAGTCCAGGTTTCTAGTTAAGGAATTGATCTAAGATAGGCACCTTTTAAAAGTTATCTAGGGCCGGGCTCAGTGGGTCAGCCTGTAATCCCGCGCCTTGGGGAGGCTGAGGTGAGTGGATTGCCTGAGCCCGCGGGTTCGAGACCCACCTGGGCAGCGAGACCTCATCTCTACGATAAATCAAAAAATCAGCTGGGCATGGTAGCGCATGTCTGTAATTCCGGCTACTCGGAAGGCTGAGGCAGAAGGATCACTGGAGCCCAGCAGGTCGAGGCGTGGTGGCCGGGAGCGGCCACTGCACTCCAGTCTGGGTGACAGAGTGAGGCTCTAACTCAAAAAAAAAATTATCTAGATTTGTTTCTTTCTTTTTTGTTGTTTTTTTAAAATGCATGTTATATTTCACAAACAGGAGGCATAAATAGTGGCTGCAGTTCCTCCAAAATATAGATCCCTTTCAAAAAAATATTTCAGCTCTACTTGCAGACTAGTTATACTCTATATTACAGGATTAATTTATTTTGACAGTGCCCAAAGAAATTGCTTAATTATCTGACTTTCTAACCAAGGAAAATACTTTGATCTGCAAAGTTGACAACCATTTCCCAGATGGCTTAACATGACTTAAGAGTAGGCTGGCATTGGAATAATTTGTCTTGTTATGTGGAATGTACACTATAACTTTAACTGTCTCTTCATAAACCTAATTTATGAGAAGCATGTTCTAGAAAACATTAGTAGCCTTCCCATTTAACAGATGGAAAATTAAAGTTGTGAAGAAATAAAATGCTTTGCTCTAATTCATCTTGTGAAATGATGACAATATTGAACAATAAATATAGGTGTCCTAATTCCTATTTAATTTCCATTGTGTAAGGTTCCCTTTTTGTTTGTTTGCTACAATAAACACCTCAGGGAAGCTATTTCAGAAAATTTTAATATCCTCCATGAAAATTAATAATGCTACCCTACTAAAAGGATTTGGAAGTGAAAAGGTTTAGTAGACATGTATTGAACTAACCACTTAAAGGTTAAATTGAAAATAATAGAAATGATTTTTTGGAGCATGCATTTATTTACTCAATATTATCAATTTAAATTTTTGATAAGGATGCAAACTCTCCTTATAGAAACTGACTTTATTACCAAAAACTTGTTTCCTTTAAAAATAAATCTTTTGATAGAACACAGGCAAGATAGTGGCAGAACAGGTTGGTGTATGAGAGTCTCCACAAAAGTAAATGTCCATAAAAACTCCCTGTGTGAGTGGGTGTGTGCCAGTGAGTGGGTAAAAGTCTTTCTGAGGGGAGACTTGGGTTCATGCACCTAGTGCTCTCTGGAGATGAAGGCAACCCACCACTGCCCTGAAATTGGAGCCTCCAACACCAAGGATCATGTGCCATTTGTGGGGCTCTCTTGAGAGGAGGCAGCAGAGAACAGTTGCTCCTCACCACCTGGCACTGGGCCCACACCATCACCTGTGGCAGCAGACCAGGCATGAGCCCCAGAAACTGTGGAAAAGGTGGGATGTGGAAATTTGGAATAAAGACCCACCACTGGTGAGAACATGCTGACCAGCACCATCTTCTCTGTCCTGGGACTGGGCAGAGACCTGCATTGCCCCACCCAGCTCTGTCCAGCCTCCAACCTGGGAAACAGAGGCTATCCCTTCATCAACCTCAGAGAGAAACATGACCCTTTCCCATGTTGGAATAGACACAGACACATCAGATCTGAGTGGGAGGCTTGAGAGCAGTGGCAGCAGCAGAGGAGTTGGGTAAGTCCAGATCTGATCCATCCTCCTCACACAGTAATCCATGGGACATCTGACCCACACTGAGAGCAACCCTATCAGCCTGCACTGAGAGCAGAAAGGACGGACTAGAGTTACTCCTTAACTTGGTGGGTGGCAGACAAAGGGGACATGGAATTACAGAAATGACCACAAAGAAAGTTGTGTGGTTTGTTTTTTGTTTTGTTTTAGTTTTAGTTTTTTCTTCTCTCTTTCTTTCTGCTTTTGTTTACATTTTTGTACTTACTTTGTTTCTGTTATTTTAATTTTTTTTTAGATTTTCTGTTTGTGTATGGGTATTTTTGAGGATGAGTATATTAACATTGGTTTTTGTTTGTTTGTTTGTATGATTGTCTGTATGTTTTTTTCTTTTTGTGTTTATTTCTCTGTTTATTCGTTAGTTGGTACACTTGTCTCTTTTTCTGTCTTTTCCTTCTGTCTCTCCACCTTTGTTTCATCTTCCTCCTTTATTCCATTATTTTCCTTTTTCTTATCTCATTTTGCTTCAAGGGACAAACATACAACTCCTCTGCATGTACAGATTGTAAGGCAGTGGGAAGTGGGCTCCAGGGAGCCCCTACACCTAACATTGGATACTGGAATCTGCAAATCACTTATGAATACAGCTCCCCCCTTAATTGAATCTCAAAATTGCAAAAAGTGCAGCCTCCCACCCCCAGTCCAAATTCAAAATTGAACAAAGCTTGAGGATCTATATAAGGAAGAATAGGAGACTGAACAAACAGAAATAAAAAGAGGTAAAAAGGTCAGGGGGGACTTACACAAATGGAGAAATACCAAAGGAAGAATATGGGTCCCATACAGACTCCTGGGAGGACAACTGAGAATAAAGACTTCAGAACTCAAACAATGAAGAACCCCCAGAATGACTGCTCTCAAACCGCAAACTCAGATATCAAGATATTAATAGAAAGAATAAATAGAAATGAGTAGAGACAAGAGGAAAGAATGAAAGAGTTGATAACTGAGATAGCAACATTAAATAATACAGTGAATGAAATAAATAACAAACTGATAATATTGGAAAGTAGAATTAATCAAACAGAAAAAAATCTCAGAAGTTGAGAACCAATATATGGAACTAATCCAAACTGCTAAAAACATGGAAAAGAAGCTTAAGAAGATGGAACAAAGCCTCCAAGAGATGAACAATGATATCAAGAGGATGAATCTAAGATTAATTAAAATTTCTGAGGCAGATAGAGAAATAGAAACCACCCTGGAACAACATTCCATGAAATTATTCAAGAAAAGATCCCTCGTCTCATCAGAAACATGATCATTCAAACACAAGAAATTTAAGAACCCTGCAAGACAACAAATGAGAAGACCAACTCCTAGACACATAGTAATTTTCTTACACAAAGTGGGTTAGAAAGAAAAAATAATCCTAAAGGCAGCAAAAGATATAGGCCAGATGACCAGGAAGACAAATTAGAATAGCAGCAGACTTATCTACAGAAACACTTCAGGCTAGGAGAGATTGAAGTTCAATCTTTAAAGTTCTCAAAGATAAACAATTTCAACCAAGAATTACTTACTCAGCTAAACTAAGTCTCATCAGTGATGGAGAATTAAAATCCTTCCTGACATTCAATCCCTAAGAGTTTAAGCTGCCACCAGACCAGTTCTACAAGAAACACTTAATAAACTATTAAACACAGAAGAAAGATTTAAAAAAGAATGACAACACCCTTCCCAAGAATGCAAAAAAAAAAATGGAAAGCACACGTGAATCAACCCAAAAATCAAAAGAAAGACAATAAATAAACAAACAGTAGCAACAAAAGCAAATTCTATAAGAATCTCATGACAGGAACAAACTCTCACATCTCAATAATTAACCTGAATAATGCACCACTGAAAAGACATAGAGTGGAAAAATGGATAAAATATTATGAGGCAACAATATTTTGTCTCCAAAATGCTCATGTCACCAGAAAAGACACTCACAGACTCAAAGTAAGAGTATGGAAAACAAATTTTCAGGCAAACAGAAAACAAAAGAGAGTAGGAGTTGTGATCATAATATCAGACAAAATACCCTTTAAGCTATCAAAAATTTAAAAAGATATGAAAGGTCAATACATAATGATAAAAGATTTAATCCATCAAAAAGAAATGTCCATCCTAAACATGTGTGCACCCAACACAGGAGCACCAACTTTCAAAAAGCATCTTCTAGGAAATAGGTAAATTAAAAAATGATATTGTCTCTAACACTATCATAACTGGGGACTTAAATTTCCCACTAACAACCATAGATCATCAAGACAAAAAAAAATCAAAAAGGAGATCCAGAATCTTGACATTATACCTGACCAGATGGACTTACTGATACCTACAGAACTCTCCACCCAACAACCATGAAATATACATTCTACTCATCACCACATGGAATGTATTCTAAGATCAACCACATCTTATTTCATAAGATTGAAATACTGCCATGAACCATTTCAGACCACAATGGAATAAAAATAAACATTAACACCAATAAAGTTTCCCCAAAACTAACAAAGACATGGACACTAAACGACATGATGCTGAACAACTCCTGGGTTAACATGGAAATCAAAACATAAAAGATTTCTAGAAACAAATGAAAACAAAGAAACATCTTACTAAAATCTCTGGGATGTCATGAAAACAGTACTAAGAGGGGATTTGATATCTCTACAAATACACATGAAGAAAATGGAAAGATCACAATTTAACAGCCTAACAAATTACCTAAGGAAACTGGAAAAGAAAGACCACCAAAACCCTAACTTCAGCAGAAGAATCCAGATCACCAAAATAAAAGCCCAAATTTGGGACATAGAAGACAAAAATAAAATACAAAAAAAAAAAAAAACCCAATAAGACAAAAAGCTGGTTCTTTGAAAGAATAAACAAGATTGATGGGCCCCTAGCTAGACTGACCAAGAAAAAAAGAAAAAAACCTCAAATAAGCACAATCAAAAATGCAAAAGTTCAAGTCACACCCAACCCTGAATAAATACAAAAGATTATCAGAGATTACTATGTACACTTGTACAGAAACAAACTTGAAAACCTAAAAGAAATAGAGAACCTTCTGACATCACATAACCTCCCCAGGATAAAACAAGAAGACATTCAGACCCTAACTAGACTAATAACAACCCAGGAAATTGACTATGTCATAAGAAAACTGCCTACAGAAAAAAAAAAAAAAAACCCTGGACCAGATGACTTTCCAGGAGAATTCTACAAAACATACAAAGAGGAGCTGATACCAATCTTATTGAAAGTATTCCAGGCAATCAAGAAAGATGGAACTCTCCCCAAATCATTTTATGAAGCTAAAATCACATTGATACCCAAACCAAGTAAAGATCCAACAAACAAAGAGAACTATAGTCCAATATCCTTGATGAACCCAGATACTAAAATTCTCAGCAAGATTCTAGCAAACCGAATCCAACAAACACATCTCAAAAATCATCCACCATGACTAATTAGGCTTCATTCCAGGATGCAGGACTGGTGAAATGTCCCCAAGACCACAAGTGTACTAATTGCTTCAACAGATGTAAAAACAAAAACCACATGATTATATCATTAAATGCAGGGAAAAAAAATTCAGTAAATCCAGCATCTCTTCTTGATAAAAACCCTCAAACATCTAGGTGTAGATGGAACATACCTCAAAATAGTAAGAGCCATCTATGATAAACCCACAGCCAATATATTGCTAAACAGACAGAAATTGGAACCATTTTCCCTGAAAACCAGAAGAAGACAAGGCTGCCCACTCTCACCCCTCCTGTTCAACATAGTATTGAAAGTCTTAACTAGAGCAATCAGACAAGAGAAGGAAATCAGGAGTATTCAAACAGAAAAATAGAAAGTCAAGTTATCCCTCTTTGCGATGATATGATTCTATACCTCAGAAACCTAAGAGAATCTGTCAAAAATCTCCTTGCACTGATAAAGGACTTAGGGAAAGTCTCAGGATATAAAATAAATGTGCAAAAGACAGTTGCATTCCTCTACACCAACAGCAAACAAACAGAAACCCAAATAAAAAGTACAATCCCATTCACAATAGCCACAAAATTAACGAAATACTTTGGCATCTTCCTAACTAGAGAAGTGAAAGACCTTTACAATAAAAACTACGAAACACTGTTAAAAGAAATAAATGATGACACAAACAAATGGAAAAATTTCCATGATCATGGTTTAGAAGAATAAACATTGTTAAGATGTCCATCCTACCCAAGGCAATCTACAGATTTAATGCAATACCCATTGAATTACCAGCAGCATTCTTCTCAGACCTGGAAAAGACAATACAGGAATTCATATGGAAACATAAATGACCACAAATAGCCAAAACAATCCTCAGCAAAAAAAAAAAAAAAGACAGGAGTTATTGTCTTCCTAGACTTTAAACTTTATTATAAAACTACAATAATCAAAACAGCCTGGTATTGGAACAAGAACAGACATATAAACAAATGGAACTGGATAAAGATTCTGGAAGCAAAACTTTAATTCTCAACCAACTCATCTTCAACAAACCCTCCACCATCAAGCACTGGGGAGAGGAGAACTTATTCAGTAATTTGTGCTGGTAAAACTGGTTGACCACATGCAGAAGATCAAAACATGACCCTTACCTATCCTCAAAAATCAACTCCAAATGGATCAAAGACCTAAATGTAAAACCTCAAACTGTAAGAAACTTAGAAAATGCAAGAGATACCCCAATGGAAATTAGAACTAGCAACAAATTCATCATCAAAACCCCAAGTGCCCATGCCATAAGAGATAAGATAGACAAGTGGGATCTCATCAAACTGATGAGCTTCTGCAAAGTCAAAGAAACCATCAAGAGAGAGAGAAGACAGCCCACAGAATGGGAAAAAATATTTGCCAACTGTATATATGACAAAGGTCTAACATCTAGGATCTACAAGGAACTCAAACGTGCTGAAAAGAAAAAAAAAAAAGCCGGGCTTCGGTGGCTCAGCCTGTAATCCCGCGCCTTCAGAAGGCTGAGGTGAGTGGATTGCCTGAGCCCACGGGTTTGAGACCCGCCTGGGCAGCGAGACCTCATCTCTACAATAAATCAAAAATCAGCAGGCTGTGGTAGCGCATGCCTGTAATTCCGACAACTCGGAAGGCTGAGGCGGAAGGATCGCCGGAGCCCAGCAGGTCGAGGCTGCAGTGGCCGGGAGAGGCCACTGCACTCCAGTCTGGGCGACAGAGTGAGACTTCAACTCAAAAGAAAAAGAAAAAGAAAAAAAAACTCCATTACAAAATGGGCAAAAGTTATGAATAGACACTTCTCAAAAGAAGACATTTGAACAGCCAATAGATACATGAAAAATTGCTCACTCTCACTAGTCATCAAAGAAATGAAAATTAAAGCCATATTGAGATACCACCTAACTCCAGTCAGGATGGCCATCACCAATAACTCAAAAAACAGCAGATGTTGGAGAGAATGTGGGGAAAAGGGAACACTTCTACATTGTTGGCGGGAGTGTAAACTAGTACAACCTCTGTGGAAAAGTTTGGTGATTCTTAAAAGATCTTGAAATCTACCTTCCACAGGACCCTGCAATCCCACTACTGAAATTATATTCAGAGGAACTCAAATCCTTCTATGAAAAAGATACCTGCACATGCATATTTATTGCAGCATCGTTCACAATAGCAAAAGCATGGGTCCAACCATGCTGCTGATGAAAAGAGGATTGGTTTTTTTTAATGTGGGACATATACACAATGGAATATTACATATCCATAAAGGACAAAATTATGAACTTTGCAGCAACCTGGATGGACTTAGAGTCTATAATACTAAGTGATCTATCACAGAAACAAAGAACTAAATACCACATGTTCTCATGCATAAGAGGTCCTTTAACAATTATCATAATTCTATAAGAAAGGGATTGGCAGTAGTGGGAAACTGCCAGGGGATGGTGGGATGGCATTGGCAATAATGGGAAACTGCTAGAGGAAGGGACATACCTCATCAACAAGGGTACCTGCATAATGAAACTTTATATATCAAACCCTAAATTGTACCCCACATCTCTAAAAGAACCAAAAAAATTTAAAAATATGAGAGTGTAGTCGACATGATAAGATATGATGTATCATGGTAAAATTTTGGTTAGGGCAGCTATATTGCAATAATTATCCAGGATATGTATCAAAAAAGAAATAACTTATTAGAATGAAGATGTTGCTTGCTTCCTCTTTAAATTCTCATAGACGTTTTATAACTAATCTAAATATCTTTTAATATACTTTTATTGCATATCTAGATATTTGCAAAGTAAGGTCCTCAGAGATCATAGGTCTAAGCATCAATTAGTTATTTTTGTCTTTGTTAAGATACAACTTACTTTGTCTCCCTTGAAAACATTTGTGGTGGTTAGATATATGTGTCACTTGAGTTGGCTCTGGGCTGCCCAGATAGCTGGTAAAGCATTATTTCTGGTTTATCTCTGAGGGTGTTTTCAGAAGAGTCTAGCATTTGAGTCAGTAGGCTGAGTAAATAAGATCCTTTCTCTTCAATGTGAGCGGCATCATCCAAGCCTTTGAGGGCCCCAATGGAACTAAATGGCAAAGAAAGCATGAATTCTCCCTCTTCTTGAGCTGAGACATTTATCTTCTCTGCCCTTGGACATCCGAGATCCGCTACTGACTTTCGTGGAACTTTGTGAACCAATTCCAATAATAAATCTCCTTATATATATATCTATGTTTATCTTATTGATTCTCTGGAGAACCCTGCCTAATGAAATGTTCAGATTTATGGGCATATTAGTTTTGTAAACTTTGGTCATATTAGTGTATTTTGAAATTATTATTTTTCTCATAAAACGCTAATGTAAATTTGTCAAGGATTGAAAATAAATGAATTTTGCTTTGAAAAAATAAATAAATCTTTAAAAATTTTTATTCTGTTTAAAAACCAGTCAATATAACTTAGGTAAATGGAATATTTGTAAGGATTAAAATTGCATTTATAACTGTGGACCATGGAAAATTGATCCTTTAGAGTGACTTTGCTATATCAACTCTACTTCTTGTCTCTTTTAAGTGACTTTTATGTGGTTTCCCATAGGTAACTTGAGAATTTGTGAGTAGTTCTGTGATATAGAAGTAGAAAATAAAAACCATGCTTTCCCATACAAAGTTCTTAGCAAACGTGAGTTACAAACAGAAAATAAGTTTACAAAGATGAGAGAAGGTAAGATGAAAGGAAAAAAAAAAAAAGAATGAAAAGGGAAGAAAAATAGAAAAAGATTTTGGCATATATTTAATGTCATATAAAGTGGCAAAAAAAATGATAGCAAAAGTATATTAGTAACTCATTGATTTAAACAGATGGAAAAACCAGAGAACTTTCTCAAAAAAAGTTATTTTAATCTATATAATTAATTAAAAAATTAAAGCCCAGGGAAGGCTTAGTGAATTTCTCTTGCACAAAATTTCATATTTATAGCCCCAAGTTACTGTTTAGAATTTTAATTACAAGATTTTATGTTATATATTCAAATGTAACACACATTGTTAAACTTATTATTAGTAAGATCAAAGTATCTTAAAATAATAAAAATATTAAACCTAAAATATTATGTTTAAAATTATTTCACATCAAATGTATAACATTCACTAAGAGCACTTTCTTTAAGGAAGTATGTCTGCCCAATGTCTAAAATAAACAAATACTTCTCCAATGATAAAAAAAAGTACCTAAAAAAAGGAGTTTGAGTGCAAAAAGAGGGGAAAAAAACAAACAGGAGAAGGAAATTTTTTTATCAATGTTTTTTATTATGATATTGTGGGGTACAGTTAACAGTTAGGTATACAGATATGCTTCGTTCAGACACCCTTGTTGATAAGAGGTGTCTCCCCATCTCCAGACAGATATTTACTACCGTTAATCCCATCTCCCTTCCCCTCCACCCCCATAGTTTCCCACCACTGTCAGTCATTTTCTTATAGTATTATATTGGATGTTCAAGGTCCACTATATGAGTGAGAACATGTGATACTCAGATCTTTGTTTCTGTGAGAGGTCACTCAGTATTATAGACTCTAGTTCCATCCAGGTTGCTGCAAAATTCATGATTTTGTTCTTTTTTATGGCTGCGTAGTATTCCATCGTGTATATGTACCACATTTTTTAAAATTCAGTCCTCTTTTGATGAACAGCATGGTTGCTTCCAGGTTCTTGCTATTGTGAACAGTGTGGAAAATATTTTTTTTAATGCAAAAGTACAGGACAGTTTAGTAGGTTCACAAAGAAAAAACAGAAAAGAGACAGGAATAGAAGCGGGGAAAAAAGAACAAATTCAGAGAGTCAAAGGATACCCATATCTAAGACTGAGAAGCACTTAAAGTATTCAGACAATGGTTGAAAATTTATCTTACAGGATTAAGATTCAATATACAAAAATCAATAACTTCCCTCTATAATATCAGTTAACAATTATAACTTGAAATTTAAAAATACTATTTACATTAGTGTCAAAAATTGGAAGGGTTATAAGTCTAGCTATATATACCAAAAATAATTTATTTACAAAAATTGTATATTTATTCTTACATGTTTAAACCTCAGTCAACTTCAAAGTACTCTCCATTTTGACACAATACACCTATTGAGACGCTTTTTCCACTGCTCAAAACAATTTTGGAACACATCAAATTTGATGCCTTTTCGTGCTTCTACCATTTTTTGTTTCACCTCCTCCCCATAAGCAAAACATTTCACTTTGAAAACTTTTTTTTTAGGAAACAAAGAAGTCATTTGGGGTGAGATCGGGTGAAGAGGGAGAGTGGGCACAGGGGTCATACTGATTTTGGTCAAAAACTGCTGAACATCCAGCGTAGTGTGGGCAGGTGCATTGTCATGGTGGAAGATCCAGTCACCTGTTTGCCACAACACAGGATGTTTCATTCACAAATCATGACACAACCTTCTCAAAACTTTTAGATAAAAACTTTGGTTGAATGTTTGATCTGGAGGGATAAATTCTGAATGTACAAGGAGCCTACCCTTCAAAAAGAACAAGAATTAATTTGGGTTTTTTGAGTCCCCTTCATATAGAGAGAGACAGATAGAAGACAGACAGGTAGAAGATGATGATGATAGATAGACAGACAGATGACAGACAATAGATGATTGATAGATGTAGTTTTCTATACATATGGAAACATAGTTTCCGATGTATAATTTTCATATGCATAATATATATACAAAAAAATACAAACTTTGATAAATAAATCAAAGAAGCTGTAAGTAAACAGATATTCTATGTCAGGATGTCAACTCTTCCCAACTTGCTTTATAGATTCCACAGAATTCCCAAAAACATCTCTTAGACACATTATTTAAATGATTCAATACTGTCTATTAGAAGGCAGAAAACCTAAAACAGCCAACAAAATATTAAAAAAGCAAATAAAGCTGGTGAACTCACATGACCTGATTTCAAAACTTAGCATAAAATTGTAATTAAGACAGCATGTTATTGGTAAAAGAATAGACAAATAAATTAATCGACCAGAATAAAGACCCTAGAAATACACCCACACTATAATAAATAAATTAATTAATTTTAAAAATTAAAACATAAAATAAAAAAATAGAAATACACCCACACAAAGACTGTCAATGGATTTTGACCAAGGAGCAAAGGCCCAACTCAGTGGAGAATGAATAGTTTCTTCAACAAATTATGCTAGAATAATTGGACATTATATGCAAAATATAAATTCAAAAGAATACATATCTTACATTTTAATTAAAATAAACTCAAAATGAATTATAGGCTTAAATGTACAACTAAACAACTCCTAGAACTTGGATTTAGAAATGAGTTTTAGCTACATCAACAAAAACATAATCCATAAAAAAGATAAGTTGAATCTTATTAAAATTAAAAACTTCTGTTCTGCCAAAGACACTGTTAAAAAAATAAAAAGACAAGCCACAGACTTGGATAAAGGATTTGCAAAACAAATATCTAATATATGGGATTATATCCAAAATATACAAATAACTCTCAAGGACTCAAAAGTAAGGGCATGATCCAATTAAAAAGTAGAAACAGATCTGAACATATACCTCACCAAAGAAAAATAAGTAGATGACAAGTAAGCATATGAAGCGATATTCAGTGTCATTTTTTCTGTAGCAAATTTCAAAGTTAAACAAAAAGATACCATTACATACATCCTAGAATGGCTAAAGTCCAAAAATCTGACAATGATAATTTCTGCAAGGATATAGAATGACAGGAGCACTCATTCCTTACTGGTAGAAAGACAAAGTAGTACAGCTACTTTGGAAAACTGTTTTTAGGTTCTTACAATGCTTGTCTTACCTCTAGGGGATTTATCCAATTGATTTAAATGCTTAGCTTCACACAAAAGCCAACACATAGATATTTATAGCAGGTTTACCTATAATCCCCTCAAACTAAGAACAACCAAGATGTCCTTCATTAGGTGAATGAATAAACAAAATGTAGTGCATTCACAAAATCAAACTTTATTCACCAACAAAAATACGTGAGCTATCAAGTCACAAAAAGGCATAGATGAATCTTATATACATAATGTGAAATGAAAGAAGACAATCTGAAAAGGCTATACATTATGTGATTCCAATTTATATGGCATCCTAGAAAAGGCAAAACTGTAGATTGGTAAAAGGAACACACTTGGAAGTGTTTGGAGTAGGAGGGTTGAATGAATGCATTTGATTTTTCTGTATGATACTGTAATAGTGGAAATGCACTATACATTTATTAAAACCCACGTGCACATCACAAAAGATAAATCTTATCATATGTAAATTGTAAAAAAATAATTCAGAAGGTTGGGGGATTCCAAAATGTAATGCACAATGTAATATGACATACTGTGTTACAATATATGAAACAATCTCATCTAACAGGGTAGTAGGGGGAAAGGTGCTTACCTAAGTAACTTTGGAATGAGTTCATTATGTAAGACTAAAGGTAAAATAAAATGTATTTAAACACTAATCTAGTTGGTAAAGTTGTGCTTCATTAGGTTATGAGTTAATAATTCTGATACTGCTATACATGTTTTTCTGAAATTAAACAATAAAGCAAATGAATGCTAGACAGTGAAAGCTAGATTGCTAATGGATACAGAATGAGTTTGAAAATAAACAAATGAAGGAAGTTAAAACAAGCTGTTTGATAATGAATTACAGTCAGCGACATCAATATAATATGTTTTTCTCAACATAAATAAATATAGTTGAACATTGAAAAAATATACATTTGTGTATATACATGGGTTGGCATATGTGCATATTAGAAACAATGTTACCCCAGTAGAACTGAGCATTTCTAATGTTGAGCTTTTGATTTCTATTACCACTGAAAGTAAAAGAAACTGGTGATCCTTGAAGAAATGAATGATTCTTGGACTGGGAAATACACACACACACACACACACACACACACACACACACACACACACACACACAATGAGCCTGGAATGTCTTATAGTGCCAGAAAGTAAGAACGTGCTCAGAAAAATGATATTCACAACAATAAAGTATGTGAAAATGACACTGAAAGAGCTTCCTGTGGAAAATGGTAGGGAAAAAAAGAGCAATAAAATAAATACTATAATATTGAATGTTAAACCAAAGTATAAAATAAATTTTCACTAATACATAATGATCCAAATAAATGATTAATTCAATAAATTTATGGGGAGAATAAACAAATTGCCCCATGCAAATAAATTCCAAACACTTTATGTCAATATTCTGTCTTCAAGTAGGGGGAGCATAACTCTATACTCCTTAAATGTGAGATGTGCACAGTGACTTCCTTCTAAAGGATACAATATGGAAAGATAGGGAAAAAAGAGTAACTTTACAATAGAAAAACCAGAAAAACAACACAGTGATAAGTCATATTAATAGTATACACTCTTGATATGATTTTATTGAAATAGTTTTTATGTCTGTGATCTTCCTCTCAAAAAAAAAACCCCAGGTCAACTCAAGAAGAACATCAGACAATTCCAGCTGAGAAACATTCTAACCAGAATCCCTCAAAACCATCAAAGTCATCAAACACAAAGAAACTTTAAGAAACTGGTGCCAAGATGCCTAAAGAGACATGACTGCTAAATATGATATGGTATTCTTGATGGGATTCTGGAACAGAAAATTGCATCAAGCAAAAACAACAGAAATATGAACACGGCATGATAATAAAAATATTATCAGGATCGATTAATTAGTTGTAACAAATATGACATGCAGCTAATATAAGTTAATAACAGAGGACCTAAGTGTGGAGCATATGGCAAGTCTCTCAACTATCTTCGCTTTTTATGTAAATTGAAACAATTTTGAAATAAAGAGTTTATTTTTAAAGTAATAAAAAGTCATCCTCATCTCACTAACCTACAGCGACATTTTAGAATGTTGGGGCAATTAGCGTTCCTTGAGGTCTTCCAGAATAAAAAGAAAAATAGTCAATATCTATAGAAATAATAATGTAGCAAAATGTCATTGGATTTCTCTAGCTTCAACACTAGAAATGAGAAGTCAATAAAATAATGCTTCCACAGTTCTGAAGGAAAGGGATTCTCAAATCAGGATTATATAATTAATTACATCGTCATATACTGATAAGCATAGAATGTGTATTTTATTAGACATGCAAGTTCTCAAAAAGTTATTTCCCCTGAATCCTTTGTCAGGAATCATGATCAAAACAAGGAAGAAACTAAATGAAGTGGAAGGCACTGGCTCCAGGATACAAGGGCTCTGACCCATGAGAGAGATGAAGGAAATTCTAGGTTGGCAATTGTGCAGCAAGCTCAAAGAGCATCTATACTAGACCAAATCAAGAGGACAGAAGTTTTAGGAGGAATTTCTTTAAGAGAAAAAAAGATGAATTTTTATTAATTTCCAAATTTGTTATTATATTTTAAGAGGGCATATGCATTATTGCAGAGAGTTTTTTCATTAATTAGTGATAGTTAAAACTATTAAAAAAGAGGCAATCATTAACTCCTGAAATACCAAAGAGGCACCAGAAATGAAATAAAATCATCACACTCTATTGGCTCAATTGTAAATAATATTTACCTAATCTTAATTAGGTAAACAAACTTGTGATTTAATCACAATTATAATATAAAACTAATGAGAATGTTTTTTTTAATAGGAAATTTGTTTGGAGTTGTTGAGGTTATAAGGATTCACATTTCCCATCTCTTTCAGAGCTATTTAATTTCCTATATGGGAAATATCAGATTTTCATCAAGAAATCTAAATAAAGTTGAATATGTCAAGGTTCAATAACCTTGAATTTTGTCAATTTTTGGTGGACAGATTCAAATTGTACAGAGACTTTTAATATAATTAGAAATTTAATTTCTTATATTTATCAGCAAAATATACAAAAGTAAAATAATGATATATGTTCATCTTTTAATTTCACTAAGCAAAAAGTAAGGGAGGGCATTTCTTTACTGAGTACCTAGTGAGCAATTACCTATGGCATAAGTAAGTATTATTATCAACTGTTTAGCATCAACTCTTAATGAAATAGATTATGAAAACCCTCCCATACTCTGACAGGAGATACACAGATCACAAGATATGCAGCATATATTGCTAAATAGTGATATTTTCCCCCTAAATTGAAAGAGTAGAGTATAAGTAAAATGACAACTGAAGAGTATTTTTTTATTGCTCTTATTGTCGAATTGGAGAAGCACATTCTGGGTGGAGAAAACAAATGTTCTGACCTCAAAATATAACAAAATCACATATTCAGAATTCCTTTTGTCTCCTCAAAACTCATGCAGAAATTTCAGCCTACTTGCATTTCCATTATCCTCCAACACAGTATACCACAACTAGAAGTGGTATTTAAGATAATTACATTTGAAAGCTAAGGAGGAGGTAGAAGTAATTAATCACAGCTTCAGGCAACCATGAAGATATGTGACCCAGCAAAGTATCCAGAGAGAGATGATGTTCATTTTATAAGATATAAAATTTAATTTTGTTTGTGAAATTATCTATATATCCTCTGTATGCTCTTTTGCAATCATGAAACATTTCTTAGGAAAGAGTATCCTTGCATACTTTATTACTCTAATATTTGTCACACTGCTTCTTGTGCAACAATTGAAAACAACTAACAATATTGTTATTATACATATTAAGCAATTTCTTAATTCTGTTATATTTAAACATAAAATATTTTTAAAAATCTCCAGAATCCAAATTGTTTTGGAAAAATATCACTAAGCATGTGCAATTTTATTATTCATTGTCAGACTGGAGTAATATACTGTTTTGAAGTTTATGGCACATTTATGGTCCAAATGTCTTCTATTCTGATCTCTGAAGTGTATCTAAAATTCAATATTTTGAATATCTGAATTATTCAGTTATGTTATAAGTGGGAATGAAAATGTATATGTATGATCTTTTTTTCATGCTAGATTCCCTGTCTTACCTATAGATATCCAGAGCGAGAGAAGGAGACAGGGAAAGAATGAAAAGTCTCATGCTACTCACCACTTGTAGTTAAGTCAGAGGACTCCCACATTCATTGAAACAAATGAGTTTAATTATGTTGTTCCCTTTACCTGGAATAACTTCTGATCCACCCACTTTACTATTTATTAACCAATTCATTACTTGATAATTCTTTTTTATGACTCCACTTCTGAGACCCTCCCATGCCTTTTCTCAATGGTTTGTTAATATGTTTGTAATATAAGTTACATCTTTTCATTTCAGTCTCTAACAAAGTGACTGGATGGTCCTCAACTAAAAAAACCAAAAAATCCATCATAGTCACCTCCTGGCATGTCTTTATTATCCAATAAAATATTTGTCAATAGGATGAAAATTGTCTATTCATGTCATTTTCTCACTTTATCTGTTAGGTTTTTGGTGTTCCTATTGTTTGTATAAGCTCATACTAGATTACTACTCTTTATCAGAATGATTTGTTGTAAATATTTCCCAGAGAGTAGCATATTAATTCTGTTTATGAAGTTTTAAGGTGTATTTATGACTTGTGAGAGCTTAGTTTTAAACACCAAAATGAGGATTTTTTTTCCTGGGCCATTGGTACTGTGGACTGGTACCTGAATCATGGAATATAGGAATTTAATTGTTCTAACCACAAATATTTTTTCCCTCTTTAGTTTTTAAGGCCTTTCTTTGAAAATTCATGAAAATTCAATCTTTACTGATTTTTCTTTTTCTTCTTTCTTTCTTTCTTTCTTTCTTTCTTTTTTTTTTTTTTTTTTGCCTTGTGTCAATGACATCTGTCGTTATTGCTTATCTCTATTGCAGGTAGTCATGGTCAACACCACTATGTACATTTAGAGGGCAGCAATGTTAAGTCACAAAATAGTATGAGTATCTTACAGAAACCTATAATGAATTGTAGCAAAAAACAGAGTACATTTTTAGATACCTAATGGCAAACCTTAACTAGACATATTCAATTTCATTCTAAGCTCATTTCTTTCTGAATAAAAAACTACATGGGCTTCTTATATTTGAGCATGTTGACTAACCTGCATTTATTCAGTAGAATTTATATTTTGTGAAAACTTACAAGTAAAACAGATAGTCACTGGTTGTTTTCTTTTCTTACATGAAAATAAAAACCACTACACAATGGCACAATTTTATTATTTTACATTTACAAAAATAAAACTAGTTTAAATTAAGCTGCAACAATTTTAGCCACTTATACAGAAAGAAAATCAATCCAGATTGTATGCAAATATGATCTAACTTCCATCCCAACTCCATTTACTCTTCCTACAGGGATTCAGTGAGTTGTAAAGAAAGTAAACAAATAGAAAGAGCATAAGTGGTTTCTTGTTCCACTGCTACTCTAGGCTATGGTATGGAGGTTTTGTTGTTGTTGTTTTACATGTTTGGGGTTCACCACAATGTGTTTTCAGAAGACACATATATGTTAACTCAGACTTTAAAATCGTATATTTTACCATGACTGGGAAGAGACTATAGTTTACCATTCATAATCTCTCTTTGTCATCTAATAGTAGGAAAAGTTAAGTAGATATTATAGAAGAATGAGAGGAAGAACTAATTGGGTCACTCACTAGCGATTTGGCTTTATTACAAAGTCAACCATTACTAAAAATTAGAAATATTCCAAACCTAGAAACCAAGAAATATATGTTTGCTCTCAAACAGCCAATTGTTCGTTTTCCTTACCATTTGCATTGTTAAGCTAACAGGTTCTGTAATCACTAGAAATGTTTAGCAGATCCTTTCGGGTCTGATACTCCTATAAGAAACAATACTCATTTTTCACAGGCAATATGCTTTGACTTCCAAATGTCCTTTACTTGCAGGCTACTTTTTGGTTGTTCCATTTTTCCTAGCTCTTGCGATCTCAGTGCTGACCTGTCATAGAATTTAAGTGTTCTCACTCAGAGCACCTAATTTAGAATGTTGGGAGTAGACAACTCCATATTCAACTCACATTCAGCCCTTCCTTTCATATCTGCCAGTTCCATGACTCGAGCACACATATGTGATGCCCCCACCCACTACAGTATAAGCTCCTTAAAGTCAGATCATTTTTAATTCACCATTGTGCTCTCTTCTTCACCAGAACCTCAAAAAATCATTCTTATATAGTATGCATTGAAAAATATATATATATATACTTTTATGTTCCAAGCAGTTTTAGATTGGTCCTAAATTCCCTCAAAGCAATTAACTCATTAAAAGTATTTTTCCCGTGTAAGTTTATACTTCCCTTAGCGTATCTTTGCTTTGAACATCATGTCACAATTATGATGTTCTTTAAAGTGTTCTTAATATCTCATGAATTAATTTCATCTTGTTAGCTGTGTTGGCAAAAGCTGCCTGATTTTTCTGTGATGCTTTTCAATGAGCCCAGAGGCTAAAATGTAATTGACAGATCCAACAAAAGGCTTAAACATTCAAGTTACATTTCAATGGCACAAAGAGAGAGGTACCCATGTGGGATATCCTGGCTCCCACATACAGCCTCCTCACATGTGATTTCTTATGTATCAAGATGATAATAAACCCCTGAGCTAAAATAGATTTGTAAATTCAATTTATATTAAAAATACCAGGAAGTAAAAGCCAAGGCACAGAATTAGCGAGGCAGATGTAATACAAATATAAAATATAAGAAATTTTGTTCTTGTCATCCTGATCTTCACACTTTTTTTTCTGTTTATACTCGTCATTGCAGTTAAGAACATTTGAAAATAATTTAAGCACCAGAGAAGGATTTTATGCTAAGCAATCATAAAGGCAAGAAGAGGAGACATGATGCCTAAATGTACTGTGGTAATCTGGTTAGGACCCTGGAACAAAAAAGGACATTGGGTAAAAACCAAGGAAAACAGAATAATGTATGGACTATACAATTTTCAAAAATGAAGTCAAGAACTTTCGAAATCAAGCATTATATCCTACCTTACAAACACTAAGATGTTAAATGCTACTTCAGTGTTTAGTAAAAGCTATGCTGATGCTTTGGTGATAAAAGAGAGCTCTACTTATTGTTATAGATGCAGGAAAATGCTGTAAAACAAAGTGTATCCCTATATTATAGATAGCCTCTTCTTCCACTTCTGTGAACACTAACTTAAGCTTCCAGTAAAGTTACAGTATGGACTTTGTGGAATAAATAATTTCATTGCTTATCTACAATCAGTTTAGAAAATCAGAGTATTTCAATACTTGCCAAACCCCTGCCATTATAGACTACCCATTCCCATCTAAGAGCCCTGTCAGGTCATATATTTTATGTTTCTGTCTTCCACTTCTAATATGCTTGTCTTCACCTCCCTTTTAAAATGTTTGACTTGTCTACTCAGCTCTAAATCCTATTCTTCACTACAGTTTCTCTAGATTTTGGATCCCAATCTATAAGAAGATTGGAAACACAGTTTCACGGTGGGAAGAGGGATCTTTTATGATTTGTAGCTCTAACATAATCTCTTAAACTCCTTTTAGAATCTATATGGATCATGCTTTGCACTAAGAAATCTAGAAGGAGCCGGGCTCGGTGGCTCAGCCTGTAATCCCGCGCCTTTGGGAGGCTGAGGTGAGTGGATTGCCTGAGCCCGCAGGTTCGAGACCCACCTGGGCGGCGAGATCTCATCTCTACAATAAATCAAAAAAATCAGCCGGGCATGGTAGCGCATGCCTGTAATTCCAGCTACTTGGAAGCCTGAGGTAGAAGGATCGCCGGAGCCCAGCAGGTCGAGGCTGAGGTGGCCGGGAGCGGCCACTGCACTCCAGTCTGGGCGACAGAGTGAGACTCCAACTCAAAAAAAAAAAAAGAAATCAAGAAGGACTGTAGATTTATTCATGTCAGCCCTATGAAATATTTACTCCTTCTATTCCTCTGCAGTGTCAAAACTTTTAGTACCTTTCTCTTCAGTCTTCTTAAGGTTAGCTAGATATCTCCAGCAAAGAGATTGTGCAGGCAACATGAGATCTGACCTCTAAACAAAACTAGACTTGAATTAGCTGTTTATCCATGGGCCAGTTCTGTTCCCTGGGTAGCACTTTCATCACTGATGAGTTGAACCAGGTAATTCTAGGTGTAACGTTCTAAGAATCTGGAGTGCAGAAAGTAAATAGAGATATAATCAAGAGAAAATCAGAGTAAAAACTTGGATCAGCAAAAACAGGAAGGTGTGGATTACCTTGTTTGTCTCTACTAATGGTTAGGTTAGTCAAAGCCATTTCAAAAAGCCTCTGCTGACATAGTCCTCCTCACAACTATCCAAAAAGCTTTTCCTCATGACCCCGATAAGATTTAAACTTTTTCTTTCTGATCTTACTTAGTGCACTGTATCCCCTTATACCCACTTTAGAAATTCCTGCATTTGATTATAATTACATGTGAATAGCTCATCTTAAAGTATGTATTAAATGAGCTTAAAATTAATTCCTTAATATGTAGAAAAGTACTATGTTAATTTTATTTGGGTATAGTAAGTAAATCAAAATTAGAATTCATCTGGCTGTCTTTCATGCCTGAGAAAATTAAAAGGTTGAACAAATTGTTTGAAAGGCATTATAAAGTCTTTTCATAAATCATAGAAAAAAACATTAGTATCCAAGCAACCCAGATGAAGTGCTTTTTCATCTTGCAGGCTTTAAAGAAAAAAGAAAGAAAGAAAGAAAGAAAAGCAAAAAGATGAGAAGTATACTTTAAGAGAATAGTTACTGGTAATTATACCCCACTTTAAGACATCCAAAGCCAAATTCTCAGAGTCCTTTCCTTAGTTCAAATTTTTATTGAAATGCTGAGAAGGAGTCAAAACCGTATAAAACATAGCCCTTGTATTTCATTAAAAATATTTCTCAACTCATAAAGAAGATAAAACTGAAGAAAAATAATTATTTATATAAGGCAGAAGGGGAAATCAAGTGTCAGAGTAATGGCTCAGCTTAAAGTACAGCAGAATGTTTTTTCAAAGAATAAGACCTACTTTACAGGCTTGCAGGGCATCGAAAAAGACTTCCTAACAAGAGGGCAATTTGAATTCTCCCTTGAGTAAATGATACTCATGACTTGACTGAGGCAAGCAAAGTGTGTGTGTGTGTGTGTGTGTGTGTGTGTGTGTGTGTGTGTGTGTGTGTGTGTCTGTGTGTCTGTGTGTGTGTGCACGTGTGTACACCCGCACATGCCTACATACACATACCTTCTTTACTGGATATACTCTGTTGCCCCTTTAAATCCAGGCTTAACTTGCTTTTTCTTTTGGAAAATGACCTGAATGAATTACAGCAAAGGATTCTCTCAAGCTTCACGTTGGGTTCAACTGGCAAATAGAGACTATGCATAGAGTCAAAGGTTCTAGACAGGGAGAATCAGGGTGTTTGCTTTCCTAGGTCCCATACTGAGTGATTGCCTCAAGTTGGCGGTATCGCTGGACCAAGGTTATAGATATTTTGAGTATTAGATTCATGATCTGTACCCAGGTATTTTGGCTGGGTTCAGATCCATTAATCAACCCTTGGATCAGTTAGAACTGTTTTCACAGAACTCTTTTCTTCCCAAGTTCTAACTACTACACCCTTTTACCCCCAAGATCTAAGATCAGTAATAGCCCCATGTTACTAATTCTAAAATACTGTACTATTTTTAGTGAATTCTCTGTATTCTGCAACCCTTGTAAATAGATCCAATAAATTGCTTTGTGAGTTATCCTAATATGAGTCTGACATTTTTGTTTGTTTGTTTGTTTGGTTTGGTTTTTCCTGGAACATTGAGTGATACACATGATCCTGGTAATGATTGAGGTAGAGACATGGATATGTGGACACATGATAGAATAATCAGACTGCAGAAAATCTAGTGGTTAGGAAAACCAGAACATGTTAGTTTGAGAAAATAGAAGATCACAAGGATTTTATGCTAGAAATAATGACAAAATGTGGAAGAACACTCTTGAAATCAAATGGACATGAGCATCATGCTTTGGTGCTCTCCTACCATTTTCTACAGAGCCTCTCTTTCCTGAGTTCCAGGTTCCTCACAGCTGGGCACCATATGGCAAATCCTCCTCAGGTATTTGTCTCCCACTCATTCTATTCTAAGATGTCCATACTTGAAAAGTTTAATAAAACAGAGTTATTAATATTGGAAAACATAGAGACCATAAAATCAACTGAAATTATGTGTGAAAAATGTATATACATATTAATTTTTCTTCAAAGGGGAAATCATTGACTTTCAGTGGATTCTCAGCTGCACCTATAATCTCTACCTCCACACACACACACATATACACACTGTTTTAATGTGAATGATCTTCCATTTTTTATAAAGGGCACATGATGGCATCTAGCGGTATAGTGAACATAATAGGTATACAGTGCAGATATTTTGTAATATTAGCACAGTGCAATAGATTCTTCTATGGTGCTCTTGAGCCAAAATACCTGTGTTCAAATTATGAATCTAATTAGCTAGGTGATATGAAAAATTCTCATAATCTCTTTGATCCTAAACAGTTTCATGTAAAAAGCAAGAATGATTAAAAATCCTACTTCAGAAGTTTAATATGCAAAAAAGTGAAATATTTTTAATGGAAACTCTTTGTAAGCTATACAGCCCTTATACCCTTTCCAAGAGTATTTTTATTCTTAATTGAAACCCCGTTTAACCTAGAACACTCAATCTCCAATGGTAGACCAGTCATCATTTTATATATATTAATAAATTCTTTCACATTATATCAGTTAGTGCCATGAAAATTTCTTTTTTGAGGGCTACAAAGGTAATGATAATATTTAATGTTTATTCTGAAAGAAAAAAAATAAAGTCTGATAATACCAAGTGTTAGAGAGGATATACAATGACAGGATAGCTAATTAACTGCCAACAAGAATGTCCATTTCTACATTCATTTTGAGAAGCAATCTATTTTATTTTATAAACTACAAACATTAGCATATTTTGTTGTTGAGTAATTTCTTTAGTACACACACACACACACACACACACACACACACACACACACACACACAAAAGAGGTACTTCAATGTATTAATGTATTGGTCAAGAGGACATATTCTTTAATTTTTTTTTTTTTTTTTGAGTTGGCGTCTCCTCTTGTCACCCAGGCTGGAGCACAGTGGCATGCTCACAACTGCTGCAGCCTCCACTTGCTGGGCTTAAGTGATCCTTCCACCTCAACTTTCCAAGTAGTTGGAACTACAGATGCATGCCACCATGCCCAGCTAGTTTTTGTGATTTATTGTAGAGATAAGATCTCACCAAGTTGCTCAGGCTGGTCTCAAACCCTCAGGCTCAGGCAATTCTTTCGCCTTGGCCTCCCAAAGTACTGGGATTACAGACTGAGCCACTGCAACCAGATGAACATGTTTTTAATAGTCATTTGGTACAATAACAAAATGAAATATTATAAAGTCTAAATTAATGAACTACAGATGTACACCATATGAAGAATACATAACAGTATATCGTTGAGTAAAAACTATAGTTAGTAGTATGTAATTGAGTATAAAATAAACTGTAAAACTTGCATATATTATTTTCATGAAGCAAATAAAGCAAAGCAATACATTTTTTAAAATGCAAGCAAATGCAACGTTATTTGGTTTTTTTAAGGCAAGGGAATAGTCAACACAAAATTTAGGGTAGTGGTGTTTGTATTGGATAGGTTGTGAGATGGGTTTGAGATGGAAAAGAATCAAACAGATGTAAGTTATAAAGAGTTTTCAAGTTTCTGTGTCAATAATGAACCCATGGCAAAACAAATAAAAAATACATAAATAAACGCAAAAGAAAAAATATGTAGACCAATACAAGAAACTTGAAGAGTCAAGATTTGTAATTAGCAATTAATTGTAATTAGCATCTGAATTCTAGGCAAAGGATAAGAAAATTTGAAACCTCAAGTTCTGGTTTAACATAGTAATTTCTCATGTACATTCTTCTCAGAAAATACAAATGCCAATTTAAATATTATTACTTACTCAAAAAGATAAGGCCAGGCTCGGTGGCTCAGCCTGTAATCCCCTAACACTTTGGGAGGTCAAGGTGAGTGGATTGCCTAAGCCCGCGGGTTCGAGACCCGCCTGGGCAACTTGACAAAACGTCATTTCTACAACAAATCAAAAATTAGCCGGGCGTAGTAGTGCACACCTGTAGTTCTAGCTACTTGGAAGGCTGAGGCAGAAGGATCACCGGAGCCCAGCAGGTCGAGGCTGCGGTGGCCGGGAGCGGCCTTTGCACTCCAGTCTGTGTGACAGAGTGAAACTCCAACTCAAAAAAAAAAAAAAAAAAGATAAGACAACAGTTAATTTTAATTGTTTGGGTTATAGGCTATATTTCATGGAAAGAGCAACACTTTTATGAAGTTCAAAAGCTTGTACAAGTCCTTCCTAAAGTTGACCATTACAAGGACAGATTTTCAAGTATTAACTGACTTTTTGATGTATAATGCACATAAAATAAAATTTACCAATTTAAACATGATAATCAGTATATTTTGACAAATGGATATATTAGTATAAACCACCACCACAGTCAAGATATAGAATATGTCCATCATCCCCCAATTTTCTTGTTTCCTTGCAATCAATCTCCTTTCCCCAGTCTTTTTTTTTTTTTTTTTTTTTTGAGTCGGAGTCTCACTCTGTCGCCCAGACTGGAGTGTAGTGGCCGCTCCCGGCCACCGCATCCTCGACCTGCTGGGCTCCGGCGATCCTTCCGCCTCTGCCTTCCAAGTAGCTGGAATTACAGGTATGTGCTACCACGCCTGGCTGATTTTTTTTTTTTTTATTGTAGAGATGAGGTCTCGCTGCCCAGGCAAGTCTCAAACCCGTGGGCTCAGGCAATCCACTCACCTCAGCCTCCCAAAGGCGTGGGATTACAGGCTGAGCCACCGAGCCCAGCTTCCTTTCCCCAATCTTGACCTCTTAGCAAGCACTGATCTGCTTTCTGTCAGTCGATTTTCACTTTTTAAAAGAATTTTACATACATAGAATTATATAAAATATCATATTTTGTGTCTGGCAACTTTAACTTAGCTTAATTCTTCTGGCATTAATTTATGTTTTTCAGTATATTAGTATTCTTCTACTTTATGTTACTGATGATAAACATTTTCTAATATATCACATTTTAAAGTATCAATTCAACACTTGATAACTGCTTGTATAGTTTTAAATGTTTGACTATTTTTAATAAAGTAACTATGAGTATTTGAGTAAATATCTGTGTATGAACATGCTTTCATTTATCTCAGGAAATAATTAGGCATGGGATTGTCAGGTTGTATGAGGAGTGTATGCTTAAGTTTATAGAAAATTGCCAATTAAAAGATTCCTGGAAACAAATCCAAATGAAGAAACATCTTACCAAAACCTCCGGGATACCATGAAAATAGTTCTAAGAGGGGAATTTATTTTTCTACAAGAACACAACAAGAAAATGGAAAGATCACAAGTTGAGAGCCTAACACATCACCTAAGAAAGCTGGAAAGAGAAGACCACCAAACCTCCAACTTTAGCAAAAGAATCTAAATCCAAATCAAAATCACCAAAATGAGAGCCCAAATGTGGGACATAGAAGATAAAAAATATCATGGAAAGCATCAGCAAAACAAAAAGCTGGCTCTTTGAAAGAATTAACTAGATTGATAGACCCCTAGCCAGAATGACCAAGAAAAAGAGAGAAAAAGCCCAAATAAACACAATCAGAAATACAAAAGATCAAATCACAACTGACCATAAAGACATACAAAAGATTATCAGAGATTACTATGTACACCTATATGGAGACAAACTTGATAACCTAAAAGAAATGGAGGACTTTCTGACATCACACAACCTCCCCAGGTTGAAACAAGAAGACCTTGAGACACTAAATAGAACAATAACAACCCAGGAAACTGACTCTGTTATCTGAAAGCTACCTACAAAAAAATAAAAACAACAACAACAAAAAGCCCAGGACTGGATGGCTTTCCAGCAGAATTCTACAAAACCTAACAGGAGGAATTGACACCAATCCTATTGAAGGTATTCCAGACAATTGAGAAAGATGGAATTCTCCCCAAATCATTTTACAAAGCTAACATCACACTGATACCCAAACAGAGTAAAGATCCAACAAAAAAAGAGAACTACAGGCCAATATCCCTTATGGACACAGATGCAAACTGGATCCAAAACACATCTTAAAATCATACAACATGATCAAGTAGGCTTCATCCCCAGGATGCAGGGCTGGTTCAACATTCACAAGACCATAAATGTAATTAAATACATCGACAGTTGTAAAAACCAAAAATCACATGATTATATCATTAGGTGCAGAAAAGCTTTTGTTAAAATCCAGCATCCCTTCTTGATTAAAACTCTCAAATACCTAGGTATAGACGGAACATACCTCAGAATAGTAAGTACCATCTATGATAAACCCACAACTAACATATTGCTAAATGGACAGAAACAGGAAACATTTCACCTGAAAACTGGAACAAGATAAGGCTGTCCCCTCTCACCACTCTCGTTCAACATAGTGTTGGGAGTCCCAACTTGGGCAATTAGAAATAGAAGAAAATCAGGGGTATCCAAATAGGAAAAGAGGAAGTCACGCTATCCCTCTTTGCTGATGATATGACTCTATACCTTGAAAATCCAAGAGAATCCAAGAGAATCTGTCAAAAACTTGCTTGCACTGATAAAGGACTTTGACAAGTCTCAGGGTACAAAATAAATGTATGAAAGACAGTTGCATTGCTATACACCAACAACAAGCAGGCAAAGACCCAAATTAAAAGCACAATCCCATTCCCAATAGCCACAAAAAACCAAAACAAAAACGGAAATACCTCGGCATCTTTCTAACCAGAGAAGTGAAAGACCATTACAATGAGAACTACAAAACACCACTCAAAGAAATCCAAGAAGACACAAACAAATGGAAAAAATATTCCATGTTCATGGATAGGAGAATCAACATTGTCAAAATGTCCATCCTACCAAAGGCAATCTACAGATTCAATGCAATACTCATTAAGTTACAACATCATTCTTCTCAGACCTGGAAATGACAATACAGAAATTCATATGGAAACATAAACAAACATGAATAGCCAAAAAAATCCTTAGCAAAAGAAACAAAGCAGGAGATATCACACTTCCAGACTACAAACTTTACTATAAGGATACAGGAATCAAAATAGCCTGGTAATGGTACAAGAATAGGCATATACACCAATGGAACAGGATAGAGATTCTGGAAGCAAAGCCTCAATTTCTTGACCAATTCATCTTTGACAAAGCCTCCAATAACAAACACTGGGGAGAGAAGAGCCTATTCAGTAAATGGTGCTAAGAAAACTGTCTGACCACATGCAGAATATTGAAACAGGACCCCTACCTATCACCATACACAAAAATTAACTCTAAATGGATTAAAGACCTAAACGTAAAACCTCAAACTATAAGAATCTTAGAAAATTCAGGACACCCCTTATGGAAATTGGAACTGGCAACCAATTCCTGGTCAGAACCCTAAGAGCCCATATCATAAGAAATAAGACAAAGAAGTGGGAACTTACCAAACTAACGAGCTTCAGCAAAGTAAAAGAAACCATCAAGAGAGTAGAGAGACAGCCCACAGAATGGGAAAAAATATTTGCCAACTGTATATCTGACAAAGGCCTAAAATCTAGGATCTACAAGGAATGTACCAAAAGGAAAAAAAACAAACAGCCCATTAAAAAGTGGGCAAAAGACATGAATAGACACTTCTCAAAAGAAGATATAAAGGCAGCCAACAGACACATGAAAAAGTACTCAGCCTCACTCATCTTCAGAGAAACGCAAATCAAAACCACATTGAGTTACCACCTAGCCCCAGTAAGAATGGCCATCATTAATAAACAAGTAACAACAGATGCTGGTGCAGATGTGGAGAAAAAGGAATGCCTCTACTAGCTGGTGAGAATGCAAACTAGTGCAACCTCTTGAAGACTGTGGCAATTTCTGAAAGAACTAGAAATTGACCTTCCATATGACCCAGCAATTCCCCTATTGGGAATATACCTGGAAGAATTCAAGTTATTCTACAGAAAAGATACCTGCACACGTATGTTTGTTGCAACTCTGTTCACAATAGCAAAAACATGGAACCAACCATGCTGCCCATCAAGGCTGGACTGGATTTTTACAAAGTGGTACATATACACAATGGAATATTACGCAGCCATAAAGAAAGACAAACACATGGACTTTGCAGCAACTTGGATGGATTTAGAGTCGATCATACTCAGTGATCTATCACAAAAACAAAGAATGGAGTCCCATGTATTCTCACTCATAAGCGGACCTTGAACAATTACACTGCAAGAAAGGAATTGGCAGTAGTAGGAAACTGTCAGGAGAGGAAGGGTGGGATTGGCAGTTGAGGGACTCTGCTAGGGGAGGGAGAGGCACGTTTTATCAATAAGGGTGCCTGCATAATCACCATTTGTAAACCCGACCCTGAATTTTACCCCACATATTTATAATTAAAAAAAGGAAAAGAAAATTGCCAATCTGTTTTCCAAAATGGCTACATATTTTATCTTTCGATTTGTGGTATATGAGAGTTCCAAGTGGGCCACAGTCTCACTTGTTATTGTCACACTTTAAAGTTTTAACCATTCTAGCACAAGGGGAGTGCTATCTCATTGTAGTTTTAATGTGCACGTTCCTAAGAATGAATGGACTATCTTAATGTACTTATTTGCTATACAAACATCTCTATTGGTTGGGATTTTTTGTTGAGTTTTAAGAGATCTTTATATTTTCTGGATACAAGTCTTACACTGATACATTTTTTATTAATATACTCTTCCAATCTGTTGCTCGTCTTGTCATTTTCTTTTTTTTTTAATTTTTTTTTTTTTTTTTTTTTTTTGAGTTGGAGTCTCACTCTGTCGCCCAGACTGGAGTGCAGTGGCCGCTCCCGGCCACCGCAGCCTGACCTGCTGGAATCTGGCGATCTTTCCGCCTCAGCCTTCCAAGTAGCTGGAACTACAGGCACGCGCTACCACACCAGCTAATTTTTTGATTTATTGTAGAGATGAGGTCTTGCCAAGTTGCCCAGGCGGGTGTCGAACCCGCAGGCTCAGGCAATGCACTCATCTCAGCCTCCCAAAGTCCGGGATTATAGGCTAAGCCACCGAGCCTGGCTCGTCTTGTCGTTTTCTCACTAGTTTCTTTTTAAGAGCAACGGTGCTTAATTTTGGTGAAGTCCAATTTATCAAATTGTTCTTTCACGAATCATACACTTTTTGGCATATTTAGGAAATTTTTGTGTACTCCAGGGTTACGGAGATTTTCTCCTATTTTTTCTAGAATTTCCACAGTATTAGCTCTTATATTCAGATCTATAATTCATTTTCCTTTTTTATCTTTTAGAGACGGGGTCTTGCTATGTTGTTCAGACTGGGCTCAAACTCCAGGTCTCAACTTATCGTACTGCCTCAACCTCCCACGTATCTTGAACTACAAAGCACACATTGCTATGCCCTGGCTATGATCTATTTCAAGTTAATTTTTGTATCTAGTGTAAGGTTAAATGTCAAAGTTAAATTTTTTTTTTTTTTTTTGCAATTGAATGTCTAGTCATTCTAATATAATTTGTTAAATAGGCTATCCTCTCTGTAAGAATTTAAGAATTGCTTTGCTAGCCGGGCATGGTAGCACGCACCAGTAGTTCCAGCTACTTGGAAGGCTGAGGCGGAAAAATCCCTGGAGCCCAGTAGGTCAAGCCTGCAGTGGCTGAGAGCGGCCGCTGCACTCCAGTCTGGGTGACAGAGTGAGACTCCAACTCAAAAAAAAGAAAAAAAAAAAAGAATTGCTTTGAAAAGTCTGATCACAGTCAATTGACTGTGTTCTTGTGGGTTTACATCTGGAACCTATTCTGTGCATTATCTGTCTATGCAAATGCCACAATGCTGAGAGCAGTTTGAATAGCAGAAAGAGAAAGCAGATTTGTACACTTTCTTTACATTGGACTGGAGGGCGATATAAAAATGTTTAATATTTTAAACCTCCACATCTTCCAAACTAGGGCATAGTGGTATCTTTTCTTCTTGTAACTATTCTTCTGATATTTCTCACAGATTTTACACCAGAATTATGTTGGAAAAGATTGGGGGGGAAACAAGTTTCTGTAAATTAAAATGACATGAGACTATTAAGAAATGAACTATAAATATTTTTTGCATGTGTAAGCTAAGATGGATTTTTAACCACATGATGCTTGTGATTGCTTTCTTTGTATGGTCCCCTATTTGATGATAATATAATACATATATAAATTGTTCAACAAAAACTTACCAAATGAAATGAAATAACTAATCACTAATAGATGAAATTAGAGATTTATTGTTCTTCCAGTTTTGTCAAGGTATCGTAAATGCAACTTTTTTCTGATGATGCTAGCCAAGTAGATCTTGACACATTTCTTGCCAAAAGTAGTGGCAGCAAGTTTAACCACTGGAATATGACAATTAAATGCTCATGACAATTTCTAGACAATTAAAAGGATTTATCTCTTGTTATTTTATTTGAAGCTATTTAGTTTGATTGATTGGATTTAATGCCTCTGAAAAATTTTTTTTAGGAGTAATAGATATTAAGTCACATATTATCACTTTCTCATCTATCATATGAAAGTGTTTGAGGTATTTAAAAACCACATGTAAAAGGCCAGGTTCGGTGGCTCAGCCTGTAATCTCACGCTTTGGGAGGCTCAGGTGAGTAAATTACCTGAGCCCACGGGTTTGAGACCCACCTGGACAACTTGGTGAGACCTCATCTCTACAATAAATTTAAAAAAAAAAATTAGCTGGATGTGGTAGCGCACACCTGTAGTTCCAGCTACTTGGAAGCTGAGGCAGAAGGATCACCGGAGCCCAGCAGGTTGAGACTGCGGTGGCCGGGAGCAGCCACTGCACTCCAGTCTAGGCAACACAGTGAGATTCCAACTCAAAAAAACAAAAAACAAAAAACAAAACACATTTATTTTAGTGCCTGGAATCAACTCGTGAATTAGAGACACCATTATCATTGTGAAGAATTTTAAAAATTATTCAGATTCAACTTCTGACCTTTAACGTATGTTTTTTGACAATTTCGTACAAACCTTTTTCACTTTCTTCAACTAAATTTTGGATAATGTTGAGCTCATATGAAGAACATAAATAATTCTGTTGTTCCTCTTTGTACTTTCTTTGCACCCCTTCTCCAATTGTGAAGAGCTGCCCCTGAGCTGCTGGGGCTGAGTAAAGATGGAAAGCCTGGGAGTTCACATTTTCCTCAAAAAGATCTTTAATCAATGACTGCCTGATTCCTGCTCTCTCATCTAAAATCACTCAACTAAATAGGTGTAGCTTTCTCTTTAGATATCCCCTGCGGGATCAGGCTGATGCTAGCTGCCATAGAGCCTCGTCTAACACATCGGTGCTTGCCTTCCTCTCCTCTTTTCTTCTGTTTACCTCATTCCTTGGTGAATTCACTAAGAAGTCCTTTTTAATAAACCACTGGCACAAGAATCATCAACTCAGGGTTGCTTTGGGGAATCCCACCCGAGTCATACAGTGTCCAGGACATTGTATATCATTGACAAATACACTATAGTTAATTTCATTAGGTATAAAAGCTGAACAACTTCTATACATGCATGTTTTATATTCACCACAAAACTCTTGGAGAAACAGGATTATTATATTTAAGGATTAATTAATTCCATTCACCCAAGGCCATGTACATATATTTTTATTGTACACATTTATGAAGCACAAAATGATTTTTCTTAGATAGGCATACATTTTGAAATGATTAAATCAAGTTAATTAACATATCTATTTAATTTTTTTTAAAAAAACAGGTCTTTGAGAGGAAGGAATATGTGGAATAATGTCTTGACAAAATAGTTGCTAAATGCCATGTCTTTAATGATTCTCATAAAAACTCATGCACATCTGAATCCAGCACAATCTTAAAATTCAAGTAACTCTTCCTCTTTGGAATAATATAATTATCTTTATAGGTTTGTCTACAAATTAATCTGGTAATCAAAGTTTGGGCTATGCGTCCATGCAGAAAACAAAACTACAAAGAATCTTTATGAAATTAAAGACATAAGACATAAGTATTACTGGAGAGTTGAATACAAGAGCTGAGAATCAGGACTTCTCAGTTCTGTTCCAACTGTTGACTTCATATGCTCTTAAGCTGATTACTTAACACAATTTGCACAATATTTTGTAAGATGAACTCTGCCCTTTGTTTCAAAGGATAAACACATTTCAAATAATGACACATTGATTAAGTCACTCTTCTAGCAGGTGTCACATTAAGCTTTAATTTGAATCATGGTTTATGGTTAATTAAATACATTTGCAGATTATATTATTCTGAAAAACTGAAAATTTTATCTTATTTATTATACTGATTCTGATAAGGGAGGTTGGGACTTGAATTGTCTGGGGGCTGCTTTGGGTTCTAAGTTAAACAGCAAGGTCTTGTGCCAAAAGTATTTTATTTGATGTTTTCCTATATAGGTCAGCAGTGAGAACTATTGAAAACCTCTATTATCCAGCATTTATTTGCCTATTAAACAAGGCTACCCATACTATAAATTATACTCCAGGGAAATATCCCAATGGGAGAAAGTTTTGACTTACATAAACAGTAGATTGTCAAAGTTGAACTAGAAACATCCATCGCTTTGTAATAATTCAAGTATGCATCATAAAACTAATAAAGTAGATTTAAATTTTGTAAGCCCCCAAATTGTTCTCTTCTTTATGTTATATCAGGTTGACAAAGGGCAGGTGATGGGAGTTAAATTTCTGAAAATTGTAACAGATTTCACGTATTTCCTTTCTTTCACACATATGGCTTTACTGTGCTACCATTAGGGCATTTCAAAACTTCAGTTCTATGACCTGGACATTTTTACTGATCAATTTAATGTTTTAAGAGACATATAAATTCTTACTATATTTCCTAAGTGCATTGCAGTCCAAATATATTTTCATTCTATTATATGCCTATTGGGATAGAGTTTCAATATTTTATCTTGTTCTTTTTGCTGCTTTTAGTTATTCATTTGTTTTGTTACATTTGAATTTTGGTGAAAAAAATTACTCAAAAATTGCTAAGTGACAAAACATTTATACAAAAAAACAAGAAGTAGTCAAGAGGAGAGGAATAAAGTAAAACATCAGGCTATTGCATCTTGGAATAGAACATATAATGTTTCTGATCAATTGAAGTGACCAAATCTAAGGTCATAGTCAGAAAAGACACTAGGAGCTGCAAAAGGTAAATTCTTTATGAGTGAAGGGATTCTGAACAAGTGACTAAGACCCAATACCAGAGCCTAATTTGTTATTAGAATTGATTGGTTGATATACGGTACAAATCCCTTCTGTTCCAGCCACGCTGGCACTGTGAGGATAATGTCTGTGTCTGTAAATGAAAAAACTTGTTTAAGAAAAGTTCTCAGATATAGCAAGTCCAGACCAGCAGTGTCAGTGACATGTGAGATTACCTCTGATCTTAATAATAGAAGCATCTTTCCTTCTCACCTACATCCTAAGAGGCAATTGAATCAGTAATTATAGCTCTTGACTTTGTCACCAAATAACACTTTTTAGAAGACAGTGACATCTCTGGTTGATATTGGTGAAGGAGGGAAGAATGATGTTTCAGAAGATATGGGTTGAGGAGTCAGAGTTGCTTATTTTACTGAAATAGATGTGATTTATTTTTGCACCTCAAGGTGATAAAGTAGACACATACATTACATTAGTAAGAGAACAATATATACTTAAGACACAGGTGAGGCATTAGACTGGGAGCCCAAAGTCTTAGGTTCAAGTTTGAGTTCTACACGTCAGACACACCTCCAACCACACAATTAATGCCTAACAACAAAAACTCCTAACAGTAGAGACAAGATCTGCTTCAATCACCATGCAATGTTTGCTACTACAAGGATTGCCAAATGAAACTTAGATAAGCTGAAAATATCGTGGAAATGCATATAAAAGAGGGGTGGGGAGGATGTGCTTTAAAATGTCTGTAATGTTATCTTGATGACAAATTTAAGATTTCTCTACATTTTATCAGTGACTATTCAGAAAAAATATTTGTACTGTTTCATGAAGAAAAACTCAATTTACAATGAGTTCATAATTTGAATTATTCAGTCAATAAAATATAGATATTCAGCTAATGTACTTAGGTCTAAAACCAAGTTAAGTGCAGCAACAAGTTTGCATAACAAGAAACCTTTTTATTACAGAAGAAAATGAAGTTCAGTAGTAGTTCTGACCTATGCAACTCACCAATAGTTCCCAGTTTGCCTTAAGAGAATTCCATTTTTAATGACCTCATGCTCCACTGAATGGCAAAATTTTAAAGGTTACTTCTATCTGGTATAATCAGCCCAACAGATCAAGCATACAACTATCACAGCAGCAAAACTAAGGAACCCACTGTGTCCTGAGAACATCGAGCAAATAGAAACAAAGGCTAGATATTTAAAGTAGTAAAGTACAGGTCGTTTCTATGAGTTCATAGTAAAATGAATTTTAAACAAAAATAATTTAACAAAAATAGTCAGGTTTGATATATATAAATGAGCCAATAAATATCTATTTGAACTAAATACTCACATTTCAATGTATATAATTTTCTCAGTATTCTATGGCTCTTTACTCTCTCCTTTAAAATGTGTTCAGTACTTCCTCAACCTAAAAATTTCCAATTATGGGGAGACATTCCATTACGTCTCCTCTATTGGACTGTGAATCCCTTGAAGATGTGAACTTTCTCTTATGTTTCCAATGCGTAACAGAGTGCCTGACATCTGAGCAATGTTTCAATAGCTGAACGAACAAAAATACTGTAACTCTCTTCTTAATTTTTTATCTTTCTATAATTTTACTTATAAAATTTGAAATTCCATTTCTTCTAAGGAATCTTTTCATATCTTCCTCAATTCGATTATTTTTTCTCTCTTCTTTAACCCACATTTTTTTTTTTTTGAGTCAGAGACTCACTCCGTCGCCCAGACTAGGCTCCGGTGATCCTTCCACCTCAGCCTTCCAAGTCACTGGAACTATAGGCGTGCACTACAACGCCCAGCTAATTTTTTATTTATCGTAGAGTCAAGGTCTCACCAAGATGCCGGGGCGGGTCTCAAACCCTCGGGTTCAGGTAGTCCACTCGCCTCGGCCTCCCAAAGCACTGGGATTACAGACTGAGACACCAAGCCCGACCAACCCACATTATTTTTTACTCCAATAATGCCAAATAGTTTTTTTGGCCCTATGTAATAGGGAAGAACTTGACACATATATGTTAAGTCAAGAGTGACTACTATCAGAAATGAGGACTAAAGTCATGCCATGATGCAAAAAAATATAAGCTACATTGTTTTCTAAATCTCATGTGAAAGTCCAGTTTATTTTATTTTATTTTTTATTTTAAAGATGTGGGGTACAATTCAGGATTAGGTATACAAATGTTAATTATACAGGTACCTTTGTTGATGGGGTGTGCCTGTCCCTCCCCTGGCAATTTCCTTCAACTGCTAATCCCACTCCCCTCCCCTGGCAGTTTCTCACTACTACCAATTCCTTTTGTATAGTGTTATGATAATTCTTTAAGTTTGGCTTGTGAGTGAGAACATATGGCACTCTGTTCTTTGTTTCTGTAATAGATCACTGAGTATGATAGACTCTAAATCCATCCAAGTTGCTGTGAAGACCATATGTTTGTACTTCTTTATGGCTGCATAATATTCCATTGTGTATATGTACCATACATTTTATCCAGTTCAGCTTCGATGTGCAGCATGGTTAGTTCCATGTTTTTATGAAAAGAGATGCAACAAACATGCGCATGCAGGCATCTTTTTTCGTAGAATGACTTGCATTCCTCTGGGTATATTCTCAATAAAAGGATTGCTGGGTCACATGGATAGTCATTTTCTAGTTCTTTCAGTTCTTTCAGTTTCAGAAATCGCCACACTGTCTTCCAAAGAGGTTGCACTAGTTCGCATTCCCACTAGCAGTGTGGAAGCGTTCCTTTTTCTCTGCATCCTTGCCAGCATCTGTTGTTGCTTCTTTTATTAATGATGGCCATTCTTACAGGGGTTATGTGGTATCTCAGTGTGGTTTCGATTGCTATTTCTCTGATAAGTGAGGCTGAGCACTTTTTCATGTGTCTATTGGCTGCCCATATATCTTCTTTTGAGAAGTGTTTATGCATATCTTTTGCCTGCTTTTTAATGGGGCTGTTTGTTTTTTTTCCTTTCGGCGTGTTTGAGTTCCTTGTAGATCCTAGATGTTAGGCCTTTGTGATAAATATAGTTGGAAAATATTTTTTCCCATTCTGTGGGCTGTTTCCCCACTCTCTTGATGGTTTATTTTGCTTGGCAGAAGCTTGTCAGTTTGATGAAATCCCACTAGTCTATCTTATCTCTTATGGTATGGGCACTTGGGGTTTTGATCAGGATCTGTTACCAGTTCCAATTTCTATAAGGGTGTTTTCTTCATTTTCTAAGATTCTTATAGTTTGAGGTATTACATTTAGGTCTTTGATCAACTTAGAGTTAATTTTTGTGTATGATGACAGGGAGGGGTCCTGTTTCAATCTCCTGAAAGTGATCAGTCAGTTTTCCCAGCACCATTTACTAAATAGGTTCTCCCCCTAGTGTTTGTTGTTGGTGGCTTTGTCAAAGATTAGTTGGTCGAGAAACTGAGACTTTACTTCCAGAATCTCTATCATGTTCCATTGGTCTGTGTGCCTGTTCTTGTACCAACACCTGAGTGTTTTGATTATTGTAGCCTTATAGTAAAGTTTGAAGTCTGGAAGTTTGATCCCTCCTGCTTTGTTTCTTTTGCTAAAGATTGTTTGGCTATTCATGACCATTTATTTTTCCAGATGAATTTCTTATCGTCATTTCCAGCTCTGAGATGAATGATGTTGGTAATTTAATGGTTATTGCATTGAATGTATAGATTGCCTTTGTTAGCATGGACGTCTTAACAATGTTGATTCTTCCAAACCATGCACATGGCATATTTTTCCCTTTGTGTGTGTCTTCTTGGATTTCTTAGCAGTGCTTGATAGTTCTCATTGTAAAGGTCTTTCATTTCTCTGGTTAGGAAGATGTCAAGGTATTTCATTTCTTTTTGTGGATATTGTAAATGGGATGGTGTTCTGTATTTGATTCTCCATCTGCTTGTTGTTGATGTATAAGAATGCAACTGACTTTTGCACATTTATTTTGTACCCTTGAAACTTTGCCAAAGTCCTTTATCAGTGCAAGCAGGTTTTTGACAGATTCTCTTGAATTTGTGAGGTATAGGATCATATTGTCAGCAAAGAGGGGTAACAACTTCTTCTTTTCCTATTTGGATACCCCTGATTTCCTTCTCTTGTCTATTTTCATGCTAGGACTTCCAACACAATGTTGAACAAGAGGGATGAGAGTTGTCAACCTTCTCTTGTTCCAGTTTTCAGAAGAAATGTTTCCAGTTTCTGTCCATTTGGCAATATGTTGGCTGTGGATTTATCATAGCACTTACTATTTTGAAGTTTGTTCCTTCTATACCTCAGTGTTTGAGGGTTTTTATCTAGAAGGAATGCTGGATTTTATCAAAAGTTTTTTCTGCATCTAATGATATAAACATATGGTTCTAGTTTTTGCATCTATTGGTGTATTTAATTACATTTATGGTTTGGGGAATGTTGAACCAGCCCTGCAACCTGGGGATGAAGCCTACTTGGTCATGGTGGATGATTTTTGAGATGTGTTTTTGGATCCAATTTCCTAGAATCTTGTTGAGGATTTTTGCTTCTCTGTTCATAAAGGATATCGGCCTGTAGTTCTCTTTTTTGTTGGATCTTTACATGGTTTGTGTATTAGTACGATGTTAGCTTCATAAAATGATTTAGGGAGAATTCTATCTTCCTCAGTTGCCCGGAATACTTTCATTAGGAATGGCATCAGCTCCTCCTTGTACGCTGTGTAAAATTCTGCTGGACAGTGATCCCATCCAGGGCTTTTTTTTTTTTTTTTTTTTGTATGTAATTTTCTTATGACAGAGTCAATTTCCTGGGTTGTTACTGGTCTGTTTAGTGTCTCAATGTCTTCTTGTTTCAACCTGGGAGGTTGCGTGTTATCAGAAAATTCTCCATTTCATTTAGGCTATCAAATTTGTTTCAAAAAAAAAATTTGTTTCCACACAGGTGTGCATAGTAGTCTCTGATAATCTTTTGTATTTCTTTGGGGTCAGTTGTGATTTGCTCTTTTGTATTTTTTATTGTGTTTATTTGGGCTTTTTCTCTCTTTTTATTGGTCATTCTGGCTAGGGGTCAATTGATATTTTAATTCTTTTAAAGAACCAGCTCTTTGTTTTGTTGATGTTTTCTATGATATTTTTGTCTTCTATGTCCTGTATTTGTGCTCTTATCTTGGTGATCTGGATTCTTCTGCTAAAGTTAGGGTTTTGGTGGTCTTCTCTTTCCCACTCCCTTAGGTGATTTGTTAGACTGTCAACTTGTGATCTTTCCATTTTTTGATGTGTGCTCGAAGAGATATAAATTCCCCTCTTAGAACTGTTTTCATGGCATCCCAGAGGTTTTGGTGAGATGGTCCCTTATTTTCATTTGTTTCCAGAAATCTTTTAATTTCTGTTTTGGTTTCAATGTTGACCCAGTAGTTGTTTTGTATCATGCTATTTAGTGTCCATGTCTTTGTGGGCTTTGGGGAAATTTTGTTGGTGTTGATATTTATTTTGATTCCACTGTGGTCTGAGAAGGTGCGAGGTAATATTTCAACTTTCTAGAATTTGTTTAGGCTTAATTTATGGCTGAGGATGTAATCAATCTTGGAGTACATTCCATGTGGTGATGAGTAGAATGCATATTCTGTGGTTTTTTGGTGGAATATTTTGTAGGTATCTATTAAGTCCATTTGGTTGAGTGTCATCTTTAGGTTTTGGATCTGCTTGTTGATTTTTAGCCTCAATGATGTATCTAGGGCAGTTAATGGGGTATTCAAGTTCCTGCTTTAATAGTGTTAGAGTCAATATCTTTTTTTTAGTTTACTTAGTAGTTGCTTTATAAATGTTGGTGCTTTTGTTTTGGGTGTATATATACTTAACATGGATATTTCCTGTTGATGGATTGAACCTTTTGTCATTATGTGTATCCTTTTCTATCTTTTTACATTTTTGATAACTTAAAGGTTGTTTTGTCTGTTATTAAGATCATGACTTCTGCCTTCTTTTGTGATCCATTTGCCTAGAAACTCGTTTTCCATCCTTTTACTTTGAGTCTGTGTGTCCTTTGTGTTGAGATGAGTTTCCTGGATGCAGCAAATAATTGGGTAATGGTTTCTTATCCAGTTTACCATTCTGTGTCTTTTCAGTGGTGCGTTTAGTCCATTCACATTCAGACTGATTACTGAAATATGATAGCTTATCCTTCTCATGAGATTCTTATAAAGTTTTTTCTTTGTTTGTATGCTTGTTTCCTTTTAGCTTTGGGATTGATGTATGTGTGTGTTTTCAAGTTTGTTGTTGTGTTGTATTCTCTGTTAATTCTATGCTTTACTGTTCTCTTGGGAAGTGTGTGGTCATTCTTTTTTTTTTTTTTTTTTTTTTTTTGTGCTTAATACCTTTTTAAGAGTCTCCTATAGAGCTGCTCTGGAATCTGCATAATCTCTTATGGATTGGATGTCTGGGAAGGATTTTAATTTTCCTTCATTGATGAGGCTGAGCTTGGCTGGGTAGGAAATTCCTGGTTGAAATTGTTTATCTTTGAAGACTTTGAATATTACAAAGTCCAGTTTTTAAATGGAGAAATCATTTTAACCCAGAATAAAATTTATATAGTCTTAATATCATTGAGTGAGAATAAAATAGGAAATGAAAATCACGCTTTACAAACAAATATTAATTTTTTTTGATTGCCAGATTCTAAAGATTCCCACATTCCAACTTCTCCTTTTGATCACTCTCAAGTGACAACATTGCTTCCTTTTTGACTAAGAAAACAGAAGCCATCAAGAAAGAATTTCCACAGAATGCCATGACCAGGTCTGCCAAGCTACCTGCTTCTTTGCACATTCCTGTCTTTACTCATTATTACTGAAAAGTTGTCAGTGTTCCTATCTAGAACCAACTCCTCCACTGAACCGAACCTCATCTCTTTTTGTCCACTCGGAGACATTATTCTATCCACACTCCCTCCTGGATCAATTCCTCACTTTCAGTGTATTCTTTCCATCACAAACAAATATACTGAAATATAAAGAAAGAAAGAAAGAAAGAAAGAAAGAAAGAAAGAAAGAAAGAAAGAAAGAAAGAAAAGGAAGGAATGAAGGAAAGTTGGAAGAGAGGAAGGAAGGAGAAAAGGAAAGAATAAGTAAAAGGGAGAAAGAAAGAAAAGGAAGGAATGAAGGAAAGTTGGAAGAGAGGAAGGAAGGAGAAAAAATGAATAAAAGGAAAGAATAAGTAAAAGGGAGAAAGAAAGAAAAGCTCCCTGAATGCATATGTACCTGTACTAGTCAGAATTCTGTAAGAAAAAGAATAGGACACATAAATATGCATAGGAAGCGATTTATTATGGGAATTGGCTCATGTGCTTATGGAGGTCAAGGAGTTCCAGTATATGCTGCCTGCGCACTGGAAAACCAGAAAAGCCAGAGGTGTAATTTAGCCCCAGTCTTGTAGCTGGGAACCAGGGAAGCTGATAGTTTAATTCCCAGTGTGAGGCTGAAGTCTTGAAAAAAAGGAGGTGGGAAGGTGAGGGGATGGGGTAAGGTGCAGTTGGTATATAAGTCCTGAGTTCTGAAGCCAAAGAACTAGGAGTTTCGATGTCCAAGGTCAGGAGAAGGTGAATGTCCCAGCCCAAGAAGGGAGATGACAGATTTGTTCCTCCTCCTTTTAGCTCTATTCGAACTCTCAAAGTACTGGATGATGTCTATTCACATTGATGAGAGCCGGGCTCGGTGGCTCAGCCTGTAATCTCAGTGCCTTTGGGAGGCTGAGGTGAGTAGATTGTCTGATCCCGCGGGTTTGAGATCCGCCTGGGCAGGCGAGACCTCATCTCTACAATAAATCAAAAAATCAGCCGGGCGTGGTAGCGCATGCCTGTAATTCCGGCTACTTGGAAGGTTGAGGCGGAAGGATCGCCAGAGCCCAGCTGGTCGAGGCTGCGGTGGCCGGGAGAGGCTACTGCACTCCAGTCTGGGCGACAGAGTGAGACTACAACTCAAAAAAAACAAAAAAACAAAAAACAAAACATACATTGATGAGGATTATCTTGTTCAATTTTCTAACACAAATGCTAACTTCTCACAGAAATCTCACAGCTACACCCTCACAGATGTACCTAGAAATATGCATAATGTATTATCAGCTACCAGGGCATCCCTCAACCCAGGTAAGTTGACACATAAAATTAACCATTACAGAACTATCACAAACAAATTTTTCTAAATATATACTCTACAGTTTTTCTCCATTTTTATGTTTCCTTTGTCTCCAGCTTGCTTTACTATAGCTATGACCCCACTACTTCAATGAAACAGCTTATCTTGAGGTAACAAATGATTTCATATTGTTTTTTTTTTGTTTTTTTTTTTTGAGTTGGAGTCTTACTCTGTCACCTAGACTGTAGTGCAGTGGAATACTCCCAGCCACCACAGCCTCGACCTGCTGGACTCCAGCAATCCTTCCACCTCAGCCTTCCAAGTAGCCAGAACTACAGATGCGCACTACCACACCTGGCTAAGTTTTGATTTATTATAGAGACAAGGTCTTGCCAAATTGCACAGGCAGGTCTCGAACCCCCAGACTCAGGCAATCCCCTCACTTCAACCTCCCAAAGTAGTGGGATTATAGGCTGAGTCACTGAGCCTGGCCTGATTTCATATTTTTAAACTTAATTATTAATTCTCAGTCCTCACATTTTTTTGGACTTATGGGCTACATTTGACACATTTGAAACACTTTCTCCACTGAATTTCTGAGCTCAGTATTAACTTATGTACATCTAGTCATTTGAAGACCGGTCTTCTTGAGATAAAGATGACCTTCTGGGAAAAAAATTCAATTAAATGGACTGCACCCAAGTTCTTAATGCTATCAATGAAGACACTCATTTAGCCATTAATTTGAGGGAGCAGAACAGGATGAAGGCTAAGCTTCTACCATATCATACAGCTGCAAAAATAAGTATGAACCTGGAGTGGTCGAGAAGATGGTGACCGAGCCAGTTGGACTATGCGAGTCCCAGTGTGAGTATGCGGAAAAGTTTGTGTATGTGCTGGGAGCAAGTGGGCGTGTGAGTGGTTGACGGAATGAGGGATAGGGAGCTGGTAGCCAGGGCTCTCCTGGTGCCGCAGCTGGTGCCACAGCTGCTGGACTTGGACCCTAGCAATTCCTAGGACACAGAAGCTGAGTGTCATTTTCTTTTTCTTTTCTTTTTTTTTAAATCAATTAACCCTCCCTGGAAAAAAAAAATGCTGAGAGAGAGTGTCTACGTGGGGACTCATGAGTAAGTGGCCAGGCCCCTGGTGAAGCCACTGGTGCTGCAGCTTCTCTGTTTTGTTCCTGGCTCTTCCAAGGTCACAGAAGCCGAGCACCATTATTTTTTTTTAAACGGACAAAAACAGCAGGGAGAAAATATCGCCCCAGCCTCTCCCTTACCAGTGCAGCAGAAAAGAGGCTGCTAGCTCCTGACTTTGCCTCACCACTTCAGCAACAATTTTGTTGTTGCTGTTGGTTTGCTTTGCTGTTTTGTTCTTCTGGAATTTTTTATAGTTTAAGGTGTGTGTCAATGTATGTGTGAGGGTTCCACCTGAGTTCTATTTTTTGTATTTTCTTTCTTTTCCTCCAGTCTTTCTGTTTTTTTCTCTATTCACTTTATGCTAGGCATGTGTGTGTGTGTATGTGTGTGTGTGTGTGTGTGTGTGTGTGTGTGTGTGTGTGTGTGTGTGTTTTGTGGTTGTTTTGTTTCACTTTGTTATTATTCCAGTTTGTTTTGGCTGTGTGTATGTCTGTGTGTGTGTATGTGTGTGTGTGTGTGTGTGTGTGTGTGTGTGTGTTCAATTGTTTTTTGCATTGGCTTCTTCCTTGCATCATCATACAGGATGGTGGTAGGGAGTGGGTTTCAGGGGACACATAACAGAATAAGTGAACATTGTAATTTGCAAGTAGTTTCTGAATTCTAGGACCCCATCCCCTACTTTATTTGAATTTCAAAAACTACTAAAGATAGCAAAGCTCCCATCCACTGTGCTATTTCAAAATAGAATAAATCTAGAGCCTGGATCAGGGAAGATAGCAGAGTGAGTAAATATCAGAAGGGAAATCCTCTCCTACTGATACTGAATAACAGAACTAAAGAGAAAAACAAGAGATTTGTCACAAATGAGGAAAAACCAAAGGAAGACCTCGGGCAATTTCAAGTATTCCAAAGACAAAACTCCTGAAAAAGACCTTAATGCCCAAATAATGGAAGTCACCAACAACTGACCACAGAATATGACAGGGATTAGGGAATGGATGGAAAGAGTGAGTAAGACTCAAGAAAGACAAGATGCAACACTGAAAGAACTTGTAACAGAGATTTTGGCAGTAAAAATTTCATCCAGGAAATAAATAACAAGATGACAAGCATGGAAAACAGAATTAATCTAGCTGAAGAAAGAATCTCAGAACTTGAAGAGCAGAAAATGGAATTAACCCGATCTGTAAAAACATAGAAAGAAGACTCAGAAAGAAAAAACAAAGCCTACAAGAGATGTGATATTATATCAAGAGGCCGAACCTATGCCTGATTGGTATCCCAGAAGAATAATGGAAAATGGAGAACAACTTGGAGCAAGTATTCCAGGAGGTAATCCAAGAAAACTTTCCCCATCTTACCAGAGATGTGACTAACCAAGCACAAGAGATACAGAAAACCCCCACAAGACATCAAATTAGGAGACCAACCCTAACCCCTAGACACATAGTAATTCACCTACACAAAGTAGGCACAAAAGAAAAATTCCTAAAGGCAGCAAGAGAGAAAGGTCAGACTACCTACTGGGGAAAACCAATCAGAATATCAGCAGACCAATCGGCAAAAATACTACAAGCAAGAAGGAACTGGAGCCCTATATTCAAAGTCCTCAAAGATAAAAAATTTCAACCAAGAATTTCCTATCCAGCCAAGCTCAGCTTCATTAGTGATGGAGAATTAAAATCTTTCCCAGACATCCAATCCCTAAAAGATTATGCAGCTTCCAGATCTGTTCTACAGGAGACATTTAAAAAGGTATTACACACAGAAGAAAAAAAAAAAGAATAATCATATATTTCTCAAGAGAATAGCAGAACACAGAACATACAGTGAATACAGCACAACAATAAACTTGAAAACACACACATACATTAACCCCAAAACCAAAGGAAAGCAAGCAAAGAAAAAACTTTATGAGAACTTCATGACAGCAATAAACAATCACATTTCAATAATTAACCTGAATATGAATGACTAAATATACCACTGAAAGTACACAGAATAGCAAACTGGATAAGAAACCATGACCCAATTATTTGCTGTATCCAGGAGACTCATCTCGCTACAAGGAACGCACACAGACTCAAAGCGAGAGAATGAAAAATGAGTTTCCAAGCAAATGAATCACAAAAGAAAGCAGTAATTGCAATCTTAATATTAGACAAACCAACCTTTAAGCTATCAAAAATTTAAAAAGATGCAAAGGGACACTGCAAAATGATAAAAAGTTTAATCCATTAACAAGAAATATCCAACCCAACATATATGCACCCAACACAGGAGCACATTTATAAAGCAACTACTAAGTAAACTAAAAAAAGATACTGACTCTAACACTATTATAGCAGGGGACTTGAATATCCCACTAACAGCCCCAGATAGATCTTTGAGGCATAAAATCAACAAGGAGATCCAGAACCTAATCCTGACGCTTGACCAAATGGGCTTAATAGATACCTACAGATTATTCCACCCAACAACCACAGAATATACATTCTACTCATCACCACATGGAATGTACTCCAAGATCAAGCATATCCTTGGCCATAAATCAAGCATAAACAAATTCCATAAGGTTGAAATCTTGCCATGCACACTCTCAGACCACAGTCAAATAAAAATAAATATCAGCACTAACAACATTTCCCAAAATCCCACAAAGACATGGACATTAAAGAGCATGATGCTAAACAACTACTGGGTCAACAATGAAATCAAAGCAGAAATTAAAAGATTCCTAGAAACAAATGAAAATGAAGAAACAACTTACCAAAACCCCTGCGATACCATGAAAACAGTTCTAAGAGGGGAATTTATATCTCTATGAGCACACATCAAGGAAATAGAAAGATCACAAGTAGAGCTTAATAAATCACCTAAGGGAGAGGGAAAGAGAAGACCACGAAAACCCCAATTTTAACAGAAGAATCCAAATCACCAAAATAAGAGCCAAAATAAAGGACATAGAAGACAAAAATATCATAGAACATGTCAGCAAAACAAAAAAGCTGGTTCTTTGAAAGAATTAACAAGATTGATGGACCCCTAGCCAGAATGACCGAGAAAAAGAGAGAAAAAGCCCAAATAAACACAATCAGAAATACAAAAGATCACATCACAACTGACCCCAAAGAAATACAAAAGATTATTAGAGATTACTATGTATACCTATATAGAAAGAAACTTGATAACCAAAAGAAATGGAGGACATTCTGATATTACACAACTTCCCCAGGTTGAAACAAGAAGACACTGGGACACTAAATAGACCAATAACAACCCAGGAAACTGACTCTGTCATACAAAAACTACCTACAAAAAAAAAAAAAAGCACTGGGTCAGATGGCTTTCCAGCAAAATTCTACAAAATGTACAAGGAGTAGCTGATGCCATTCCCAATGAAAGTATTCCAGGCAATTGAGAAGGATGGCATTCTCCCAAAATCATTTTGCAAAGCTAATATCACACTGATACCCAAGCCAGGTAAAGATCCAACATAAAAAGAGAACCACAGACCAATATCCCTTATGAACAGAAATGCAAAGATCTTCAACAAGATTCTAGCAAATCAAATCCAAAACCACATCTCAATAATCACCCACCATGACCAAATCGGTTTCATCCCCAGGATGAAAGCCTTGTTTAGCATGTGCAAGACCATAAATGTAATTAAATGCACCAACAGATGTAAAAACAAGAACCACATGATTATATCTCTAGATACAGACAAAACTTTTGATAAAATCCAGCATCCCTTCTTGATAAAGACCCTCAAGCACCTAGGTATATAAGGAGCATACTTCAAAATAGTAAGTGCTATCTACGATAAACCAACAGCTAACATATTGCTAAATGGACAGAAACTGGAAATATTTACCCTAAAAACTGGAACAATACAAGTTTGACCACTCTCACCTCTCTTGTTCAACATTGCATTAGAAGTCCTAGCTTGGGCAATTAGACAAGAGAAGAAAATCTAGAGTCACCAAATAGGAAAAGAGGAAGTCAAGTTATCCCTCTTTGCTGACGATATGATCCTATACCTTGAAAATCCAAGAGAATCTATCAAAAACCTGCTTGCATTGATAAAGGACTTTGGCAAAGTCTCAGGTTACAAAATAAAGGTGCAAAAGACAGTCGCATTCCTATACACCAACAACAAGCAGGCAGAGACCCAAATAAAAAGCACAATCCTATTCACAATAGCCACCAAAAAAATGAAATACCTCAGCATCTTCCTAAACAGAGAAGTTAAAGACCTTTACAATGAGAACTACAAAACACTGCTCAAAGAAATCCAAAATGACACAAATGAATGGAAAAATATTCCATGCTCATGGATAGGAAGAATCAACATTGTTAAGATCCATCCTACTAAAGGCAATTGACATATTCAATGCAATACTCATTAAGTTACCAACATTATTCTTCTCAGTCCTGGAAATGACATTATAGAAATTCATATGGAAACATAAACAATCACAAATAGCCAAAACAATCCTTAGCAAAAGTAACAAAGCAGGCAGTATTACACTTCCAGATTTTAAACTTTACTATAAGGCTACAGGAATCAATACAGCCTGTTATTGGTACAAGAACAGGCGCATAGAACAATGGAACAGGATAGAGGTTCTGGAAGCAAAGCCTCAATTTCTCAGCCAACTCACTTTGACAAAGGCTCCAACAACAACCACAGGGGAGAGGAGAACCTATTCAGTAAATGGTGCTGGGAAAACTGGCTGACCACATGCAGAAGATTGAAACAGGACCCCTACCTATCACCATACACAAAAATTAACTCTAAATGAATCAAAGACCTAAATGTAAAACCTCAAAATGTAAGAATCTTAGAAAATGCAGGAGATATCCTTATGGAAACTGGAACTGGCAACCAATTCCTATTCAGAATCCTAAATGCCCATACTTTGAGAAATAAGATAGACAGGTGGGACTTCATCAAACTAACAAGTTTCTGCAAAGCAAAAGAAACCATCAAGAGAGCAGGGAGACAGCCAGCAGAATGGGAAAAAATATTTGTCAACTGTATATTTCACAAAGGCCTAACATCCAGTATTTACAAGGAACTCAAATGCGCCAAAAGGAATAAAAGAAACAACCCCATTAAAAAGTAGGCAAAAGATATTAAAAAGTAGGCAAAAGACATTAACTTCTCAAAAGAAGATATACAGGCAGCCAACAGACACATGAAAAGGTGCTCAGCCTCACTCATCATCAGAGAAATGCAAATCAAAACCACATTGAGATACCACCTAATCTCAGTAAGAATGGCCATCATTAATAAAGCAAACAGATGCTGGCGGGATGTGGAGAAAAGGGAACTCTTCTACACTGCTGGTGGGAATGCAAACTAGTGCAACCTCTTTGGAAGACAGTGTGTTGGTTTCTGAATGAATTAGAAATTGACCTTCCATATGACCCAGCAATTTCCCCATTGGGAATATACTCGGAGGAACTCAAATCATTCTACAAAAGTATACCTGTACACAAATGTTTGCTGCAGTTCTATTAACAATAACAAAAGCATGGAATCAACCATGTTGCCCATCAAAGCTGGACTGCATAAAGAAATATAGTACATATACACAATGGAATATGATGTAGCCCTAAAAAGGACAAATATATGGACTTTGCAGCAACTTGGATGGATTTGTAGTCAATCATACTCAGTGATCTATCACAGAAACAAAGAACAGAGTACCATATGTTCTCACTCATAAGCGGAACTTGAACAATTACAATACTATAAGAAAGTGATTGGGAGTAGTAGGAAACTGTCGGGGGATGGGGTGAGGGATTGGCAGTTGAGGGAAACTACTAGGGAAGGGAGGGGCATACCTCATCAACAAGGATACCTGCATAATAAACATTTGTATACGTTACCCCAAATTGTACTCCACATCTTTATAATAAAAAAAAGTATGAACCTAGGCTTTGGCTCTGGATTTTAAGGGAGATTTAGTGTTACCCTGCTTATATAACTTTAATGTCCCACAATCCAAGTTCTAGAATTCCTGACTCCAAGTTTCTTTTGTTTTTTCACTGATATTTATAAATTTATTTATTTATTTATTCTTTTTTAATTTTTATTTTGAAATTGTGGGGTACAATTCAGGGTCCTAACTCCAGGTTTCATTTCCATCACTAGTTCCTTGTGCCTTCAAGAGTGGGTTAGTTTTTCAATTTTATTTGATAATATTTTATGTAAATTTTTGCCTATTTTCACCAGAAAAATTAATATACAGTTTTAACATTTTTTCTATCGTTTTATCATGTTTTGATATTAAAGATAAGTTGGCATTATGAAATCAATTGTACAGCTTGTTATACTTTTGTCAAGGATGAATGGGAATGGTATTGAGAAGGAAGAGTTTTGTTTTTGATTCTGTAAGTATATATAGCGCTACCCCTAAGTGGAAAATAGTTATTTTAAAATAATTACTTTAATTTATGTTTTTATGCCAACTGAAACATGCTTTAAAATTCATGATAACAATTTTCACAAAATAATTCAGAGTTATCAAGTATTTTTATTTTATTTTATTTTATTTATTTTTTTGAGTTGGAGTCTCACTCTGTCGCCTAGATTGGAGTGCAGTGGCCGCTCCTGGCCACTGCAGCCTCGACCTACTGGCTCCGGCGATCCTTCCACCTCAGCCTTCCGAGTAGCTGGAATTACAGGTGTGCGCTACCACACCCGGCTAATTTTTTTGATTTATTGTAGAGATGAGGTCTCGCCAAGTTGCCTAGGCAGGTCTCGAGCCCGTGGGCTCAGGCAATCCACTCACCTCAACCTCCCAAAGCACAAGATTACAAGCTGAGCCACCGAGCCCGGCATCATGTATTTTTATAAAAACGTTTTTCTTATATCCTTTATTATGCATCTTCCCACAGATAGTTAAGACTTTGTGGAAGGAGAAATTGTGGATTTAATTTTCCGTGGAGATAAAATATCATGTATCAACTTTGAGACATTTTAAATTGCTCTAATCATTGAATTGAATCTTAGTATAATTTACTTTAGAAAATGCTAAGCGAATGTTAGTAACCACTCAGTTTATTATATCATAGAGAGTTTCAGTCATGTTTCTATTTTATTTAAAATGATTGAAATAGAATTGTGTTAGACGCTCACTCAAGAATTGGGGAAAATATATGAATTTCTCATAAATACTATGAGTCAACATTGCTGGCATTGAGTAAAATGCAAACTCATTGCTTTGCTGTGTTCATTATGATGATACCCAGGCCAGCTGTAAGTTTTTATTACCTATTTTTAGAAGAGAGTGGTCTGTTAATTAATGCTGGATTAATTTACTCATTAAGATGAAATGAGAATACTTAGTCTTAATGAGGTGATATTGTTTTGTCTAAGTTTAGTTGGACATATTTTCTCTGTATAATGGAAATGTTTTTACAGACATACTGAGAAATGAGAATTACCTGATGCGAAATGAGCAGAGAATAGGGCATGAATTAACAAAGATCAGTTTATTTAACAGTTAAATAAAAGGAAAGCAAGGCAATGGCTGAGTTGAAGGGTGAGAAAGAGACTGAAGGAAGCGAAGGGAAATGAGGCCAATGGACCAGAACAACCACAAGGAAGCACTGAAGTGGACAGGGGGATGCAATACTGAGATCAGAAAAATGATGGAAAATCTTATTACAGAAGAGAAAAAAACAGTTTTAGGAGTTTAGGAGACTGTGAAGTGAGGAAAGACATAAGCAGATTTTTTACCACCAAGATTCACCAACACCAACGGTGATTAAGTACACTAACGGATTCCCATTTTATTAACAATAACTCTTTGCTTTTCTGTCAGGAATTTTTCAATAGAGCTTGCTTATCTTGCACACAGGACAGCCTAGAAGTGTTGAGAAATTTATACCCCAGGAAATACTCTCAATCAAAGATGGGCCCTAATAGTGGATAAATACTGTAGCTTACCTGTGCCTTGTGGAGGTCAATTCTGAGGTGAACTCTACACAGTTCTTTAGACAGTCCTCATGAGACTGACCCCTGGTTCAACAACAAACCTGCTTATTAATGCACTCATTAGCGGCTTTCCTCCTTTTCTTGCCCTGCTTCACCATTGCCTCTCTTGTGCTTCCAGGGATCATCTTCCAAATAAACACAAATCCTTGAGTTACTGTATGCTTTAGGGGTATTTATGCCAGGTGCTGATAAATAATAGAGTAAAAATCAGAACTAATACATTTTCTTATTGATTCCACTATTTAAAATAATTATTTCTCTGAGGTAGGTAGTGATTGGCTTTTGCCACTTTCACCTTCAGAAATATGGACTAATTGTTCAGATCATGTTTTTTTAGTATATTCACAAAAAAAATTCTTGACTATACTTTCAGTTTCTATTTTTTCTGGGGCGAGAGAATCCATTTGCATTAAAAAGATAAGATTCTGAATTCTTACTTTCTGATCTTCTGGTCTTAATTTTACATAGCATTAATACAAGTGTAAGTGTTTGCTTCATATGGAATCAATCAGAAGCTAGCAAGGCCTCCAAAATCAGGTGAGTCTGTAAATATCCTATAAATATTAATTAAAATAAGTAAGTGTATTTATTTATTTACTATTTTTATTCAAAAATCAATTTTTCAGTTAAATATTTTTATGAGTTTCACAGATTCAAAGTATTAAAAGTGATACAAAGAAATTTGAAATAGAACATATGATGAATCTTAAGTAACACATAATAGATATTTAACTACTTTATTTGCTTCTGAAAGTATATGCCTATGTAATAGACAATGCCAACTTTACATTTATTTAAAGTCTTCTTACATAATTTTATGTACTTTTTTCTGTACTTGAAAATTGTTTACTTATGAGAACAATAATTTGTTGCCATATCTTTTATCATTACTAAATCTTTTTATGACTTTAATTTATAAAGTTACCTAGCCACAAAGATTATTCAACAGTAGGCATAAATCTCTTCCAGGCATTGTTGGTATAAACTGTGCATATCCTAAAATCCACTTATTGTTTAAAAAAATCCTCCTAGAGATTCATAATTTTATCCTGAATGTTGTCATTTAATTTCCTTTGCCAAGCATAGTTTATCTGATTCAACGTAACTATAGAACGTTTTCAATCATAGACAATCTTCTCACCATCACAGTCTCTCAGAAAAGGTTCTAAGGGTTTCTTTTAAGTACATGAAAATTAAAGAAAAAAGTACAGAAGTTAATTGACAGCAGTAGTCTTTTAATGAATTGCAACACTAGAAATTACTGAAATTTAAATCCTTGTTATTTTGCATGCATCCAACTCATTGAATCATTCTTGGAAATTAAAAATCAAGATGCGTGAAATTGTGATCTTTCAAAGATAATGATGAAATGTTTATTTTAATTCTACTAATGTATTAATGAGTCTATCCACACAAATGTTTATGGACATTATTTTGTAACTCAATTTTTGACTATTTTTCTTCGCAGATTGCTCCATTTGTCATAAAGCAAGTAATGATTTATTCTTAATGCACTTGTCAAAAAGCAATAAGGAATTTGTTCTTTTGTGAATTTAGCCTAAAATCAAGAACTATAGTCCATAATCAAAGATGAGGTAAGAATACGCATTTGGAAATTTTTTAAATAGTAGAAGTGATAAAATAAAGATTCCAGCTGAGACAGTGCAAATATGGAAATTTCCAGAGTAATACAATATTTCGATTTTTCAATATAATAATTTTTAGTTGCCAATGCCATTTCACAGAGAGCACTATCACCAGGCAGCTATTTTTGCATATTCAAGATTGAATAGGAACATTATGCCTTCCATTTTCTTCAAAACGATCCTTTATATGTTGAAAATGGTGGTGGAGTAGAGCATAGTCAAGGAATATACTGTTTGCTTAGTATTGTACAAAAGAATGTACAGGATTTCAATTATTAGTTTAATATCTCTCATGCAAGCTAAACACATTTTTATGTTAAATTATATAAAAAGAGTTAATTTCTATTTTATTTTTTTACTTTATTTATTAAAAGATGTGAGGTACAAGTCAGGTTTAGGTGCACAAGCAGTTTACATGCAGGTAAAATTTGGGCCTTTCACTTGTCCTCATTTCCCCTGGTTTAGGATCAGGTACCCTCAGTAATGTTTATGTCCCCCTCCCCTGGCAGTGTACCACTACTGCTGATCCTTCTCTTGTAGTATTGTAATTAGTGTTCACGACCCAATTATGAGTGAGAACATGTGGTACTAAGTTCCTTGTTTCGTGATAGATCACTGAGTGTGATGGACTCTAAATGCATCCAAATTGCTGAAACGTCCATAATTTCATCCTTCTTTATGGCTCTGTAATACTTTATTGTGTATATATACTGCATTTTCTTTATCCAGTCCACTTTCGATGGCCAGCACAGTTGGTGCTGCAATAAACATGTATGTGCAAGTATCTTTTTTGTGGAATGATTGAGTTCCTCCAGGTATATTCCCAGGAGGTGGATGTTGGGTCATATGGAAGGTCAATTTCTAATTATTTTAAAAATTGCCACACTGTTTTCCATAGAGGTTGAAGATGCTTGCACTCCCACCAACAATGTAGAAGTGTTCCCTTTTCTTCACATCTTCACCAGCATCTGTTGTTTTTGATTTATTAATGATACCCACCCTGCCTGGAGTAGGTGGTATCTCAGTGTGGCTTTGATTTGCATTTCTCTGATGATTAGTGAAGCTGAGCTTCTCTACCTCCCCCTTCCTTCTTCCTTTTCATTTGTTGTGTTCTTTCATTTTGTAATTTCTATTAGATTTACTTAGAAATATAACCTCTACCTCTATTAACTTTTCTCTCACATTTTAAATCTTTGTGCCTTTTCACTACTCTCTAAGGCAATTCCTTAGCTCCACCCTCCAGTTCACTCTTTTTATCTTCAGCCGTGTCCTTTCTACTGATTAGTTCTTCTGAGGTTCATTTAATAATAGCAATTATGTATTTTAAAGCATTGTTTATTTTTTGAATAGTTGATTCTTTTAATATGATACCTTTCAAATATCTTGATGAATGTTAATTTGATATAAAAAGTTTTCTTATATTTCTTTATTACTTTTTTGTTTTGTTTTTTAGCTTGGTGTTCTTTTTTTCATTATGCTTCCCTTCCCAAAAGCATTGTTGACTCATTTACCTGGTCGTGTTTGAAGTTGTAGGTCTAGATTTAGTATTGGCATCTAGAATTTATTTCCTCTTCCGAAATGGGAATTCACTCTACTTGTATGTATTGTCCTATCTCTCCAGAAGGATCTGGTACCAATTCTGGAAGCACATGGTATGAATAACTTTACTTTAGAGATAAATATTTTTAGATTTATATTAGAGGCAAACACCATATTCAGTCAAGGACTGTTTCTTCCCTTCCTCTTATCACTCCCAAACTGCACCACTATTTGTTATTAATTTAGGTTCCAATATGCTTCTCTATAGCCTATAAACATTTGGAATATTAAGATAAGTGTTTTCATATTATTTAGAACTCAACATCAGGTCTTTATTACTACATCAACTTAAAGCTCAATGACTACAATGAAACAGGCCAGGTGCAGATCTGGTCCAGTGTTCCAAATACAAACCCTTAATTGACTTCTGATGAACACTCCAGATTTTTTCTATTTGCATTTGTTAACTCTGTTAAGCTAATTTTTCAGAGGATTTTTTTAAAGATCGGTTTTCTCCATCTTATCTAGTCTGATATTAGTGTATTTCCTGTTTTTTGTTGTTGTTTTGTTTTTGTCAGTAATCACAACATATAGTCTCACACAGCTTGATGCATTCAGTGGATATTGTTTTAAAAGTGAAACCCTGAACTTCAATGCACGTTTACCTCATTTTATTTTCATATCTGTTCTTTGTGGTGTTTCAGGTCTTCTCTCCACTTATTTTTCTCTCTGATGCCTATTGAGGCTGAACATATTTTCCCACCTACATTTTTGTATTTTACCATGTATTTATGTATCCATATTTGAGCTGCAGCATTTTCTTGTGTTCTTAACTTCTACATATATTATGTTTTACTAAACTTATTTTTCTACTAAAATTTTGGACATTTTGCCATGAAGATACATTTATACCTAGTTCATTTAGTTTAACAGTGTGATTTTTTTTCTCTTTTCTTCTGTTGATCACTCATATGTTTCTTCTTTTCTCCGATATAATTAACACGTTAATTAACCATCATTCGTGCCTTTGTGTGCACATCTACAAAAGTTACTCTAAAGCATCAGTTATTAAATTTTGATCTGGGAATCCTAGGAGTACCCAAGTTTCTTTAAGGGCATATGCAAGGACAAAACAAAATTAATAGTAATACAAAAACTCCTATGTCTTTTTTACTTTTATTCTCTCAAACTGTACATTTGGAAGATTTGTATAACTCAGTAAACCAGTATTTTCCGAATGTCCAATGAGTGTTGTTATAAAATTATGCTTGGGTATAAATCTTATTCATAGTGCAAGATAGACTGCTCTCATGGATAGGCTATTGTGAATAATGCTGCAGTAAACATGAGAGTGAAGACATGTTTTCCACATGCTCACTTCAATTCCTACCTAGTAGTGGAATTGCTGGATCAATGAACACAAAGTTTCAGATAGACAGGAGGAATAAGTTCTGGTGATTATTATTACACAGCATAGTGACTATAGTTAATAATGATTCATTTTATATATATAGATATATGTAGATATATCTATATATAAAAGATAGGATTTAAAATGTTCTTATCACAAAGAAATGATAAATATTTGAAGTTATGGATATGGCAACCTGATTGGATCACTCCACAGTGTACTCATATTTGGGAGCATTGTACCCCATAAAGATATACAATTATTATCTGTCAATTAACATTTTTCAGAAAGATAAAGCAATGGATTTTTGTGTAAGAGTTCAAAGTTTTACTGACCTGGCTGCAGATTCCATGTAAGTAAATGTTTTTAAAGTACTATTTGTTGAGTTTTGATACAGTATAAATAAGAATATCCATAATTATATGAAAAATATATTAAAATAATCTTTCCTTTAACCTATACATATCTGTGTGAGACCAGATTTTCTTCATATAGTTCAACCAAAACAACATATTAAATCAGAATGAATGCAGAAGCAGTTATGAGAATACAACTCTCTTCAATTAAACCAGATAAAGAGATATAAACAATGCCACTATTCTCAGTAATTTTTTTAGAAAGAGTATTTTTATGAAATATATTATTTTAACATGAAATAAATTTATGATGTTATTTTAAAATAAATTAGTAAACATTTTTTAATTATCAGATTTAATTTCTACATGACAAATGTTAACATATATAATTCACCAAAATACAATTTCTTTGAGGTATTCAATAATTTTTTGGAGTTTAAAGGAGGTCTGAAACCTAAAAATGTTTGAAAATTGCTGCTATAATGATATACACACTTTAGTGAAAATGGTGAGGTGTCAGATATGCACCATTTTAGCAAATACTGAAAAACTATTTTGGTACTGTTATTTGAAATATAATGCCACCAGCAGTTTATGAAGTTTCTTATTTTTTCATATATTTAGTAATGATTAAAATACTAGTGTGCTTCATTTTGTCTTTCAGTGTGAAATAGTATCTAATTGTTTTACTTTTTTGCTTTCCCACCCATGTGAAAACCCATAATGTTTTAAATCAGGTTTCAAATAGTATAGTATACTGGCCCACTTAGTAATATGAACACACATACTGGTTACTTTTGTTCTCAAAGAGTGGAAGATTCCCTTTCCATCATTTCCATATACAGGAGAGCTCAGCAAAATGTCTCCAAAATGTATGGGAAAAAATAATTTTAGACGAAAGCAGGGAGATGGTTTTCTGAGCATAGTTTGCCCTGATTAGATTATGTATGATCCTGATTGCCTTAAATAGTCTAGATAATGCAAGGTTAGATTAGATGCATGTCCTTAGTGAAGTGATCCTTTGACTTCTCTATGAGAAGCAGGTCAGACCACACTGTTAGAGAAAGCAATGTGGTTTAGAAATAGTAGCATAGGCTGTGGAGACTAAAAACTTGCCTCTAGTTTTATTCCTTAATTCTTGAAAGCAAATACTAAGAAGAATAAAATAAATATTTTGCAATTTAAAGCTCTTAAAATGAGTTAAATAAATTTTATTAAGAGAAAAGCAATTACAATTTCAGAATAAAAATATAAATTGAGGTAAAATTAAAATGCTTAATGGAGAAGTCTACTAGCATTTAAAAGTAAAAAAAAGAAAGAGAGCTTGTAACAAATAAAAAAATAAAGAAAACTAGACATTTTTAGAAATATAAGCATAACATAAAAATTAAAAGGAAGATGAAATTTAATATTATGAAAATAATAAGTTGTGATCAGAAGAGTAATTAAAAAACTGTGAGCAAACTTGAAAGATGAAGTAAATAAATAACATCAATGTTAACATACGGCAAGTTTTCTAAGACACAGAGTAAACAAAAGGTAAAAATATAATATGGATGATATTAAAATGTAAAAATTGTCTCCACCTTAAAAATTAAAAAAACTTAGTGTTAAAAATAACATTTTTCATCAACATGTGCTTCATCTCAGTAGTTAGATGATTGATTCACAGAGACATGATACATGCATATGTACATATAAGTGTATCTTATGCATAACATAATTATTAATTATTTTCATATGGTTTTCATATTAAAATTAAAAATTAAGGTCAAAAGAAATTTCTAGATTGAGTCAATCTTCCTTTAGAGCAGTAGTATCGAAAGTATGGAGTTTTTTACCTATACCTTCAACTAGAGTTCTTTTGACAAGTCCAGCTTACCATCCTGGTCATGAGGACTAATAACGCTCCTCTGTTTGTCCAGTTCCAGACACTATAGTGTTCAGGCTTCTCAAAGATGAAAAATTTATCAGCATGAACCCAGATAGTAAACTTGATTATGCTTCCTCTAATAAAATTTAGAAAATAGTAGAAATAGCACAACTAATAAGCTGAGGCTACTGACAATTTAAAAACTTTATTCTCTATTCTATTTATCACATTTCTTCCCTTATTCCCTCCTCAACACACAGAAATATTGAGAGAAATAACTAAACTTAAATTCAAAGGCACTTCTAAAGATAATAAGTCAGTATCTGTGCTGTTTTCTCTACAACAGGAACCCAGCCTTAGGTACAGATCATGCAGTCATACGTGAGAGATCATGGAGCTACAAATCAGGATAAGAACTCTAAATTGACTATTTTTATTTTAGTTCAACTGATAGCCTACTATAGCTTCATGTTTAGAAGTGAACTTATTTTCTATTTATATAATAGCATAGTCTACGTGGTATTTGATTCCACAGACATTATGAATATAATGAATGTAATAATTGAAATAATAATAATTGAAAGAGCTGAAAGTCATGAAAAATAGTCTATATAACAGCTAAAGTTGTATCATCAAAATATAATTCAAAATCTAGCTAGAATATAATTACATTTTGCTTTGCTACAAAAAAGGGAAAATAACTAATGTATTAATTCATCTAGCAATCAATAAGCCACAAAAATTAAAATCATAATCACTTAGTGGCTAAAGTATAGATGGCAATTTATTTTTAGGCAACTTTAAATTTTAACTCAATAGAATTAAAGTTAACAATTCTGTGATTAGGTCATCGACACCCCATTTATAGTCCATGGCCAAATTTATCTCCTTCTCTTCCTGTGGATCTTCAGTTGTGTTCCACCAGCGGAGAAAAACCCTGAAAGGCAGAAAATGAGAATTTAAATGATTAAAGCCTGTCAAAGATTGAGTGTCTCTGTATGTTCCAATTATGTCAATATCCACTGGATCTAACAGGTAAAAATGCTAAAAATAGAAATAGGTTTCTTTTTGTCACTTGAGTTTTCCAATATTAACAGAAACAGATTTTATGAATTGGTCGTTTACATGACTGACTTAGCACTAATCATATATATTTTATACACACCCACCCACACACACACACACACACACACACACACACACACACGCACACACCACACACTAGCATACATACACAGCACAGATATATACATATATATATATTTTTTTTTAATAAGCAATACCTTAAGTGAGGGAAAGAAAGAGTCTCTAAAACTTATTTTGGACCTCAAAAAATATTATTTAAAAATGTATTAGATAATAAAAGTGTGCAGTTATTTAATGCTATAAAATTAAAAATTTAAATATCACAAGGATGTTGACCTAATGGATTAATGAATTTGTATTCAAAATAGCTGCATTTGAGAGAATTGCATAAAGTATTCTAAATATGGAACTCTGATTCAAGATGATGACATTAACCTACTTGTTAATTTATCCTGCCCTAAACAAATCCCACTGAGTTGTCTAAAGAAATGAAATAAAAAATGAAAAATAATACCATATTATTCAATAATGAATAACATTATTGAAGCACCAAAGCACTGAGAAATTTCTGAAAGAGATCAAGTTGATGAAATAAAACCAACACTGCAGGGCATTTGCCATGTGGCTCCATAGGCAGAGAGAATCTCAATGAAAAATAGATAGAGATGCTTAAATGTTAAGCTCAGATATACAGAACATGAGTTACTAGAGCCATGTGTGTCAGTTGGGACAATTGAAGACCTTGTAAAACTGCAATATTTTCCAGAATGACTTTTACACAGTGCATACTAATACACTGGGAATTTTTTTTCTAACATGAGTGGTAGAGCTGTAAAATAGCCAAGATGAAAAGGGAATTGTATTTTATTTAAATTTGGGCAACCCTAATAAGGAAAACATATCTGGCACAGTGTAGTAGCAAAATCCCCGATGTCACCATTATAATGGCCCCCGTAATTTCCATTGGCACTAAAGGTTTTAACCACACACTGTCACAGTGAAATTCTCCACTAGCAGATGTTGGAAGGATGAATGGGTTAGTGTGTGTGATTTGGGTTGGGAAGGGGAGAACTCTAAAAGAACTTGAATCCTCCAGCTGAATACTCCCTAACAATTGAATACACTAATCTTTTAAATGTATAAGGACTAGGAATGAAGGCTCAGGTCAAAGCTCCTTTGCTACACACAAAGAGAGGCTTGCACAAAGACTCAGCAAAACACCTTCACATTCTAAGGAGTACCCTGAATACCTCATCAATAAGTGTACCTGCATAATGATCACTTGTATACCTAACCTTGAATTGTACCCCCATCTTTAAAATAAAACAATTTAAAAGTTAAAAAAATTAAAACTCCCAAAATTACCTAGGGAACTCACTCTACTCAGTAATATGTACCAATACAACCTGAGAGTTTCCCTTTTAATGTGAAGGTGTTTGTAGAAATCCCTGAGCAAAATTCACCTTGTATGCAAGAAGTTAATATGTAACAACACACACATAAAAAAATCACATGTAAGCAAAAACAAAATTACATTTTTAAACATGAACTTTTAAAAATGTAGTAATATAGCCAATGAGATTCAAGAGGATATGACATTCATTAAATCATAATACTGCATCCATAAAAAGACTAAGCTAATGCTAAGGACACAGCTGTTTAATCATGTGATAATAGTATGTCTAGTTTTGTAAAATCTGCCAAACTGTCTTCCAAAGTGGCTATATCTTTTTGCCTTCTGACAAGCAAAGGATGAGAGTTCCTTTTGCTCTACAGCCTTGCCAACATTTTGGATTTTCGCCGTTATAATAATTGTGCGATGGTATCTTATTGTTGCTTAAATTTGCAATTGTCTAATGATATATAATGTTGACCATCTTTTCTTTTGAAAAATTTTTTGTTTTAAAAAAGCAGTTTTTCATATGCTTATTTGCTATCTGTATATTTTCTTTGGTGAGGTGTCTGTTTAAATCATTTACTTGTTTTTTTATTGGTTTGTTTTATTGCTGAGTTTTAAGTGTTTTTTATATATTTTGAGAGCCAGTCCTCTATCAGATATGTGTTTTTCAATGATGTTCTCCAACTATGTGTTTTGCCTTTTCATTCTTATTCACAGAGCAGAAATTTTATATTTACTCAAATGAACTGAAAAGTTATATCTAAACAAAAACCTATATATGAATGTTTATAGTAGCTTTATTCATGATTCTCAAAACTTGAAAGCAACCAAGATAATCTTCAACAGATAAATAGATATTCAAACTGTTGCTTCCATAGTGGAAGATGTTATTTGGCAATAAATAAGAAATAAGCTATCAAGTCGTGAAAAGATATGGAGAAACCTTGACAGCATATTGCTGAGAGAGAGAAGCCAGTAAATTATCAAGAGGTTATATTATTCCAATTATATGTTATTTTGGAAAAGCTAAAACTTGGCTTGAAGCCAAATCAAGAGAAAGGAAAGAAAAGTGGGAGAAAGGTAAAACACAGAGGATTTTTAGGGCAATGAAACTACTCTGTGTGATTCTGTAATGGTGAATACATGCCACCCTCATATGGTATTTGTCAAAACCCATAGAATGTACATAGAATGAACCTTAACTCTAGTGAACTCTAATGTAAACTATAGACTTTAGTTAATAATAATATACCAACATTGGTGCATCAATTATAACAAATATTTCATACCAATGTATTTGTAAATAATAAGAGAAACTGTACTAGGAAAGAGATATGTGGAACTCTCTGCACTTTCCAAACTATTTTTCTATAAATCTAAAACTGCTTTAAAAATATAAAGTGTATTAAGTTTAAAAAAATAGCAGGCTGACATACAAAAAGAGTAAAAATAGTTTTGTTTTGTTTTTGAGTTGGAGTCTTACTCCGTCGTCCGGACTGGAGTGCAGTAGCCGCTCCCGGCCACCACAGCCTTGACCTGCTGGGCTCCGGCAATCCTTCCGCATCAGACTTCCAAGTAGCCGGAATTACAGGTGCGTACTACCATGCCCGGCTGATTATTTTGATTTATTGTAGAGATGAGGTCTCGCCAAGTTGCCCAGGCGGATCTCGAACCCGCGGGCTCAGGCAATCCACTCACCTCAGCCTCGCAAAGCGTGGGATTACAGGCTGAGCCGCCGAGCCCGGCAAATAGTATTTTTAAATTAAAACTTGCTAATAGAAAGCAGAATAAAAACTAAAAATTAAAATATTTATTTAGGAAATCAGCTCAAATAGTTTACTCTTTGTCCAAAGCAATAAGATTAAGAAGTAGAAAATGTCTTTAGCTTTATTGAGATATAATTTACAGATCATAACATTCACCCATTTTTAAATGCACAGTTCAATGATTTTCAGTATATTTAGTTTTGTAATCATTACCACAATCCAGTTTTAAAATATTTTAATTAACCTCAACATTTCTTGATAATAATTTGCAATTAATCAAAGCACACACCCCTAACCGTAGGTAACAAATCACGATCAGCTCTCTGTCTAAATGGAATCATACAGTAGATAGTCTTTTATGTCTGTCCTCTTTTGTTTATTATAATGCTATTGATGTCTATCCACATTGTTGCAAGTATCAGTAGATTATTCTTCTTACTACTGAGTAGTATATACCTATTACACATCTCATTTTCTTTATCTACTCACTAGGTGGTAAACTTTCACATTTTTTAAAGTTCAAGGTTAATATTAACAATGATGTTATGATTATTACCAGACAATTATTTGCATAAAGATTTATGTTTTAGTATTTTGTGGTAGATACTTAGGAATATAATTTCCAAACTTTATGGTACATATATGTCTAACTTTTAGAGAAGCTGCCAAACTATTTTTCAAAGTAGTTTTACCATTTCACATTTTTATAAGCAGTGTATGAAGTTTTCATTTTTTTATAAATTCTTGCCATCACTTAATATTATCAGTCTTTTGGCTTATAGTTATTCTAGTTGGTATGTTAGAAATGAAAATATTAAGAGAAAAGCTTACAGGAAAAGAAGAAAAATTAAAGAAGTAAAAAACATTTGATAAAATCTTCAGAAAAAGTAATTGGACACAATAAATAATAAACATTTAATTTCAATGGCAAACAGTATATAATAACAATATACATCCAGTTATATTTTTGGTGAGGTTCATAAATTCAGTGATAAAGAAAAAAAATCGACTTCCGGCAAGATGGCAACAGAGCAACCTGGTCTGTGAAACCCTCTACAAAGGAGAACTGCAGTGGGTCTCTGGCTCTCGCCCCGGGGGTTGCAGACCCCAAAATTGCAGCCAGCTCTTCATATGGAGCTCGGCCGTTGCCACCACTGGGTCATCGCAGAGAACTGGACAACCACTGCAGTGCAGACGCTGCCGCTGCAGCCACTGCAGCCACCACCAGTAGCACATCGCACCACCCGGGCCAGAGGCGATCCATGACTTCAGTCCTTGAAGCCCCTTCAGGGAAGATCTGCTGGGATCACTGCCATCTCTCCTGCGACCGAGACGTGCTGCCCACCATGAGTCTCCTGCCTATGCCCTGAGGCAAGCACTCATCTCCAGTCTCACTGGTTCCTGTCCGCCCCCACCCCCTCTGGGGTGAGCAGCTGAGTTAGCACCACCTGTTGGCGATTCAAGGTAACACCAAAACGGGAGAAACAAGCTTGGAAAGGACATAGGCCAGAGTGGTGAGTGGAGGGTGATCTGAACTGTCCTTCACAGCAGACCAGGAGCAACTGACCCTAACTGCAAACTAATTTACCTGCTTGAAAAGAAAGCTAGACATCAGAACTGAAAGGAAATTGGACTTAAATGAAAAGTCTCAGAATGTGCTTCATTGATTCAGGAGTAAACCTACAGCTCCACTGCATGGACAGATTCCAAGGCAGTGGGAAGTGGGTTCCAGATTATCCACCCACCTGTCAGTGAATACCAAGACCTGCAGATAGATTTTGAATCACAGCTCCCCCCTTAAGTAAATATCAAAACTGCAAAAAGGACCACCGCCAACCTACAGTGCAACTCCAGAATTGAACAAAGTAAGAGGGCATACATAAAGAAAAGGAGATTGAACAAACAGAAGTAAAACCCATTCCTTTACCCCTGAATAACAGAATTAAAGAAGACGGTGACGTGGAGGGAAGGAAAAAGTAGGGAGGGGAAAAAAACGCACAAATGACGAAAAACCAAAAGAAGAATATAGGTCTCACACAGACCCCTGGGAGATCAAACACTGAGAAACCAGATTCTGGAACACAAACAATGAAAAGCCCCCAGAATGACTGGTCACATGCAACAAACCCAGACATCAAGACATTAATGGAGAAAATTTTAAAAATTGAGGAGAGACAAGAGGAAAATAGGAAGGAGCTGGTGTCAGAAATAACAGCAGTAAAGAATACTGTGATGGAAATGAATAACAGACTAATAAGCATGGAAAGCAGAATTAGCCAAGCAGAAGAAAGAATCTCAGAGCTCGAAGACCTAAACACAGAACTAACCCAAACTGTCAAACGCATAGAAAAGAAACTCAAAAAGACAGAACAAAACCTGAAAGAGATGAATGACCACTTCAAGAGACCAAACCTAAGAGTAATTGGGCTTCCTGAGGCAGAGAGAGAAACAGAAGCCACACTGGAACAAACATTTCATGAAATCATTTAAGAAAATTTCCCTCATCTCATCAAGGATGAAAAAATTCAAACACAAGAGATTCAGAGAACCTCTACAAGACAACAAAAGAGAAGACCAACTCCCAGACACATAATAATTCGCCTAAACAAAGTAGCTAAAAAAGAAAAAATCCTAAAGGCAGCAAGAGAAAAAGGCCAGACTACCTACCAGGGAAGACCAATTAGAATAGCAGCAGATTTATCCACAGAAACCCTTCAGGCTAGGATAGCCTGGAGCCCTATCTTCAAAGTTCTAAAAGATAAACAATTTCAACCAAGAATAACCTACCCAGCCAAACTAAGCTTCATTAGTGAGGGAGAATTGAAATCTTTTCCAGATATCCAATCCCTAAGAACCTACACTGCCACCAGACACCTCTACAAGAAACACTTAAGAAAGTACTGAACACAGAAGAAAAGGAAAAAAGAACAACAACATTCTTCACAAGAGTACAGGCAAAAGATTAAAAACACACATGAGCCAACTCTAGAACCCAAAGAAAAACAACAAACAAACAGGAACAACTCTGTAAGAACCTTATGACAGGGATCAACTCTTCCATTTCAATTATTAGCCTAAATGTGAATGGACTAAGTGTACCACTGATAAGACATAGAGTGGCAAAATGGATAAAATATCATCAGGCAACAATCTATTGCCTTCAAGAGACTCCCCTCACTAGAGAGGACACCCACAGACTCAAAGTAAGAGGATGGGAAACAAACTTTCAGGTGAATGGAATACAAAAGAAAGGAGTAGTGATCTTAATTTCAAACAAAATACCCTTCAAGCTACTAAAAATCAAAAAGATACAGAAGGCCACTACATAATGATAAAAGGCTCAATCCATCAACAAGAAATATCTATCATAAACATATATGCACCCAACATAGGTGCGCCAACTTTCATAAAGCAACTTCTAGGAAAACTAAAAAAAGATATTGACTCTAACACCATCATAACTGGGGACTTTAATACCCCACTCACAACCCTAGACAGATCATCAGGACAAAAAATCAACAAGGAGATCCGGAACCTCAATGTGACTTTGGACCAAATGGACTTAACTGATACCTACAGAACACTCCATCCACAGACCACAGAATACACATTCTACTCATCACTGGATGGAACGTATTCTAAGATCAACCATGTAATTGGCCATAAATCAAGCATAAGCAAATTTAAAAGGACCGAAATTCTACCATGCACCTTCTCAGACCACAGTGGAATAAAAATAAACATTGACACTAACAAAGTCCCCCCAAAACCCACAAAGACATGGACACTAAACAGCATGATGCTAAACAACTCCTGGGCCAATGATGAAATCAAAACAGAGATCAAAAAGATACCCGGAAACAAATGAAAATGAAGAAACATCTTACCAAAATCTCTGGGATGCCTTGAAAGCTGTAGTAAGAGGGGAATTTATATCTCTACAAACACACATGAAGAAAATGGAAGGAACACAAATTAACAACCTAACAAGCCACCTAAAGAAGCTGGAAAAGCAAGATCACAAAAACCCTCATTTCAGCAGAAGAATCCAGATCACCAAAATAAAAGCCCAAATCCAGGACATAGAAGACAAAAAAATAATACAAAAAATCAATGCAACAAAAAGCTGGTTCTTCGAAAGGATAAACAAGATCGATGGTTCCCTAGCTAGACTGACCAAGAAAAAAACGAGAAAAAAATCATATAAGCACAATCAGAAACACAGAAGATGAAGTCACATCTGACCCTGAAGAAATACAAAAGATCATTAGAGACTACTATGTACGCTTGTATGGAAACAAACTTGAAAACCTCAAGGAAATGGAGGACTTTCTGACATCACACAACCTACCTAGATTGGAATAAGAAGAAATTGAGACCCTAAATAGACCAATAACAATCAAGGAAATCGACTACGTAATAAGAAAACTTCCTACAAAAAAAAAGCCCTGGTCCAGATGGCTTTCCAGCAGAATTCTACAAGACATTTAAGGAGGAGCTGATACCAATCCTACTGAAGGTATTCCAGGCTATTGAAAAAGATGGAGCTCTCCCCAAATCATTTTACGCAGCCAACATCACATTGATACCCAAGCCAGGTAAAGATCCAACAAAGAAAGAGAACTACAGGCCAATATCTTTGATGAACATAGATGCTAAAATTCTCAACAAGATCCTAGCAAACCGAATTTAGCAATACATCTCAAAAATCATCCATCATGACCAAGTAGGCTTCATTCCTGGGATGCAAGCCTGGTTCAACATTCGTAAAACCATAAATGCAATTAAATACATCAACAGATGTCAAAACAAAAACCACATGATTATATCATTAGATGCAGAAAAAGCTTTTGATAAAATCCAGCACCCCTTCTTGATAAAAACCCTTGAACATCTAGGCGTACGGGAAACATACCTCAAAATAGCAAAAGCCATCTACAAGAAACCCACAGCCAGCATACTCCTAAATGGACAAAAATTGGAACCATTTCCCCTGAAAACTGGAACAAGACAAGGATGCCCACTCTCTCCCCTCCTGTTCAACATAGTATTGGAAGTCCTGACTCAAGCAATCGGAGAAGAGGAGGCAATCAGAGGTATCCAAATAGGAAAAGAGGAAGTCAAGTTATCTCTCTTTGCAGATGATATGATTGTGTACCTTGAAAACCCAAGAGAATCTGTCAAAAACCTCCTTACACTGATAAAGGTCTTTGGCAAAGTCTCAGGATACAAAATAAATGTACAAAAGACAATTGCATTTCTCTACACCAATAATAAACAAACAGAAACCCAAATAAAAAACACAATTCCATTCACAATAGCCACAAAAAAAATGAAATACCTTGACATCTTCCTAACCAGAGATGTGAAAGACCTTTATAATGAAAATTGCAAAACACTGCTCAAATAAACCAAAGATGACACAAACAAGTGGAAAAATATCCCATGCTCATGGATTGGAAGAATCAACATTGTGAAGATGTCCATCTTACCTAAGGCAATCTACAAATTCAATGCAATACCCATCAAATTACCAGCAACATTCTTCTCAGACCTAGAAAAGACAACATAGGAATTCATGTGGAAACACAAAAGTCCAAGAATAGCCAGAACAATCCTCAGCAAAAAAAACAAAGCAGGTGGTATCACATTACCAGACTTCAAACTTTACCATAAAGCTACAATCATCAAAACAGCTTGGTATTGGTATAGGAACAGGCATATAGATCAATGGAATAGAATTGAGATTCCAGAAACAAAACCTCAATTTCTCAACCAACTCATCTTCGACAAGGGCTCCACCACCTACCACTGGGGAGAGGAGAACCTATTCAGTAAATGGTGCTGGGAAAACTGGCTGACCACATGCAGAAGACTGAAACAGGACCCCTATCTATCCCCATGCACAAAGGTTAACTCCAAATGGATCAGAGACCTACATGTAAAACCTCAAATCATAAGAACCTTAGAAAAGGAAGGAAATACCCTCATGAAAATCGGAACTGGCATCCAATTCCTGAACAAAACCCCAAACCCACAGGTCATAAGAGAGAAGATAGACAAGTGGGACCTTATTAAACTGACAAGCTTCTGCAAGGCCAAAGAAACCATCAAGAGAGCAGGAAGACAGCCTACAGACTGAGAAAAAATATTTGCCAACACCACGTCTGACAAAGGCTTAACATCCTGGATCTACAAGGAACTCAAACATGCTGAAAAGAAAAAAACAAACAACCCCATTATAAAGTGGGCAAAAGATACAAACAGACACTTCACAAAACAGGACATCTGAGCAGCCAACAAACACATGAAGAAATGTTCAACCTCACTAATCAGCAGGGAGATGCAAATCAAAACCACACTGAGATACCACCTAACTCCAGTCAGAATGGCAACTATCAACAACTCAAAAAATAACAGCTGCTGGAGAGGGTGTGGTGAAAAGGGAACACTTCTACACTGTTGGTGGGAGTGTAAACTAGTGCAACCTCTGTGGAAAGCAGTGTGGAAATTCCTAAAAACTCTAAAAATCAACCTCCCATATGACCTCGCAATCCCCCTACTGGGAATATACCCTGAAGAACTCAAATCACTCTATAAAAAAGATACCTGCACACGTATGTTTATCACAGCGTTGTTCACAATAGCAAGAACCTGGACACAACCATGCTGCCCATCAAAAGAGGACTGGATTAAAAAAAAGTGGTACATATACACGATGGAATACTACGCAGCCATAAAAAAGAACAAAATCATGAATTTCACAGCAATCTGGATGGAACTAGAGTCTATAATACTGAGTGACCTCTCACATAAACAAAGATCTGAGTATCACATGTTCTCACTCATATAATGGACCTTGAACATTCAATGTAATACTATAAGAAAATGATTGACGGTTCTGGGAAACTAAGGGGCAGAGGGGTGTGGGATTAACAGTAGCAAATATCTGTCTGGGGATGGGGAAACACCTCTTATCAACAGGGTGCCTGAATGAAACGTAATTGTACACATAATCCTTAACTGTACCCCACAAAACCATAAAAAAAAGAAAAGAAAAAAAATCATTACAATGTATGGACAGACAAATATATTATCTACAAATTGAGATAATTAGATTAATATTTGAATTATTATTTACCAATTTAAATTCTGGAAGAAAAAATAGCAGTACTTATAGTATTGAAAACAAAATGACTTTGAACTTAAACAATTTACTATCATTCACAAATCAAAGCAAAGAAGAATATCAGTTAACTTACTTGGGAGGGAAAATGTTGAAAAATATCCTAACTAAATAGAAACATAAAAATACAAAAAACAGAATATAGGAATCAAGAAATTGTCATGGGCTATAAATGTCATATAAACAAATAATTACAACTATATTTCCTACTGTTATTCAAATAAAGTGCTGTGGGAACACAAAGAAAACAATTTCAGCATTGCCTGAAGCTATCAAAAGAGGTCTCCAAAAGAAGAGAGCATTTTGATGAAAACATAAAGAATAAGTATATAGTCACTAGATGAATATATAGCAGGAGAGAACATAGAAAAAAAAGGGAAATGGAAAACAGAAAATTAAGTCATTCTTTAGCTCAGGTCTTAATAAAAATTAAAAATAAAATAAAGAATCATGTTCCCACTCTGTAACATAAAAATATTTTAGAATGTAATTTACTAAACATTTGCAAGACATTTGTTTATGAAACATATGTTATTTATTGTTCCCTAAGCTAGATTCTGGAGGTCCAAATAGAGCAAGTTATGATTCTTATTCAGCACATGCTCATAGTATGGATGAAATAAAATGAACAATTAGAAAAATTGTTACAATATATAACAAAACATTATTTAAGGCACAGACGCTGAGACTGAAATTATATACAGGAAGTTTATTCAGCAGGACTTCTGCAAACACACCCTAGAAGAAGTGGTAGAAGGGGACTGGGTGGGGAGAGAAGTTTAATTCTCATCCATCCACAACAAAAGTTTCAAGTGATGCCATAGGGACACCTGGAGTTAGAATGTCCTTTAAGGAACGTCTCCAGTTTGGCCAAAGGAGTCAAGCCTTGAAAGTAAATGGAAAGCAAGAAAAACATCTCCCAATGGACAAAGCTTCTAGAAGTTCACTTGGTCACACACTTTGTATAAAATGAGAAGACCTTAAGACGAGAATATATGTTGATTCCTTGCCAATGGTCTAGCTGTCTGGTCTGGAGCTTAGGAGGAAAAAGAATTGAAGATCAGAGAAAATGAGGTCAAGAATAGAGTCATATAGAAGTGGGTGCAGTGAGATTTTATATTGCACATTAATGTGCACCAGAAATCATCTGTGATGAAGGATTCACTGTAAAGGATTGCAAAGTAAAATATTGCAAAGCATTACAAAGTATACAAAATGACTCTGCAAGTTAGAAATAGCCAGTCTTTATGGATTGGCCATTACCAAACTGGTGCAATAGGCATATGGATTGACTGACCATAATGGCAGAGATGTAGACTACATGTCAACCTAACAGCATGGACTTCTATTTACCAAATCATATCTAGCTACTGCTACCTCTGAATGACAAACATATTATCAACAGAGACCAAAGTGAGTCCCAGTATAGTACCATTCCTCAAGGAGACCAATTTGCCACTAGATGGTAAGTTTACTTCATCACATCGGGCCCCTTCCTCGAAAGAATTAGAAGCTTTAAGATCTGAGTTTGTCATTCCTACCTACAAAGTCTCAGCCAGCATCTTCTAGAGGCTAACAGAATTCCTGATTCCGGAGCATAGAATCCCACACAAAATAGCATCTCACTAGGGGGACTGCACACAATATAGTATCTGACCATCAGCCATATCATATGTCACACCATCCAGAAACAAACTGGCCTCATCGAACACTGGAGCAGTCTTATAAGTACATAGCTAAAGTAACACCTTGGAGTCAACACTTTGAAAGAACTCTTCGGGATGCAGTATATGCATTCAATGAGGAAACTCTACATGGCACTCTGTCCTTAATAGAAAGTACATATAGGTCCACAGACAAAGGATGAAAAAAGGAGCAGCTCCACATACCATCTCTCCCAATGACCTGCTGGGGGATTTAAAGCTAATACTGCAACTCTATTCTTGCAATCCTAGGAGTTGCAGGTTTGGCAGTGCAGGATATCAAAGGAAGCATATTTTTGTCACGGTGCCAAGTAAGGATTTTATTCATTTATAACCTGTGGTTGCCACAAGGAATTCTGGAGTCCTTGGTTTCAGGAGCTTCAGCCAAGAAAAGCATCATCAATGTGGCAGGGGTAATTGATTATTACTGATGGAAAGAGGTGGGGCTTCTTTTATACACCAAGACAAGGCAGAATACAAGTTTATCAGAAAGTGATCTACTTGCTCCATCTTAACTGTGAATGAACATATATAGCAACCGAATCTGAAAGGGATATAAATACCAGGGTGTCAATTCTCTCAGGTAGAAGGCTTTGGTTATAATACCAGCTAAACTAACTGAGATGATAACTAAGGGTGAGTATAATCTACACTAATGGGGAAGAGAGAAGATGAGTACCATTTGTAACCTCAAGACTGCCTGCAACAGTAAAGCGTACAGTTTGCCCACTAACTACCCTTTCCAAGTTTCCTCTCAGGAAGAAAGACTATAGGAATTATGGATAAGTTGTTCCTCAAATGCAAGACAAAGTAGATCCAAATGCAAGACTCTAAGGCAGAGTTGGATAATCATAAAAATTCACCACAGCCCAGCTTTTACCCTTCTGATCCTTCTGTACACTGTGCTGAGGTCATACTTACTGCGGGTTGCTTGTAGTCAATGACTGCGCACAATGGAGACAGTAATGGAGGCCTTTTCGTGCTTGAGGCTGGACTCCCTTAACAGATGACCATGACTTGAGGACTCCTCATAAACCTGGCCAGGACTTTTTTAGACTTGAGAATCTTTTCAATCTTCTCTTCCTCAAAGGCGTGAAACCAGTATCATAGTCTGAGGCTCTCCCCACTTTCTCTGTCTTCCTGTTCTTTGTCCTTCATGGGCATTTCTTACTATGAATGTCTACACATATAATTTCATTTGGAGGACCAAATTATTACAGAAGGAAACATATCTTATTCTCACACTTTCAGCACATTGGAGAGTGTCAGGTACATATAGGGATATGTCTATTGCATTTTATACTCGGAACTCAAAAGAGGGTCTGGCATGATAGACCTCATCAGTACACATTTGTTGAGTGAATGGATGCAATCAATAAATATTTATTAAAGTAATTATAGTCATATTGAAAATAGAGCATAGAATCCCACATAGTCATATCTAAAATAGTAGCTAAATATAGTGAAATAAATTACAAATTTCATTTTATAGCAGTTTATTTGCATCAAGTGTCTCTCAAAGAAAATAAAATAGTTTGGTAATTTTATTATGTAGAAAATATGCATATGAGAATATATTGGTAGAAATAAAGGCAGCAATTTAAATTAAGAACCCACTACATTTTACAGACTGGTATCGTTATCTGCTAATTATCTTAACACATGATCAAATGCCCTTTACTGAGAAATGATAGTTTTTAGTTTTCCCAAATATCTTTATATTCTGGAAAATTGATGTTGGAATGTTAAAATTATTATGGTCACAAAATTGCTATAGACATTAAATGCTAGTATTTAAATGAACAAGAAAGTATAGGATCGACCCATTGTGATCTATAATGAATGATATGGCATGAACAACGTAAAACCAACAATAATTTAATAGTACTAAGTGTATTAATCAGTGTGTGCCACCATAACAAAATGCCAGAGACTGGGTAGATTAAGCAACAGAAGTGTATTTTTTCACAGTTATGGAGGCTGAGAATTCTGCGATCGAGGTGCCAGCTGGTTCAGCTCTTGATGAGCATTCTCTTCCTAGTTTGCAGATATCTGTCTTTATGGTAGAGAGAGGGAGAAGTGCTCTGGTGTATCCTTCTATAAGGACACTGATCTGTCATATCAGAGCTCTACCCTTATGAATTCATTTAACTTTAATGACTTCCTTGCTTCCAATAAATCCACCATGGGGGTTAAGACTTCAACATACAAATTTTGAGGGGACACACTTCAGTCTCCAGCACCTAATAAACAGTCAAAGTTCAGTCTAGTTTTTCTTGGGCCTGTGGTTATAGAACCAGTGTTCATTTAAGTCTGACAGAGAGAAAAAGAAATATAAATAGTTTGGTGAGTATTTCAAGGGAATAAATGCTGCATGAACGAGGTTGGACAATATGTGCAGGAACACTGCTTCATTTCCAGTCTTGCAGATAAGCCATTTTTGGCTTCCTGATATCTCTGTATTCTCTCTTTCTCCCTCTTCCTCTCCTTCTCTTGTCACCCTAACACTTGCCACCCTCAACTCTTTTTTCTATATTTCTCTTCTTCCCAAATATCCAGAGTAGGAAAGTTATATAATAAAAAATATGTTAACACTAATTATAAAATTATAAGCCTTGATTGAATTTGCAGTCTATTAAAGACACAGAGTAACCTGAAGCATCTTACATGGGTAATTTAATTTGATTCTCTCTTCAAACATATAAAATATGGTACAGAAGAGTAGTACATGCCCTGTACTGTCCTTATTTTGCTTTTGCCTGGTTCGGAGCTTCTGACTCTATGATTTCTCAAGACACAAAACAATCATGTTAGGAAAAGTTAATATATTTGGCTTCGATTTCTCCCTATCACACTGTGACCATCTTAACAACTTCCATTTATTAGCTCACAGTTGTATAGAACAGGAGGTTAGGCTCAGTGTGTCTGGGTTCTCTGTTCAAGGTCTCACAGAGTGTCAACCAGTCTGCATTCTTATCTGGAGACTCTGAGAAAGGACCTGCTTCCATGCTCCTTCAGATTGTTGTCAGAATCTGTTCCTTACAGTTCTAGAACTAAGGTGCCTGATGTTTTGCTAACTGGGGACCTAGGAGAGCTCTGGGCTCCCTAGAGGCTGTTCTCAGGTCCTTGCCAGGTGTTCTTTCCATCCCAGTAGCAGACAGCATCCTTTGTATCAAATCCATCTTAAACATTCACTCTCTCTGATTTCCCTTTCTGAGACCTCTGAGAGAACAGCTCACTGCTTGTAAAGGCCTCGATATCTTGACGCTATTGGGCAGTAGAATGCAACCTAATCACAGTAACATAATCCATCATGTTTACAGTTCTTGGGATCAAACAGAAATGTGTACTCCAGGGGTGGGAAATTTGGAGGGTTGTCTTTGATTATGCCTATTACAATAAGAGGGAAAATTACAGTTTAAAAATTATCAACAAATGAAGTCTAAACCCTATCTTATTTTCAAAAGTGCAATTTTCAAAGGAAAACAAACTTTTAAAAATTTTGTGTGTGAATAGAAATAATCTGTCATTTTTGTGATAATTTGTGATCAGTTTTTCATTTTTTATGAGCTAGCGTGTACAGACAGTTCAAAAAAATAATAATTGAAAGAAATTTCAAGATTGAGTTTAAGGCACAACTCTGTAATTCCTAAAGTTAATCTTTTATTATGGATCATTTTACTCCTAACTAACTATTGGGATTTTCTGCCATGAGAACAAAACTATATATTATATATATATATTTATTTATTTATTTATTTATTTATTTATTTATTTATTTATTTATTTGAGTTGGACTCTCACTCTGTCGCCCAGACTGGAGTGCAGTGGTCGCTCCCGGCCACCGCAGTCTCGACCTGCTGGGCTCTGGCGATCCTTCTGCCTCAGCCTTCCAAGTAGCTGGAACTACAGGCGCGCGCTACCACACCGGGTTAGTTTTTTGATGTATTGTAGAAATGAGGTCTCACCAAGTTGCCGAAGCGAGTCTCGAACCCACGGGCTCAGGCAATTCACTCACCTCAGCCTCCCAAGGCATGGGATTACAGGCTGAGCCACCGAGCCCGGCTGCTATATATTATTGACACAGATCCCTATGTTTTGGGTTTTTTTTGTTTGTTTTTTTTTTAGAGTTTTTCTGCTTGAATGTGCATGATCCAACATGGCATTTTACTCAAGAAAATTTATAAAAATGTCAGTTCCAAAATGACATAAATTGTTCATATACACTAAAACCAATTGCTAAAAGGATAATACTTGTATCACTCTGCCTTTGTTCTGATGAACATTACATAAGACACTTTAACAGACTCATTTTTTTTGCCTTCAAACTATCGCTCTCACACTTCCCACTTCCAACTCTGACTCATATTCATTTTTATACTAATCTTTTTAACTATGAAGTAATTTATTTGAGCTGACATTCAGGTACTTTATGTGAAGTCATGTATAGAGTTTTAAATTAAAGAAAAAATCTACTGAAGATAGTATTCTCATTCTAGACTTTGAAACTTCACAAAACTGGTTATACTGGATTTTTTTATTTGTATTCTCTGCTCTAATAATTCTCACGTCTGAAAATTTATGTCAGCTATGTTCTGAAATAACACTGGAGTTTTATACTTTTGAAGGCCATTACCAACTACAGGTCTCAACTGGGAAAACTATTCTAGATCCCAGGATGATGATCCAGAGCTTGTACCTCTCGCTCCCTCGGCAAAGCAACTAGAATCAATACTAGCTAAATGGTATCTCAAGGTGTCTCCTTAGCATTGGATAAGAGATATAAGTACGTGGACTACTACCTTGCATCCAAAGTCACCAACAATGGCCAACTGTGACTATGCCCTACAAGAGCAAATGTGCTCAAATTTAGAAGTGTTCCTTGAGGAGTACTCAAAATAATTTTTTAATATCTGATCCTGCTAAAACTTCATATAACTGTGAAAATGTAAATAAATAAATAAATAAATAAAGCTTTATTTGTGGGTGAAACAAATCATTAAAATTATTTGTTTAGAAGCAAAAGAGGTTAGGCTACAGATGTTCCTTAGCCGGGTAGCAGAGTGAGGTGAAAAGATTGGTATTTTAATCTTGATAGCAGCTGCAGAGCACTGTGGGATATGTTTCTATTTACAAGATTAGTTTTGTGGGATATGTTTCTATTTACAAGATTAGTTTAGTTATTCTTGAAGTTTTGGCACTGGTAACACAAGAGTGAGAAATACACAACTATGCACAACTATGAAGTTGAGTCTTTTAAGTATCCATTAACAGGGCAAATGACAGGCAAAGTTTCTAGAGCTTGTGAAATTTGATACAAACTTACCTAGGATATTACTTTTTCTAAAAGAAAAAAAAGCACAGCTTAAATCAAAAAATTCAAGACTTTTACATTGAGAAATGAAGGAATATTATGCTAAGTGTTGTTTCACAAGAGAAAATAAATCTTTGCTTATGGAAAATAAGGATAATATTTGAGTTACAAAATGCTTAGCAATGCTGATGCTTTGAAAATACTGCTGTTTAATTAGAAATGGAGTAATAGAGCTGGGTAGCTCATGGCTGTAATCCCAGCACTTTAGGAGGCAGAAGCTGGAGGATTACATGAACCCACAGATCTGAGACCATCCTGAGCAACTTGACAGGACCTCTTCTCTACAATAAATCAAAAAATTAACTGAGTGTGGTGGCACACGACTGTGGTTCCAGCTACTTGGAAGGCTGAGGCAGAAGGATCATCTGAGGCTAGCAAGTTGAGGCTGCGGTGGTCATGAGTATGCCACTGCACTCCAGCTTGGGCAACAGAGTGAGACTTTAATAAAATTAAAAAAAAAGAAATGGAATATTAAATGTGTATTGGTGGTTTGTTTAAGAACAAAGAAGCAAGTTTTTAATATTTTAATGCTTTTCATTGTATAAATTCAATATTAAAATATATATGTGTATATATATATTTGCTTCAGTTTTTCACACTCATAAAATGTCACTACATTTATTCTTGAAGACAGTGTCTTATCAGCAGTAGCATCACTATTATACAAAGCACCTGTGAATGTTATTCTTGGTGCACTATGTCAAGCACTGTACAATACCTGTTTTGAACATCACAGATATGCCCTCTAGGTACTCACAAGGGCAATAGAAAGCTATGCTGACAGGGAGTATTTGAAAAAAAAACTGTTCAGTCAAAATAAAATAAATCAAATATTTACTTTATGTTTTAATAAATAGTTGTATTTGGTGTTATAGAGTATAAAAAGTGTATCAACCTGGGCATGGTGGCTCATATCTGAAATCCCAGCATTTTGGGAGGTCAAGGGGGAAGAAAACTCAAAGCTAGGAATTCAAGATCAGTCTGGGCAACATAATGAGACCCGTCTCTACAAAAATAAAAATAAAATTATTAACCAGGTGTGGTGACATGCGCCTATAGTGCAGCTACTCAGGAGTGTGTCTCTGTCTTTAAAAAAAAAAACATTTAAAGAGTATATCCAAAGCAGAACCTAGAATGAAAAGCTCAGAAGTCAGTTGTGAACACAAATGATCCCTACTCTTTTGGAGTTTGGGGTCTGATGGTTTGTGAAAATGAACTGCCTCAGACATGCTCTCAGGAGGGCCCCATAGTAAAATGGAGGTTTTCTGATAGATAAAAGGGCAGGGATACTGTAAAATGGGGTCTTCTTTAGAGCAATTCATTAAAATATGCAACCAAAAAGTAGTAGAGAAGCAGAAAGAGAAAGTGAGTGAATGAGAGTTTATACAAGGTATGTGTTTATAAGAAGTAATTTAAAATGTAGTTTAACATGAATGTGGAGAGAAGAATGATGGATTGTGGAGACTCGGAAGAGTGAGGGGGTGTGGATGTTGAAAAATTACTTAATGAATACAGTGCACATTATTTGGGTGATGGAAACCCTAAAGCCCTGACTTGACCACATACGAATGCAATGTAGTTATATAAAAAATTATATTTGTGCCCTATAAAAGTATACAAATTTTAAAAATAAAAAAAAAATGAGCCAGGCTCGATGGCTCAGCCTGTAATCCCGCACCTTTGGGAGGCTGAGGTGAGTGGATTGCCTGAGCCCGCGGGTTTGAGACCCTCCTGGGCAACCTGGCAAGACCTCATCTCTACAATAAATCAAAAATTAGCCGGGCGTGGTAGTGCGCGCCTGTAGTTCCAGCTACTCGGAAGGCTGAGGCGGAAGGATCGCCGGAACACAGCAGGTCGGGGCTGCAGTGGCCGGGAGCAGCCACTGCACTCCAGTCTGGGCAACAGGGTGAGACTCCAACTCAAATAAATAAATAAAATAAAATAAAATAATGTAGCTTAAAGTGGTGAAGAAAATGCATGAAAAATAAAGCAGGATTTAAAAAATATTTTTAAAACCCAGAGAACTGCAGACTCCTGACTTTCCAGAACCCTTTTCTACCAATCTATGCTGAAGCCGGCTTCTCTTCAACAGGCCATTCAGCAGATTTTATTGGGTCTGCTTACATTCACAGGACGTTTACATACCATGCCGATACTTAGATAAATGCTTCTTTTGTTATTCAACCCTATTATAAAATCATCAACTCTGTCTTTTTTGCTTTTGGAAACCCATAGAACCCATATCTCAGTGAAGTATACATGAAGAGGTGTCAGTGTATGTGTTTTGGATTGAATAACCTGATTGTATATTCATATCCAAAATAACTAAATGACAACTTTATTTTTCCTAGATTTTGTCATAATATATTTAACTTTCTCAGATTCTATATACATTTTTTTTTTTACTTTGGAATTTCCAAAAACGTTTTCTAAAAAAGGGAGGGGGAGTATTTAATAAAAGGGTTTTTCTATCAAACAAAACAGGTCATCCAACACTTCTGGCTTAACAATTCCAAAAAGGGACACCAAAAAGCCTAGTTTATATAAACCTCATTCTGTGACTCCATCTGTGTCTGCCTTCTTTTCTGGAGAAGTGACACACAGAGAAACTTCCTTGGTATTGATCACCATGGATGACTTCACAGGGTAAGAAAGGGGAAGGGGGAACAAGCAAATTTGGCTAAGGGGGTTGTAAGAACAATAGATCGGCTTCCTGAATTGTCAAGAATATCACAAGCAGAAAAAATGATAGTCAGAAATATATGTAGGCTGATCATAGGTCACGCTGACCTAAGAGTCCTGAGATAGAGTGCATTCTTTCCCTTGATGTCTTGGACAGCTTATTCTTGTCACTGTGACCAAAGTAGTTTCCCTGGATACAACCGCATGAGGGGGACTAAAAGGACAAGCAAATCTGCATTTGTGCCCTTGGTCACAAAAAACACAACCTAAATTTAAAAGCTAAACGCATGTTTTTAAAATGCGTGGTGTTAAAGAAGACCCCTATCAAATTAGCCAAATGATCTATATAGTTACAGCCGGCACTAATGAATAATAGCATTTCTACCAAGTGGTTTGTATGTCTCATTTCATCACTCTGTCCTCAGTTCTGAACTCTTCTTCCTTCCTGAATTGGAATCCTTCTCTTCCTTTCCATCCTATTTATGTTCTTTGCCTTAGTTCAGTCCTCATTACCCTACTTACAAGTCTTAAAAAAATTAAAAAAAGGAAAAGACAAATTCCTCTTACTGCGATTTCTTCCTGTCCTGTACATCAAAGTTACCAATCTTTTCCATCAAGGTTTCATTTTATTACATACCTCTGATTGTATCTCCTCCTAGTTAATGACAACTTTCTCTTGCCAGTTGGATAAAGTTAATATTTCTTAGCATAACAGAAAAAGCCTTTCCACATACAATCCTATATTCTCTCTCCAAATTCACCTTTCCATATCTCTCTACTATCACAATCCCAAGCTAAAACTTTATATACATGTCATAGCACGTGATGTTCCAAATACACTTTCATTCTTATTCACGGTATTGTCAAATAGGTATTGTTGCCTAAAATTGTATCTACCAGACATCCTCTCATTCTTCCTCTTTGAAGCCCTACAGGACTGCCCCACATAGAATTAATTGCACATTCTTTTTCTGTACCTGTAATATTTTGTAAATAGCAATATTGGTTTATAGTTGTTTAACTACTTTATACTTACTATTTACTTATCTTGCATCTCTACCAGACAGTGGTCTTCATAAGAACAGGGCTATTTTCATCATCTTTGAATTCTTGGTCTCCAAAATAATAAGCAATCCAATATCAATTAATTGAACTGAATTTTTTTAGTTTGAAACGTGACTTATCTAATTAATCTCTCAAATACTTTATCTGTATCAAAGTTTTATCTAATATTTTACACAAAAATTCTATATTATTTTAAATCCAGTTTCCAAAGTCACAATGACAATCTGTAGAAACTTTATAAAGAGCCTTCATCACCTCACAATTATGGTACATCCAAATTTTGTTACAATCTCAGGAAAACAGGTTGTGCCCATTCATGGATGCTGCAACTCAGAAGGAAAGTTTGGTCTCACTTATTATCATAAGAAATATAAAAAAAGCCGGGCTTGGTGGCTCAGCCTATAATCCCGTGCCTTGGGAGGCTGAGGTGAGGGGATTGCCTGAGGCTGCGGGTTCGAGATCCACCTGGGCAACTTGGTAAGACCTCATCTCTACAATAAATCAAAAAATTAGCCGGGTGTGGTAGCATGCGCCTGTAATTCCAGCTACTTGAAAGGCTGAGACGGAAGGATTGCCGGAGCCAAGCAGGTTGAAGCTGCGGTGGCCAGACTGCACTCCAGTCTGGGTGACAGAGTGAGACTCCAACTCAAAAAAAAAAAAGAAATATATAAAAAAATCTAAATTTTAAATTGGGAGAAGGGTCTCCCCCTGGATGTTCACTATACTCTTGGACTTTACTCAAAGTGTTTGTGTAGATCAGCAGCACTGATGGCATCTCAGTTTATTTGAAATGCACAGTCTCCAACTCAGACTTTCCAAATCTGCATTTTTTACAAGTTCCTCAAGAAATTTAGATACATATTAAAGTACTCTGGAGAAGACCAAAAGGTACCTGCTTCACTATGTCCTTGTGTTTCTTAGAGATAATGAAAATTGAACAAAAATCCTAGACTGTTGAAAAAATGACCATGCCTCCTAAAGGTCCCATTACCCAAAACTACACTTTCATGATTACTCAAACCAGGACCAATATTCATAGACATTTCCTTGGATTCATCTACTTCTACTACAGATGGGTAGTTGTGAGACAATGGAGAGGCAAGGACACCCTTGCCCAAAGAGAGAATTAAAAATAAATAGCTTTTACGAGGATATAGTGTGAGGTCATGTTAAGGGCTCATCATTCAAATGATGGTCCTTGGAGTTGTGCCCAAGAGTGCCAAGCACATTATAAACTATGTAATTAGTGGCCCCTGGAGTACCACAGCAACATATCCCTGCTTGACCTCAAACAGATCTGCATTAATCTCCTTGAACTTGAGCACATGGCTTAAAATATTTTTTTCAGTTTTCTCACTTGTAAAGGTAAATTAATACAGGTTTAGCTAGTTCATTAAGCCAAACAATAAAGGTCAACAAATGTCATTGACAGTTCATGATATGCCAGACATTGAAACACATAAAGCTGAATTGCTACCTCAAGGATTTTAATGTCAGCATAAAATGAAATCAACTGTCTAAATTCCCAGGTTTGTTTTGTCAACTACTATTCATACACAAAGTATTCTATTAAGAAAATGTTTCCATAGTCAAATGAATTTGGAAAGCGCCGTTTGATCACAGCAAGTTTGTGGGAGGGAGTGACTATATAAACATTTATTAATATCTTAAAATAATATTCTGAGAGTCAACCTTTGTGATTTTTTGCCTAACTTATATATTACAGACTAGTTTTCTTCCTTTTTCCTTTTACCAAATAACCTATTTACATCATTTTATGTACTTCATTTAGCTCAAATATTTGACCCTTTTCCAAATACGTCCATCTCATCCTTGATCCAGAAACCAAGTATGGTTTAAAAAAGCACACAAAAAGATCATCTCAGGAAAGTTTGAAGTTTCCAGTATTTACCTGTCCAACATTACCAAGGTGCTGGGTCTTTATAAACTTGGCTATCTGGTTTCCAGTGCTCTGACCCAAGGTCTATTTCTCAAAGTCAGTCTAAATTCTCTTGTTTTGATGTTCTTTCTATCTTACCAATTTCTGCTGGATGATTCCTTCATATTCAAAGTAACTATGGCTCTAGGAAACAGATCATCTTTTCCTCTGTCCTAGTGAAAAGTACTGAAAAGCTTAATTTCCTTCTCACAGGAAAAGGAAATAGTAATATAATAAATCATTTACATTTAAACTTGCTATTTTTACAAGAATTAAATATCTCGCCTAAGATAAAAGAACTTCTCATATTACACTTTGTCAATTCCTATGGAACTGAACAAGCCTAAAGGTAGAATTTTGAGCTACATATAGTCAACTATCATAGAAACTTAATTAACAATAATGGCATAATATTTTCCATTTTCTTCCTTTATTAAAAAATGTTTGTTTAGAGGATTAGTAAAATGTTTTTAACTTTATATACTTATACACTTATTTTTATTGCAATTCAAAAATACAATAAGGCAGATTTATTTTAAAGTAAATGTTGTATTTAACGATTGCAAAGAGTGTTTTCATTTACAGTGTCTTTAAACAAGGAATACAGGCAAAAGTTAAGACTTCAGTTAATGTTACAGTAAAATTCCACACAAACTGGATGTCCTTCTACTGAGTCAAAGTTGAAGAATACAAATCTAGTCATTTCAATTAATAACTAAATTGGAGGATAATGGTAAAGTATTTTAGGCACAGATTAGGACACAGCTGTTGCAATTTTTAAAACTGCTTTTGATAAGCCTCTCAAAGGTAAAGGCAATTGGAGTTGGGGAAAGGGCTGAACTCATCTCCTCCTTTGTAGAGACAGATACTCAGAAATCAGTCTCCAATCCACCTTGAGATTGTATCATGGACAAAGCATTAAAATGTAATTGAGGCTATTAATTATTCATTTCTTCGCGTTCCACCACCACCTCTTTTTTTTCAAAAGTTTTTCTACCACAATCTGAGGACAAAAGCTTGGATTTGGATTAAGAGTTTATTATAACTGGGAGTCAATCAAAATGACCTGGTTAAAAATAAATGGTATTATTTTGGTCAGTGACATTGGTGTGGTATGATCAGCACATATTTACTACCAAACTAAATTTCAAAAAATCAAATTTTCCACTTCTTTCTCTGAAGCACCAGAGTGTACAATTTTGAAGCTCATCTTTTCATTTTAAGATATTATATTTTACAGCCCACAAGATTTACAGCTTTTTTGAGCCATATCACTCCAGAATGAACTAGTGCCAAATGTTCTTTAACTGTGCTCTTTTTGCTAGTCTTTCTACATTTTTTAATCTTTTTCCTTATCTCCATTTTGTCTAAATAATTTGGAGAAAATATCAAGGAGAATATAATATTTGAAGTTATAAAAGATAAACACAAATTTGCAAACAGGAGTAGTTCATTCAATATTGCAAATCTCTGAAGTTCACAAAGTAAACTCAGTGCCCCTTAGCCTGGTGCTCAAGAACTTTAACAATTTCACCCACTCATCTTCCTCTTATATCCAAATGAAGTTGCCTATCTAGTCAAACTAGCCCACTCAGTGTTCCTTAAACATAGCTTTTGTGTTTCTGGCTTTTTGTCTTTGTGCTTGCCATGCTTCCCAATGAATAGGTTGCTCCATGACTTCTTCTGCCTTCATCCTACATTCCTTAAGGCATAGCTTAAATCCCATTCCCATTGAGAGGTCTTCCTTTATTTTCTCCAAATTTCTCTCTTATTAATGTCTCTCATATAACTTATTATAAACTCTAAATTGCATTGCCATTTTTCCTTGTATGTTTAAGTTCTGTGGTCTTTCAGAGAACAGGAATCTATAGGAGTGTTCAGAAATCTTTCTATACAGAGCCTTCTGTAAAAGACTTTGTAAACTAAGAATCAAAATCTAAGATATTGCATAAATAATCTATAGGATATTACATAAAACAAGAGATAAAACAAATTTGCAGAAACTTTATGAAATGTAAATGCACTAACAATGGTAATTGAGTATAGTTTTTAAATTTCAAATCTACTGATGAGAAGAATAGAAATATTCTTTGAAGAGATGCATTTTACTTATTTGGGGTTCAACATTAATTAGATTCAAAGTTAATTTACTATGAATATTCATCTATTAATGCTGATTTGTAATTAGATTATGTACAATAATGCAACGCCTAATGATATTCAGACAACAATGTACCACATATACGAAGGTAGTCCCCTGAGATTATAGTACTGTATGTTTACTACCTTTTCTGTGTTTAGATACCAAGGGAACCCCCCCAAAATAGAATTATCTTTTGGAGAGCGAGCCTCTTATAGTACACTTGGAATTTGTTCCACCAGATCAAATAGTCAACCAAAGTTTTTATTTGGAAGTTTTGAGAAGGTTGCATCATTATTTGTGGAAGAGGTGTCCCAAGTTGTGGCAAACAGGTGACTGGTTATTCCACCATGACAATGCATAAGCCCACACCATGCTGACAGTTCAGCAGTTTTCATCCAAAACAAGAAACCCCATGCCCCAGTCTACCTACTCACCCAATTTCACCCTGAGTGACTTTTTTTTTGATTCCCCAGAAGAAAAAGTCCTCAAAGGAAAATGTTTTGCTTGTGTGGAAGAGATGAAACTAAAAAAGTGGCAGAAGCACTAAAAGGCATCAAAATTAAAGAGTTCAAAAACTGTTTGGAGCAGTGGAAAAAAGCATCTCCATAGGCGTACTGCATCAAACGAAGAGTCCTTTGATAGTAACTGAAGTTTAAACAAGTAAGAATATTTTTATATAAATAAATAAATTCTTGGGTTTATTGAAACCCCCTTGTATGTTTAGATATACAAATACTTCCCACTGTGTTCTAATTACCTAAAGTATTCAGTACAGTAACATGTACAGGTTGGTAGTCTAGGAGCAATAGGCTACACCATACAGCCTGGGTGTATCGTAGGCTATACTCTCTATGATGCTCAGTCATACAATTGTGAAACCGCCTAACAATGCATTTCTCAGAAAGTGTTGCCATTGTTAAACAGTGAATGACTGTATTTCATCTTTAGAAACGTCTTTTCACATAGATAGGTTTTGTCAAATACTGCTGATATTGATAACAATCCACAAGAATGATTTTGAGTATATTCATCACTTGGAAGATATTTATAAGATTTTATTAGGTTTTGCTTTGATATTTGTCTTTTAACCTGTAATTATATTATGGATTAATCCTTCCAGCCAAAGACTATGTTGAAATTTCTCAGTTGCAATCTAGATTTTGAATTATATAAATTGCTTTTGTACTTTATTTAGCCTTTCAGAGTACAGGCAGTATATAAATCAGTGTGACATTACTTTTGATTAAAAAATGTTAGTTGTCAAAATAACTTTACTGTAGTGTGAGTAGCTTCATATATAAGCACTTTTATTCTTGCAATTGTAGGTTAAATTCATTAAGAAACATTATCAACTTTGCAGTAAAAGCTAATTTCCAAATCCATTTAGTATTTGATAGTATTCGAGGGTGGTTCTCTTCAGGAAAATTTTAATCTCATTCTTGAGCTAAAAACATCATTCAAAAAAAGAGAAAACTACTGCTAAGCCATTAGACTAATTTTTGGTGAAGCAATTCATGATATTCAAGTCCAAAAGAGAAAATAACGTTCATCATTGTGTCTACTGGTTCAATAATAGATGACAGATTCAAACATTTTTTATAAAATAACTGCTAATGGATGATCTTTAAAAATATTAGCAGATTCCATTTCAGTTTATACTGAATTTTAGTTTTCTAAACTTCTTTGAAAATATCCTCATAACCTATTCACAGAGGAAGTGCATCAGTCAGTCACTTCAAACTCAGAATTGAGTCTTTGGCAAAGTAATAACAACTGAGAAGTATTAGTAACAGGCAATTCATCAGGAACCAAGTAAAACCACTCAAAATTATTTTATTTTCTTTCTTTCATCCTTTTTTTTTTTCCTCTCAAAGTCTTCAACAATTCAAAGGACTATTTTGCTTAAGGGCTAGTAGCTTTCAACAAGTTTATTTCTTAAGGACAAATTTCTTCAGCTCTTGCATTCAAGCATGACTTAATTAACTCACCTTTGGTAATTCTTGGTTGATTGATAAAAGAGACACTTGAAAGAATAGGTTGCAACCTCATTTTTATTTTTTCTTTCTTGGGGAAAAAACCGTGTCTGCTCTCATAAGATATTTTATTTTAGAGTTCCTCATTTTGTTTCACCATTGCTTTTTTATGAATTGGGAATACTATAATGGTAGCTGAATCTGGTAATGTTCTTTTAACCCAGCTATAGTTTTATTGCTTAATAAACACAATGCTTTGTCATCTAATTTGATAACAAACTAATTCACACTCCACTTTGCTTCAAAAGAATAACATTAAAGTCCATTTTCTCTTCTTTTCTTGTTTTGGCATAATGGGTATGCTTTATAAATAAGTACATACATACATACGAAATATGAAGTTACAGCAACATACAAGACACTAGAAAAATCATTGCATTATGTCTGATTTTGCAGGGCGCTGAGCAGCAGTGCAAAGTGATGAGAATGCCACATATGGTCTCTGTCCCAATTACTCAATTTTGCCACTGTAGCACAAAGACAGTCATTAACAATATGTAAATGAATGAGTGCTGATGTGTTCTCCATAAAAATTTGTTTATGGACACCAAAATTTAAATTTTATTTTATTTTTTGTGTGTCAAGAAGTGTTATTGCTGTTGTTCTTGTTATTTAATTATTTCAAATGTAAAAAATCTCTTAGCTTGTGAACAATGCACAAATAGGTGGTAGGCTATGCTTGGCATACAGGCCATAGTTTGCTGACCCTCTACCTATATCATTGTGCTTAATACAGGTTCATGCAGAACAAGAAATCAAGAAATGTTAGTTGATTAAAAATGGCATATTGATGTATCTATTTAATTTATGTTAAAAATTAACAAATGTTAAAGTTTCTGTAAATATAAATATGCCTTCTAATCCGTGTATTAGTGAAGAAGGGTACTCTCTACCATGTATTGGTGAGGAAATAGAAATATGCTCCCAAGTCTGTATTAGTATAAAGAAGCAAACTACTTACTGTGTAGTAGTGAAGCCAATGAAGACCTGGGTAATTTGAGCTACTCTATATCCACATCCACCTATGTGGAAAGGATGATACTAGTAAATGTTGGACCATAAAAAGTTTATATCATAAAGGTTTTTGTGAATTATATCTCTAAACTTTAAAAATAAAGCTTTCTATTTCTGCCTTTAGGAACTTATGGAATAACAACAGCAACAATTTTAATTCAGATAAGTTTTACTTGTATGACTGCTTTTCTTATTTTAGATTTGCATCCTTGAAAAGTAGCACAAGGTAAATTATTTATTTTTGTGCATTGGGACATTGAGTTCTACTGTAACAACTGGGAGTTTCATTCAGCCCTAAAAATCAGTAAGGAACATATAGGTAGCTTAGAACACTTTCTATTTTTGTGTCTGTAGAAAGTAAATCCTGATTCAATAACTTAGCCCTGCAGAAGTGAACATGGGGGGTTACTTATTACATATTTCCAGATTGTAACTTTTTATCATCTACCTACAATGAGCCAAAACTTGAAAATTCTGAAAATATTTAGAAAAAACCAGCAAAGCTTATGTTCAATTCACTTTATGCTTATCTATAGACATATTTATTCATTTGCTGCATGTTAAATTTCCTTTTAATGCTTCAATCTGGTAATCTATTTATTTTGTTAAGTAATATTATTTAAAATTGATATTCATTCTCCAAATGAAAAACTGATGCTGAAGCAAAACACGTTATGAAATCTTCTGTAGTAAGGGAGAACACCACCTTGACAGTTTTATTGATATCTTAAGAGGGGTAAGTGAGGGAGAAATAAAGTATTAGGGCCTGAATTTAGTTTCTAAGGCAGGTCACACAAGACAGGGAATTGGTTAAGTTGGGTAAAGTTTATGATACCATAGATTTGGACTTAAGGGCAATGGTGAAATAAGGATCTCAACAAAATCCTCATGAAAAGGGTATTAAAGACTTAATTCTTATAAAAAACTCGATAAACATGCTAATATTTAATTTTATGTATTCATTTTTCTTTGCTGCATCACAAATAGCTACAACTTTGTGGCTTAAAACAACATTTATCATCTCACAATTGTGGGGAGGGTCAGGGTACAGCTTAACTGGGTTCTCTGTTCAGGGTCTTGGAAGTCTGCAATATAAATGTCAAACTGCATTCCTTTTTCAAGCATGGCATTTTTTCCCAAGCACACACGGTTGTTGGCAGAATTCAGTTTCTCATGGTTGTAAAACTGAGTTTCTGCTTTCTTGCTAACTGTTGACTGGCTCTACTCTTAGTTCCCAGAGGCCCTTACAGTCTCTTGCCATGTGGTCCTCCTACCTCCAGAGCTTACTTCTTGAAAGACAGCCAGAGAATCTCTCACCTCAGAGGATGTCACAGTCCATCTTTGGAAGGTGTGGCCAACCCCTTCAGGTTTTGGGGAGTCCCCAGAAAGATGTGGCAGCGTTGGTGAAACTGGAAGGGATAGATAATAAAAGAAAGAAAGAAAGAGACTAGACTCTGTCTAGAGCAGAAGCCGATTCTGTAGGAGGGATAGATATTAAAAGAAAGAAAGATGGAGAGATAGATATAAATAGAAAGAAAAAGAAAGAAAATGGACAACTGTTCAATGGATTGAGCAGAAGCCATTTAATGGGGCATACCATAAGCCTTTTATCCTAAATTTTCACAGGTTAAATCACAAGACTATTACATGAACACAAAGTCAGGTGGATGAGGGGTGTCCCTCACCCACCAGGCATTTTCCCAAGCATGAGGAAGGACAATCCCAAAATTATCTCACTGTTCCTTATGCTTGGTTAATGTTTCTCAAAAGCAATACAACAATTTTAACATCATAATAGTCAAATAATCAATAACTTCTAAAACTTATGCATACACAACACCTAATGACTAACTTAAATCCTAATACCTTTCTATTTTGTGCGAATTCTACCTACACTATAGAAACTCTTAATTATAGCTCAAACCAGTTCCTAAAGAATGTGGCCCAGTCCAAAGATCACGCTGGGCCATTTCTAGGAACAATTGATTACAATCTCTTAACAAAAATGGCTATTCTAAAATCCTATACATCTATCTTAATTTCTATGAAGTTTCTAATTCCTAATCCAAATATATAAAGTTGATCATCAGCAGTAAAGCTTCTAATATAAAACCCAAATATAAACTGTAAATTGTACTAAGGCCAAAACCACAATAGTAGAAAATGGGAACAATGAAATTTCTAAAGTTAGCTGTATTCTTATTAAACCTCAAAATATCATGTATGATCATGCTTGAACTAACATAATTCCCTGACATAGCATGACCTATTCTACAATACTTTCTATGAGTAAAATAAATTCAATTTCTATAATAAGTAGAAAAACCCTACATTAACTGTATCTAAAACTGGTTTAAAAGAATGCAGCCCAGTCCAAAGTACACGCTGGGCCCTTAGAAATGTGGCCCAGTCCAAAGTTCGTGCTGGGCCATTTCTGGTAACTCTAGATAATCATCGATACCATCTAAAGCTGAAAACAGCTCTCCATATGTATATACTAATTCTACAAATATACTTTTAAATCTTATAAAGAAACTTGTACCGTATAGAAGACTCCCAAATGTGACCTGAGTTTGAGTTATATCTAATACCTAAGCCGAAATGGCAGTTCATGGGAAACAGGAACAACGAGTTTCTAGAGTGAGCCATACCTGTCACAGTCACAGAGTCTTCAGCTTAGGTAGGCAGAGATCCTTTTGGCTAAAATAAAAAAGGTAGGAGGGAATGGGGTCAACAGCTCCCAAACGCATCCTAGTGGTCTCGGGGTCCACGGCCCACCTTGATCCCTAACGTTCAGGTGGGCCTACATAGCCAGCTCCCAACAGGAAGGTTTCACCTGATTAGGACAGATTCACTCAGAATAATCTCCCTTTTGATGATCTCAGAGCCAATTGATTTAGGACCTTAGGTACATCTGCAAAATATGTTCACTTTTGCCATATGAAAAACTTTATCCTAGAACTGGTTTGCATAAGCAGGAGAATGTATATTGGTTTCTGTTCTCATGGGGTAGAGGTTTAACATTTTCTACTTTTCCAGTTAAATTATCCCACAGCATCTAGTCAGAGTCTCCGTTTTTCCATATTTTTTTATTATATGAAAGACAATATGCCTGTGACAAATATCTAGCATCTTATATTGGTTTGAACCATAGAAACCTGTTTTATATCTAGTCATTTTACTTTCAATCTAACATTGCAAAAAAAAAATTACTGACAAGGAGAAAAATCTCTCTTTATGTTGAAAACCACTCTAACACCCAAGTAGTGAATCATTTACATAATATATGTGGGGGGACAAAAAAAAAACAAGAATTACTTTCTAGAGACTAGATGCCTTATAGAACAGGCTTTTCCCAGGTGAGTATACTAGGAGCCCGTTGGCATCAGTGTACGAGCTAGCATTGTTGTGACATGCAGCATTTTTTTGTAAATTTTTTTTGGAGATTATTTCAATGTATTTGCCCATTTCATGATGAGTGATTTACACAAACGCACTATGCTAAGTGTTCAGCAGTGTTTGACCGGCATGATCCCCTATGTGCCACCCTCCCTATTCACCTGATCTTACCCCAAACAACTTTTTTGTTTGTTTTTCTGGAGGAAAAATGTCCTCAAAAGGAGATGTTTTTTCTGGTGTAGAAGAGATTAAACAACAACAATTAAAAAAAATGGCAGAAGCACTAAAAGCTATCAAAATTGAGGAGTTCAAAAACTGTTTTGAGCAGTGGAAATATACCTTGATAGGTATATTGCATAAAAAAGAGTACTTTAAAGGTGACAAGTTTAAACATGTAAGAATAAATACATAATTGTGTATAAATAAATTTCAGTTTGGGGGGATTCCCCCTCATATGCTTATTTGTTTGTAGGTTAATGTTTGTCTTCCAAAATGAATTAGAAGGAAGGAAATTAATCAACACTGTCTTTATTTTCAGCACACTCTATCTCTTTTTCGCTCATCTGACACAATTTTCTGCACATTCACCCTCTTTCCACTGTTTTGTTTACATTTCTTGTCCTTATTGCCCTTTAGTCTTCTTAGATTCAATGAACCATTATGATCATCAATCCCACGTTCCTTGATACCTTCAAAAACCCTGATGTTCACATTATTCAAACGTCAACCTGCTCCATACCTCTTTCTTCACAGTTAAGTATAGTTGGAGAAAAACACAACCATGTTCATATAACTCATTTTAAAATGTATGACCACTAAATTCAAGGGGAACTTTTTATAAATTTCATTATTCCAGCTTGTTGAATAAATATTTTAAAACATTCTTAAATCTTCTCCCCATTCTCTCCTCACTTGCAAATGATACCGTTGCTTTCTATTTCATGGGGAAAAGTAAAGAGGACGTTCATATATTCCTTCTACCATATCTACAAAACCAGCTTCATCAGTTCTAATGACCTCTACCATCCTTGTTAATATCTATAAACCCTTTGTGCTTCTCTCCAAGGCCAGACCTTTCACTGGCTCACCTCACTAACTCAAAAACATTACTCTAGCAATTATGTTATATTGGAGCATTTCCTCTTTTCTCCCTTCTATTGTATGATTCCAAGGGAACACAGACATGCTATTATCTCTTATCCTTAAAAATATATTTTTTTTCTTGGTATCTTATGCCCCTCCTGGAACTGACCTCTTTTCATGTATCACTTTATAGAAAACTTGAAGATTTTTATATACTCAGTATCCCAAAGTTCTCTTTTCCAATTCTTTCTCCTACTTACTGTCATTAGGTTCTACCTCCTGACACCCTACCAAAAGAATTACTAAACAACCGTCACTCAGCTTCACTCTTCTATATTCAAATTTGTAGATTTAACTTTGTAAACCGGTTCTGGGACTCTGCAAATGACATTTCTGCTTTGCCTGCTGACTTTTCTTAGGATCTACCAATGCAGCCACTGGACAGATCGCAAGGCTGGAGGAGGAAGTGACTGCTTTATCAGTTTCCTATTGTGAGTTTCCTGTCTGCTTCCTTTTCTTTCACACATTCTTCACTCTGACTTTGGCAATTCCTTACTGTAACAACAGGTGAATCCAGTTGAAATATTTTTAACACTTTTAAAACCAGTCTCATCTTGCTCCCACTTAAAAATATCAGCACTAGACAGCTGGATTTCCCCTCCCAGATGATGGGCCAAGTGTAGGGAAAGGCAATTGATGGACCTAGGATACAAATTGTAAGAAGCCATTCCCTCTCAAGACATGAGTCTTAGTTTTTCTGCCTTCCAGATGCAGGAAATAATAGTAGCTTTATGTGTTGCTAAGGAGGCCCTTTTACTTTCACCCTTTGCCTCAGACTTTCATTGCCTTTCTCCAGTGCTTCAAGGCTGTCAGCAAGAGCCATCAGATTTCCTTGTACTCTGAATGTCTCAACAACCTGAGGTATTGTGACAACAATTGCATTCCTGTTCTCTGGCATTCCATCTCAGTCATTGTTCTAATTGTACCTTGATAACATAGCAGAGAGAGCACATTTTTACTACCACTAATGATGGGGCTCCTGTAGTTAGCTAGCTGGCTAGTAGCCCAACATCAAAATCCATTTTAAAATCAGATTTATTAGATCATACCTGGCACCAATTGTCTAAGCTCAGGTTTCCAAAGAAAGCACTCTGAAAAAGAAATGTGCATGGAGGACAGAAATTTTGGAAGCACCCTTAGCAACACCGTGAGGCCAGAGGGAGGAATGGAAGTTCAATGCAGTCACCACTGAGGCCTCAGGTGATATAAAGGGAGTGCTGAAATTGAAGTAATTGCTCTGTGTTGTCCCATCTTGAGCTGAGGGGTCTGGACCTCTACAACCCTGCATTCCCAATCACTGGGACCAGTTGCCCCTTTGGAGGGGACATGACATTGCAAAGCAATCCTCTTTGGTTGTAGGCAATCCCAAACAGAAGGACTCAGCTCAGACATAGCAGCAGTCGTATCTCCCAGCAGCAGGGGAGACGAGTACCTAAGTTCTGAAGGGAGATTAGGGGAGCTCAATACAGCAATCACTACAATTATAAAATATTCCATAATATATAATAATTTTATCTTATAAATCTTTTATAATCATGAACAGCATTTACATATCAAGGGCTTTATGATTATGACATTGAATTTACATAGCCATAATGCATGCTTATCTATTAATAAATGCTATATGCATACATATAAATATGTGTTATTAGAAACATAGATCTAGAAAATTTTGATTTTTGTGGTAATTTTTGTTCCTCAATGTCCAAAATTTCATTATAAACCAAACATTATTACAGTAAAATAATTGGTTCCAATGCTAAAAAGAAAAAGAAATACATATATAGGTTAATATTTTAGCTCTTCTCTCTTGGAAATTTTAGTAACCAGGAAAGAGAACGCTTATAAGAATGATTTATCTTTATTTTAAAATCAATTGCAAATTAATAATTGCCTCTTCCAATGCTTCTGTTTATACTATATTATATTATTGTCATTTTTTTATTACTGTGAATAACTAAGTGACTTTGTTCATCCTTAATAACTGAATTGTAAATATTCTTAACTAAATTTTCATTTGCATGAAAGAAGTATGTCATTACAAGTGGGACCTTATTAAACTGACAAGCTTCTGCAAAGCCAAAGAAACCATCAAGAGAGCGGGGAGACAGCCTATAGACTGGGAAAAAGTATTTGCCAACTCCAGGTCTGACAAAGGCTTAACATCCTGGATCTACAAGGAACTCAAACATGCTGAAAAGAAAAAAACAAACAACCCCATTATAAAATGGGCAAAAGATACGAACAGACACTTCACAAAAGAGGACATCTGAGCAGCCAACAAACACATGAAGAAATGCTCAACCTCACTAATCATCAGGGAGATGCAAATCAAAACCACACTGAGATACCACCTAACTCCAATCAGAATGGCAATTATCAACAACTCAAAAATAACAGCTGCTGAAGAGGGTGTGGCGAAAAGGGAACACTTCTACACTGTTGGTGGGAGTGTAAACTAGTGCAACCTCTGTGGAAAGCAGTGTGGCGATTCCTAAAAGCTCTAAAAATCGACCTTCCATATGACCCCGCAATCCCCCTACTGGGAATATACCCTGAAGAACTCAAATCACTCTATAAAAAAGATACCTGCACACGTATGTTTATCGCAGCATTGTTCACAATAGCAAGAACCTGGAAACAACCACGCTGCCCATCAAAAGAGGAGAGGACTGGATTAAAAAAATGTGGTACACATACATGATGGAATACTATGCAGCCATAAAAAAGAACAAAATCATGAATTTCGCAGCAACCTGGATGGAACTAGAATCTATAATACTGAGTGACCTCTCACAGAAACAAAGATCTGAGTATCACATGTTCTCACTCATATAATGGGCCTTGAACATCCAGTGGAATACTATAAGAAAATGACTGATGGTACTGGGAAACTACGGGGGTTGGAGGGAGATGGGATTAACAGTAGCAAATATCTGTCTGGGGATGGGGAAACACCTCTTATCAACAGGGTGCCTGAATGAAACTTAATTGTATACCTAACCCTTAACTGTACCTCACAAAACCATAATAAAAAATATTTTTAAAAAATTAAAAAATAAAAATAAAAGAATTTACAATGGGAAAAAAAGAAGTATGTCATTAAATATCTACTCAGAAACATCTTAAGAAGTTAAATAATATTATTGAATAAGTGTTGGCATTCAAGAATTCAGAGAGATGAACTTACACAAAATAGATATTCAGAATGATGAGAGATGTGTAATCCATAATATTAGTTGTCCATAGACATGATTTTTTTCTAATGCTTAGCAAGATTGATTCTAATATATTTGAAAAGATTTACAATAGAATACATATTTAATACATAATTACATATATATTAAGAGCGATAGTAACAGCAAGTGTATCTTATAATAAAAATCTGAATATATAAAGTGGTATAAGTATAGAAATTAGTCTTTTACTGTGCATTCACAAGTCCTTTTTTTAAAGGACAATATGCAAAACAGAGAAGCGACAGGCTTTAGGAATTACTTGATGTGATTAACCACTTCATTTGCACATTGAATCAGATCATCATGAAACAAAAAAAATATTGTTAATGTCCACCTGCTTTAAAAGCTTTCACACATTTTGTGGGGGAGTTAAAACATTATGTTTTCAGAAGATAATTGCAGAAAAGAGCTGAAAAGAATAAGCAAGCATTATTTTGGTATGTGCTTACACATAGTGCATAATAAACTAATGGAGGAAGTGATAACATAGAAAACTGAAAGTGTTTTTTTTTAAGTATTTTTTATTCATTCATTCGCTCACTCATGCAGTATATCTTGAGCACTGCTCTGGTTGAGATACAGCTTTTTCCTGCCAGAACTTATGCTGAAATTTGATTCCTAGTGTGACTGTGTTGAGAGGTGGGACCTCGTGTGAGGTGTTTGGGTCTTGGGGACAGAGCCCTCATGAATAAATTAATACCATCTCCCAAGAGTGAGTTTTTGCTCTTCTACTTTCTGTCATGAGTTCAAACAGTACAACATCATCCCCAGATACAGCTGCCAAACCTTGAATCTTCCAGCCCCCAGAATCATGAGCCAAATAAGCCATTTTTAAAAATTACCCATCCTCAGGTATAATACTTTGTTATAACAACACCAAACATATTAACACAAATACTTTCCTTTTGCCCGGCACTGTTCTAGGTGTAAAGGTATAGCCAAAGCAAAAAAGGACAAGGATCCCAATCTCACAGAGATGAGAGATTCAGAAGATATATCTGCAATTTCCCTTTAGTTGCATATGAATGGTTTAGTAAAAGAATATTATTTTTAAATGGAAAATGTAAGCAACCAAGTTTATTCCTAAAAATTCTAATATTTAAATAAACTATGGAGGTTAAAAAAAGTCTGCCTCTATCACACCTACAATGGTTCAGTAGTGTAAGAGTCTGATTTCAGGTCTTTAACAACATCAGGGGTAAATGATAAAATGAATGCTACTTTCCCTTTTACCCTGAGGTGTTTGTCTTTAGAGACAGAGCATACTTTGTGCAACTCTGGTAACATTACCCTGTGACACCATTTGAGGTCTGCTTCCCTACTTTCCCCTGGGAGGAGTGTCTTCTGTCTTCGGTATTATAGTTCATCTTCCCATTCCTTTACTTAGTTCATGTATGCAGATCTTTTAAACTCTCTGCAATGGGCGAGAACCCCTGGTAGCCAGCCTTGTTTTTCTGCCTTTCTACCTGCTTTCATCTTGCTGTTGAAGAATACTCTTGTACTTGGAGATAACCAGGTGATTTTGTCTGCTCCCAGAGCAGGTCCATACCAAGTAATAGAGGCACTTTGGCCTCCACTTGGTGGATGAAGCCTGATTATAGTATTCTGCCAGATGATATCAAAGGATGACCTACGAAGATAGTTGATCCATTTGTGTACCCAGTCTCAGCAGTTGGTGTTTTTAAGTCCATTGAACATTGTGATATTTGTGGTCAGACTGCAGTTTCTTACATTTTGAGTTTACAGTTGATTTTCAGAATGTTCTTAGAAAAGAGCTACATTTCTTTCCCATTATGGATCTGCTTTGTTTGGCTGCTGCCATAGATAAGTAAGGGCTTTAAAATGTGTTTCTCACCGTTTTCTTGCCTTTCCCATTCTACTCCAAATTGTTCCTTTCCCTCCTTCCCTCCTTTCCTTTTTCTCTGCCAGGCCATTTTTCAAACTTACATCAAAATTACATCAAGTGTGGCTATCTAAGAATACCAGTCACCCCGCTTATCTGAGGAGTGACCTTTTATTTTTAAGATGACTACAAACCTATTTTTAGATATATTTTCCATATGATTTTAAACAGCAACTTTTTAAGTAAACATCTTCCGTGTTAGGAAGGTGAGAAATGTCCATAGGCAAGTCTGCTGTTCTATGTCACCAGCCTTTGTCACTTCCAGTCCCTTAGGAGATCTTTCCTTCCTCCTCACGTTTTCAGTGTGCATGTTTGGAGCTTCTAGTGGATAGTTTGTAAAACTGGACCATTTGCCTTGCTATGGGTTGTTCATGAAAGTCTCATTCTTTTCCTTTACCCTTTGCTTTTTCATTCACCTTCCTCCCCACCCACTCTCCTGGAACTCTTGACTGGCACAGTAATCCCAGGAGAGTGATTCTTCACTTAGAAAGACTAAAGCATTCATCCTCATAAAAAGACAAGCAACAAGCTGGTCTCAGGGAAGCTGAGGTGAGTGGATTGCCTGGGCCTGCCGGTTCGAGACCCGCCCGGGCAACTTGGCAAGACCTCATCTCTACAATAAATCAAAATCAGCCAGTCATGGTAGTGCGCGCCTGTAGTTCCACCGCAGCCTTGACCTGCTGGGTGGCCAGGAGCGGCCACTGCACTCCAGTCTGAGTGACAGAGTGAGACTCCAACTCAAAAAAACAAACAAACAAAAACCCAAAACAAACAAACAACAAGCTGGTCTCGGGGACAAACAACAAACAAAAGACAAGTAACATACCCACAGTGTCCCGGAAATTTCTGGTAGGATTTGGTGCCTTGAGCCCTTTTATTAAGAGATCAGATCTTAGGGTGAGAGTTACAGGAAAATTGTTCAAGAAAGAAAGCTATTTGTTTTTCTTTTGAACTATGGAAAGACCCTGTTTGTGAATACATTTTAGAAAGAAGAGAGAAAGATGTCTGTGGAACTTTTTTCTTTTTTCTGCAACAAAATGTGAATAGCTCAGAGTGAAAAGCTTTTGTGAGCCAGGCTCGGTGGCTCAACCTGTAATCTCATGCTTTGGGAGGCTGAGGTGAGTGGATTGCCTGAGCCTGAGGGTTCGAGACCTGCCTAGGCAACTTGGCGAGACCTCATCTCTACAATAAATCAAAAATTAGCTGGGTGTGGCAGCGCAGGCCTGTAGTTCCAGCTCCTTGGAAGGCTGAGGCGGAAGGATCGCCGGAGCCCAGCAGGTCGAGGCTGCTGTAGCCGAGAGCAGCCACTGCACTCCAGTCTGGTTGACCGAGTCAGACTCCAACTCAAAAAAAAAAAAAAAAGAAAAGAAAAGCTTTTGTGGTGGTTGATATCTCTCAGGAATAAGTAGGATCTCCAGTGTTTTAGGGCATGCTTTGAGTCTCAAAAATTGATAATCAGAAAAGTTTTTGCTTGTTTCTTTATGTATCCCTGTTCTCGTTTTAATTAAACTCCAAATTTTGTTTTACATACTCTTGGGGGTAAAAGTCTGGATAATTTCTGTGGATATAAATTTAGCTACACCCTCTTACTCACACAACTCCACAGAATACAGTTAACTTCTATACATTGTGTGGCTTTCAGGTCAAAGTTCTTTCAACAACTTAATGACTCTTTAGACTAGATTAAGCCCCTTTGTAAAATATTTCCAAACATTCCATAACAATATTTCAAAGCTTTGTTAAGGCCTGCAATATTTAACTTGTATGATTATTTAAGTATTACCCACCTCCCCTGGTGGAACATGAGTTTCATAAAGGCTTAGATATCACCTAACTTGTTTATAATATTATCTCAGAACCTAAGTCACTACCAAACCCATTGTTGGCATTCAGTATGTATTTACTGACTATGTTAATAAATCAATGAATTAACAAAGTCCGTAGTATTCACATGGGTGGTATATAATATGAGACTACCCTTAGTAATGTGAGATTTGAGAAAGGTAAAGTTTGCCTTCAAGATTCCACATTTTGTTTTGTTTTGTTTTGTTTTTATTAAATCATTATTTTTTATTATGGTTTTGTGGGTACAGTTAAGGGTTAGATGTACAATTACGTTACATTCAGGCACCCTGTTGATAAGAGGTGTTTCCCCTTCCCCAGACAGATATTTGCTACTGTTAATCCCATCCACCCCCCCATAATTTCCCAGTACAGTCAGTCATTTTCTTGTAGTATTACATTGAATGTTCAAGGTCCATTATATGAGTGAGAACATGTGATACTCGGATCTTTGTTTCTGTGAGAGGTCACTCAGTATTATAGACTCAAGTTCCATCCAGGTTGCTGCGAAATTCATGATTTTGTTCTTTTTTATGACTGTGTAGTATTCCATCGTATATATGTACCACATTTTTTTAATCCAGTCCTCTTTTGATGGGCAGCATGGTTGATTCCAGGTTCTTGCTATTGTGAACAATGCTGCAATAAACATACGTGTGCAGGTATCTTTTTTATACAGTGATTTGAGTTCTTCAGTATATATTCCCAGTAGGGGAATTTGCGGGTCATATGGGAAGTTGATTTTTAGAGCTTTTAGGAATCGCCACACTGCTTTCCACAGAGGTTGCACTAGTTTACACTCCCACCAACAGTGTAGAAGTGTTCCCTTTTCGCCACACCCTCTCCAGCAGCTGTTATTTTTTGAGTTGTTGATAATTGCCATTCTGACTGGAGTTAGGTGGTATCTCAGTGTGGTTTTGATTTGCATCCCCCTGATGATTAGTGAGGTTGAACATTTCTTCATGTGTTTGTTGGCTGCTCAAAGAAAAGATTCTAGAGAATCACTTCACTAAAGCTTTTTTTTTACAGTTCAATTTAATTTATATAATCCATCCTCCTAAAAGCTGCCTCACTAATAAATAGTGTAGGTTTATTACATTAGAAGTTGGTTAAACAGCTCCTCTTATTTTTGAATTATTGTTGCACGTTATGACTTAGCTTTATTTAATTCTACAAAGTGGCTTTTATATGTTACATGTTTTAAACACTGAATTATTTTGAACTGGAATACAACTGTATGATTGGTGGAACAGGAACATTTTATTACCATATACTACAAGGATTAGGTGAGTCATACAATGATAACTGATTTATCAAAGTTTCCACAGCCAGTTAATGACAGTGAAGACTTTAACCTTGGTATTTGGACTATGTTTCAATTAATATTATACCAGATTCTATGTTCAGTTGTGTGTGTGTTTGTGTGTGTGTGTGTGTGTGTGTGTGTGTGTAAGAGAGAGAGAGAGAGAGAGAGAGAGAGAGAGAGAGAGAGAGAGAGAGAGAACACTTAGCAGCAGTGTTTAAATAAATTGATATCTCATCTAAGAGAAAGTTACTGGTTTTTTAAAACTAAATTTATTTAGAAATAATTTTCACTTAAAGCACATTGGGGATTAATTTTTTTTCTTTATCTCCTTTTTAATTCCTCAGATATCAGGTCCAAACAACTATAAAATTCATTCATCAAATTCTCTTTGGAAGTTTCAAGAATTTGAAATTTCAGAATTTCTTTGGCATTTTAAAAGTATTACTTAATCAAAATACAGCTCAATATAGTTCTTAAAATCACTTAATTAAATTATAAATCCATGTATATGCCTTAATGATTACAATCAGCAAAAATAAAATTTGGTTTATTTAAAAAAGTATCTTAGTTTGCTAAATCAAAATCTTAGATATTAAGGATTAATGCTCAGGATTGGAGAGAGATGGAGATTTAAAGTTTGTTTTTATTTTGTGAGAAAGTAGTTAAGGATTATTGTAGTAAAAGCTGTCAGTTGACCTACTCCTAAAGCCATCCCTGGAAATGAGGATCTCATTTTTATTATTCATAGATAGTTTCTTTCTTTTCTACCTGTAATTTTTTTTCTTTTTACCTCCTAATGTATAATTCCCCAAAACATTGGTAATATTTAAAATGTTCATAGCATGAAAAAAAAATGTTTTCTTTCACAAGAAAATACTTAAGGATATTTGTTTCTTTTTTCTAAAAAATGATTTATAAAATAAATATACTTCATAAGTAACTGTGTTCAAATGGGGAGCAGGATAACAATGGTTGAGTGGAAACAGGTAGGACTTACCCTTCTTGGGTTCACATTCTAGCCCACCGTCCTGCATTGCTTAACCAGTGTGCATCCCTTTTTTTTTTTTCATTTTTAGAATTAGGAAAATAATCCTACAGTGTTATTATGAGAATTAAATGTGTTATTATGCATAAAAGAGCTCATTTAAGAACCCCAGCATGAAATATTGAAGAGAATAATCAATAAACAGAATAAACTAAGGTCTTACAATTACTATGGAGAAGTGAATCAACCAGTTGTTATATTTATTGCCTATTGTGATTTAAGTATAAAGGAAATTAGAGCTAAAGCAAAAGGGAAATGTCTCTGAATTTGAGAATCTTAATGAGAGTAGACAAAAAAACTATCATTCAAGTTGCATTCGTAAGTACTACAGATATATCAACATAAATATACAGTGGGCATGTATTTATACATTATAGATGTATCATTTATACATCGTAAAATTTATACATTTTAAGTGTAAAATTCAATGCTTTTTAGAAAATTTACAAAGTTGTACAATTACATAACAATCCAGTAATATTTCATTTCTGTCATTTCAAACAGTGCTGTCAATCCACATTCTCATCACAGTCTTAATCAACCAGTAATTTTATTTCTGTTTCCACAAGCTTGGCTCTTCTGAACATATTATATGAATGAAATCATACTATGCAGCTTTGGAATCTGGCTTCTTTCACTAAGAATAATACTTTTTTAGGTTCATACACACTATAACTTGTATTAGTATGCTTTATAATACTGAATACTATTTCAGTGAATATAGTATATATATCCATTCACCAGTTGACAGATACTTGAATTGCTTCCTCTTTTAGCTGTTATGAATAAAGCAGCTATGAGCATTCATATACAAATCTTTGTGTGTACATATATCCATGTATCATTTTTTTAAGTAGATTACTAAGAAAGGCCTTGCAATGTTTTATGGTATATTTATGTATAATCTTTTAAAACATTTTCCAAAATATCTCTACCATTTTAATGTCTCCTAGTAACATATAATGATTCCAGTTTTTCTACATCCTTACTAACTTGTTCCTATATGTATGACTTTTTAATAATATGTTAACATATGTTAATACATATTTAAATTATCTCTCTCAGTGTAAAGTTTTTTCATTTTCTTGATGGTTTCTTTTGAAGTGCAACTTTCTAAATTATTGTGAAGCCAAATTTACCAACATCTTTAAAGGATTTTGTTTACAGTATAATGTCTAAGAATTCTTTGTTAACTCATGGTAATGGAGATTTTCTCCTATACCTAATTCTGAAAATTTTCTAATTTGAGCTATTACATTAAGGGTTAATGCTGAGTAAAATTTTTGTTTGGTATGAAGTGCCTAAAGTCATCTTCTGAATGCTAATATTCAGTTAAACTAGAACCATTTGTTGAAAAATTATCCTATTTCCTGTTGAATTGCTTTGGCTTTTTTCTTGGAAAATCAATTGACTATAAATGTAAGAGTTTATTTCTGGACTCTCAATTCTGTTCAACTGATCTATGTCTATTCTTACACTAGTACCATGAAGTTTAATTACTGTAGCTTTTAAGTAAGTTTTGATATAGGAAAATTTACCTCCTCAAATTGCTTTGACTATTCTGGGTTCTTTGTATTTCCACATAAATTTTAAAATCAACTTGCCAATGTATACTCTCCACCCACCCGCCCCTCTACAAAGCCTGCTAAGATTTGTATTATGATTACATTGAAACTATAGATCAATTGGGGAAATTATCATGCTAACAATACTGTCTTTTAATCAATAATTCTGGAATTTCTCTCCATTTATTTAGATCTTATTTAATTTTTTAGCAATAGTTTATAGTTTACAGTATATATGCTTTGCATGTCCTTTGTTAAATTTATTTCTTACTATTTTGCTCATTTGGGACTATTTTGAATGAAATTGCTTTCTTAATTTTATTTCTGAGTTATTCATTGCTTACATATAAATAGCATTCATTTTTATATTGATATTTTAATTTTGTTGAAATTGTTTATTATATGTAATTTTATTTTTTATCATTTGGTGTTTTCTACATATAGAATCATGCCCTCTGTATGTAGGATTATTTTATTTCTTCCTTTTCAATATAGATTCCTTACTGGTTTCTTGTTTGTTTGTTTTTTGCCTGATTATGCTGGCTAAACTTCTATACATTGTTGAGGAGAAATGACAAAAACAGGCATGATTACCTTGTTCCTGATCTTGGGGAAAAGACAGTCTTTCACCACTACCTACAATGCTAGTTATATGTTACTTAGAACGCCTTTATCAAGAATTTATTCTCATTATTGTGTTAAGAATTTTTATCAAGAGTAGATAGTAAGAGGCTTAAAGGTAATCTGCCTATAAGGATTAAAGAAGGTGAAATAATTTTCCTAATTAGTTAGTTCAAGAAAGATTTTGGATATGACCTATGGCTAAAACAGAAAAATAATGTGTAAGTAATCAGTTGAAGAACTTCAACTTTGAATGACATGGAATCCTTAGAATTAAAACAGTTATGTATAAGTTCACCAAAAAAAAAAAAAAAAGTCTGAGAACAAGAAGTAGCATATTCAATAGTGGCCTAAAAGTAAATGAAGATTGTGGGGGTTTTTTGTCTGTGGTTATTTTCTAGCACTACAGTTCAGACTGCATGTTGATTTTAAAAAACTGTGTTTTCTGAAATGTTATAGGAAATGTTATAGAAAAGATAAATAGCACCTTTGTGTATGAGACTAAATTTCTCTTTAGCCTATTATGATCTGTACTGTTTTGGGATTTTTGATTTCATCTTACAAAGATCTTTCTGTTTCAAGTCTGTTTTTTCCTCTCTCCTAATGTCAGATATATGGAGTAAGGTCCAAGTGCACAAAAGAAACACTGCCAAGGATCCTCTTATAAAACAGTCATTGCTTTTTTTTTTTTTGAGTTGGAGTCTCACTCTGTTGCCCAGACTGGAGTGCAGTGGCCGCTCCCAGTCACTGCAGCCTCTACTTGCTGGGCTCCAGGAATCCTTCCGCCTCAACCTTCCAAGTAGCCAGAACTACAAGTGCGTGCTACCACACCCGGCTAATTTTTTTTTTTTTTTTTTAATTGTAGAGATGAGGTCTCACCAAGTTGCCCAGGCAGATCTCGAACCCACGGGCTCAGGCAATCCACTCACCTCAGCCTTCCAAGGCGTGGTATTACAGGCTAAGCCACCGAGACCAGCTTGTCATTGCTTTTAAGTTGCTTTTGTTCATGGAGAAATAACAAAAGAAAAACCAATAGAATTTATATTTACCTTGTCAGTTAGGTATATACATAAAATAACTGATAAACTATTTTTAAAAGAGTGAAAAATATTTGCAACAAATAGCATAAATGTTAATAACTCAGTGTATTCAGTTATCTTGCAAGTTTAAGAAAAACATTAACTCTAAATATAAATATAAGAAAAAGAAATTTACTTACCAAAAGTAAAAATCTTGAAAATAATTGTAAAGCAATTCTAAAGCAATGCAAGTTTATATTAATTTTATTTATCAAACTGAAACAAATTTTAAAAATAAATGATATGATGGCAGAAAGCAAGTACTGTAGTAGTGTTACTTGTGATAACCTTTCTGGAAAACAATGTATGTGTGTCTGTGTGTGTCTGTATGAGTGTGTGTTTGTATGCATATGTGTATACATGCACACATATGCACATATATACATATATATAACATAGAGAGCCTTTAAAAATAGAAATAGTCTATAATTTGAGCCATTAATCACACATATAACTCAACCTAAATAATTGTTAAGATGCATGATCAAAGATTTATGGGCAAAGATTTTCTTATTGGACCACTTATAATTTTGAAAAAAAGAATCCTAAAAACTTCATATAAAGTTTAAATAAATTATGGTACTTCCAAGTAATTGAATATTTTATGAAATAGCATGAAATTTTTAATAAGCACAAATTATTTTGCTATGAAGAATCAATACATAGTGTTTAAAGCCATGAAAGGAGATGAGACACATAGTGAAGTAGTTGAGAATCTGAGAAGCAAGCCTAATGTGCTGGGGACCTTAGAATGTGGGATAAAAGCTGTCTGAAGACAGTAGGTCTAGCTACCATGATGGGAAGTAGACAGATTACTTTTAACTATAGAAAGCCATCTTCTCTATCAGGCTGTGATAAGCACTAGTATGGTAGGAAGAGAAATTTTCGGCCCTAGTTGGATATTTCACATTTTTCTTTGAATAGTATATGAGTCAGTTGCCCCCACTGAGACCAAGTCAAACTGATGGTCAAAAAAATTGTGACCAATAAAATGGTAGTTGTTTTAAGCCACTAAAAAAAAAGAAAAAAGTATATGAGTTAGAAGGTTTAAGTTTAGTACTACTTCCACCAGTGCATAGAATCTAAGACTTTAAAAAAAGTTTCAATTTTAACCATACTTTCTTCTTCTCTCTCAATAGAGTTAAAATGGTTTTCAACAAGAGCACATGCAATTAAATAATCGCAAAGTAGAAATGTAGAATGAGAACCAGGAAAAAGTTAAATAAAACAATAACACTAATTTGAGGTCCTTCAACAATTTCTATAACCCTACAATGCAAACAGATACAAAACAATCAGTCAACGTTTGTATAACACCTCCAAACAACAATTCCACAATAAACTATAATTTTATAATCAGTTTTGACAAGAATGGTGTTTAACGTAATCAAAATGAATATTGCCTTCTGCCGTTTCGTCTTTAGAGTAGCAGTGACTGTGAATAAGCAAGAAGGAGCTTTGTGTTATCAGGTAAAGACTTCTACTGCACCACCTCCACTACTGCAGACAGAAAAAAAAAAATCTCCATTTCTAAAGTGGTAGAGGGGAAGCCTGGAAGGCTTTCTGGCAGTTATACAAGTGCTCCAATGTTTTTCCTCATTTGTTTGTTTTTGTTTTGTTTCGTTTTGTTTTTAGCAGAGAAGACTCAGTATTTGGGCTTGAAAGATAAAATGTTTGAATGTGCCATTTTGTTAGTTATGCACATCTTAATGTGAATTAATCCATTCCTCATTTTTCTGTTATAGGAGAAATCAGAGGTATGAAAACATGGGATAACTGGAGAAGTCATGGAAAAATATAATAAACATGGCAAAATAAAGACAAATATCAAAACTATGATTTTATTTCAGGCCAAACTTTGCCTCTCAAATCCACTTAATAGCATACGTAAATCACTTTAAAATAATTCCTTTAGAGGATTACTGAATTTGAAGATCTGATGCAATCATTTTCAAAACCATCTTATGCCTAGGGACTCATAAGAATACCTGCTGAGTCATGGCGCTGAGACATCACCACATGAAGTTTTAAAAGACTGATTCCTTTTATCTTTTGAAAAAGTCACAACTTTCAAAAGAGTGTTTTCATCATGTTGACAGGTATGCTGTGATTATTCATCAGGCTGTACGCTTCATATTAAAACAACCTCCTTTTTTCCATCATTAAGAAACATGACCATAATTATTTTCACTTCACTTATAAAATAGATGTTAATTAGCAGAAATCATTTATTAAACTCTCAAGACAGCATGGCAGTGGAGTGAATGGGAAAGATGTGAATAGGAATATAAAGTTCAACTGTTTAGGTTGGCTTGGACAGTCAAGTCAATAAAAATAACTGGTTCAAGACACAGCATGGCAGCATGGAAAAAGCATGGGCGTTTGGATGAAAGCTTATGGGTTTAAATCTTCTTTTGTAAGACACTATTTTGTAAGTTTACACAAGTTACTTAACATCTCTGTGACCTGTTTTTTTATATGTTAAACATTGAATGAAATAATAATATGTAAATTATAAAATTCTTATTAAAGTGTGATATATACCTATATATAAACACAGACACGTTTGTGTGTGTGTGTATGTGTGTGTTTGTGTTTCCTAACTAGTGTTCAAAAGGAAGAAGGACATTAGAAGGTGACAGAATACCAAAAGGACATTATTTGGTGGCATCTTTTGGTATTCTGTCACCTTCTAAGTTCCTTTTTAGAGAGATAAATACAATTGAAAGAGAGAGCCTTTATTTATAGCTACTACAAGAGCAATAATCATGTAGCCAAGAGAAAACAAACATAAAAGGGAATTAAAAATGATGATCATTTGAGAAGTGGGTTAAATAACTGATCTCCCACCTAGGTGAAATAGACATGAAACAAAGCCATGATGAGGTGAACAGATATGTAGACCAGAACAGATGATGATGCAAATAGCAGAGTGGAATATACCACAGCTTTTGAGATTCAGCAAATGTTTGTGAAAACTGCGTAGTGTATAGTTTTTTGCCTAGAATTCATAGGAAGAAAAGAAATTCTAGGTGAGAAAACTGCGTGAGAGCTTGTGGACCAAATGTTATACCAACTGTCATTCAACCTGTTTACTAACTGATTATATGACCTGAAATCTAGGGAAAAACAGAAAGTCAAGACTTCTAATGCTATCTCTTCTGAGGTCATGTAATGCCCACAAAACACTTGTTCCTTCTGAACAACTTCTAAGATGTTATGAATCATTGCCTCAAGGAAAGACTTCCCAACATAAATTTCTTTGTTTCTTAAAAACTGTCATTACCAACCAAATTTTGAAAACCAAAAATTAGTGTGTCTTTTAAAATGTGTGTGTGTGTGTGTGTGTGTGTGTGTGTGTAAAATTCTCTCAGCCTCTCTCATTGAGAAAATATTTGGTCAGATATGTCTAACCTTCCAAAAGTGAATCATATATGAAGTCAAGAAAAAACAAAAACAAAAACAAAACATAATTTCTCCAAAGATCACTTCAAAAAAATTTTAAAAATAAATCAGGGTAAGTCCTGTAATCCTATAGGAAACAAACAGTAACTAAAAGGATTTGCATTATTTATCAGTTCACATATTTTTTACTTTTCATTTTAATGACTATCCTTCATTACTAAGAAAGTTTATTTAAACAAGTTTGTTAAATCACATAAGAAGCTTTCTATACTCATTGCATTATTCTTTATTCTACTCATTCTCAAAAGCTCTAGTTATCCAAATGGAAAAAAAAATTAAAAATACATTTTTTTAGAAAATATTTGAAGTATTACAGGCTTTTTTTCCTTCTGGATTTTTAAATGAATATGTCGATGATATTAAAGCAGGACATATTTGAAATCATAATACTGAAATAAACTTTTTTGTTCACAAATGTGAATAATCTTTGTTGCTAATCAAATTAGAAAATACTTATATGAAGAATTAATATCAAATATATTTAAATAGATTTGGGCTTTTTGCCATATTCATAAGAATATGCCATATTCATAAGAAAAAAATCAAAACAATCAAAAGCTTAAAATATGAACTCAAAAATAGCACCTATTTCATAATCACAACCACCAAGAAATATTATGAACTTCTCCTACTCTAGCTTAGGGGCATGTATATATGACTATATGGGGGTATTTTTAGTATATTTTACATTCATCCACTGTCGTCACCATGATGTACTGTTTTCCATAGAATTTATAAATTGAGACAATCACTCAGATAGTATTTTACCTATTCCTTATATTAATGTCTTTGGAACACTATGTTCAGGATTTTCATAGAAACTTCTGTGCAACTTGTTACCTAGATTTGATTATCTCTGGTGTTAAATGGATAGTGACTGCTTTTTATTTGTTCTGACAAGTTTTCAAAAAAATGGCTCTTAGGTTATATAAGTTTACTAAGGTAACCATAACAAAATATGATGAGTAAGTGTCTTTAAAAAAACTGAAATGTATTTTCCGACAGATTTGGAGGCTGGAAAACCAAGATGAAGGTGTCTGTAGATTTGATTTCTCCTGGGGTTCTCTCCTTGGCTTGCAGGTGACTGCCTTCTCAACGTGCCTTTTGTTCACTTTTTCTTTGTGCACATGCATCCAAATTTATGTTTCTTATAAAGACAACAGTTTAATCAGATTAGGGCCCACACTAAGGCCTCATTTTAGCTTAATTGCCTCTTTAAAGGCTTTGTTTCCAACTACAATCACATGCTGAGGTATTAGGGGTTAGGACTTCCATTTACAAGGGATGAGAAGGGGGACACAATTCAGCCCATAACACAGATCTTTAGGAATGCATGATTTGCAAATAAAATTACTTTGCAAAATTATATATAGGTAAACCATCTTCAGAGATAAAAGGGGTCAAATATTAAAGTGACTTCCTAATTTGAATTATTGATATAGCTAAAGGAAAACAATTATTTTTAAAACAAGCATGAATGATAACCACAACTACCATGTGAAGAAGTAACAGTGCTTGGGAAAGTTTTCATACAGTGAAGTCTAGTAAAATATTTAGATGATTCTCTTTGAATGCAAAAGACAAACTCTTTTCTTATCCATTGTTCAAAAATAGAGAAAAAAGCAAAGATAAATGCATAACATTCTGAATTAGGATGTTACTGGTATTCAGGAGTTATTCACTGAGAGTGAGAGACACATCTGTGAGGAACCCAGAAAGGAGAGAAAGCAATGATATGGAGAGAGAAGAAGGGGATCCTCACCACCAAGGTGTCATCAGAGAGACATATGCCATTAGAATTCCTCTTGATAAGAAAATATTAATGCAATTCTGGTATCTGATAGCAATTATGAAATTTCATTCTTATGTTTTATACAATTACCCTTTACTTTCTCCAAATATTCAGTAAACATTTGCGAATTTCTGTTACATACAACATTGTGGTAAAGTGGCAAACTAAGAAAAGGAAAGCAGCCGGGCTTGGTGGCTCAGCCTGTAATCCCGCGCCTTTGGGAGGCTGAGGTGAGTGGATTGCCTGAGCCCGCGGGTTCGAGACCCTCCTGAGCAACTTGGTGAGACCTTATCTCTACAATAAATCAAAAAATTAGCCAGGCGTGGTAGCGCATGCCTGTAATTCCGGCTACTCGGAAGGCTAAGGTGGAAGGATCGCCGGAGCCCAGCAGGTGAGGACTGCGGTGGCCGGGAGTGGCCACTGCACTCCAGTCTGGGCGACGGAGTGAGACTCCAACTCAAAAAAAAAAAAAAGAAAGAAAAAGAAAAGGAAAGCAGATGTACATACAACATGCTATAAAGTCTGATACTAAAAAGGAATATTAATTTAGGCACCAACTATAAAGACATTTATGATAAATTAACAACAATAATGAAAACACTCCTGGAAATCTGTGAAAATACTGGAAGATGAGATTAGGTTCACATTTTGTGGGGTGGGATGAAATTATATTACTACTCATTTATTAACATAGAGGATGTCCTCATATGATTGAATAGCTTGGAGGCACCCCTATTGTATTAATTAATCACAGAAAACAAACAGCAGTGTTTTATTATGTGTCCCCCAAAACATAGATCTTTTTTCCTTCTCTATCTCTAGACTACTAGTAGCATGCTTCTTTCCATTAGCATCTTGACTATCTTTATCAGTTCTATGTTCCTTTCCATTTGAGACCTAATTTTTTGCTAAATATTTCACTTAGGAAAGCATTTTGATACTTGACCATATTTAGCCACCTCAAAACTTTTTAGAATTAGATGGATTAATAAATTATAAATATAATGTAAATGCTGAGAATAAAGAGGCAGAGTTAATACCATCAGCTGTTATCACTTAATATCCTAACATTCTGAATTTTTTTAACTAGCTTTATTTCCTAGAATAACAACTAGCTAAAACAATGACCATCAAAATGGAGACAGTTTACTGATTAGAAAGAAGAATAAAAGAGAGGGGAAAAGGATAATAATACAGAAATTGAAAGTGGATAAACAAATATACCATAACTTTACATAACCAATTCTTTTAAATTCTTTTTTTTTTTCTATTTATTTCTTAAGTAGGTCAGAACCAGAATTGCTCATAAAATACTTTTGGCAAGTTTAGATTGGTAAAAATAAACCACATCAATATGATCCCATATTTTCAATTTCAGCATTAAATTACTTAGCTGACTTTCAGTCTTTAAAATGTCTTTTTGAGAAGTTCTTTTCAACTCAGTACACTGAAGTATGAATGTGAAAGTTTGTTATTGTGAAAATCAATTAAATGTTTTGACAGTACCATACAAAAATGACAGCCATACAAAAAAGAGTATATGCTTATGCCAATGCCTGTGAAATTTTAGGAATCCTCATGGTTGACTGAATACTACAGAAGACTGGGAAGATGGTGTACACTTCTACATAATGAATTTTTTAAAGGAAATCACCAGATAAATGTACAATGTCCTCAGAAATAATACAGTTCTTGGGGTTGGCTTGGCTAAATCCACATTTGAAAAAAATATTTGAAAAAATAATCCAAGTCTTTTCCCTCTTATGAGACCTAATATATGGAACATAGAATTTTACTTAATAAGCAAAGCATACACTCTTTCCATTGTATTATAATTAGGCGATTAATAAAATGTGGGGGGATTATTCTTACTATGAGTACATTTACTGTTTCAAAATTCACCCATGTAATCAAAACATAAACTTCAATTTTAAAAAGTCTATAATTGTATAAATATACCTAAATTTGGCAAGATAAAAATCTCCTCCAGTTCTTCACAAGTTAGTAATTTACTAGTTCCAAGAAAAAACAGAAACTCATTTCAAATCTTTTCAGTCAAGTAGTACAGTAATTTCAACTGTTGGCCTCTAATGTTTATTTTGCAGGTAAACAAGATAATTGTTTATAGAATAGCAGATACAGTCCATGAAAGAGACAATGTCAACAAACCAAACACAAAATAATAGCCAAACAAGTAGCTGAATTAAGCTTAAATAAATTGAAAACAAGGAATGAATAATGAAGACTTAAAGCTTCATTTAATATTTGTGTATGTTTGTGTTAATTGAAGTTTTTAATATTATTTGTAGTTGTGAACATCATGGGTACTTTTGATTTTTCCTTCATACTTTCTCTAGTTTCTAAGCTATCAATAATAAGTATAGATATATAATCAGAAAAGTTATTTTAAAAAATTCATCTTAATTTTTAACAGAAAAATGAATAGAGCAATTTTGCATAAAATTCTTTATCACTTTGGAAAAGTGAACTAATCTCCTTATTCTGTAGCTTTTCTTTTTAGTTTTAAACATGAAAAATGAAATATTAGTTGTTGACATTTGGCCATCTTTAAAGAAGAAAACTTGTGCAGAAGTTATAACTACCTCATTCTAGCCTACCCACAAAAAAGTACACACAGCTATATGTTCAGGCAAACTAAATGAGTGAGAGCAGAAAGACAGATGGTGTTTGATGCTGTACTTAGTGTATAGATTAGAACAGAGGTGAAGTCAAGTTTTCATGTGTATTAGACATCCTTTCCAAAATATCACTGGTTGAAATATTTCTGGTACTATTTTCTGATAACAATTTGTATTATGTTTGTATTATAATTCGCATTATGTTTCAAATAAACCATACATTCTTTGTGAAATTATTTGCACTTTTAAAAGAGAAGTATTTTATATGGCATGTATATATAAATTAATGCTTGGTACAGATATTAGGGCTCTTCAGCAAAATGTCAGCCATAATAAATCTCTTTTAAGAAAAGAAAAAAGATCCAGATTCTGTTTGTCAAATATTTAGTTACTAATTTGAGTAAATATATTGCCTTCATATTTTTTTCTAAATGATACACCAAGATTTTTTTATGAATAAAGCCCAATTGTGTGAAAGCTAAAGGTGATAAAAGCTAAATGCTTTTCTTGACCCCAACAACCAGCCAACTATGTGAGCCAAAGTTCAACTTCAAGTCCTTTGACTTTAAACTACATTCATTTTTCCCTATGTCATACGCTTTCAGACACTAAGAGAGTTGAAAGTAAGTTATGACCTCATCATAGAAGTAACCAATTAATAAGACAAGAAATCTGATGTAAGAAAATGATACAATATCCCAATTATTTTTTAAAAAATAGATCCAAAGGAGTTGCATCAGTAAAAACGGCACCTTCAAAAATAATCTCCAACATAAAAGCAATGAAAACCTGGGCAAAAATTGAAAAATCCACTTTTTCAGAACCCTAAAAATCAACCAAAGAGTTGCAGCAGTCTGGGGAGAATTTATTCAGTAAAAAACACTGGAACTTGATAAGAATGGAGAACTTTATCATGTTTTAACTTGCCCTGTTAGTGTCTCACAACCATCAGCTCACAACAGCCTTGATTTTCAAAGAGCCCATAATCACATGAAAACCGACAGACTGGCAACTAGTGGAGGGGAAAGAATGGAGTTCAAGCACCTTTAAGTCCCATTCTGCTCCCAGAGAATTGTTACTATTTGACCTGTCTGGTAGTTCACCAAAGATCGAATATGCAAGATTGCCTCTGTTTAACCTGATCAGTTTGCCTAATACAAACAGCTTTTCTACAAGACCAATTGTTGAAAACAATCAAATGCAATTACTGAACATCTCTGCAGACTGAGTAGTAAATAGCAAATGGGGTAAGCAACAGCCTTAAAAAGAAAGTGCTTACAGCAGAAAACTGGGTAGTGAGATGTCCATAGAAAGCTTTGAAATACACTGATGCTTTCCAGAGAATCTAGAAGGCTAAGGAAGTATTATAAAACTGACTAAAAGAGTACTGAAGGCATGCCACAATATGCACGCAGGGAAGAGAATAAAATGAATAGGAGCAAAGATTTTGTATACAATTGAAATTAAGTTGTTATTAATAATAACAAATTGTTTTTAAGTTAAAAAGTAAATTGCAATCTCCAAGGCAGTAGCAAAGAAAATAACTAAAAATAATAATAATAATTTTTAAAACACAGTAAAAGAAATGGCAAGAAAATTAAAATGATACAGAAGAAAACATCTGTTTGACACAAAAGAAGGCAATAATGAAGGAATACTGGAACAAAAAGACATGAAAACAAACAGTAAAATGGCAAAATTCTACCAAATTACTGGTCTCCTTAAATGTAAATAGATTAGCGTTTCCAATTAAAAGACAGAGATTGGCCTGGCCTCATGCCTATAATCCCAGCACTGTGGGAGGGCAAGTTGAGAGGATTGCCTGAGCCCACAGTTTGGAGACCAGCCTGGGCAACTTGAAGAGACCCCATCTCTACAATACAAAAAAAAAAGTTAGTTGGGTGTGGTTGCTCGTGCCTGTAATTCCAACTACTTGGAAGACTGAGGCAGAAGGATCACCTGAGTTCAGCAGGTTGAGGCTGTGGTGGCTGTGAACATGCCACTGCACTCCAGCCTGGGTGACAGAGTGAGACTTCAACTCAAAAAAAGAAAAGAGATGGACAGAAAGTTAAAACAAACAAACAAACAAAATCCAAGTGTATGTTGTTTATAAGAGAAAAATTTATATTCAAAGTCACAAATTGGTTAAAAGTTATAAAAAATGTATATCATATAAACAGTAACCAAAATAAAGCTGGGGTGGCTATATTACCATCAGAAAAAAAATAGACTTCTAGACAAAAAAATTTACTGGAGGGGACAAAAAGGATATTTTTATGATGATGAAAATATCAATACATCTAGATACTACAATTATATATTTATCCTCAATTGATTTTTTACCAGCATACCAAGATATTTTAATAGGGAATGAATAGTCTTTTCAATAAATAGTTTAGGAACAACTGTATATCCACATACAAAAAAAGTTGGACACCCAACCTCATATCATATTCAAAAATGTAACTCAAAATGAATCAAAGGCTTAAATGTAAGAACTAAATTTATAAAACTCATTCAAGAAAACGTGTAAGTCTTTGTGACCTTGGATTAAGCAATGATTTCTTAGATGTGGCAACAATAGATGTGGCAACAAAAGAAAAAGCAAAAAAAGAAAAAATAGGTAAACTGACTTAATCAAAGTTTAAAATTTTGTACTTCAAAGGACATTATCAAGAAAGTGAAAATATGACTCATGTAATGGAAGGAGTATTTACAATTATGTATCTAATAAAGGTCTAGCATCCAAAATATTTAAAAAATTATCACAACTCAACAAAACACACATAACTCAATTTAAAAATAGGAAAATTATTTTAATAGGTATTTCTCCAAAGGAGATATACAAATGACTGACAAGCACATGAAATGATGTTCAACGTCATTAGTCATTTGGAAATGCAAATCAAAACCCCAGTGAGATATCACTTCACACCTACTAAAATGTCTATAATACAATAGACAAAAATTATAAGTGTTGGCTAGGATGTGAATAAATTAGAACATTTTTAGAAATTAGAACACTTTTCAGTCAAAAAGTGGAAACAATGCAAATTTCCACAAACTGATGAATGAATAAATAAAACAGGATATATTCATACAATGGGCTATTATTTAGTCACATAAAAGAATGAAATTTAGATTAATGGCACAACATGCATAAACTTGTAAAAACATTATGCTAAACAAAAAAGGCCAGGCTTTAAAGGGCATATATTGTATGGTTCCATTTGTAGAAAATGTCCAGAATAGGCAAATCTACAGAGACGGAAAGCAGATTCGTGGTTGCCTGAGGTTGAGGGTAAGAGGGAGTGCAGAGTGGCTGCTATTAACAATGGGATTTGGGGGGAAAGGACAATAAAAATGTACTTGATTAGATTGTACTAATGGTTACACAGCTTTATGAATATACTATCACTGAATTTTATGATATTTAAATTACATTTCAACTAAAAAAAATGAATCCGAAATAGACTGTTTTGGCAACATTCCTCTCAATAACATCCTAATTGTCAATGACAGATTATATATCTCAAAACTCACAATGTATGTTCATTTACTCACAACAAAAAAAGTAAAACCACAAGAAATTTTCAAAAAAAAAACTAAAAAAAGTGGGAATAGCAGCACCACATATTGAGAACTTGCATGTATCACAAACTATAATAAGAAATTTTCATACATTATTTCATTTAGTCCTCACAACAAGAGTTACATAAGAGTTAAGCACCATTATGGTTATTTTTACAGATAAAGACACTTGAAGAATTTAAGAAACTTACAGTTATGCTATGAAGAGAAGGATTTCAAATTCTGCTGATGTTAATTTTCAAGCTCACCCTCCTAACTTCCATGTTATGTTACCCTCTCCATTCATTCAGAACAATTCCGTTTTTTTTTCCTTTTTCTTTTGAACTCAATTATAGGCTGTATAAACCTTTACCAATATCAACAGGCCCCATATTGGATATGTATCTCAGAAGGAGAACAACAAGATTAAATGTCCATATATTGTACATGAGTCTCCTAAGAAAGAAACTGGCCAAATTAGAGATGATAGGAAGTGTTAGCAGTATGTTTCAAAGAAATAGAAAGCAGTTGTGCTCTAGCTGTTAGGGAAGTTGATTGGACCGTAAGGGAATCACCATTACCAAAAGTGACAATGATTTGCAATGCGTCAGTTTGACCCAGAATCACTAGCTGTCTATCATTGGGAGGAAGTGCTTTGATCTCTTAAAATATGCAGCACCATTTGCATTCTCTTCAGATGCAGTCTCTCAAAACATCTATTTCAAATTCAACCAAATGAATTAGGTAGCAAGAAATAAATAATTAAAGGAAAGTTATCATGCAGATTGTACTGTGTTTCTCTCAAAGTGATGAGAATGGGAAGAAATAAGACAGCCGTGTTTTAGAGACAATAATATTATGAAAGTGTTAGGTATTGACAAAGTCTAAAGTCCCTCAAACAGAGCTCGATCCTTCCAGCACAAAAAATGGTTAGTCAGAGGCCATGTAGGGATTAGAGGTGGTATATCTATGTGTATGGTAATTTTGAGGCCAGAGAATGAGACAATTGGCAGTAATGAATGGGTAGATGCCAACAAGGTCCAAAAAGAAGAATCTGAAGTGAAAATTGGGATGCTGAGAAGAGTTCTTGAAACCAGGAAAGAAAGCTACTAAAAAAGAAAGTAAAAGCGACAGTTCAAGGAACTGAGGAATTTAAGAAACTTCAGTGGCTGTGATTACTCTAGTAGACTCTTATAGCAGTGGTGACTGACTTTACCATTTATATTTTTGTCTGTTTTCCTTTTAATGTATTCCTCTAGTGGGTGTAGTTTATGTAACATATTACACAGTGCTGTTCTTGTAGCTAAGTACAAATTACTTGACCATTTTGAATTTAATTTGATTACTTTCTCGGTATGCCTATGGCTTGTGCATTTTTATTTTTAATACTGGTATGAAGTCAATATAAGTTCATCTCTGATTCTTGCATAATGAAGTTAAAGTGTTCCTCCATCTACTGTGTCATTGAATCTGGAATATGCAGGCCTCATTGTCTATGATTCTTACTCTTGCCCATTTTCCTACCCAGACGTCAGATGTATCCTGAGCAAGTATATCTGTGTATATGTATATGGGTGTATGTGTATGTGTATGATGTGCTGTGTGCATTAGTCAAAGTTTCAACAGAAAATGAATAGTACCTCAAATTTCAAGGGAGTTTATTTATAAAAAGACTATTTACTAATATGTGAGTATAGCCTAGAAAAATCAGAAGAGATATTATAATAACCTAATCTGATAATAGAAGTTGAACTGCTACCCACCTTTGACCAGAGGAGACTAGAGAGGGAGCAATTTTCAAACAAAAACCAAAAGGTTAGATGTAGAAGACAGCCCTGATATGAGCTATGATCACCAGCCTATCATAGACTCTTTGTAAGAGGGAACCAGGAGAATAAATATGCTGATCTCCTCTTCCCTCTAATATTCCACTGTGGCTTCCCATTGAGCAAAACCATTAAGACGCTAGAGATTATATATGTCACCCTCCTGAACAGTGATTTTAGTATAAGAGGGTACAAAATACACCTGAAAGGACAGATTCAGTACAGTGTGCATCCCGGGAGGCACTACTTCAAATAAATGTTGGGATTCTGGTCTACATAAAATTGAAGGCTGATACAGTCACAGACAGACCAAAGATCATGCCAGAAGCTAGACTGACCTCCAAATCACAGACTGGTGGCAGGCCAGGCACCAGAAAGATCAGCCGGTCTGCAAAACTCACCTTACACAATAGAAAACCACTATGAATACAGAAAAGAGTAAGTGAATGGCCTCGCAGAGGCAGACTAGTACTGAGGTTGACTGTGCACTGTAGATCAATCTGGACCAATCAGATGCACATCTTAACTATCTGAGCGAGTCCTTTCATCATTCTCAACTTTAGCTCTCCCCCTCAAAAGAGGGAGATAATAATTTCATCTATTTCTCCTAAAATAATGGGATAATAATTTTATCTATCTCATTAGAAGGTCATGCTGGCAAAATAAATCTGTGTAAGGACAATTTTCAAAACAGAGCATGGAACATGGCATTGTATTTCTATTGACTGAGTGAAGAAAACATAAGCAGATTCTAAAGTGACCAGGAGCCTAAAAAATTGTAAATATGCTCGTGACCACACACTGTGATGAGAAGACACTGATTGTCTAGTTTTTAGAAATACATCCTAGGGAGATGCCTACATCCAGCTTATCTCTGTTGTTATAAAAGAAAAGTGACCTGTGACCTCACTTTTGCTTATAAATAAGCAGATAATCTTAAGGGGAGAATTATACCCTTCTTTCCGGACATGAGGGAAAACATACAAATTAATTCAAGTTTACCAGGAAGATGAATTTGGGATTTTTAAAATACACAATGTATAACAACTAATCTATCAGCTGATAGTAAGATTGCACAAAATTGTACAAGAGATTCAATAATATTAGGCTGATTTTCAAAACCAGAAGCCAGGTAAGAAAGTTGAAAATCTGTCTTAGAATTTTCTCTATTCACACTGCAATTTTAATGTATTAAACTACACACAAACAGATACACTCCTATATATGAAGTGAAAGGATATGTTCATACATTTTACTACAGGGGTGCTTAACTCATCAAGAGGTCCTTTATGTGCCATATTATTTCAATTACCTACTACTTTATCTCTCTGCCTCCATTGCATCAATCTCCAAAACATCTTTTCCCAACGTAATCTGATGACTCCTCCTCATGCTTAAATTAGTTTAACTAGCTGTAGGCTACAGTTTCAACTTCTCAGTATGGCATGGACGTTTAGTCACAATCTGGTCCAAGCTTCTTAGCTTTCCAGCATCATCTCTGATTTTCCTTCCCAAACATTATACTTTTCCCTAGCCACATTGGACCACTCTGTCACATAGCTGAAGTTTGTCATACTATTCCCCAAGCTCTTCCCGTTTTCATCAGATGGACTATTTGTTGTTGACTGTGGTCAAGCTGAACTTAAAGAGAGAGTAGACTTCATCAACAATGGCATAGTGTATTGATATAAGCATTTTAATTGCAACTAAATAAACATATATTAAGATTCATTTATATTCACTCATAGTTACAATCTATTTCCTTCGGGTTTGAGAAGATAAACATTATAAATGAATACACTGGATACAAGGAATAACAGTGGATAATTTCAGTTTTACTAACTTAATTCAAGGTGTTGTTACTTTATATTATTTGAAAGTTTCATGAGGGGACCAGTCAATCTTCATCATTAGCAATGCATATTGATTTATCTTGTGCTGTTAGACCTGGTTCTGGCTGCATTCTTCAATCAAGACTGAGTGTGAGTCTAACTTTGGATTTCTCTTTTATGTTTCATGACATATACATTAGTTTGCCACAAATACATTGGAGTTTCAATCAATTTGTGTTTAATAACTCTTGCTTTATCACTACCTCAGCAGATTTCAGTCCTTAAAATACAATATTGACAAATTTACTAAAACTAATCATTCCCACAATGATACTGATTGGTCAAGTCTGTATTTCACAGTTTCACAAGAATAATAAACAATACTGACCTTTCAACCAGAAGTACCCTTTTTAGTTCACCTGACCATCACAAGCTTCAGATATAGAATTAATTATCCTTCATCTATGCACACGCTCGCAAAAAACTGTGTAAATATGAGAGTACATCACACCACTATATTAAAGTTTATTATTTTTGTGTCTGTCTGCATTCAAGGCTTTTCTATGTAGAGCAGGTATCATGGCCATTTTTGTGGAATATTTTCAGTGTTATATAATTTCTGATATACAACAAATAAAAAGCAATATTTTTATAGAAATTAAATCTCAAATTTCATAAATATGGTTGAAATAGTTCTTGATTCAAAAAATCTTCAAGTTATTGAATTCATCATCTTCACAAACTCACATTCAAGAATATGCCACTTTCAGTTATAATATCTTTGAAGCAGAAAATATTTTAATATTATTAAATCTCAACCCCTTTATACACATTTTGTAGTGTCTTTTTAATATTCTGTGTGACAAAATAAGAAGTGCTTATTAGGGATTCTGCTCCATAAAAAGTATGATCATCTTCTCAAGCAATAACAGTTGTGCAATTTTTTTAACTTGTGAGTGAAACTAACCACTTTTTAAAATATATATATTTTGTTTTGAAGATGTGAGGCACAATTCAGGGTTAAACTAACCATTTTTTAATAGAACATTATTTTTATTTGAAAGAAAGAATGGCAAACAACAGTTTTTCGTATTTGATACTTAGTAGGTGATTTCCCCCTAAAATGAACAAAGTGAGCCTACCAAAGAAAATAATTGGCAAAAAAAAAATTTTTTATCATTTTTGCCAATGACAAATTTTGAGTTTTCATGCAAAAGTTAGAATTTTAAAATACTTTTAAGTGTCACCATGAAATGTACAGAATTCCAATTGACTTCTAATAAGACCAGTGGTGATATTTATTAATGTAATTTTGTTTTGCTGTTGTCTAATGAGATGTGGCAGCATTTGGAAGATCTGCACAACTCGATAAACCAATATTTTACAGATGATATTATGAAATCCAGCATAGGTAAGAGATCTGCTCAAAATGTGACATAGACCAATAGATTTTAGAGTAATGGAATAGGAAAAACTTATTGATAAGATTTCAGATTCCACATTATAACTATCCTTTAAGAAACTACCACTTCCTGAGTTGGTTATAGCAATTAAAAACAAAATCCAAACTGTTCTCAAAAGGTTGTGAAACCCTTTCCAACTACCTCTATCTGTGTCTGAATATGCATCATCGACATCAACAAAAACAACCTAGTGTAGAGGGTTGAATGCAGAAGCAAATATGAGAACCTACCATCTTCTGAAGATAGACTTGTTTTAACTGAATAAAGGTAAAAAACAATGTCACTCTTCTCACTATTTTTTGTTTTGAAAAGTGTAGTTATTCTTCATTAAAAATATATACACTAATATGAAATGGACTTATATTGACAAATATCATATAAAATTAATATTTTAATGTCTCAATTCCAATTCCTAATATACTAAATACCCATTGGTATAATCCACACAAACAAAAGCATTTTGGCTTCCTCAGCAACTTTTAAGAGCAAAGCAGGATCCTGAGTCCAAAACGGTTATGTACTACTAACTTAGCAACTTGCTGTCATGTGAGCTTGGCCGCTGGTCCCTCTCTAGTGTGTTAACCCAGTCCCTGTAGAGTGGTGCTTGATCTTCTTCCCCATACAGAGCCTCTTCCTGCATCACATGGTTCTGTGGCATTCTAGAGTAGTAACAAGCTCCAGATGGTCAACTTTCTTGTTGTGTCAACCTGGTAAGGCACACTTTGCCTCTCTGAGACTTAGTGTCTTCTTTTGCAAATTTAGGATTAGTAATAGTTGAGTTATGTTGAGGATTCTTTAGGTTAATGTAGATGAAGCATGAAGAATAGTACCTGATGTATAGTAAATATTTAATAATTGTTAGTTGTTGTCTTTGTTTTGTTTGTTATTAAGAATAGAGGCAATAAAAAAGTACTAATTTAGAATGTGGCTTTTAAAGCCAGACAGCCAGGGTACAAATCCTGTTTACTTACTAGTTTTGTAACCTTGAGAAAATTACTTATCCTTTGTGTGTGTCCATTTCCTCATCTTAAAAATTGTTGTGATAATAGAATCCATTTTATGTAGGTTGGCAAAGATTAAATGAGATGATATTTATAAAGCACTTAGAAATGAATCTTGTGCATGTAAGTATTCAATAAATTGTAGCTCTTAATATGATTTTTTAACTTCTGTATCCTTGCCTAAAGATTACTATCTCACTCCATTTCCTCTGAGACTGGAGTCTGACTCCATAATACATATATATTAACACTAGGTTTCTGGTTGTTTTTATTGTTAGAGTCTCTATACTCTTCAACTGATGGTTCATCTAACTCTTGTTTATGATGTACTCCCAGTTATTAACCCCTATGCTCATAGACTTCTATGTATCACATCTGCCAAGATTTTCCTAACACTGAACTCTGCTCTATCCCTCTATTCCATTTACTTGCCATTGGGATTTTTCCATCTCCCAACACATGCAGTGGTGTCCTTACTTAACCTGGATCAAAGCTAACTGAGTCCAATTCTGCTAAGTTCTGCTTAAGAAGGAAAATAAATTCAATTCTGTATGTATGTGTTTATATGGGTGCATAAGTACATAACAGAGTAAATATAAACTCTAGTCATCATATTGACTATAGAGTGAACAACTTGTTCTACAAATAGTACATTACTTCATCAATTTTTAAAAATTCAACACAATTTATTTTAATTTACAGCAGAAAGCAAGATCTTTAGCCTACTTTATTTTAATCTTAGAAAAAAATTGAATCTTAACAACTTAATGGAAAAGAAAAATAACTTAATTTCTGATTAATGTCTTAAATACAACTTTCAAAAATTGAAAATTGATTTTTCACACCATTCATTTATATATTTTTTACAAATGAAAAGTTTTGAGTTCTGTTTTTTTAACAAAAATATACATTTGAGAATTATGAAATCCAGATGTCAGTCTGTTTCTTAATGTCTTCAAATACCAATAAGCTGATTAAACACCAAAAGTACAATTTAAGAAAGATACTGATAATTGTGTACCAAAAAAACATATATTTTTATTATCTTAAGATCAAACTGAAATGGACCTACCATATGCTTTTTTTTTTAAACACAAATAAAATGAAAGGATGCATGATTATCATGTTAGCACTTAACTTGAAAGGTTAAAGTTAATGGTAGTTTCTGTTGCTGTCTTATACCAACTATATCAACTTTTAGTCATTTGTCAAATATTTGTTGGAAAGTGTTCTCTGTGCCAGGGATATAGTGGTAAGCCAGTTTGACAAAGTCTCTGTATTCTAGTGGCAGAGGCAAACAAACGTAGGTTATCACATTTCAGGTTCAGAAGAAAAGTAAAGAAGACAAAGGTAGAGAGTACTCAGGGAAAGGATAATGCTCTTTCAGAATAAGTGGTTTTTGCCTTGGGTCTCATGTATTCAATATCTCAGCTCTGAAGTAGGTAATTTTATTCTTTTTCAACACATGATGAAAGTGAGGATTAGATGGATTAAATTATTCGTGAAGACCTCATGGCTATAATGTATTAAAACCAGGATTTTCACACAAATAATCTCATTTCAGAATTTGAGATTTTAACTATTAGACTGGAGTACTTATCAATAAATTATGTCATGTACATCAATTCATGATTTTCATCTATAGTCCAGGCAGTTGGCCTGTGATTCTGCAGTTCTTCATCTTTTTTTTGTTTGTTTGTTTTTGAGTTGGAGTCTCACTCCGTCGCCCAGACTGGAGTGCAGTGGCCGCTCCCGGCCACCACAGCCTCGACATGCTGGGCTCCGGCGATCCTTCCGCCTCAGCCTTCCAAATAGCCGGAATTACAGGCATGCGCTACCACGCCCAGCTGATTTTTTGATTTATTGTAGAGATGAGGTCTCGCTGCCCAGGCGGGTCTTGAACCCGCGGGCTCAGGCAATCCACTCACCTCAGCCTCCCAAAGGTGCGGGATTACAGGCTGAGCCACCGAGCCCGGCTGTTCTTCATCTTAAACTACAAAAATCAATTAAAATATACATAGCAAAAAAATAATTTATTTATTATGATCTGCAAGTTGTTGGATGTTTTAAAATTTCAAAATCAGATCTGAATGCATATTATTTTTAAATTACTTTTAAAATTTAAAATTGGCATATCATGTGTAAGATGTCTGTACGCAGTTTTGTTAAAAATCAAACAAAAATGACAGAGTGGTAATCAGATTTCCAGCCACTACTTTTAAGAATTGATTGGACCAGATACAGTGGCTCATGACTGTGGGTGCCAAGGCTGGAAGATAACTTGAGGCTAAGAGTTCAGGAAAAACCTGGGCAACATAGCATCCCATCTCTCCAAAAACAAAAACAAAACAAAACAGAGTAATTAAATAGCCTAGTATGGTGGTATGTGCTTATTATCCAAGCTACTTGGGAGGCTAAGGATGGAGGATCACTTGAGCCTAGGGGTTAAAGTCTGCAGTGAGCTATGTTTGCACCACTACACTCCAGCATGAGTGACAGAGTGAGACACTCTCTCTCAAAAAAAAAAAAAAAAAAAAAAAAAGAAAGTCTACTGAGGTACTTCCATAAAGCCAGAATAAAAATCCCAGAATACCAAAATGTTAAGGCTATAGGTGGATACTAAGAGAAGAGGCTCCAGCAACACTTTTTTTTTTTAATTCAGGAAGCCAAGCAACAAAGTGTGAACATTTATCCGTGTTCTGCAAGGACTGCAGGATGCAATAAGAATCTACAATTTAGCCGGACTCGGTAGCTCAGCCTGTAATCCCGCGCCTTTGGGAGGCTGAGGTGAGTGGATTGCCTGAGCCGCGGGTTCAAGACCCACCTGGGCAGCGAGAACTCATCTCTACAATAAATCAAAAAAATCAGCGGGCGTGGTAGTGCATGCCTGTAATTCCGGCTACTTGGAGGGCTGAGGTGGAAGCATCGCCAGAGCCCGGCAGGTCGAGGCCGCGGTGGCCGGGAGCGGCCACTGCTCTCCAGTCTGGGCGACAGAGTGAGACTCCTACTCATAAAAAAAAAAAAAGAATCTACAATTTATTCATTCTCAGCCGGGCTTGGTGGCTCAGCCTGTAATCCCGCGCCTTTGGGAGGCCGAAGTGAGTGAATTGTCTGAGCCTGCGGGTTCGAGACCCACCTGGGCAACTTGGCAAGACCTCATCTCTATATAAATCAAAAATTAGCCAGGTGTGGTAGTGCATGCCTGTAGTTCCAGCTACCTGGAAGACTGAGACGGAAGGATCGCCAGAGCACAGCAGGTCGAGGCTGTGGTGACTGGGAGCGGCCACTGCACTCCAGTCTGGGTGACAGAGTGAGACTCCAACTCAAAAAAAAAATTATTCATTCCCAGGCTCACCAGACCCATCCTCTCCGCTCATATCCACACATGCACTCTGCCTTCATCACTCCTCACTTCTCTCTCCTCCATCTTCAGTTTCTCAATTATCTCTTTTTGTAGTTGTTCTTCCCCTTGTCAGCATTCTACTAATTCCTCCTGTCGCTCTTTTTTTTCTTTATTTTAAAGATGTGGGGTACAATTCAGGGTTAGATATACAAATGTTCATTATGCAGGTACCCTTGTTGATGAGGTGTGACCCCGGCAGGTTTCTTCAACTGCCAACCCCACATCCCCTCCCCTGGCAGTTTCCCACAACTGCCAATCCCTTTCTTATAGTATTGTAATAATTGTTCAAAGTCTGCTTATGAGTGAGAACATATGGTACTCTGTTCTTTGTTTCTGTGATAGATCACTGAGTGTGATAGACTAAATCCATCCAAGTTGCTGGGAAGTCCATATGTTTGTCCTTCTTTATGGCTGCATAATATTCCATTGTGTATATGTAACACATTTTTTTTATCCATTCCAGTTTCAATGGGCAGTTTGGTTGGTTCTATGTTTTTGCTACTGTGAATAGAGCTGCAACAAACATGCATGTGTAGGTATCTTTTGGGTAGAATGACTTGAGTTCCTCTGGGTATATTCCCAATAGGGGGATTGCTGAGTCATATAGAAGGTCAATTTCTAGTTCTTTCAGAAATCGCCACACTGTCTTCCAAAGAGGTTGCACTAAGGAATACAAACTAGTAATTCCTCCTGTCTTTCATTTCTGCCTTTCTCTCCTTCTATCTTTTCTCATTTACCTCTCATAATATTCTCACTTTGCCATAATTTAGGATAATTGTCAGAAGCCAAAATGATAGCTAGAATGTACCATCATGGAAGTGTGTGTAACTGTGTTTGTGAGTATTTGTGATGGACAAATTTGTAATTAGTAAAGTCTATTGAAAAATTAGAATTTGGGGGTCTATTAATACTTTCCTCTAAGGTCTTCTTAAGTTCTCACATTTGTAAAAAATATTTGTCAACTATGCACGGTGGCTTATTCTGTAATCCCAGCACTTTGGGAGGCCGAAGCAAGAGAATTGCCTGAGCCCAGTGGTTCAAGACCAGCCAACGCAACTTGATGAGACCTCATCTCTACAAATAAATCACAAAAAAACTGGCCAGGCGTGGCGGCATGTGTCTGTAATTCCAGCTACTTGGAAGGCTGAGGCAGAAGGATCACCTGAGCCCAGCAGATCAAGGCTGTGGTGGCCGTGAGTGTGCCACTGTACTGCAGCCTGGGCAACAAGAGTGAGACTCTAACTGAAAAAATAAAATAATAAAATAAATAAATATATATATTTGTCATATTTGACAAACTAGGATACTCTAGAGCAAATCATAATCATTAAGAGATAAGGTAAGACATATCTAAATTATTCAATTTAATAAACTTGTATTAAGTTCTACTAATGCAAATCCTCACAAGACAAAAACAAATTAATAAAATAAAAATTACACCTGAGTTACACCTGAGGCCTAATCCCCACTACTATGTCCATGTTGGGAACCCAATGTGAACTCTCTGAATCAAAAAAAAATAAAGAATTACCTTAAAGAAACTAAATTAAATAGGATGATATAATCTAACAATTAAGTAAGACAGACAAACGCCTTTAATTTGCAAAATTACTACAAACAAAATGCAAAGGTAAGGAAATAATTTTAATAATAGAAACATTTTCATGTCTAGATGTTATTTTATAGACGTTTGTCTCTGCTCCCTTTGTCTTTAGTTTTCTTTAACAAATGCTTCATAAGCCTTTACAGAAAGGTTTATTGATGAACTCGATGCAGAATTCAGGAGTTTGATAACTGTGGAGAAAAGGATAAGAATAAGGGAATATTTTCCTTAGAAAGTGAGCAAGATGGGTCACTATCGTATATCTAGTCAACCAAGGAGAGTCTTCCAAAAGCCAAGCATTAGCCTAGCAAAGTGCCCCAGGGCTGAAAAGTTTCCAGTAAGGAGAATTTCCAGAAGGCTAGTAGCAAATGCTGTTGATAAATTTTATTTGTGTGAACCAGAAACTCTCAACAGAAAAAAAGTGAACAAACAGAGCAAATCATTCTTCTCTTTCGGCTGCATGGATTTCATAGCCTGGAATTTAGGAATTTCTTGTTTCCTGTTCCTTAGACACCTTCCTACTGTATCTCCAACTACTCTCCTACATAATCCAGTGCTCCAGCTTACTCATGCTTCCATAATTCTCAGAGACAGCATTATGAGCTTTTATCCTTGCTTTGTGCATATACACACTCTTTTTCCTTTCTTCTCTCCACATACCAATTGTCTCCTCTTTCCATATTCCTCTCACATACTCCTTCTTCCTTTAAGTCTTTGCAGATCCATTCAGCTTATTTCTCTTTTTTGTAAAAGTAATCATATTTATACCACATTTGACACAATGCTATATTTTTTCCACTGTTTTAATGCCATCTAGTATAATTCCTAACAGATATTCAATATTTAACAAGTATTACGTTCATTTTCCTTCTCCTGAAACTATATTGCACCATCTGTTCATCGAAAGAGTAAAATAAAAATCATCTATTTCTTCCTCAATTTGTTCAAATCAATTATTACTATCTGATTTTAAAGGTATATCTCTGATAAACCTTTGTTGAATTGAGTGTAATTCTTTTAAAAATGTTGCTTGCAAGACAACCCAAATAGTATCTGTTTTATGACCTCAAAAACATATATTCATAACTCTGTTTAGGGAAAGAGGAGAGCTATTAGTGCTTGTTAAATGGTTATTTTTTTCTTGGTTAACATTTTACGTGTTTTGTTTTGTTTTTTTTTTTTTTTGCCACAGTTTAAAAGAAGAATATCTTTCTCTGCTGAGTTTCATCATGGGGGAATAATATATGCAAAAATAAATCTATGCTGTTTACAGTTTTACTATTTTTATGAGGCATCGCTGGGTAGTAAGTATTATTGTTACTACTGCCACTAAAAAACACACTGGGGACAAGGTTTGCTTTATGATGTAGGCGTGTCACCAAGTTTTGAATCATAACTTTAGTGCCTTTTTGTTCTTTGTTCCTGAAGCCAAAATAGACTGTTATTCTGCCCTGTGACTCCTATTTCAAACTGAAAATGAACTATGTATGCTTTCCACAACTTCAATTATAGAAAACTTAGCATGACTAACCTTAAACAAAACCACCACACTGAACATTCGCAATGAAAGAAAAAGAAATAAGGTGGTAGCATGTGATACTGAGTCATCAGTATAGCTCAAACTAGCCTCACAACCAATATAAGATGAAGGGCCAGTGCCATACTGGTTTTTGCAGTTACATTTTATGCATATTAAATAAATAACAATCTAGAGAAGGCAGTCATAGGATGCAGGGGTCAGTGCAGGTGACGTAGAATCAACGCTGGGGACAACACTGGGCTCTCAGAGGATAGGCAGGACAATTGGTTTTTCTGAATGATACTCACTGGAAACAGAATGTTCAATAACCTTTGTCTGAGACTTAGCTAAGAGAATAATAAACTTCTGCTTCTGGGCATTTAAAACTGAAAATAAAGCATTTCGATACTTTAGCAGATATATTTACTTTTTGTATGTTTAAGTTAATTAAAAAAATGTTAAAGTTATACAAAATGTATAAAGTAGGTTAAACCTAACAAGCGCTGTGAAATTGAAGAGAAAGAAGAAATTGCATTGACAGTCACTGACTTGTTTTATCCACTGCTTCAACTGGGAGCTAATATCTGTACATTTAGGACAAGCGTATTCTGGTAGTCAGCCAAGATATATGTCAGGATGCTAAAGTGTGATGTTGATATAGTCTAATCACTTGCATAATTCTGAATTTTTAAAATTCTCGTTTTTCATGCTGAAAGTAGCGATAAGTATTTCTACTTGGCTTCAAGAGAAATTAATTCCACCTTTTCACGACTATGTGGGTCCCTGTCTTAAAATCAGATTTTACCATTGCTTCAGATGTTTCACTCTCTCACTCTGACTTCTCTGGGCTTTCTTTCAGAGGAAAAGAGGAATTTCATGATCCCTTTTAAGACCTCAGCTCTTTTCTTTCATCATCACTGCTACAGTGAACAATAACTTATTTGCAAGAATGAGTGACTGTTCCATGGATAATATAACACTGATATCCATTCAGGTGTTAGTCGATTATCATATTTGTAATCATGATACATGGCTTAGGCATTCACACCACAGGAATAATAAGAATTTTTGGAACTGAAATAGTGAGAAAGTAGTCTTTGCTTATGCACAGATCTTGGTACACTACTTCTTAAAATCTAGTTTAGGGAAAAGGAACCAGATAGGACAATATATAGTACAGAGAGACATGGCATGCTTATTGATAGAAAGTCTAAGTATTTAAAGATATAATTTCTCCTTTAATCTTTAAGTTCAAAATAATTTCAAAAAACATCCAAAGAAATTTGAAGAGCTTAACAAGTTGATTCACAACGGCATGTAAAAGAGCAAGACACAAGTGTAATCAAAATGCTCCCTGAAGAAGAAAAACAAGACATGACCCTACTAGACATCAAGTCTTACTATAAAGGTATAGCAATTAGGAAAGGTGGTTTGAAGTCACAGAAGGTAAAAATGCCTAGAACATGAAAGAATAGTGAGCTCAGACACGTGATTTTTTATTATGTTTTTAAATTGCATATGCACATAGTGTTTGCTATAACCTTTACTGAAAGGTTACTGAAGATCAGCGGCTGGTAAAAATGTTGGACACAGAACATTTATTCACTGTTCATAAGACTATGTATTAGAGTACACCTGCTGTAAAAACTAACTTGGCAATATTTAAGCAAGTTAAATATGTATATTCCTCACAACTCCGAAATTGCACTCCTAATTATAGACCCTAAATAAACCCATACACATATGAACAAGAGACATATATGAACTTTCATGATGATATTCCATTTGCTATAAACCAAAACTATCAACAACCTAAATGCTCTTCAAAAGGAGAATCATAAATATGTTGTATAACAGTATTTTACACTTTTTCTGTTACGATGATCTGTGATCAGTAATCTTTGATATTACTATTATAGTTTTAGGGCACCATGAACTTTGCTTATATGAGGTAATGAACTTAATTAATAAGTGTGTGTGTTCTGACTGCTTCACCAACTGATCATTCTCACTCTTCTCTCCCTCTCCTCAGGCCTCCCTATTCCCTGAGACAAAACAAGATAGAAATTAGATCAACATATAACTCTATAATAACTTCTAAGTGTTCAGATGAAAGGAAGAGTTAGAAGTCCCTCACTTTATATCAAAAGCTAGAAATGATTAAGCTTAGTGAGAAAGGCATGTCGAAAGCAAAAATGGGTCAAAAGCTAGACCTCTTATACCAGTCAGTAAAGAAAAAATCTTTTTAAAAAATTTTTTATTTTAAACATGTGAGGTGCAATTCAGGGTTAGGTATACAAATGTTCATTATGTAGGTACCCTTGTTGATGAGGTGTGCCCCCCTTCCCCTGGCAGTTTCTCACTGCTGCCAATCCCTTTCTTATAGTATTATGATAATTGTTCAAGGTCCACTCATGAGTGAGAACATGTGGTACTCAGTTCTTTGTTTCTGTGATTGGATAGGTCACTCGGTATTATAGATTCTAAGTCCATCCAACTTGCTATGAAGTTCATAATTTTGTCCATAATGACTGCGTTATATTTCATCATGTATATGTACCACATTTTTTTTTATCCAGTTCCCTTTTGATAGGCAGCATGGTTAGTTCCATGTTTTTGCTATTGGGAATAATGCTGCAATAAACTTGCATGTGCAGGTATCTTTTTCAAATAGTGACTTGAGTTCCTCCAGGTATATTCCCAGAAGGGGGACTGCAGAATCATATGGAAAGTCAATTTTTAGATCTTTTCGGAATTACCACGTTGTTTTCCACAGAGGTTGTACTAGTTTATACTCCCACCAAGAGTGTGGAAGTGTTCCCTTTTCACAGCATCCTCTTCAGCATCTATTGTTTTTTGAGATTGATGATAGTTATCCTGACTGGGGTTAGGTGGTATCTCAGTATGGTTTTAATTTGCATTTATTTGATGACTAGTGAGACTGAGCATTTTTTCATGTGTCTGTTGGCTGCTCATATGTCTTCTTTTGAGAAGTATCTATTCATATTTTTTGCCCACTTCATAATAGGGCCATTTGTTTTTTTTTTTTCTTTTCAGTACATTTAAGTTCCTTATAGATCCTAGATGTTAGGCCTTTATCAGATATACAATTGGCAAATATTTTTTTTTCAGTCTGTCGGCTGTGTCCCTGCTCTCTTGATGTTTTCTTTGGCTTTGAAGGAGCTTGTCAGTTTGATAAGGCCCCACTTGTCTATTTTATCTCTTACAGCATGGGCACTTGGGGTTTTGATCAGGAATTGATTGCCAGTTCCAATATCCTGCATTTTCTAAGGTTCTTATAGTTTGAGGTTTTATGTTTAGGTTTTTGATCCATTTAGAGTTGATTTTTGTGTATGGATGATAGGTAGGGATCTTGTTTTAATCTTCTGCATGTGATCAGCCAGTTTTTCCAGCACCATTTACTGAATAGGTTCTCCTCTCGCCAGTGGGTGTTGGAGAAGCTTAGTCAAAGGTGAGTTGGTTGAGAAATTGAGGTTTTGCTTCCAGAATCTCTATCCTGTTCCATTGGTCTATATGCCTGTTCTTATACCAACACCAGGCTGTTTTGATTATTGTCGTTTTATAATAAAGTTTAAAATCTGGGAGTGTGATTTCTCCTGCTTTTTTTTTTTCCTGAGGATTGTTTTAGCTATTCATGGTCGTTTTTGTTTCCATATGAATTCCTATATTGCCATTTTCAGGTTTGTGAAGAATGCTGCTGATAATTTAATGGGTATTGCGTTAAATCTGTAGATTGCCTTGGGAAAGACGGACATCATAACAGTGCTGATTCTTCCAATCCATGAGCATGGAATATTTTTCTAAGAAAAGTTCTTAAAGGAAACTAAAGTGCTACTCCAGGAGACATACAAATGTTCAGAAAGCAAAACAGTCTCATTGCTAATATGGAGAAAGTTTTAGTAGTTTAGATAGAAAATTAAACCAGCAACAGCATTCCCTTAAGCCAACACCTAATCCAGAGCCCAATCCTAACCCTTTTCAATTCTGTGATGTCTGAGAGAGGGGAGGAAGCTTCAGAAGAAAAGTGTGAAACTAGAAGAGGTTGGTTCGTGGGGTTTAAGGAAAGAAGCCATCTCCATATCATAAAAGTGCAAGGTGAGGCAACAAGTGCTGACGGAGAAGCCACAATGAGGTATCCAGAAGATCTACTTAAGATAAAATTGGTAAAGGTGGCTACATGAAGCAACCAATTTTCAATGTAGATAAATAGATTTATTTTTGAAGAAGATGGCATCTAGTACTTTGATAACTAAAGAAAAGAAGCCAGTGCTTGACTTCAAAGCTTGAAAAGGCAGACCAACTCTCCCGTCAGGTGCTAACGGTAGGTGACTTAATTTGAAACCAATGTTTGTGTATCATTCTGAAAAGTCAGTTAGGTGACTTATGTTGAAACCAATGTTTATCATTCTGAAAATCCTAAGGCCCTGAAGAATTATGTTAAATCTACTCTTCTTCTGCTCTTTAAGTGAAACAATAAAGCTTGGATAATATCACATGTTTACAGCATAGTTTACTGAATATTTGAAGCCCACTGCTGTGATGTATTGCTCAGAAAAAAGATTCCTTCCAAAATAGTACTGCTCTTTGACAATGCACCTAACCATCCAGGAGCTCCGATGGAAATGTACAAGAAAATTAATGTTGTTTTCCATGCCTGCTAACACATCAATTGTGCAGTCCATGGAACAAGGAGTAATTTTGACTTTCAATTCTTAGTACTTGAGAAATACACTTCGAGGGAGGGCGTCCTGGGAGTCTGGTGGCTGCAGAGGGTAGCCCAGAGCTCGGCGCCACCGGGGGCACAGACAGCTTCCCACATGACCAGGGACATGCTCCCGGGAACCTATCCCAGGACCCTGGTGGAACCAGCCGCCACCGCCAAGAAGTACAACATGTGCATGGAAGACTACGAGGCTTACCCAAAGGTGGCATGGAGTTTGGCGACTACCCGATGCTACCTGACCACTCCCAGAAGGAAGGGATCCATGGTGTGAATGGGACCACTCAGACCTGAGGTCGAACTGGGGTGAACCCATACATTGGCACCTAGACATGTACATCAGGAACAGTGTGGATACGACCCCATGCCTGTTTCTTGGAACTTCATGTGTAAGCAGCTTCTCAGCTTCGTGGCCTTCATGGCATTCATGTTCTGAATGGAGAGAATTACCCCTCCTACCAGCCTGTGGGGCCAAAGCAGTACCCTTACGATGACCTGCACCTGGAGTGCAGCCATGATCCCACCAAACAGCTGTAGCCGGTGGTTCACTATGAGATCTGAAGAGGCTCCGTGGACTTCTGTGCCCCCTTGCTAGGGCCCCTCATTCTAGAAATCAAACCGTAAACAAATCCCTAATAAAACCTAAAGCTGTGAAAAAAAAAAATACACTTCAAGTGGGAACCAAAGGGAGGCCCAAACTTTACCTGTACTTTGAGCACTTGTATACCTAATCCTGAACTGTACTCTACATCTTTAAAATAAAATATAAAAATAAAATATTTTTAAAAACTACTTTTCATAAGGCTACAGCTGCCTTAGACGGTGATTCTTCTGATGAATTTTGGCAAAATAAATTGAAAACCATATGGAAAGAATTGACCATTCTAGATGCCATTAAGAACATTTGTGGTTCATTGGAAGAGGTCAAAATATCAACATGAACAGGAGTTTGAAAAAAAAATTGATTCCAACCTTCATGGATGACTTTGGGGTTCAAGATTTCAGTGGAGAAAATAACCGCAGATGCAGTGGAAGTAGCAAGAAAAGTAGAATCAGAAACAGAGCCTGAAGATGGAACTGAATTGCTGCAATCTCATAATAAAAGTTGAACAAATGAGAAGTTGTTTCTTATGAATGAGCAAAAAAAGTGGTTTCTTGAGATGGAATCTACTTCTGATGAAGATGATGTGAACATTGTTGAAATGGCAACAGAAGATTTTAAATATTCTATAAACTTAGTTGATAAAGCAGCAGCATGTTTGAGAGTGTTGGCTCCAATTTTGAAAGTACTACTGTTGGTTAAATACAATCAACAGTATAGCACACTACAGACAAATTTTTCATGAAAAGAAGAGTCAACCCACGTGGAAAACTTCAATATTGTCTTATTTTTAAAATTTTCACAGCCACCCCAACCTTTAGCAATCTCTGCCCTGATCAATCAGCAGTCATTAGTATTAAGTCAAGACCTTCCACCGGCAAAAAAAGAGAAAAAAAAAAAATGACAACTCATTGAAGGTTCAAATGATTATTAACAATTTTTAGCAAGAAAGTGTTTTTAAATTAATGTATGTATCTTTTTTAGACATAATATTATTGCATACATAATAGACTACAGTATAGTGTAAGTATAACTTTTATATGAATTGGGAAACAAAAAAATTCATGATCTCACTTTATTGTGACATTAACTTTATTGTGGTGGCTTGGATCCAAAACTGCAGTATTTCCTAGGGGTGTGTGTGTGCTTGTGTGTGTGTGTGTGTGTGTGTGTGTGTGTGTGTGTGTATTCATGAATGTATATATAAAATAAATGAAACATAGCTACATGCAACAATATGGGTGATTCTTAGAAACAAAATGTTGAGTATAAAGAACAAGTTTGCTAGAGACTTACGCTATGACATCATTTTTAGAAACTTCAGATCCCATCAAAACAAAACAAAAATATTGTTTAGGGTTATTTACATATGTGATAAAATTAATTTTAAAACCCAGGAGAATAAATAACACAAAATTTAGGATATAAGCTAAACGAGATAGAAGCTACCAGAAGCCGGGCTCGGTGGCTCAGCCTGTAAACCCGCGCCTTTGGGAGGCTGAGGTGAGTGGATTGCATGAGCCCGCAGGTTCGAGACCCGCCTGGGCAGGGAGACCTCATCTCTACAATAAATCAAAAAATCAGCCGGGCGTGGTAGCGCATGCCTGTAATTCCGGCCAATTGGAAGGCTGAGGCGGAAGAATCGCCGGAGCCCAGCAGGTTGAGGCTGTGGTGGCCGTGAGCAGTCACTGCACTCCAGTCTGGGTGACAGAATGAGACTCCAACTCAAAAAAAAAAAAAGAAGCTACCAGAAAGATGAAAGTAACTTCATGGCACTAAAAATAGTCCACCTCTTCAGATGAGAATATTTTATAGTTGTTTTGTTATTATGCTTCATAACTTACCAAAAATTTAATTGCATTATTGTGTTACATATTAATATATTAAATAGAATATCAAATTAAACAATTATAAATCCCATTGCAGGCCGGGCTCAGTGGCTCAGCCTGTAATTCCAGCACTTTGGGAGGCCGAGGTGAGTGGATTGCATGAGCCCACGGGTTCGAGATCCGCCTGGGCAACTTGATGAGACCTCATCTCTACAACAAATCAAAAAATTAGCTGGGCGTGGTAGCGCGTGCCTGTAGTTCCAGGCGTGGTAGCGCGTGCCTGTAGTTCCAGCTACTTGGAAGGCTGAGGCGGAAGGATCGCAGGAGCCCAGCAGGTCCAGGCTGCGGAGGCCGGAAGCGGCCACTGAACTCTAGTCTGGGCGACAGAGTGAGACTCCAACTCAAAAATAAATAAATAAGTAAATAAATAAATCCCATTGCAAAACAATATTTGCATCATTGTTGGTTTAAATAAAGATAAAAAATAAAAGTATGCATTTAAGTGCATAATAAAAAATTTAGAAAGTTTCACACTAAACTTGTAATAGTTTTTCCTATAATACAATATTTGGCAAAATTCAAAACTAAAACATTATATTATACATTTTTCTATGTTCTGTAATGCAAATAATCTGTATGGATTTATATTAATAACTTTTTCTGTTAATATTTTTATTAGTGTTTAAAAATAAATGGCACAAAAGTACATGACTACATTCCTACTGTGAAAAAAAAGCACACCAGAAAGAATCACTCTTTTGAATCCTAAGAGGAAGAGTCATGTCGATCTCACCTTTTCTCATATATCCATTGAGTAAGTCGCTTGCATAGGGGCCTCTGAAGTTAAGGGTAAAACAAGAAATGTCCCATAAACAGATTTGTTTGTTCGTTTTTTTCCACTAGAAACATCTCTCTTTTTCCCCATCACTAACACAAAACAAGAGCAAGAGTCTAGTTCAGTGGTTCTCCAGGTGTTGGTCTGAGTGTGTCAGCATAATCCGAGAACTTATTGGAAACACAGATGTGTGGACTCCACTGTAGGCCTTAACATCAGACTCCCTGGAGGTGGATTCCTGCATTCTTTAACAAGTCTTCCTGGTGATTTTATGCACCCTAAGTTTTAGAATGATTGTTCTACCTTGTTACATCTCATCATGCACAAAAACTTCAGTTTTCCCTTCTTCAACCCTGAAAAATGACCCTATATCTAAAATAATGTAAGCATTTCAATTAGATTTGGTTAAATGAAAAGAGTGGTTCACTGAGGAAAAAAAGACACCAGTGCTGGAATATTTTTTCCACTAACTCGTTCTAAATCATATAAAATATTCAAGATTTATGTTTTAATGACTACAACAATAAAGTTCAGCCAAATGATTCTATACTCTCTTTAAGCTCAAATTTTCAATGTTTCTATTTGAGGTCCAAAAGTGGACCTCACTTTTTAAGGCCATGTTTGTATTCAAACATGGCCTTAACATCCGTTGACCTCTCCCCTTGTCCTCTCTTGTGTACTCTGACTGTTTTCAGTCATTCCATTCTTTGGCAAATATATTTTAGATACCTACTCCATTTGAGGCTTTGTGGAGAGAGGTAAGAAATACAAAGATGGTTAAGACCCAGTCCCTGGCATGGTAGTATTTACAAACCCACAGGATAGATTACAAAAGGGAATAGATGTATTCCAAGTGGAAAACCATTATGACATATAGAGAAGTTAACGTAACTATTTAGTAAAAAAATCAGAGTACAGACATGATAATAATAGCAAAAAAAACCCAGAACTATCAGCTTCTTGACTGGTCAGTGTACTTTTAGCAGTTCAATTGGGAAGATTATGAATTGCATTAGTAAAATTTTTGATCTTTTTTAGAGCTATTATTCTTTGTAAAAAAAAAATTACAGAAGGTAGAGGCTTCATTTTTATGAAAAACAAAATCTATTTTCCTCTGCTGATGAAAACTCACCTGGAGAAAGAGAACTACTGAATCTATGTCATTTCACCTATTTTGGTAAGGCTCGATTTTAGCTGGGGTTTGTCCTGAAGACTGAATGCAATCTTCTTTGCTGTATAGTTCTGTTCACTGACACACAAATAATAAAAGCCATCATCCAAGGTTCATGATCTGAGGTTACTCAAACTCAGACTTTTTACCTTTAAAGTTCTTTAGGTGACCTACTATCAAGGTTTCCTTAGCCTAACATGATTATGTTCTTAGTTACTGTGTATGTATACCATTAATTCCTTAATGTAATTTCATAAATTGAGTACAAATTTTCATAAAGTGTATTTTTGACACTTATTGCTTCTTTGGTTTTACCTAGATTTCGGTGAAAAAAAGTGGAAAAGGGGATTGTTTGAAACTAGAATGGTCACATTTTGTTTTCTATGAGTTGGTTACTAATAATAGCTATAAAATGACCTGCTTACCTAGATCTCAATTCCATGTTGACTTTGAGACTGTTCTAAAGAGAAGTGGCAGACTTTAATTTAAAGACATTGCTTAAATTCATTTAAAATGAATTTTGCAGCCGGGCTCAGTGACTCAGCCTGTAATCCTGCGCTTTGGGAGGCTGAGGTGAGTGGATTGCCTGAGCCTGCGGGTTTGAGATCTGCCTGGGCAACTTGGCGAGACCTCATCTCTACAATAAATCAAAAAATCAGCTGGGCATGGTAGCTCATGCCTGTAATTCTGGCTATTCGGAAGGCTGAAGCGGAAGGATCACCGGAGCCCAGCAGGTCGAGGCTGCAGTGGCCGGGAGCAGCCACTGCACTCCAGTCTGGTCGACAGGTGAGATTCCAACTCAAAATAAATAAATTAATTAATTAAAATGAATTTTACAGTAATGTACATCCCCAGTAGGATAATGTGCCCAGGCCTAAAGATAGTTTAGGAGAGAGTTTTCCCTACTCAGAGCATTCATTCCTGATATGCTACCCAATCTATGTTAATGATTTTAACTTTGTCAAAGTGCCAAAAAAAATCCATTCATTCGAACTTTATTTTTTTTCTTACATACATTGCAAATCTATTGGGTGCCACACATGCTCCAAAGGATACAATATTCTGTGATGCACTTTGCTCTCTAAAACCTCACAATTTGGAGAAAGATCTTCAATGGTGAGTGGTTTAAATATCCATGGATGATCCAATAATGCAATTTTCATCATAAATATACTTTAAATTAAAAATTATACATTACCAAGTCAAACAAAAGGTTCTGAATTTTCCAAAAAAAATTCTCTTAATCTCTAAATTTGCATTAAGTTAAGCACACGGCAATCACTTTGTTGCAATTACTGAAATAATTATTTATAAAAATTTGCTCCAAAATCAATTTATTTCTCATGTAAAGTCCTATTAAACCAATGGAGGGGTTAAAACAAGATAGAGGCCTAGTTTATATCAGAAATCATTATACCTTCGTCTCACTCTCAGTTTTATGATTTTTCCAGACATGTGATCTTGAAACAAACAACAAATGAAACCATCTCTGAACTTGAGGTTCTTTACCTGTGCAAAGGATGTAAATACCTATCTGCCTATCTTCAAGAGGTATTGTGACAATAATGTAAGTGATGAAAAGTGGACATTAATTGTAACCTGTAAAACACAGTAAATGCATGTTTTTATTTGTGATTAACAAGCTAACAAGGTAATGGGCTATTTAACAGTTGAGAATTATCCTTAATAAAGGATTTGTGAAACATTGTTTTCTCTGCCTTTTGCAGTGAGTCATACCTAATGCATAAAGGATAATAAAATCTCATTTCTACCTTTCCTCTTCTCTGTTTTGATTTTTATTAACAAGTAAAAATATCGACTGCCTGGAGCTTCATATCCTTTTCTTACTCTTTCTCTGTCCTTAGGACAGGTACTAATGAGTAGCAAAATGAGAAAATGCAGACATCAGGAGAGTAAAGACCTTCACAATTCTCACAGAAGGTAATCAAACCTAAATAATTTTAAGTTGATATCAAAAAGTGAGAAAGACTGATTCTCCATAATTACTTTTTCTAAAATAAAATAGCATTTCAACTCCATATTTAACATTTCAGGTTCAGATTCTTTTGAAGAGCAAATATTTACTGGATATTTCTGAACTGAAAAATTCATTCAAAGGGTATTTTTAAATGTAAATCAACATCTATATATGTTTAAAGTAATTTAACCATTCCAAACCCAATTCTAGTCACCCTTTCTCAACTAATTACTTGGTATCATAGTTATTTCAATGAGACTGGTGGTTTAACCATTTTATTTTATAAACAATGGGTCAAATTTTTCTCAGTTTAGTATGAAGGGCAAGAGACTGAGAGCCTAGTACTGCTACTAAATCTGTGACTATGAGTTAGTCAAATAAACTCTTTAGATCTCTATTTTCTTACCTATTAAATAAGAAACTGGTTTTAATTGATCCCTATGTAAACATCTACCTCTAATATTCTGAGTTTTCTTTCTTTTCATCTTATAATTATTGACCACACACATAACAGAAAATTATCCTCAAAGATAAACTAGAATAATTTATCTGAACTTTATTTAAAACCTTAGAATTAAAACATTCTAAATATTGTAACTTACTGATCATATAATTGCAATACAAAAAGCAAATGGGTAGAGTTTTTCAAACATGGCACTATAGACACATTTTGAGCTGAATAATTCTTTGGGGGACATGGAGAATGTTTAGCAACATTCCTGACCTCTATCTCTAAAGGCTGGCTACATTCTCACAAATATGGCAATCAAAATGTATCCAGACATTGCCAATGTCTCCTTGAAGAGGGGAACAAAATCACGGTTAGTTAAGAACCACTATTACGTGGAATGATCAAATTTTTGGACCATAAAGCCTGGGCAGCGAGACCTCATCTCTACAATAAATCAAAAAATTAGCCAGGTATGGTGCACGTGCCTGTAATTCCGGCTACTCGGAAGGCTGAGGCGGAAGGATTGCCGGAGCCCAGCAGGCGAGGCTGCGGTGGCCGGGAGCGGCCACTGCACTCCAATCTGGGCGACCGAGTGAGACTCCAACTCAAAAAAAAAAAAAAAGGTTTATTCCTCAAATACATTTCTTATATTTATATGTAGTGCCTCAAACGCTGAAAATTTGGCTTTCTTCGAATCTGTCTGCAGCAATACCAACATAATGATTACGCAATATTTCTAACCATAACAGTAATTTCCCTTACCAATAGAGAGTAAAAATATACATGTTGTATATGTTTTATATTTACATGTTGTATATTTACATGGAATGAAAGTTAATTTCCGAAAGCAAATCCTGGAGTAGAAAAATTGTTACAAGACTTTTTTTTAATAACTGAACTAGAAAGAGATAGAACTAATAAAAGAAGCTTTTTTTTTTTTTTTAACTGCAGCAATAGAAAAAGAAGAAAAAAACATGCTTAAGTCACTGGAAAATCAGGCAATTGCCAAGCCATTTCCTTTAAGAATAATTTCTATTAAGGCAAAAACAAAACGTTTTCTGATTTTAAAAAGATATGATCCAAAAAGAGTGTGTACAGGAGTCAAAGGGAAGGGCAGTGTATACACAAAGCACACATGGAACATCTTAAAGGCAAGCGGTGTGATGGTAAGTCACGGTGGTTATTCTTAAGACATAAAAGGTTTCTCTCTTATCTTATGTTCTGCAAGCCCACCATGCATTCCAAAGAGGTGCATTTGAAATAAGCCATTCATTACCAAAAGAATTTGACTTGTTATTTTCTTTTTAACTGACTGTGTTTTTTATGGCATATAGATGCTTTTATAAAGCAATGTCTGAGTAGAAGACATGTTGTCATGCCCACCATGTACATTGCAGGTGTTATGAAATTAAATAAAGCATAGGGTGGCAAAACTTTTGAACACAAAAGCAGTACACGTGAGTCTATATTATTTAGTCTTCATTCCCTATTAACATATATGTTCTGTAAAAAGACATTCTTGAGATCTCCCTGTATGAGTTGGGTTAGGGAAAAAACTTGTCACTCTTTCATTGTCCTCTGCTAAGATCAAGTTGTCAATCATTTCAATCATTCAACTTTATAAATACAATATTTAAACTATAATATTGTTGACATCAATGGCCTATCAATTATTTAGACTTTACACACAGGTAACGTTGTCAGTCAAGAAGTAGTAGCTCTGTATTTATATTATACTGATGACTTAGGCATGTACCCATGTATATTTTAATAAGTTCATTTCTAGGCTTCTACTTTTGATTCATTTGGCAGGTCTCTCTGCTTGTATGCTTCATGTCTAACCTGTGATCAAATTTGGGTATACAAAGGTTCAAATTTAATGTAAATAACAATGTCCTTGTTAATTGATATTTTCTCTATTTCCTTGTAAGACAATGATATTGTTCACCTGATCTCACGCCATTCTCAGGTTCTGACTTTGTACAGGTATATTGATATGGCTTTTTAATATTAATTATTTACCTACTAAGTCACAACAATTTACCTTTTGTTCATAGTTTCCCCAGTAGATGAAAAAACAGAAAATCGTTTGAAGGAGTGAAGGTACATTTCACAAAGACACATTTTCTTTGAACTGTAACATAATTAACAACTCCAAGCCCTTGAGTTGCTATTTGAATAAAGAAGGTATAACTTCAAATGGTGACACCAATTTTGTCGCATGTGTTTGGAACACAACTCAATTGCCTAAGACTCACACTAAATATGCTAATCCTAAAATTAAAGGCAGCTAGATCTTGGACAGCACTTAACCCTAAATTAATAACACAAGTCATGGTTTATCCTTCATCTCAGCTCAGGAGTTTGCTTCTCTGAACCTCCTACATGGTTATTTTTTAGATAGCTCTATGAATTTATGTATAGTTCTTTGTTGGATTCTTTTTAAGCATTCCTTTTTAAGGAAAAATCAGTAAAAATGAAATCAACTGTTTTTACTTAGAATCTTAGAAGAACATTGAAAATATCTGTCTAACTTATAAAAACGTTTTTTGACGCATTAACCCCCCAACTTTGTGTTAAGCATCATTTCAGGAAAAGTTTACAGCTCATTCATTATTTTGAATTAAGCATTGCTTTTTGAAATAAAGTATCAGTAATATCACAGCATTAAGACACTACCTCTTAGACCCAATTTGTAACCCAGTGGAGATGCAGCCAATATTCAACAAATAGCTGTGGAATTTATGAATCCAGTACTTTATGTATCCTTAGTAAATATAGTTTCTCACACATAATTGAGCACATAAAGCAAACAAGCTTCAGAATCAAATAGCTGGATTTGAATTTAAGCTCCAATACTACTTAGATATAACTTTAGACATTTGATCCTTTGAAATGAATTGTTTTTGCAGATTTCCTAAATAATATTTATGAAGAACAGTCTCTGGCACACAGAAAGAACTAAAAAAAATGATTAAAACTTTTAAACATTATTTATTAAAACTTTTTCAGTGAACATTTATTCTACCTTCAAATTTTTTTTTAAAATTCTGTGGATATACAGTAGTTTTAAATTATTTTTATTTCAAAGTTAATAATATATTAAAGTGCAACTATCATCATATGAAGTATGAGTAACTTTTGACAATGACAAGAACTTATCATTATGAACTTTTGTAATCAACTGCTGTAGTAAATACTGTCTCAAGACCATGCACTAGAGTATACAGAGAATTACAATAGCAATTAGGAGTCTATCTCTGAGCCCAGATTTCACCATTTCACAGCTGTGTGACCTTGGATAAGTCATTTAATATAACAAATCCTATTTCTTTTTTTTCTTTTTAAAATTTTTTTTAATTTTAAAGATGTGGGGTATAATTCAGGATTATTCATACAAGTGGTCATTGTACAGTTAAAGTTTGGGTCACCCTTTGATCCCCTCTCCTCCTGGTTTTAGAGCAGGTACCCTTATTGATGTTATGTGCCTTGCCTTGGCAGTTTTCTGCTATTGCCAATCCCTTTCTTGTAGTATGATAAATGTACGGTACTCAGTTCTCTGTTTTTATGATAGATCACTGAGTATTATAGACTCTAACTCCATCCAAGTTGCTGCAAAGTCCATAATTTTGTCCTTCTTTATGGTTGTGTAATATTCCATTGTGTGTTTGTACCACTTTTTTTTTTATCTAGTCCACTTTTGATGGGCCACACGGTTGGTTCCATGTTTTTGCTATTGTGAGAAACGCGGCAATAAACATGAGTGTGAAAGTATCATTTTTATAGAATAATTTCAGTTCCTATGGGTATATTCCCAGAAGGGGAATTGCTGGGTCATGTGGAAGAACAATTGTTAGATTTTTTAGGAATCACCACACTGTTTTCCACAGAGGTTGTACTAGTTTACACTTCTAGCAACAATGTAGAAGCATTGCATTTTCCCCACTTCCTCTCCAGCATCTGTTCTTTTTTGAGCTATTGATGATGACCATCCTGACTGGAGTTAGGTGATATCTCAGTGTGGTTTTAGTTTGCATTTCTTTGATGATTAATGAGGCTCCTCATATGTCTTCTTTTGATATCCATTCATATATTTTGCCCACTTTTTTAGTGAGAAAGCAGGATTTATTGAGAGGACAGAAAAACTCCTGCAGTGGGAGTGAACCTGAGGGGGTTAACCTATTTTTCCCACTTTTTAATACAGCTGTTGGTTTTTTCTTTGGACATGTTTGAGTTCTTTGTAGCTCCTGGATATTAGGCCTTTGTCAGATATAATGTTGGCAAATATTTTTTCCCAGTCTGTGGGCTGTCTCTCTGCTCTCTTGATGACTTATTTTGCTTTGCAGAAGCTTTTCAGTTTGATGATGTCCCACTTGTCTATCCTATCTCTTATGGCATGGGCATTTGGAGTTTTGATTAGGAATTGGTTGCATATTCCAATTTCGATAAGAGTGTCTCCTGTGTTTTCTAAGGTTCTTAGTTTAAGGTTTTACATTTAGGTCTTTGATCCATTTAGAGTTAATTTTTGTATATGATGATAGGTATGGGTCCTCTTTTATTCTTTTGCATGTGGTCAACCAGTTTTCCCGACACTATTTGCTAAATAAGGACCAGACAGGTTTCTCGTAGAATTTCATAAAACATACAAGAAGGAGCTGGTACCAATCCTAATGAAAGTATTCCAAGCTGTCACAAAAGACAGAACTCTCCCCAAATCACTTTATGAAGCCACTGATACTCAAACTGGATAGAGATCCAACTAAGAAAAAGAACTATAGACCAATACCCCTGATGAATATAGATGCAAAAATTCTCAACAAGATTGTAGCAAATTGGATCCAACAACACATCTCAAAAACCATCCACCATGGCAAAGTAGGCTTTATCCCCAGGATGCAGGGCTCATTCAACATCCACAAAACCATAAATATAATTCAACACATCAACAGATGTAACAATAAGAACCAAATGACTATATAATTAAATGTGGGAAAAGTTTTTGATAAAACCCAGCATCCCTTCTTGATAAAAACACTTGAACACCTAGACATAGAGGAAACAAACCTCAAAATAGTAAGAACCATCTATGATAAACCCATAGCCAACATATTATTAAATGGACAGAAATTGGAAGAGAAAGAAATCAGGGATATCCAAATAGGATAAGAGGAAGTTAAGTTATCCCTGTTTGCTGATGATATGATCCTATACCTTGAAAATTCAAGAAAATCTGTCAACAATCTCCTTGCACTGATAAAGGACTTTAGCAAAGTCTCAGGGTACAAAATAAATGTGCAAAGACAGTTGCATTCTTATACACCAACAACTAACAGGCAGAGAACCAAATAAAAAGCACAATTCTTTTCAAAATAGCTACCAAAAATGAAATACCTTGGCATCTTCCTAACCAGAGAAGTGCAAGACCTTTACAATGAAAACTACAAAACACTCCTCAAAGAAATCAAAGACACAAACAAATGGAAAATATTCCATGCTCATAGATTGGAAGAATCAGCATTGTCAAGTTTTCTATCCTACCCAAGGCAATCTATAGATTCAATGCAATACCCATTAAAATACCAATATCATTCTTCTCAGACAGGAAATGACAGTACAGAAATTCATATGGAAACATAAACGACCATGAATGGCCTAAACAACCCTCAGCAAGAGAAACAAAGTTGGAGGTATTACACTTCCAAACTTTAAACTTCATTGTAAGTCTACAAGAATCAAAACAGTCTGGTATTGTACAAGAACAGGTACATAGAACAATGGAATAGGATAGAGATTTCAGAAGCAAAGTCTCAATTTCTCAATCAACTCATTTTCAACAAAGCCTCCACCAACAAGCACTGGGTAGAAGAAGACCTATTTATTAATGGTGCCAGGAAAATTGGCTGACCACGTGTAGAAGATTAAAACAGACTGTTTCTTAATCTAACCATTGTGAGTAGCACCTTTTAATTCTCCCAATTCCTAGGATAATGTGGGAAAAATTAGTATACGGGAAAGGGCTTTAAAGCCTCAATGTGCTAAAAATATAGTTTTTAAATAAAAATATTTCTAATTTGAACATGGAAAGTGGCCTTAAAGAAATTCTCTAAATTTTTTCTATCTAAAAAAATTACCATGGACATCATCTAAAATTAAAACTAGGTGATAAGCTATTCCAACAAATCCTACAACCAAGCAGTATCAAAAAACATCAATAGCTACAAGATTTCTGTGGTTTTCCTTACATAAAGGAAATAACAAGAGAGCTAGTAGGCTATTTTATAAGTCAGAAAACTCAAAGATAAATAACTTATTCTTGATTTACAGCTCAACAAGGCAACTTGGGTACAAAAGGAACAGATGAGTAAAAGATGTCTATGGAAAGACTAAGAGGTGACTTCTATAAATTTTAAAAACTACTCAGCAAATCCTACTCTTAAAGACAAAACCTCACACTGAGAAGAAACTGCTGAATGTAGAATCCAAATTGAGTAAGTTAAGGAAACAAAGAATTAAAAAAAACCTAAACAGAAGTGTGAGAAAGAAACAAATTCAAGGAATTGGAGAAAATATGCCACCTTCATTTTGAAACGTTACCCTCAATATTTAAAAACTATATCCTCAGTCACATTTTTCTGCTAAAATTTTAGAAACACTAATTTTATATTGAAAATGCACTAAAGGTCAAATCTCATAGATAACATTAAAAATAAGAAGCAAAGTAACATACCAACATGTCATGACAGAAGTATTTATCCATAAAACATATTAGGTCTATAATCTAACAAGATGAGCTAATAGGTATTCAAATATGATAAAATTATATAAAAAGCAATCTAATGATGATTAGGAAAACACATAAATGAAGTGATATAATTTAAGAAATAATAGATATTTAAAAAATTTTATCAAAATGAACACCAAGCTAGAAGGAATTCAAGAGTAAATAAACAAAAGATAAGATCTATAGAGAAAGAGAAGATAAAATTAGGGACACTTTTTAAGAAAAAAAAATGAATGAAGAATAAAAAAAGAATTTGAATGAAAATGAAAACATAGCGAGTAGACCAAGAAGATCTCATACAAGCACAATAGTAATTCCTGAAGACAAAAACTTAAGGAAGAGAACAGAACAAATAATAAAACCTATTAACCACTGTTACAATGTTTGCAGAATCCTCATTTTCCAGAAAATTCCGTCTCATGCAGGTGCTTTAAAAAGCACAACCCAAGGCAAGGAAAGAGCCAACACTTTATTCGGGAAATGTCAGCCTAGAATAGGGGGTTAGGGACAAATGGAAGCAAGGTAAGAAAATATGTAAAGCAGTCTCTTATGAAATATGACACTGTTGGACACCACAAACCACAAGAACAAATAACACACCACTCAAAATGTGTGATCACTAGACACAGGGGACTTCTTTAAAGAGTTTTTGAGGGTGAATTTTCCTTTACAGTTTGTCCATTGGAAAGATGAAAAGAAGAAACTTACCTGCAGAGCTCCTTTCTATCTCTTGAATTCCATTCATTAGTGTTTTACTCCGTTGGGGATCTAACTTCTCCCTCAACAGGTTTGTTTTATCTAGCCCCTCAAAATCTCCTGGAAAATAGACATGACTTCAAGTCTAATAGTGAAAGCACGACCTGATATGGATTAAGTGAGGATTATGAGAGAAAAAGAAAGAAGTGAAGAATGAAATCTGTGAAGGTTTAGAATATAGATCCCAACCTATAAAGTGTGGACCCCCATTTCTATCTAAGCACTTTCTCATAAACACATCCAATTTCATAGCTTTAATGGACTTCCAAATGTATAATCTCCAGCCCCCATCTCCTCCCTGAATTTCAGACATGCCCAACTGTTCATTTGGTATCTTCAGGTAGATGTCCCCGATGTCTCTCAAGCTTATTAAGTTTGAAATGGACGTTTAGATATACTTTGCTTCCACTTTTCTGCCACCATCCTGAAATATTGCAATAGACACAGGTCTCCATGCTGCCATGCCATGTTTATACTCATTCGATCTATTCCCAGTAGATCAGCCAGAATGATCTTTATTTTTAATATCAATTTCTTACATAAAGCCTTCTGACAATGATAATAGGTATCATGATGTCAATTTGATCTCTTTTGTGACATACGAACTTCCATGTGTCTTGTGGATTTTTTAAAATCAATCATCTCAAAAAGCTATTCAAACATCTCAAAAAGGACAGAAATTAGTATGATAATCTTTGTTTTAAAGATCAAGGAACTAACGAAGAGATATTAGGTAATTGGCCCAAAGTCATAGAATTCATTCTTGGAAAAGTTAGGGTTAGAATCATATTCTTAACCATTATTGCATACTGCCTCTCTAATGATTTCAGAACTGAAACATCTCACCATGCCTTCGAGATTGTGTATGATCTAGTTTCTGCATCTCCCTCAAATCATATCTCATAACCTTCTTTTCCTAAACTCCAGTAATACTTATTATTTTTCTGTTTCTTGAACCTAAGATACTTTTTCAGGCCAACCACACTTGGTGTTTTGTACCTGGTATGCTTCCCCCAGCTCCTTGCAGAGATGACTAATTCTCCCCTTTAAAATCTCAGGTTAAGCCTCCACTAACAACCACTAGGAAGAGGAGAACCTATTCAGTAAAAGGTGCTGGGAAAACTGGCTGATCACATGCAGAAGATTAAAACAAGACCCCTACCTATCACCATACACAAAAATCAACTCTAAATAGATTAAAAATCTAAATGTAAAACCTCCAACTGTAAGAACCTTAGAATATACAGGAAACACCCTTATGGAAATTGGAACTGGCAACCAATTCGTGATCAAAACCAAGTGCTCATGCCATAAGAGATAAGACAGGCAAGTGGGACCTCATCAAACAGACAAGCTTCTGCAAACCCAAAGAAAGCAGCAAGAGAGCAGGAAGACAGCACAAAGACTAGGAAAAAATATTTGCCAACTGTATATCTGACAAAGGCCTAACATCTAGGATCTACAAGGAACTCAAATGTGCCAAAAAATAAATAAATAAAACAAAACAAACAAACAAAAAAACAGCCTCATTACAAAGTGGACAAAAGATATGAATAGACATACAAGCAGCCAAAAGATACATGAAAAAATGCTCAGCCTCACTAGTCCTCAAAGAAATGCAAATTAAAACCACACTGAGATATCACCTAACTCCAGTCAGGATGACCATCACCAATAACTCAAAAAACCACAGATGTTGGAGAGGATGCAGAAGAAAGGGAACACTTCTGCACTGTTGGTGGGAGTGTAAACTAGTGCAGCCTCTGTGGAAAACAGTTTGGCGATTCCTAAAAGACCTTCCCTACAACCCCAGAATCCCTCTACTGGGAATATACCCATAAGAACTCAAATCACTCTATGAAAAAGATATCTCTACACATATGTTTTTTGCATTATTCACAATAGCAAAAACACAGACCCAAACATACTGCCCATCAGAAGAGGACCGGATTTTTTTTTTTTTTTTGAGTTGGAGTCTTACTCTGTCGCCCAGATTGGAGTGCAGTGGCCACTCCCGGCCACCACAGCCTCGACCTGCTGGGCTCCGGTGATCCTTCCACCTCAGCCTTCCAATTAGCCGGAATTACAGGCATGCGCTACCACGCCCGGCTAAGTTTTTGATTTATTGTAGAGATGAGGTCTCGTCTGCCCAGGCGGGTCTCGAACCCGCGGGCTCAAGCAATCCACTCACCTCAACCTCCCAAAGGTGAGGGATTACAGGTTGAGCCACCGAGCCCGGCTCAGATTTTTTTTAAATGTGATACATATACATGATGGAATATTATGCAGCCATAAAGAAGGACAAAATCATGAACTTCACAGCAACTTGGATAAACTTAGAGACTATAATACAGAGTGATGTATCACAGAAACAAAGAACTGAGTATCATATCTTTTCACTCACAAGCAGACCCTGAACAATTATAATTATAATACTATAAGCAAAGGATTGGCAGTGGTGGGAAACTGCCAGGGATGGAGGGGTACACCTCATCAACAAGTGTATCTGCATAATGAACACTTGTATACGTAATCCTGAATTTTACCCCACATCTTTAAAATAAAAAAATTTAAAATTAATAAATAAATAAAATATTAAGTTATTTGTGCCCTCTTCAGAAATGCTTTCTCCAACTAATCTGTTGTCTTTTCCCACGTCATTCTGTTCACTTCCTTCATATCACTTACCAGAGACTGAATAATATATTTATTTTATTAATTGTTTACTGAAGGTACACTCTGAGGATGGGAATATTAGGTATTTTAATCATCATTGAATGCCTTGGTATGATGCATAGTGCTTGATATACTGAATCCTAAATAAATATTTATTGAGTATATCAAGCACTATATACTCCTAAATAAATATTTATTGAGTTAGTAGTGATGTAATTAGGGCTGAAAAGATATAGAAAGAATAAAAATGATAATATAGTCATCCCTCTATATTCTCAAATGATTGGTTCCAAGACCCTTGTGGATATCAAAATCCAAAATGGTCAAGTAATTTACAGTTGAGCATCAGTGAATATAGAGGGTCAAATAAAATCATTTAAAGAACCATCATTCAAATCATAAATTTCCACAAAAGTACAGTTCTATAATATGATCTCAAAATGCATCTGATCTTTAATTGCCCACAGTTTAGTAATTCACTACCTTTAAAGATTTTCTAAAGGAACAACTGGGAAACAAATTACCATCTTAGACTGAAACTTAAGAAATAAAGACATACAAAAATATGGATATTAGTATATAATTTTATCTTATGGTGGGCACAGTGAGCCCAGGAAATTGTATACTTAGAAAAGGAACATATATTTATATATTACAATTTTAAATTATAATTTATTTTATCTAATTTTGCTTCCTTCAGATTTCTTTTATAATTTATAGCTTCTAATTTTCCTATGTTTTATGATTATTATTTTTAAAAGCAAATTTTTACCCTTTTAAAATACAATCTTTGTATCTCAAAACTAGAAATTGACCTTCCATATGACCCAGCAATTCCCTTATTGGGAATATACCCAGAAGAACTCAAATCATTCTACAAAAAATATACCTGCACACGTATGTTTGTTGCAGCTCTATTCACAATTGCAAAAACATGGGACCAACTATGTCGCTCATTGAAGCTGGACTGGATAAAATAAATGTGGTACATATACACAATGGAATAGTATGTAGCCATAAAGAAGGACAGACATATGGACTTCGCAGTAACTTGGTTGGATTTGGAGTTGCTCATACTCAGTGATCTATCATAGAAACAAAGAACAGAGTACCATATGTTCTCACTCATAAGCAGACCTTGAACAATTACAATACTCTAAGAAAGGGATTGGCAGTAGTGGAAAACTGCCAGGGGAGTAGGGGTGGGATTGGCAGTTGAGGGAAACTGCTAGGGGACTTAGGGGCATACCTCATCAACAAGGGTACCTGCATAATCAATGTTTGTATACCTAACCCTGAATTGTACCTCACATCTCTATAATAAAAAAATAAAAATAAAAATAATTCAATCTTTATATCTTGATTTATAAAGTTAAACACAAAATGTAGTGTGTTAATACACAGCTAGTATTCACCTTAAAAAGGCATATTTAGAATATATTCATATATTTTATAAACCTGTGAATTATAATAACATTAAATTGCGTGAGTATGGGAAAAGGGTAAATTTTATTTAAGGAACAGATAAAAACACAGGAGGTGCAATTCTTCTGTCACAATATTGTCAATAGGAGTCTTCCAAATTGATCTAAAAGAGTTCCAACAGATTTTTTTAAGTACAGAGGTCATTCAAAACACCAATAAATATATGATAAATCACCCAATTTCTATAAAGTAAGTAAAAGTAAACAATAATTGAATATGTACCTCAAAAATAAAGCGAGAGCATTCTGAGGCGATAATAGTAATATTCTCATGGTTCCCAACACTCTCAAAATCCCCACATAAAAATAAGCATAACAAAGAGATAGTTAAAACTTAAAAAAAACCCCACAGATAACATTTATGATGAATATTCATTAATGTCAAAATATGAAGAAAGATCTGGATGACACCAACAGCCACAAGAACTGTATGATTTCATTGTCTGTGTGCAAATTAAGCAGATGGAAGAAATGGGACATCTAGAAATCTGAGAACAGAAGAAGTACCAAAATAGCCAACAGATATTCACTAGAAAGCATGATGAGCCAAATAGTGGGAGAAAAGTGAACACTGGCCCATTCCAATAGCAGGTGAGTTCAAGTGATCCACAGGAGGAGCATCATGGTGGGCGCAGTCTAGAGCTTGTACACTTGCCAAACTGACTTGACAGACTTCCTTGTGGTATTGGGCCCCACACCAAGGGGAAATAGCTCAGAGTGAAATTAAGTTTGAGTACTATAAATGCAAAAGAGATGAAGGGAAAAAAAAAACACCAGATAAAAGCAGAGTCAGGCAAAGAGAGCTGGGACGTCTCAGAAAGTAAACACTCTAATTTCAACTTAATAAAATCACAGAAGGGGAATCTATGAACTTGAAAAAGCTATTCTGAACCAAGTCTCCTTCAAAATTAGGAAAACTATTTCCTTATTAAAATGAGTGAGAAAAAACTATTCTCACTCATTTTAGTCAAATTTCATACAAAGAGAAAACACAGAAATGAGCAGAATAATTTACCTAAAATGTTAGAAAGACATGCTTGTAAAAGAGATAAGAACTGTAATATTCTATTTTAAAATACACATCTATATTAATAATATAGTTCAAAACATGAAAAAGTAACACAAATCGGTATAGAAATGCTTACAATTAGGTAACAAAGCTTAAGATAAAAGTATGAATAAAACAAAAAACTGCCGGGCTCGGTGGCTCAGCCTGTAATCCCGCGCCTTTGGGAGGCTGAGGTGAGTGGATTGCCTGAGCCCACAGATTCGAGACCCACCTGGGCAGCTAGACTTCACCTCTACAATAAATAAAAAAAAAAATTAGCCGGGCGTGGTAGCGCATGCCTGTAATTCCGGTTACTCGGAAGGCTGAGGCGGAAGGATCGCCGGAGCACAGCAGGTGGAGGCTGCGGTGGCCGGCAGCGGCCACTGCACTCCAGTCTGGGCAACAGAGTGAGACTCCAACTCAAAAAAAAAAAAAAAAAACTATTTCAGGAATGAAGACTAAAGTAGAAAAATGACAAAATATAAAAAAAGATTACATCTTGCAAAGAAGAAATTATTTCAAAAAAGCAAAAGTTTTTAAAGAAAATAAAGAGCTTAAAATTACTGAAGAAAAAGTGAAACATCAAACAGGCAAATAATATCCAACACAGAGATAATAAAAATCTGAAAAAGAAAATCATATTAGGCCTCTGTGTACCCTTCTTCAATAAATGCTGTGCTCTTTCTATTTGTAGTTCCAAATCATGAAATCTTTAAAAAAAAAGCATAAAATTACGCATAAAAAGAGCACACAATATACATGATATCACAATTCCCAGGGAAAAAACAACACCAAGACTTAGTCTAATGACTCACAATAGAAAGATCAAATTATCATCAGGTTTCAGACAACAAAGCTATTCTACAAGAAACAATGACCAAATCAATAGCAACTTAGTGCCTATAATGCCCAGTTAGCTATTCCAAGGCAATTTTATTCACCTTTATTTGTTAGATTAAAACTTTATTTTTGGTGAATTCACTGTCATTAATTATCATTTTCACTTGACTTTTTCAATGTATTTGTGCTTTGCTTAACTTAAAGATATATTTTCTATAATTACTAAAACATACTGTACTTTATTACCAGGTAGTTATCAAATATATAGCAGTGATCAAACTCACATATTGAATCAAATTCAGTATAACTTCAGAACAGCTTAATAATGGTGGTCAATTGTATATGCTCCAAATATCTTTTCTCAGAGTTTTACTTGTTTTCATGCTCTATATGGTACATTTTGATGATTATAATTTTAGACTTTAACATTGTCTCATTTATTAGTGTTTTTATTTAATATTTAAATGCTTTCTTTAAAAATATGAGTCAAGAAGCTGGGCTTGGTGGCTCAGCCTGTAATCCTGCGCCTTTGGGAGGCTGAGGTGAGTGGATTGCCTGAGCCCGTGGGTTCGAGACCCGCCTGGGCAGTGAGACCTCATCTCTACAATAAATAAAAAAATTAGCTGGGCGTGGTAGCGCGCGCCTGTAATTCCGGCTACTTGGAAGGCTGAGGTGGCAGGATCGCCGGAGCCCAGCAGGTCGAGGCTGTGGTGGCCGGGAGCAGCCACTGCACTCCAGTCTGGGCGACTGAGTGAGACTCCAACTCATAAATAAATAAATAAATAAATAAATAAAATAAAAATATGAGTCAAGAAAAACAGAAAAAATGCAAACACATGTAAGAAAATAGAAGAGATACCAATACAGAAAGATTAAGATAGCAAAAAGAAAAGTAATTTTTTTTAGAAATAAAAATATTTGCCAACTGTATATCTGACAAAGGCTTGACATCTAGTATCTACGAGGAACTCAAGCATGCCAAAAAAGTAAAAAACAAGCAACCCTATTACAAAGTGGGCAAAAGATATGAATAGAACACTTCTCAAAAGAAGACATACCAGCAGCCAACAGATACATGAAAAAATCCTCAGCCTCTCTAATCATCAAAGAAATGTAGATTAAAACCACACTGAGATATTGCCTAACTCCAGTCAGAAAGGCCATCATCAATAACTCAAAAACAACAAATGCTGGAGAGGATGAGGTGAAAAGGGAACACTTCTACACTGCTGGTAGAAGTGTAAACTAGAACCTCTGTGGTAAACAGTGTGAGGATTCCTAAAAGATCTAAAAATCGACCTCCCTTATGACCCAGCAATTCCCCTTCTGGGAATATACCCGGCGCAACTGAAATCACTCCACAAAAAAAGAGACCTGTGCACGCATGTTTATTTCAGCACTAGTCACAATAGCAAAAACATGAAACCAACCACACTACCCATCAAGAGTAGACTGGGTTAAAAAAATGTGGTATTGCCGGGCTCGGTGGCTCAGCCTGTAATCCCAGAGCTTTGGGAGGCTGAGGTGAGTGGATTGCCTGAGCCCGTGGGTTCGAGACCCGCCTGGATAACTTGGCGAGACCTCATCTCTACAATAAATCAAAAAGTTAGCTGGGCATGGTAGCACATGCCTGTAGTTCTAGCTACTTGGAAGGCTGAGGCGGAAGGATCGCCGGAGCCCAGCAGGTCGTGGCTGCAGTGGCCGGAAGTGGCCACTGCACTAAAGTCTGGGAGACAGAGTGAGACTCCAACTCAAAAAAAAAAAAAATTGTGGCATATGTATACCAGAAGCCGCAACCCCTAAAGATGCAAAATGGAGGTTACCTGAAAATGGGAAAAATGCTGACTGGGAGCAGGGCCCCAATGGGAAGCGTCCATGATGGAGGCAGAGCCCCATGGATCCTATTGAAGGACTCCTTTTGGCCTTAAAGGAATGCATGCTTAGGCTTGAAAAACACTTCCCTTGATAAATAAAAGAATTAGCTAGAATGTGCAAGGATGTGGAATTAGCAGTAAACCTATGTATAGAAATGTAAAAAGGGCTCAACAGCAAAAATTTCCCCCCTGAAGGGACAAGGGAATGCAAATTTGAAACCTTTGACTAAAAAGGAAAAACAAGTACTTCCTCATACCCTTTATAAGTAACAACATTGACAGTTGTGATTGATGAGGAAGTGAGAAACTGAGACAGAGTATCTCCAAAAACAGGTGTTTTCAGGAAAAACAAGTCACAGACATGCCTTTTGATTTAAGAAATATTATAGTTTAATTAGAAAGAGGGTTAAAATTAAAGTAAGGATAAGATAAATAGCAGTTATAATTAAAAGATAAATGTTTATTATAGATGTAGGTATTAGTTAAATATAAGTAATATAAAGAATAGGAAATAACTAAGTTTAAGGTAAACTTAAAATTATATACACTTAATGTAGGTTTAAAATTGAATACATTTAGGATTAGAAGTAAGATTAATTTCATATATAAGTGTAGATTTAGACATAAGTTTTGTTTAGAAATATAAAATGTAAAATGGGTAGAATTAAGAAAATAGATAGAATAGCAAAGGAAAGAGATTCCGTTGGCCTAGAGGTCACAGGATGTGGCTGATAAATTGGCAGCTGGTATTTTGTTACACCACCGGTAGCAGGAAGGAACAAAATGAAACTTGTAAAGGTCAACTTCCCCATAAACAAAAGAAAAAACATGATGTAAACATTTAATGTGTAACATGGGATACATTTTGTGGGTAGGGGGGTCAGTAAAAAAACTATATAAGCTTGTAAGAATTGAATAAAAATTGGCAGAGTCTTGAACTCTCCCCAGAAAGAAGGATCCTGTCGTGTTCGTCTTTTCTTTTTCGCTGCTTCCCAATTCCCCCGTCTTAAGCCCTGACTCTCTCCTGGAGCTGGACTCCAGTATATGTACATTATGGAATATTACACAGCTATAAAAAAAGCTAAAAATTATGAACGTTGCAGCAACTTGGATGGATTTAGAGTCTGTAATACTCAGTGATCTACCACAGAAACCAAGCACTGTGTACCACATGTTCTTACTCATAAGCAGACCCTGAACAATTATCATAATACTATAAGAAAGGGATTGGCAATAGCGGGAAGCCACCAGGAGAGGAAATGGGGTAGGGGATACACTTCATTATCAACAAGGGTAACTGATCTCAAACCAGGTGACGTGGGGACCAAAAAAGTGACGCTCAAACATTACCTGCACAATAATCATTTGTATACCTAATCCTGAATTGTACCCCACATCTTTAAAATAAAAATTTTAAAAATTTTAAAAAATAAAGAAAAACAAGTAAAATTGACTATATAGAAAATATGTCAGAAAATAGAAAAATAGGGAAAAACCTAGATTTGATAGAGGACTTCAGGTTAGTATACCTTGCAAAAAAGAAAAAAAAATCCCATGACAGTGCATTTAAAAACAAAAAAACTTGTTTGTGCACCATAGGACCATGAAGGAAACCAACCAGGAAGTCCCAGTTGAGGGACCCACAGCATGATTTAGAATGAGTAAAGAAAACTGAATAGATTATCCTGATAGGTGTTTGCACTCATCTTGGTTGTGTGCCCATGGCAAATGCAGGAGATTTTGGTGGTTACCACTGCCCTTGCCATGAGTCTTACTATGATGCATGTGGCAGGATCAGGAAGGGGTCTGCACCTCTCAATCCTGAAGTTCCCTCATATGAGTTCACCAGTGATGATATAGCGGTTGTTGGTTAGAGACTGGAACTCAAGTCAAGCTTCTTTCAGTCTTTACGTCACCTGAGAAGAATTAAGTGAGAGCAAGCCTTCTGTACTTCAAGTTGAAATATTTAAGAATTGATAACAATGTATTTACAAACATTAATGTGAAGTAAATTGAATTTAATGTTGAATACTTTCAAGCATTTACTTAATAAAACCACTGTTAAACGTCACTAAGCTCCATCATACACTTGAAAGGTGCAATGTCTTTTGGCTAATTCTAATTTAAAAATTACAGACTGACTTATGAAAAAAAAATCTGAGATGTTTCCCACTGCAGGTAGCGAATTTGAAAATAAAATTTGTGTTATTATAATTTATGACATTTAAAAAAACTTGTAAGTTCATTATATCTAATCATATCAATCACTATTTCATCCACCACACCAAACATCTATACCCTAATTAGGGACATTTAAAAAGAACAAACACTGGTCCTCTGGAGTCAATAGAATTAAAAACTGTCATTTATTGAACATTATTATATGCTGTATTTAGAACTTTGCACATTTAGGAAGGATGATTTTGACTGGTTTTTAATCAGAGTGATGATACTGATGTATACAAGACAGTGAAGAGATCATGGGAAACATTTCTAAGCAGATAAATATACTAGAAAAGAGGAACATCTACCCAACTCATGCTGAAGTAAATCTTCACAATTAAACTTTTTTTTTTTAACTTAAGAGATTGTGGCTCTCGAGCCACTCTTGGGCTCAAGCCTACTCTTAGTTTTCTGGAGTGTACCACCTCTTCTGCCTAATAAAGAAATCTCTCTCTCTCTCTCTCTCTCTCTCTCTCTCCCCCCCTCTCCCCACCTCCTCTCCTCTCCTCTCTCTCTCTTCTTTTTAAAAAAAGACCAAGTTTGTCTTTTTTCATTACCAGTTGATCAACTTATTCAGATTTTTTTGTGCCTCAGTTTTCTCTTGTACGAAGTAAATTTTTCCTCATAAAATTACTGAGAGAAAAGCATGACATGATGCTATTAGATAATTCAATAATGGCATCTATGAGTATTATTACTATTATATGCATCATAAATTCCTAGTAAGAAAACTCAAAGGTAAATGTGAATGTTCTCTTCATTATTTGGACTTGCCACATCCTTATTGAAATGACATTAATTCTCTGATGGAATAAAAAATTTCAAATTGATGGTATTTACTTTCTTAAAGCAGTTTACTTTTATTTAGTGTTACAATCATCCACACACTCCATTTTGACTTTTAGTAAAGATGTAAAATTAAGAGGGGAAGATGTCCATTGTTTTAGGAAATCCCAATATATTGATTGAATAGCAGAAGAATTTTTAGTGGGCGAATTTGTCACCACTAGACTGGCTCTACAGTAAATATTCAAAGGAGTCCTAAATACTGAAACAAAGGTCAAAATACACCAGTAGAAAAACACCGGAAATAATAAAGTTCACAGACCTTATGGAACAACAACACATCAGAGAAAATAAATAAACAAAGTAACCAGATAACAACAAGTAAGATGAATAGACTAGTACCTTACATATCATTATTAGCTCTGGATGTAAATAGTCTCAATGCCCCACTAAAAAGAAACAGAGTGGCATAATGGATAAAACAAACACAACCCAAATATATACTGCCTTTAGGAGACCCACTCACCTCACACAAACTCCTAGAGCCTCAAGGTAAAGCAATGGGGGGAAATAGTTCACACAAATAGAAATCAAAAATGAGCAAGAGTAGCTGTTCTCATATCAGATGAGACAGATTTTAAATTAACGACAGTAAAATAAGATAAATATGGCTATTATATGATGATAAAAGGATTAATCCAATGATCAGTAATAACAATTTAAAACACATATGTGCCCAACATCAGAGCTCCAAGTTTTATAAAATAAAGTCTATTAGATCTAAAAAAAATATAGTAATCATGGGATACTTCAACATTCCACTGATACCGATAGACAGATTATCAAGACAGAAAGTCAAGTCAACATTGAAGTTAAACAAAACTCTAGAGAAAATGGAACTAACAGACATCTACAGAACATTCATCCCAAAACTACAGAATACACATCATTTTTCTTATTAACACATGGAACATTCTCCAAGACAGACCATGTGTTAGGTCACAAATCAAGTTTCAATAAATTTTTTAAAATCAAAATTATACCAAGTACTTTCTCAGACCACAGTGGAATAAAACTAGAAACAACTCAAAGAAGAATTCACAAAATCAAACAAAGTTATAGAAGTTAAACAATTTGCTCCTGAATGATCCTTGGATCAACAATGAAACAAGATGAAAATTTAAAAATACCTTGAATTAAATGACAATAATTAAACAATTTATCAAAACCTCTGGGACACAGCCAAAGTTATGCTTAGGGGAAAATTTATAGCACTTAAGGCCTACATTAATAAGACTGAAAGATCACATATCAACAATCTAACATCACTCCTCAAGGAACTAGGAAAGCACAAACAACCCAAACCCAAAGCTAGCAAGAAGAAAAGAAAAAGAAAGATCAGAGCAGAACTAAACAAAACTGAAATTTAAAAAACAATATGAAGGATCAGTGAAACAAAAAGTTGTTTTTAAAAAAAATAGAAAAAAACTGATAGACCACTTGCTAGATTAATTAAGAAATGGGGAAGACTCAAATTAGCTCAATCAGAAATGAAAAAAGAGACATTACAACTGATATGATGGAAATTCAAAAGATCACCCAAGACTATTATGAACAACTGTATGCAAACAAACTAGAGGAAATTCTTGGAAACATACAACCCCCAACTTTGGTTCAGGAAGAAACGGAAACCATGAGCAGACCAATAACAAGTAGTAAAGTTAAAACTGTAATTAGAAGCCTCCCAACAACAACAAAATGTCCAGGACCTGATGGACTAACAGCTGAATTCTACCAGGCCTTCAAAGAAGAGCTGATACCAGTTTTACTGAAGCTGTTCCACAAGACTGAAGAGAAAGGAATCCTCCCTAATTCATTCTATGAGGCCAGTATCACTCTGATACCAAACCCAGGAACAGATGCAATGAAAAAAGAAAACTACAAACCAATACTCCTTTTGAACATTGATGCAAAAATCCTAAACAAAATATCAGCAAATCAAATTTAACAGCACAAAATAATAATAATAAATAATAATAATAATAATAACAATAATAATAATAATAATACAACTCAACCAAGTAGGTTTTATCCCAGGGATGCAAAAGTAGTTTAACATATGCATATTAATAAACAGAATCCACTACATAAACAGAATTAAAAACAAAAATCATATGATTATTTCAATAGATGCAGAAAAGGCATTTGATAAAATTCAAAATTACTTCATGATAAAAGCCCACAGCAAAATAGGCATAGAGGGAACATTCCTCAAAATAATGAAAGTCATATATGTCAAACCCACAGCCAATGTCATCCTCATTGGAGAAAAGTTGAACACATTTCCCCCTCAGAACTGGAACAAGGTAAGTACATCCACCTTCACCACTGCTATTCAACATAGAACTGGAAGTCCTAGCCACAATAATAAGACAAGAAAAAGAAATAAAGAGTATCTGAGTTGGAAAAGAAGAAATCGAACAATTTCTGCTCGATTATTATCTTATTATCTTATACCGAAAGAACCCTAAAGATTACTCCAAAAGACTCCTGGATTTCATAAATGAATTCAGTAAAATTTCAGAACACAAAATCAACACATAAAAATGAGTAGCACTGCTATTCCCCAATAACAACCAAGCTGAGAATCAATTCAAGAACTCAATTACACTTACAATAGCAACCAAAAAACAAAATACCTAGGAATATATTTAACCAAGGAAGTGAAAGATCTCTACAAGGAGAACTACAAAACTCTGATAGAAGATATTGCAGAGGATACAAACAAATGGGGAAACATCCCATGCTCATGGATTGGAAGAATCGACATTATCAACGTGACCATATTACAGATTCAATGCAATCTCTATCAAACTACCAACACCATTTTTCACAAAATTAGTTTTAAAAATCCTAAAATTCATATGAAACCAAAAAAGAGCCAAAAGTCAAAGCAACCTTAAGGAAAAAGAATAAAGCTGGAGGTAGCACATTACCTGACTTCAAATTATACCACAAAGCTGTAAGAAAGGGATTGGCAGTCATTGGAAACTGCCAGGGAAGGTAGCGGGGAGGGGACACACCTCACCAACAAGGGTACCTGCATAATGAACATTTGCATACCTAACCCTGAATTGTACCCCACATCTTCAAAATAAAATTTTTTTTTAAAAGAAAGTAAAAAACAAGCAAAAAAAGAAAACAGCATAGTACTGGTAGAAGAGCAGACACATGAACCAATGGAACAGAATAGAGAATCCAGAAATAAACTCAAATACATACAACCAACTGATCTTTCACAAAGTAGACAAAAACATACACTGGGGAAAGAACACCCTATTCAATAAATGGTTCTGGGAATGAAATCTTCAGTGACAGAGTCTAGTAGAAACTCAAAATATAAAGTTTATATTTCAGCAAACAATGTCTCTTACTGGGTTTTCTTCTTTTCTTTGTGCTATCTCTCTTTGCTTTTACAACCTATTTTCTGTTTGTTGATAGCATAGATTTATTTTGTGTTAGAGTCATTTTAAAATGGCTATTGATCAGTGGTACTTGTTCATATTCAAGTTAATTGGAAGCAGTGTACAAAATCAGAACATATGAACTGATGGTTTTCATTGCTGGTTAATCTTCTTCAGTTCCCCAGAAAAGAATCCACTCTCCAGCTTTTGTGCTAAAAATCTGTCTGCTAGTATTTTTGGAAATAATGCTCAGTGTATAGAATTTCACTTAATCTTTTTTTTTCCACTGTGTAACTTTGTTCCTTATGCTACCTTGTTTGAAAGTTGTTTTGAACCTTTCCATATAGTAAATCTTGAGACCTGTCAGGATGAGAGAATGTACCACACTTTTATTATCCACTTATGAGAATTGTTTGAAGTGGTTTTTTATTTGTTTGCTTTTGTTTTTTGCATTACAAACAATACTAATACAAATATTTTGGAAAATGTCTCCGGGTAGATTCTCTAGGATTTTATCTAGAAGATATAATACATACATATATATACCATACGGGGGGAAGGCGCTAGCAGAGTGACGTGCAACATTTCTAGCATCACTTAGGGCACAGCTCTGTAGCCTTCATGAAGCTCTGTCAGCTGAGCTCACTGTTGACTATGAATACTGGAATTCTCAGCACCCAAAGCTGTTCTAGCCACAGAGACAGCAAGAGTTGTTGGGGTCTTCTATGGCAATAGATGCTCCTGATCTAGTGCCAGATGCTCCTGATCTAGTGCCTGATCTTTGTCTTTCAGTTGCCGCTGTGAAATCTCTCTTGGCACTCGGACTGCTCTGCAGACCCATTTGTGGTGGCATTGGCACTGATGGCCATAGAGCCAAGGCTTGAAGCACAAGCAAACATGGAGAAACTATGGCTCTAGGGTTCAGGGCAGTAATGACATGTCTATGATCAGGCACTCTTGCTGACACATTAGGAACAATATGCAAGGTGCAAGTAGGGAGGCTCCAAGGCCCAGGGCATAAGCTGGCTTGCTATGTCAGTGACTCTGACGTGTGAAGTGTGGGTGCTTGCCATGCAGACTCAGAGCCAGATTCAAAGCATAAGCATGCACTAGCTACAGCCACTCCAGGGTCCAGAGCAAGGGTGAGCTCTCTGTGGTAGCTCAGCTGGTGACCAGAGTTCAAGCCTCAGTTTTCTCAATATTATCATGAGATGGACTTGAACATTTTAGTGTTTTTTTTATAGTCCATGAAGTATAATATATGCCTCCAATAGAATAAGTCTGATGTTTAACATAATATAATATATGACTTTAACATAATGAATTTGAATTAAAAAATCAAAAGTTTTGTTCTTCAATATTGGCATGTGGAAGAAACATATACTTATTCCATTGATTTTGCTGTCACACAAAATGCTCTTGGATTTTTCTTTTGGATCTTATTTTATGAGGATTTTATTTACTATATAAAGAAACAAGTTTGACTAATTTAAATGGACATTTTCCTTTAAAGTAGATGACATAACTGTATTCACCAATATTAACTTAGAATTAAATTTTACTATTTCAAAAACAACCTAATTAAAAAGTGGGCAAAGGACGTGAATAGATACTTTTCAAAATAAGACACAAGCTGCCACCAAACATATTTTTTAAATCCTCAGCATCACTAATTATCAAAGAAATGCAAATTTAAACCACAAGTATATACCATCATACACCAGTCAGAACAGTTATCACTAAAAAGTCAAAGAACAACAGATGTTGGTACAGAAGCAGAAAAAATGAAGCACTCATACACTATTGGTGAAATTGTAAATTAGTTAAATTTCTGTCTAAAACAGTATGGAAATTTCTAAGAACTAAAAACAGAGCTACCATTTGGTCCAGCAATCCCACTATTGAGTATCCAAAGGAAAATAAATCATTATATAAAAAAGATACCTGTATTCATATTCATTGCAACAATACCCACAATAGCAAAGTTATGGAACCAATCTAAGTGCCCATCAGTATTTCATGGTGTATACATACCACATTTTATTTATCCAGTCATGAAATACTGCACAGCCATAAAAATGAATGAACTCATGTCCTTTGCAGTAACAAGGATGGAGCTGAAGAATCTCATTCTAAGTGAACTAACTAGAAGCAGAAAACCAGTCACTGCATGTTCTCACTTAAGGGTGAGAGCTTAATGGTCATAGGGATGGAAATAGTAGACACTGGGGACACTAAAAGGGGGAAGGTAGAGAGGACGGTTAGGGTTAGAAATCATCTGTTGGAACCGGGGTCAGTGGATCAGCCTATAATCCCGTGCTTTGGGAGGCTGAGGTGAGGGGATTGCCTGAGCCCGCAGGTTCGAGACGCGCCTGGGCAACTTGGCGAGACCTCATCTCTACAACAAATTAAAAAAAAAAAAAAATCAGCCAGGCATGGTAGTGCGTGCCTGTAATTCCAGCTACTCAGAAGGCTGAGGTGGAAGGATCGCCGGAGCCCAGCAGGTCGAGGCTGCGATGGCCGGGAGCGGCCACTGCACTCCAGTCTGGGCGACAGAGTGAGACTCCAACTCAAAAAAAAAAAAAAAAAAAAGAAGAAAAAAAGAAATCACCTGTTGGGAACAGTGTTCACTATCTGGGGACAGAGTCACCTGCAGCCCAATTCCCACCAGTACACAATATGCCCATTTAACAAACATGAACTTGTACCTTCTGAATCTAAAATAAAATAAATATATAAAAATAAAATAATTAATTTTTATTATTTTAGAAAGTAACTTCCATTCATCCATTCTCAGTGAATAAAACTCTGCTATACTCCGAATCGCCAAAATGATGCACTACCAGAGAAATAATAATTCCAAAAGCAGAGTTAAGAAAATTATTGGCAAAATTGTTGGCATTGATTATTATGTCAAAAGGAGACAGCCCTAAATGGGACCCTAAATCAAATACATTACTTAGTAATTACACCTTCTTCTTTTATTTTCTTAGTATTTGACTTGGTTGCTGGGGTGCCAATATGCCAATATGTCAAATATTATTCTGGGTGTTTCTGTGAGGGTGTTTTGTGTCACTGATACAAATCAGAAGACTAACATAACACAACTGATTTAACAAAATTGATGTAACATTTAAATCCGTCGACTGAGTAAAGCAGGATGCTCTCCCTAATGTGGGGGCCTCATCCGATCAATAAAAGAGACTGAATTAAACAATAGTCTAATCCTTCCCTGAGGGAGAGACAATTTTTCTTGCCTAATGACCTTCCAACTGGGATATCAGCTTTTTTTGGTTCTGTAGCAGCTTCTGGCCTTCAGACATGAACTGAGACATTGACTCTGCAGATATTAGATTTGCCAGGCAGCCTCCATAACTTTGTGAGCCAATATGCTACAATTCTTCTCTCGTCTCTCTCTCTCTCTCTTTGTTTGTGTGTGTGTGTGTGTGTGTGTGTGTGTATCATATTTGTTTTGTTTCTCCATAGAACCCTGACTAATAAAGTTGCTACTGTAAATAAGATATTAAATGAATTACTGTCGTGCATCACTTAGCAGAGATATGTTCTGAGAAATCCATCATCAGGCAAATGTGTTATTGTGAGAACATCACAGAGCATACTTACAGAAACCTAGATGATATATACATATATTTTTTTATTTTTCATTTTTTATATGGAAAACTATATGTCCCAGCACCGTTATGGAATATCAGTCATTTCCCCTACTTGATCTTCAGTGCCAATATCAAGTGCCATATGCTACATTGCTATACTTGCTCCATTTTAATCTTATGGAATCACAGTGATATATGTGGTTTTTCACTGACTGAAACATTATTATGCGGTGCATGACTTTATATATTCTTTCATTTTTTATTTTGAAATTTTAATTTTTAATTTTAAAAAATAGAAATTCACAGGAAATTAAAAAGGTTGTACAGAGAGGGCCTTTGTACCCCTCACCCAGTTTTTCCCAATGACTACATCTTACACAATTATAGTACAATATCAAAACCAGAATTTTGCCATTAGATAATGAGTGCGTGTAGTACTTGATCATTTTATAGTACTTTGGTGCAAATTTGTGTCACCACCACAGTTATAAAGATACAGAGCTGTTCCATCACCACAACTATTTCTCTTCTGTTACTCCTTTACACTCATAGCTACCAAGCTTCATCCTACCATCTCTAGCCCTAGCAACAGCTAATGTCTTTATCTCTACAATTTTGACATTTCAAGAAAGATATATAAATGAAATAAACAATATGTGACCACTTAAGATTTGTTTTTCTCACTCAATAGAGTGATTCTTTCACTATTACAAAACAATCTACTATAGACAATTATGTACATATTTTTATGTGGATGCAAGCTGTGGTTTTGGGAGTTGTTTTTACTTTGGGTTTTTTTTACCTCTCTGGAACATAGACCAAGTAATGCAATTGCTGGGTGGTGTGGTTAGTATATATTTAGGACTTTTTTTTTTTTTTTTAAAGAACCTATCACACTCTTTTCCAAAGTTCTAAAACTGTACCATAATACATATCCACAAGCAATGTTTGAATGATCCAGTTTCTCAACATCCTCACAAGTGTTTGATATTGTCACTGCTTGTATTCCAATTTGTTTTTTTTTTTTTCTGTTAGACATGCAGTGGCCTTAATTTGCATTTTTCTAATAGTGAGTTCAAACATCTTCTTAATGTCATTATATGCCATCTGTATATCTTCTTCAGTGAAATAGTCATTTTCCTTACCGATTTACTGTATATATTATTTATTCTTTATAGTTGAGTTTTGAGAGTTATTTGTGTATTCTGAAAAGATTCCTTTTGCCAGATATGTAGTATACAAATATTTTACCAATGAATAGGGTATTTTCCAACGTCTTTTTTTTTTTTTTTTTTTTTTTTTTGAGTTGGAGTCTCACTCTGTTGCCCAGACTGGAGTGCGGTGGCCGGGCGACCTGCTGGGCTCTGGCGATCCTTCTGCCTCAGCCTTCCGAGTAGCCGGAATTACAGGCATGCGCTACCACGCCCGGCTGATTTTTTGATTTATTGTGGAGATGAGGTCTCACTGCCCAGGCGATCTCAAACCCGCGGGCTCAGGCAATCCACTCACCTCAGCCTCCCAAAGGCGCGGGATTACAGGCTGAGCCACCTAGCCCGGCCCAACGTCTTAATGAGGTCTCTAAAAGCATGGTGTTTTAATTTTGATAAAATTCAATTTATCAATTTTTTTTCTTTTATGGCTCATGCTTTTGGTGCCAAGCCTAAAAATTCTCCACCAAACCTTAAGTTCAAAGATATTTATCATATTTTATCTTCTAACAGTTTTATAATTTCACTTTTTGCATTTAAACATATGATTTTTTTGTAAAAGATGCGAGGTTTAGATCAAAGTTCATTTTTCTGACCCAACTTATAGATATCTCATTATTTTAACTCTGTCAAAAATATTAGCCTTTCACATACTGCTTTTGTATTTCTGTCAAAAATTAGTTGGTAGTACTTTTGGGGGGCTATATCTGATTTTTCTCTTCTGTCCTATTGATCTATGTGTCTATTCTGACACCAATACCACAAGGCTTGGTTACTACTGTATCTAGACAATGTATTGAAATTTGATAGATTGATCATTCCAATTTTATGTTTTTTTCAAAATTATTTTAGCTATTTTAGTTCATTTGCCTTCCCATATAAGTTTTAGAACAATCTTAATCATATCTACAAAAAAGTCTCACTGAGATTTTGGTAGTAATGAGGTTTAAACAAGTATATCAATTTGGAGAGAGCTTCAGAGCTTCACTAAATTGAGTATTTCAATCCATGAACACAGTATATATCATTGTATTTTTCACCCACGTTTGGTAGTTTTTAGCACACAACTTATGTTTTTATAGGTTTCAATTTTTTTAAGTAATTGTAAATGATGCTGGGGTTTTTTTGTTTTTGTTTTTGTTTTTTTTGAGTTGGAGTCTCACTCTGTCGCCCAGACTGGAGTGCAGTGGCTGCTCCGGCCACCGCAGCCTCGACCTGCTGGGCTCCGGCGATCCTTCCGCCTCAGCCTTCCAAGTAGCCGGAATTACAGGCATGCGCTATCACGCCCAGCTGATTTTTTTATTTATTGTAGAGATGAGGTCTCGCTGCCCAGGCGGGTCTCGAACCTGCAGGCTCAGGCAATCCACTCACCTCAGCCTCCCAAAGGTGCGGGATTACAGGCTGAGCCACCGAGCCCGGCTATGATGCTGTGTTTTAAATTTCAATGTCTTTGTATTGTTTGTTAGAAACAGAAACACAATTGGCTTTTTAATTTTTTTATTATTATTATTATTTTAGATTCTGGGAGTACACATAGTGAGCATTGTGTCCTATAGGTGTTTCTGGATCCTAGCCTCCCTCCTCCCTTTCCCCTTATTAGTGTCCCCAGTATCTGTAATTTTCATTCTAGTGACAGATTAGCTCCCGCATGTGAGTAAGAACATGCAGTGTTTTGTTTTGGACTCAATCTAAATACCCATCAACAGATCAGTGGATAGTGAAAATGTGATATAAATAAACCATGGAATACTTACTACACAGCCACAATTGACATGAACTTACTTATCAGTTCTAAGAGGGTTTTTTTGTACAATTCTTAGGATTTGGGGTATAGAAAATCATGTCATTTACAAATAAGATAGTTGTATTTCTTTCTTTTCTGATCTTTATTTCATTTGTTTTCTTTTCTTGTTTTATTTCCCTGACTAGAACTTTCAGTAATACACAGAGTAGCAGTGGTAACTGCACACATTCTTGCCTTATTCCCAATCCTAGGAGAGAACAATCTTTCACTATGAAGTATAATGTTAGTTTAAAGGGAACTTCTGTAGTTTTTTTTTTAATTATCCAAGTGGGGAAGTTCTTCTCTCTTTATAATTTTCTGAGGGTTTTCCATATGAATGGGTGCTGAGTTTTTTTTAAATGCTTTCTATTTATTAATTGATATGATAATGTAATGCTGTTTCTTTAGCCTGTTAACATCATGAATTACATTGATTGTTTTGAAATATTGAGCCATAATTGCATCTCTGAAATGAAACTAAATTTGGTCATGGCATTTAATTATTTGTATGTTTTTGAATTCTAGTTGCTAATATTGTGTCAAGAAATTTTGCATCTCTGTATAAAAGGAAGTCTGATCTACATTTTTTTTTGTTACTTTCACAGTCTTTGGGGTTGCTATCAGGGTAATACTGGCTTCATAGAATGAACTGAAAAGAGTTTTTTCCTCTTCTATTTTTTGTGAAGAGACTCTGTAAAATATGTATTAATTCTATTCTAAATCCTTAGTAAATTTTTTCAATGAAACCATCAAAACCTGGAGATTTCTTCTTTGAGAAGTTTTAAATTATGAGTTCAATTTCTTTAATAGTTATAAGACTAGTCAAAGTATTCATTTCATATTGAATTAGTTATAGTAGTTTGTACTTTTCAAAGAATTGGTTTATTCATGTATATTGTTTTATATACATATATAAAGTTATTCATGGTGTTCTTTATTAAAGGATTTATTAGCCTTTTGATGCTGCCGAGCTCGATAGACATATCACCTCTACCATTTCTGGTATTGCTAATTTGTATCTTCTCTCTTTTTTTCTTGCCTATCTTGCTAGAGGTTAATCAATCTTATTTATCTTTTCAAAGAATCAGCTCTTTATTTATTTTCTTTATTTTTTCTGTTTTCAATTTTATTTTTCTGCTTTATGTTTGTTATTTTCTTCCTTCCACTTTCTTTAGTTTGCCCTTTTTTCCAGCTTTCGCTGTTGGAACTTAGACTAGGAACTTTTATTTTTTTATTTAGGGCTTTCTCTCTTTCAAAGGTAAGCATTTAATGTTACACATTTCCCTCTTCACACAGCCTTCCACACTTTTTAATATGTTGTATTTTCATTTCTATTCAGTTTAATTTATTTCTTTCCCTTAAGACTTCTTTTTTGATTCACAGTTTAATTGGAAATATATTATTTAATTTCCTGGTATGTCAAAGATTTTCCATTATATACCTGTTATTGAAATCTAATTTGATTCCATTGTGATCAGATAATATACTCTCTATGTCTTAACTTTTTTTTACATTTGCTGGAGTTTGTCGTGTGGCCCAGAATATGGTTTATCTTAGTATATGTTATGTAGACAATTGAAAACAATGTATGTTCTGCTGCAGTTATGAAGGCTGTTCTGTTTTGTTTTTTTTTTGTTGTTTTGTTTTTGAGTTGGAGTCTCACTCTGTCGCCCAGACTGTAGTGCAGTGGTCGCTTCCGGCCACCGCAGCCTCGCCTGCTGGGCTCCGGCGATCCTTCCGCCTCCGCCTTCCGAGTAGCCGAAATTACAGGCATGCGCTACCATGCCCGGCTGATTTTTTGATTTATTGTAGAGATGAGGTCTCGCTGCCCAGGAGGGTCTCGAACCCGCGGGCTCAGGCAATCCACTCACCTCAGCCTCCCAAAGGCGTGGGATTACAGGCTGAGCCACCGAGCCCGGCATGAAGGCTGTTCTGTAAATGTTGATAATATTCTCTTGGCTAATGATATTGTAAGTACTTCATTATCCTTGCTGATATTCTATTTGTTCTATAAATGATCAAGGAATGTTGAAGTGCCGAACTATAATTGTAATTGATATTTGATTAGGTTGCTATTGTAAATAAGATATTGTGTCCACTATGTTTTTCTCATGCTGCTGCATCGGTGCCTGAGTGATACTGTTTACATTTTATATTTGGGAATGTTACTGACTTTTTTTTATATCTGTATTATATCCAGTTAAATTTGTGCATGCTTAATATAGATATTAGAACTTAATAGTTAAAAGTCTTTTACTTTCTAAGATTTTCTAAGCAAATCACCAGTGCATATGCAAAGTATAATTATACTGACTTTTTTCCAGTTCTTTTATGTCCTATTTTATTGTATTATTAATGTTGGCTAAAACTAGAAAAATGTTGAACAATACAGTGATAGCAGTAATCCTTGTTCTTTGTTTACAAAATTATCTTTTCCAGTAGTTGAAAATGCTAATACTTAATATGATGTAGTGTGGGAAATACACCACTGCCAAATTCCATACCAAACTCTCTTTTTAGGGTAAGAGTGCAGAAAAGGAAAGGGGAATTTGGTGACCTGTGGTTCTTTTCTCATGTTGCTGCCATGGTGCCTGAGTGGCACTGTAGAGGTCAAAGGTGAATATTCTCCTGCTGAGTAGTATCCACTGCAGTTTCCTTAGAGAACTCAATGGAGATTGATTCTCTACTATCCTTCTAACCTACTCTTTTTTAAACATCCTACCTTATGTTTGCCATTTTTTATCATGAAAATAAGTACATTTTTTATCAAAATTGAATACTCTAAAGGGTGGTGATTCATGTGTGGCATTAACAGAAAAGTAAACACTGAAGAGCACAAAATGTTCTGAACTTGTATAATGGAGTCTAAAAAATGATTTTGTCTTTAAAAAATGAATTTGCTTTTTATTTCCAGGCCATTGAGCAACAAGCTCAGACCAATTTAAAAACTAGTTTCTAGTCCTTCAGTACAGGAAGATATGCATGACCAGAAAGTCAAGAGGTAGAGACTCAATAATGATGATGGTATTTTATAAATTTTTGTACTTCCAAAACAGAATATGATCTAGATGATGGGAGAAGGAGAAAGAGAGAGAGAGACAAAGAGAGTGAAAGAAACTCTACTAACAAAAACTAAATCTGGGTGAGTTTCTGGGTTACTGGTATTATAATAAATAAATTCTAACTAAAATTTTTATCCATAGCCATAAAAATCTTTAGATAAGTAATTTTTTAACACAAGGTTTATTATTTGATCCTCTAATGGCCACAATTATGTCATTGAAAGAAATATTGTTTTGTAGAAACAATGCAACATCTTTTCTGACTCAATAAGTATAGCATCAGGAACCTTAAATAATAATAATACCTGTGTACTAACCCATTATGTAATGTTCATTTGATGAGATTTTTGGTAGAAGGAGTCTATTATTATGATTCATCTGAAAGAATTAAAGTGCATTTTATTAAAATGATCTGTAGACATACACTTTTAACTCACCATTTCTTGCTGGAATAATTCTGATTAGGTGTCTGTTCAAAGAGATCACTAATTTTAAGTTAAAATAATACTTCTTAAAAGCCTTTTACAAAAAAATTGTTACCCAATGCAATTGTCATGTGAAATATAGAGGAAAAAACAAGCAAACTTCACTAAATAATAGCAATAACACTCCTTCTGGCCTCAAAAAAGATTTAAGGCCATGACACAGTGTAGCTGGGGACAACTGACATATTATATGTAAGAAAATCATTTGAGCTCATATGGCATTCACTCAAGGGTGACACATGAATTCAAGGAAGAAATGTGACTCCTGCTGTTATAAACAACATAATATTAAAAGAATGCAACATGCCTATACTATCCATATACATTCTCAGGCATCCAAGTCAAATGCTGAAAATAAACTCATCTTAATTCGGGCAAGTTGACAAACCCTGTAGCAAAATATCATGCAAACCAACATGAACTGTTTCCTGTTTTATGGAGGCCAGGGCAGAGGACATCATAGCAAACTTATCTTATAAAGTGTCCACTGATAGACAGAATAAGAACACAAATATGAAAAGTCAGTATTTATAGGGTATTTAGTTTAGTTTTTTTTAATTTCTAACATTTGATAGGATTTTTAACAGAGAAATAGTGAGACTTTTAAAAAAATTTTTTCCTGACTTAGAGATAGAAAGCAGAAAAACCATAAATGAAAAGTTTTCCTGGGCTTGTATAAGCAGCAGGAAGCCCTGAAGATAACATCTGGACCAGTTTTACCTAGTATTTTATAAATATCTCCAATTCTTCCAAATAATATTAAGCTTCCCAGGTAATCAAATGTCACAGTAATGGGGCAAGAAAGTAGATTAGCGTAAAAAATTCTAAGTGGATAAAAAAATAATAGTTGATTTTCAAACCCTTTGTAATACGTTTGCAAAGTTTAATTACTGTAAAATCTATTTACAATAAATTGGGTTCCAAAGAAAGAGCTAAGTTAAGAGTACAATTAAAATTCAGTGTAAAGTTCAGTGTTGACTAAAACCATCAGAGTAGGAGTGTTGACTAAATGCCTGTAGGTGGAAAATAGTAATACTGGCATCCTAAAGTCTGTTAGAAGAAAAAGCAAACTGTTAATGTGCCATTGTACAAAGCCAATGTTTGTTCACACTTGGAAACGTGAATTGTTCTGGCCAATGATCCTCAGAAAAGCTAAAACTTTCAAAGGAACAATCCTGTTCCTTATAATTCCCTAACACTTCATTCACTTACTCATTTTGCTCCTAAAATAGGAGCCAAAACAAGCACATACTGAACCAAGGAACTACAAGAAGGGAGTTTCATTTAATCAAAGAAAAAAGTTGCATTAGGACTGCTGTTGTTCCCATTGCTGTTACTGGTGGTGGCAATGGTGATGTTTGGTTTAATTTGGTTTACTTTGGCTTTTTTTTTTTATTCATTCTTTTCTGGAGTCTTAAAGCCCACGACAGTAAAATAATCTCTACTTTTGGTGAAATAATTTTGAGGCAATCTTTGCCTGGTGAAAGTTTTCTTGCTCCAGAAATTATTCCATTCTGTACTCATGAGAATATATGAGTGACAGATTACAGCAGCTCCTCATTAGACCTTAGATAAAAATGTGTTTTCTTTTCTCTTGATATACTATTTCTTCAGTTCATTTCTGTTTGACTCTTCTGTTACTATTAAGTGTGAGCTTGGGGTGTGAGTACAGAGGAATGAGCCATGGATTCCTATATTTCTGGTGGAATGAAGACTTGGGATGAAAGATAAACCAGTTTACCACACAGAGATTTGAAACCAAATCTCTAGATACTAATTTAGTAAGTTGCCTGCCCTTGTCTTCTATTCATACTTTTTCCTCTGTGACGCTGAGGCAGCTTTAAGCAGCTGGTCGAGGATTCTAGGAATTAGGATTTCAGTCATTTCAAATATAGTTTAATATCTTTAGGACTAAGAGGTGGACAAATGAAAATAACTTTTCTGCTGCAAAAGACAATCTAAGATTAAGTGATACAAGACTAAAATTATACTGGTTCTGACATAGTAAATATAAACTGCTAAAAGGAAAAACTCAACCACCTGGTTGAGCTAAAATACCTTTAAATAATAGCACGTCTTGTGCATATGATTAATGTTATTCAATTCCAAGTCTGGACTTGTGGAAATGATGATAGTGAGCACCTACCTAAAGAGAATTTTTAGCAATTGTGGTCCCTATTATTGCCAAGTATGTAGACTGGGTCATGTTGAAATTGGAACACGATGGAGAGTGTTTAGAATGAAAAATACAAAAATTGCAAATTAACAAACTCAGTGCAGGAGTTTGCTTTCAAAAATTATTTAATTAATCACTATTGCTTCATAGTCTCATCACTAGAAACTTCTATAACCCTGAGGTAAAAATAAATGAATTATATAATTGGAGATACTGAACATTTTTTATAATTTCTAAACTCAAGAGATAGCAACTCAGATAAGGAGACAAGAGTAACTACATAAAATAGTAACAAATAAAATGCAAAACAGCTTTGCTCCAAGTTAGAGCAGTGATTTACAAATGCCAGCGACCAGCCAATGATGCTGCAAAGACTTTCCCAGACTGTAAGTATAAAAGCAAAAAAAAAAGGAAAGAAAAAAAAGAAAAAGAAAAAAAGGCAGATTTCTTAAATTCAACAAGAATATTGCTTACAAAAATATATCATCCGATAACAATTTGCATGATTCAGTACTCTTCACATATTTCTATATAAAAAGGGGCATTTTAAGAAGTATGCTGTGGTAACCAACATAATAAAAGTAAAGATTGAGCCATCAAACCTTGGAAATTTCAGGGGAAGTTTCGTTTAAGGATTAGGAAAAAACGTAACTCAGATAAATGCCACTAGTAGTTATTTCCACTCCTCTCTTCTCTTTCTCTTTGTTTCTCTTTCTCTCTTCAATTCCTAGCCCCCACCCTCCCACACACACACTACACACACACACACACACACACACACACACACACACACACACACACACACACACTCTTCTAGCTTCTGATAGCAAAAAAAAAGTTGAATTAATCTCTGATTTGTCTAACTTAGGTGAGATGACTAATCTGATTTTGGTCAGATTAGATGGGCAAGTAAAAATGGCACTGCCATATGGTTGGAGATCAAGTTAAATTTGATCCAATGAAGCAGGTTTCAAAAGAAAAAAGGCTGCTAAAGAGAAAGTAAAGGATGCTCAGTAAATATAACAATCCCCGGCTTGGGGAAATCACAAAATCTACCAAATTAAGCATTGAAATCAATTAGAGAGCCTACTTTAGAAGTCATAGATATTAAAATGTCAAAAACATATATGTCCTAGATTTTGAAAATATATTCTCACTAAAATTTGAGAAACGCTGGGAATATTCAAGGGGGAAAATAAGGAACTTAGACGTGAACTCTAAGACACAAGGGATAGTAGACTTTACTAGCTGAGCTGAAGAAGAAGCAGTCGAATAAAATGTGCAGAGAGAAGTATATTTTGTTCAAGGGACACAAAAGATACTTTTCAAGATAAAATTGGTGCTCTTTGTTTTCATTTCATAATGTGCTGCATAATAAAGGCATCATATTGGAAATTAGAAAGTGTTCTGATTCTGTTGTTTACTTGTTTTGTATATGGATTTGTTAACTGATGTCTTAGGTTGTCAGTAATTATTGAAAAAAGTACTATCTGTTGTAGAAACAAGATTGAACTAAAAAATGATGCAATTGCTGAAGTGGATTGCAGTAATAATATTGAGAGAGGAAAAAATGAACCTCAAAAACAGAGCTAAAATTGAACAGAATAAATGATCAAAAATAGAAAGTTTTCATAGAACAAGCTGTCTTTTTAAGCACTAGAAATTCTAAATTTCTTCAGATGTAGCACTTTCTGAGGTGAGAATTTTCCAAGAAATATTCTGTTTGTTAGTGTAAAACCAGTGCAGATGTCAAACATCTGATGGTGAAAACGGAAAGTTATATTTAACTCAGAAGCTTTTGGAGAACTAGGTTTATGTTTACTTACAAAGGCATATGCTCACTTTGAATTTTAGTATGCTGATGAGAAAGAAGAGAAATATTTTTAGGTAATGATCATAAAGACAAGAATAATCAAACCCAAATAACATTTGTTGCTGAAATACTAATAATTATTTAATATATACAGGGTAATATGCATGAAACTATATAAAATCCAGTGGATTAACAGATTCTTAAAAAATTGAAAATATCTAGTATAAATACACACTTCTTAATTTTATTAAGACAGTATAATTCAAACAGTATGAAATTTCAAATGAGTTTAATTCACAAAGAGACATATTTCTGCACTGTACATGTAACCAGACCATTTATATGTCATTCAATTTGTCACAGAAATTATTTTCATTTCTGTTTGGTTTCCAGCTTGTCAGCGAGTAAAATATATTAGCATGTCAAAAACTGACATTTTAAAAATAAGTTCCTTATCATAATGAAAGACTGAAGCTTATATGAAACTGGAAACAAAAATTACTCTCTTGTGGCAATTTCAAGGTTGCTAGAAAGGTTCTCCTGTTTCTAAATCAATCTCTATCAGTTTGCTGGCACCTAAATTTCCTGTATGGTGTTTATGATCTTTCAGGTCGTTAGTTAGATTTCATTCACATAAAATCCCCTATGAATAGACAGGTCTCAAAAAATGGCATACAAGTAACCAGCAGATACATGAAAAAATGCTCAGCCTCACTAGTCATCAAAGAAATGCAAATTAAAACCACACTGAGATACCACCTAACTCCAGTCAGGATGGCCATCATCAATAACTCAAAAAACAACAGATGTTGGACAGGATGCCGTGAAAAGGGAACACTTCTACACTGTTGGTGGGAGTGTAAACTAGTACAACCTCTGCTGAAAACAGTATGGCAATTCCTAAAAAGATCTAAACATCAACCTCCCATACAACCCCACAATCCCCCTACTGGGAATATACATGGAGGAACTCAAATCACTCAATGAAAACCTGCACACATATGTTTATTGCAGCATTATTCACAATAGCAAACACATGGAACCAACCATCAAAAGAGGACTGGATAAAAAAAATGTGTTATATATTCACGATGGAATATTATGCAGCCATAAAGAAGGACAGACATATGGACTTCGCAGCAATTTGGATGGACTTAGAGACTATAATACTGAGTGATCTAGCACAGAAATGAAGAACTGAGTATCACATGTTCTCACTCATAAGCGGACCTTGAATGACTATCATAATGCTATAAAAAAGAGATTGGCAGTAGTGGGAAAATGCCAGGGGAGGGGGCACACCTCATCAACAAGAGTACCTGCATAATGAACATTTGTATACCTAACTCTGAATTGTACCCCACATATTTAAAATAAATAACTAAAAAGAATAAAATCTTCCCTGGAAAGGATAAAACTTTGAGAAACTATCAGACAAGTATCTTTCAGAACAAGTGAACTTCAGATTCTCATTAAGAATGTAATTAGAATGAAAATCACCATAAAGATTCTGGAATATGGAAAGAAGTATAAATGGGGTCAGAATGAGGAATAACTTCTGAGAGGACATCTAAAAAGCCTTGTATAATACCATCAAGAGTCATTGATGAATCCTAAGAAACAAGTTGAGAAAAACAACGCAAATTGCCAAAAGCTACAAAGCACTTTCAAAGCACTTAAGACATAAAATTTAAAGTATATATTATTTAGAACTATACATCTGTGTTAAAACTATTTTTTAAAAGAAGATGTTAACCAGACAAAATTTAGATTTGTGGTTACCTAACAAATCTAAACCTTTTGCCATCCTTTGAGGGAAGTTGGCAAAGCGCATAGGTAGCATTAATGGTATTGTCAATGTAATCAATCTTAAATTGATGGTGGAGTCCCAAGTGGTGTTTACTTGGCTTCATGCTTCAGAATTTACATATCTGTTCCACATATCTTTTGGTAGGTATGAGAAGGTAAGCCACAGAGTAAGAGAAAAATTTTGCAAAATACATATCTGGTAAAGGACTTCTAAAATACACACACACAAACACACACACACACACACACACACACACACACACACACACACACACACACACATATCCTAAACCTAAATAATAAGAAAATGAACAACATAATTTAAAAATTGTTCAGACAAAATATCTGAACAGACTCTTTACCAAGGAAGATATGCAGATGGCAAATAAGCATGTGAAAAGATGTTCAACATCATATGGCATTAGAGAGTTACTAATTAAAACAACAATGACATATCCCTACATACTTACCAGAATAGCAAAATCCAAAACACTGACAATACCAAATGCTATTAAATATGTGTAGCAATAGAAGCTCTCATGCATTGCTGATAAGAATGCAAAGTGTTATGGACACATTGGAAGATAGTTTGGTGGTTTCTTAGAAAACTAAACATAAAGCAATTGTACTCATTGGTATTTACCTAAGTGAGTTGAAAACTTATTTCCACAAGGCAACTTGTATATAAATGCTTATAGTAACTTTATTCCTAATGCCAAAACTTGAACTCAAGGAAGAAGTATTCCAGTAAGACTTGAGTGGATAAATAAACGTTGGTACACCCAGATGTGGAATATTATTCAATGCTAAAAAAAAAATGAGCTACCCAGCCATGAAAAGACATGGAAGAAACTTAAATGCCTATTACTACGCCAAAAAAGCCAACCTTAAAAGACTACATACTGTATAATTCCAACCACATGACATTCTGGAAAAAGGAAAACTATGGAGACTGCAAAAAGTTGAGTTGTCGGGGTTAGGTGGGGAGGGAGAAAAAATCGAGCATAGGAGATTTTTAACATAGTGAAACTACTCTGTACAATACTACAGTGGCATATACATGTCATTATACATTTGTCAAAACCCACAGGATGTATAGCATTAAGAGTGAACTATAATGTAAACTGTGAGCTTCAAGTGATAGTGATGGGTCAGTGTAAATTCATTGATTATAACAAAGCACCACTCTAGGGGGGATGTTGATAGAAAGGCTGTGCATGTGTGAGGACAAGTGAACTCTTTGTAATTTCCACCAGTTTTGCTGTAAATCTATTCATTAGTCTGTTTTTTAAAAATCAATCTGAAAACCCTAAAAATTTGGTAAATTTCAAGAAATCAAAAAACAAAGAATGCGTGTATGTTTGGCACCAGGAACATAAATAAGCAATCTGCACAAATGATTCAGGCAAAAGTAGATTTGAATACTAAGTTGTCGAGGTTCTATCTAGCAAGGAAATGAATTGTAGTCTGTAAAGGAATGGACTTAAAATTAAGAGTATCTATATGAAAGTAAGTGAGCTGTATTTTTTTTAATAATTGGATAATTAGTTGGGCTTGAGTGAAAAATATGAGGGCGTAGATAAAGGAATAGATGCAGACCCAATGATCATTGTCCTTTAAAGAGTATTCAGGCTTAAAATAGTGAAATTCTGTGGAATGGTGCTTAGAAATTTAACTATTTAAATAGCTGAAACTAATTCATTTTTTATTATTGTCATTATAATGTGGATACAAGAAGCAGTTTACTGGTTTGAACAGCTTTGTCAGATAAATAGGAGAAAAATGTCAACCTTTTTCCAGAATAGGGCAATTCTTGTGATCCTGTTCATCTCCGAGATCTTAATGGCTACAAGTTTGCTCTGAATGAAATTAAGTATTCCAATGTGCAATTTTAGGTATACTGTCAGTATGAGAGATTAGATTTGCTATGATAAGATTAACAACGAAGAGTATCAGAAATGCTGTTTTTAAATGGTGATCCAAATGTAAATTTGTGCAGTACCACTTGTTTCACAGTTTTAACACAATCAGTGGCTGAGCCAAAGAAAATCCTCACAAAGACCAAAACCCTGCCTTTTAAAAGAGGTCACATATTAGCAAGACGTTTTTCTCAGAATTGTGTTGAGTGGCCTAATATCTACTTCCTGAGCACACTCTTTCAAGCTTCTCTGCCTCTGCTGCTTTATGCCTTTGGCTTCTCTTACCAAGGCCGGCTCTGATATATTCCCTAATTTGGTTTTGGTCATCCTCTGTCCCAACACCCAAAAGCTGATATTAGTTCAAAGTCAGAAACCTATCCTTGTTTTCCAGATAACATAGGAAATTTGGTCAATTCCACTCAAAAGACAGAGCAGCCTTAAGGTTTATTCCCTACAATAATCTAACAACAATTCCCTCATTCATTAATTTATTCACCAACTCATCATTTCACTTATGGTTATTCAAATGTTTACTTATTCACTTAGGAGTGTATTGGGCACTCACCTTATGCCAGGTACTGAGATAAGAAGTATCTAAAAAATCATATCCAGTATCTTGCTAGTAAATCAGTAAATCATTGATTTTCTTTACGGAGTCTTCCTGCTATACTGAGAAGGTACTGTGCATGTGCTAAATAAACAAGTCCAGAATTGCAGCAAAGGGTTTAAATAGACTTTTGCTAAAACATGCTGTGATTTTATCATTGCCTTATTTACATTCATTTACCAAAAAATATAGGCCCTAATATTAACAGCAGTTGCTACCCAGAAAGGCAGAACTGTGGTCAAGGCAACACAATCCAAACAGGGATATCTCAAGGTGGGGACTTATAGGTCACAGGTGGATTCAAAGATGTTCTAATTGACAATTGGTTGAAAGTGTTAAGCTCTGTCCAAAGAATTTGAAATCAGTAAAAAGAAATGTTTGAGTTAAGATAAGGGAGTTTGATGAAGCCAGTGTTCTTGTTATATAAATGATGCCTTTAAGTAGCAGGCTACAGATGGCAAATATTTTTAGGGGGGGTCCTAAAAAGTGTCAGACTCTTCCTAGGGAAGAAGATTCTCTATAGATACAAATTTCTCCAAGAGATAGCTTACAAGACCATTCGAAAATACGTCAAAAAATATATTTTGGAGTAAGATGTTTTTATTTCCTTTAGAGCCTGTTATCTATCATGTGATGCTATGCCAGAGTCAGGTTGGAATTTGGTATCTTATTGTTACAGTCTGTTTTGTCAATCTTATTTCAATGTTAATGCTCGACAGTTGTGCCTAAACTCCAAAAGGCAAGGGGAATAACAAGGCACGTCCTATCTCCTTTCCTGTCATAGTCTGAAATTTAGTTTTCAAGTTTCCCTTAGCCCAGAGGAGGTCTGTTCAGTCAGTTGGGTGGGTTAGAATTTTATTTTTTGTTTACATATAGAAATATATACACACATATATAATACACACATACATATGTATAAACTTGAAGACTGTGGTAAGATCACTTCACTGTGTGAGGTATGGTTTAAATTAAAATACATTTTCTAGGATGCAAATTTTTTGTTCCCATATATACAAAATTCTAGTTGACACAAATGAAAAAACAACAATACAAAGTCTCAAAGTATGTAGCAGCTGGTATCCAAAAATAGCCTCCATCAATTCCTTCTCTCCCTATGCAAGAATCTTCCACATTGAAAAATGGGGTCTATTCCTGCACTCCTCTGTATCTGACTGGTCTGTGACTTCTCCAACCAACAGAATAAGATAAAACTGCTACTGTGCTAGTTCAAGATCTAATCTTTAGTTTCTGCTTTCTGTCTCTTGGAGCCTAAGTTATAATGTAAGAATCCCAAATACAGTTTATAAATATAACACAAATAGAACAACAGAGTCTGAAAAGATAGATCCCTGAGGCAAAGACTGACAAAATTGAAAGACTAGACATTCCAACAATAAAGGTTGAAAATTTCAATACCCCACTCTCAATAAGTGATAAAAACAACTAGACAGAATAACAGTAATGGTGACAAACAACACTATCAGGCAAAATGATAAACTGTCATTTATAGAACATTCCACCCAATGATTATAGAATATGCATTCTTTCCAGATGCATATGAAGCATCTTCCAAAATGGACTATAAAACTACAGACTACAAAACAAGCCTATAAATGTTAAAAGACTAAAATAATATAAAGTAGGATCCCTGAACAAAACAATTAAATTACAGCTTCACAACAGAATATGCAGGAGGAAAAAAACCACAAATATTTGGCAATTAAACAACAGCTTGTTAACCCATAGGTCAAAGAAGAAATTGCACAAAATTTTAAAAAATATTTTGAGCTTAATGAAAATGAAAGCAAAAAATATCAAAATGTATGGTATACAGCTAAAGTAAGGTTTGTAGAAAAATTTATAACTTGAAACACACGTATCAGGAAAAAAAGAAAAGTCTCAAAACCAAAACCCCAGTTTCCTCCTTAAGAAAATAGGTTCGAGGGAAGTTGCTGAGGTGATAAAAATGTTCAAAAAGTACTATTGTCATTTTTGTATAATTCTAAAAGTTTGCTAAAAATCATTGAATTGTACATTCAAAATGTGTGCTATTTATGATATGTAAATTGTAGCCTGATAAAGTTACCAAAAAGGAGTCGGGGGAATCCCACAATTCTTTGCCGGAAAGTGAGAAACTTGGAACTTGAGAAACCATGAAGCCTCAGATGTGTGGCAAGAAGCCATCTTGGACATTCAGCCCTGCCAGACATCAGATGACTCTAGTCCCAATTACCAGGATCACAACTAAGGATGTATCCCAAGGGAGGAACTATCAGCTGTTTTAACCCTCTCATTGTTGGGGCAGTTTGTTACACAGCAGTGGATATGCAAAGCAAAATGTCTTAGGTTCTAACATCTATCTGCCTGATACAAAATTATGTGTCCACACTCTCAACAGTCATCTGGCAACAAACCTAATGCTCTTAACATTTTTCATTCCATCTCATTTTCCCCTTCTTCCTTTCCTCTCTCTCTGCCTAACCTAACATCTAATCACTGTAACAAGGTATCATTTTCTAGATGCAATCTCTTCTGTTACCAAGAAATTTTCCTTTTGCTTGAAGAAAAGACTAAAATACTTTCTTAATCAATAAAAATTCTTGTTTTTTGGTTGTGGATGTTTGAGAATTTTGATAAGTTTTATTATTTTGTTGAGTATATAATTATGTGTTTGGAGTTGATACGATTTAAAAAATTATTTGCCTATATGCTTTTGAATAGTAATAATTTTATGATGTTTAGTTGGTGGCGCTATACAAATCATTTAAACTCTGGGAATTTTGAAGTACTACCCTTGTAATTTGAGCTCATAAATAAATGCTTAGTGAAAATGCTAAAAAAAAATTCTTGTTTTTTTCTCCAAAATTGAAAACAATACAAAATATGAGATTTAGGGAGGAAAAATTATTAATCTGCCATTGTAACATTGGAGGAAAAAATAGTGCCTCTATATTCAGTTGGTCGTTATGCTGTGCATGCATTTTTAAAACAATGTTTACCTAAGTGAAGCCCAAACCTGAAGCTTTGTACTCACTCTTAAGGTGGATTTTTAAAATGTATAACTAGTGTCACTACTGACTGATTCATGTACCTTAATTCTACAGTCAAAACTAAGAATAAAAGGAGACATTATTCTATTTAGAAGTCACTGTCTTTTTGACCTATATAAATGTGTGTGTAAGGGTGTGAGGACCTGATTTAAACTCAAGTTACATAAAACAAGAAGCACAGTGATAGAGTTATACAAATTCCATCTGTTGTCTTTGCTATTATTAGTTTATTTTAAACCAGAGCAGGCTGGGCATGATGGTTCATGCTGGTAATCCCAGCACTTTGGGAGGTTGAGTCCAGGAGTTCAAGACCAGTCTGGGCAACATACCGAGACCTTGTCTCTACAAAAAAAATCCAAAAATAAGCCAGCTGTAGGACGCGTGCTAGTAGTCCCAGCTACTTGGGAGGCTGAGGCAGAAGGATCGCTTGAACCGAGGAGGTTGAGGCTGCAGTGAGCTGTGATCATGCTACTGCACTCCAGCCTGGATGATGAAGTAAGAATCTGACTCAAAAAATAATAATAATTAAATAAACTGGAGCACTCCCCATGAATCAGGTTTTTTAATGTTTTATCTAAATAAGAGCAAAATATACACAAAGTATTCTTATCTTAGAAGTTTGGAGAGGGGAAAGTAGAGAAGATACCTAATAGTAAATAGAACCATTTCTTGAGTTTCCTTATTGCACTTTTTGCTGATTTTAACATGAATCATACAAAGAAAACCAGTTACGGACTCCCTTCTACTCTCTTTTTTAAAATGTATATTCAATACAGTATTTCTGTTTTCTAAAGGACTTTTCCCCAAAACATTTGGACCGTCAAACACTGGAGAGAAGCCAACAGTGGCAACAAATATCATCGAGAAGGGGTTGGGGATGTGGCTAGCAGGTGTGAAAGCAAAGTTCTAATAGTGCAAGTAGCAGGAATGTGAATTATCTCAGGTACAACTTTTGCTTGCCCTTCCTCTCAGGTTTTGACTACTTCCCCCTAGAATAGAGTGGATGGAAGCATTTGCTTGCCTGAACTGTCCAATGGCTCCCAATTAATAAATGAGGCCATAGAATAGACATACATATAATACTATGCATGATTCACATTTTAAGCCTAAATATATAAGAAAGGTTTGCAAGAATCAAAAATAATCTCTTCTAGAATTCTTAGCCATGTGGCTTAAAAAATCAGATATCCATACTACAATTTTCTGTGGCAAAAATGTGTTAGCCCTAAATAGCTAAACAAAGCCCTAACACAAAATTTTGGCAGGAAAAAAATTCAGGATATTATTTCCAAAACACCATTTTATAAAGCACTAAATAAAAATTTCAACGGAAGTTTTATTATGATTATGGAAATTCTAGTCACATTTAGGGTCAAATTTATTTAATCATCTCATGTTCTCCATGTTCATCAAATTTCAAACATAAGAATTTTCGCCAGGCACAATAATTTGTGCCTATAATCTCAGCACTTTGAGAGATCGAGATAGGAGGATAGCTTGAGGCCAGGAGTATGAAACCACCCTAGGCAATAGAGCAAGAACTTGAGAGAGAGAGAGAGAAAGAGAGAATTGTCTTATTTTTTTAAAATACAAAAACATTTTTATAAGACATAACGAAATGTCTTGGGATTTATTGTTTTCCAATTCATGGTAATCCATAAATTGCCTGTGAATGTGCTAGAACTTGTCATTAAGCTGCCAATTGATCAAATTTCCTTCCCATCTTGTTCTCTTCTTGATATCTCTATAGTGTATTTTTAAATATAGCACACTTGAAGCCGGGCTCGGTGTCTCAGCCTGTAATCCCGCGCCTTTGGGAGGGTGAGGTGAGTGGATTGCCTGAGCCTGTGGGTTCGAGACTCGCCTGGGCAGGCGAGACCTCATCTCCACAATAAATCAAAAAATTAGCCGGGCGTGGTAGCGCGTGCCTCTAATTCCGGCTACTCGGAAGGTTGAGGCGGAAGGATCGCCGGAGACCAGCAGGTAGAGGCTGTGGTGGCCGGGAGCGGCCACTGCACTCCAGTCTAAATATAGCTCACCGCCTAAAGTCTATGAGATTGCTATTGCTTAGCGTGATAATGGATATTCATGACATTGGCCCTAGCATTTCTTATAAGCAACCCAAGAAAGAGAAGATTATGTTTTAAATAGTTTTAATGATGTGTATATTTTTCTTAAGCAGAAGAAGTACATTATACATTTGTCAGCTCATTGTAAGTAGAAATTAAGATTGGCATTCTTTTCTATCCTCGCCTTATCCTTGCTAATAGTTAATGCTGGTTAAACATAGATAGAATGGTTCACCAGCCAGGAAAAGAAAATTAAACTCTCCACATTGGTTACATTTTTTTTTTCTTTTTCTCCATCATAAGGTGCACTCATGCTGCAAGAAAGATATCTGAAGATAACCAGAACCCCCAGGTTAATAGAGGCATTTCTTCTCAATGCATTAAAGCCCATATAAGAATTAATATTTTATTTATTTTCTTTTTTGTTTTTGAGTTGGAGTCTCACTCTGTCGCCCAGACTGGAGTGCAGTGGCCGCTCCCGGCCACCGCAGCCTCGACCTGCTGGGCTACGGTGATCCTTCTGCCTCAGCCTTCCAAGTAGCCGGAACTACAGGCGTGCACTATCACGCCCGGTTGATTTTTTTATTTATTGTAGAGATGAGGTCTCGCTGCCCAGGCGGGTCTCGAACCCGCGGGCTCAGGCAATCCACTCACCTCAGCCTCCCAAAGGCGCGGGATTACAGGCTGAGCCACCAAGCCCGGCTTTTATTTATTTTCAAATATTGATATAAGATATTCATATCAACATGAACTTGTATAAGGCATAAGGGTCTCTTCAAGGATATGAGCATCTCAATTAGAAGTGTGCATGTTTTGAGACTGAAAGAAGACAAAAAAATCACTGTAAAATGAAAAACTAACCTCTCTCATAATAACTCATTCTTAGAATTGATTTGTAAATACTTTGTTGCCGACTGAAATGAAGTTTCTCGTAATTTGTATCAAGAAGCTCAAGTTATATTCACAAGAAGCTATGAACATGTCATGTTAATTTAAAGAAACATTAGTCATTCAGTTATATTGTAGTCCAACTGACTTCAAAAACGATCCAAAGAGCAAGCTTGGGCTAGAGTCCTTTCAGCTTAGAAAGTACTCTACCCTAGGAAAAGGATAATCACAGTCCCTTTTCTTTCAGAAAAGGGGACTATGAAGCTAGTGCAACTAGATAAAAACGGTCCACTAATATTACCCAGCTCTCCTTCTGCTGGTTCTGTGCCCATCAAGCTACCTTTTTGCATTTGCATGTAAATTTTCTTTCTGGGAGAGAATGTGCTGACCAGCTGTATTTTCTTCCTCTTGGCAGATCTACTTCTAATTATGAATTAATGAACTAGCTTTCTGGCTTATCATGAGTCTCTTATGAGTTTCATTAGCATGAGTCAGTTCCCCTGAGTCAGATCAAGTCTGTGTTTAATGATGGGATTGCGCTTCTGGCCTTACAAAGTTGAAAATCCAGCCTCTAAGGAGGACCAGCCCCACTAAGGTGTCACGTGCCTCGGGACCATGATTGAATTTCCAACTGGTCTTTTAACATGTCTCTTTAAATGAAAAAAGAAGAAGTATCTTAAAAGCAGGCAGTTCCTTTAAAAGAGCTCAGAAAAAAACAATATTAAGTTACCTGAGAGGGTGGATAGGCAAATCCTAGGAGAGAGGCCCTCTATGTTCTATTTTGGTCCTCTCACTTGGCCTGTCTAAAAGTGCAGAGTGAAGCACAAATTTTAGCATTTATCCACTGAATCTGATCAACTTGGATATTTAGATCTCAGTTAAATCAGGTCACAAAACCTGCATGTCTGCATCTATAAGGGGTTATGGTGATCATTGCTTATCTTATCAGACAGTTACCTCAACTGTCCATTCTGCCTAGACAGACAAAAACTTGTTCTTCCTTTAGTAACTAAAGCCAAATGTTTAAAAAATACAAAAGAAACTTTAGAAAATGGCCAACTGTTCATTCTAATCTAGGTCAATGGGGAGACTCTTCAACTGTCCAAGACAAAAAAAATTCCCTCAGTTATATAAACCACTATCCAGAATATGCACTCTCACATTAAAAATTTAAAGACAAGTGCCTAATGCAGTGGCTCACACCTGTAATCCCAGCACTTTGGGAGGTCAAGATGGGAGGATTGCTTGAGCCCAGGAGTTCGAGGCCAGCAACACAGCAAGATCTCGTCTTTACGAGAAATAAAAAACTAGCTAGTCATGGTGGTGCGTGCATGCAGTCCCAGCCAGTTGAAAGGCTGAAGCAGAAGGAGGGAGAGACTGCAGTGAGTCGTGATCATGCCGCTGTACGCTATTCTTCAGCCTGAGTGGCAAAGTGAGACTCCAACTCAAAAAAAAAAAAAAAAATTAAAGACAAGACATTCTATGCACATGGAAACATAGACAAGGTACCTCATGTTATAGAAGCAATGTTTTGAGGGAATAAAAATGTTCATATTGCTAGACTGAAAAAGAGACAAAATTTCCAAAACAACAACTTATGAAATCATACATGATTTTGTATGAACAAAACTGTAGGCCACACATTGATCTTTTGATCAGTCTTATCTGATGATGATCTGATTAAAACAACATCTCTGAGCAAAAATCGTATCATTCTCTCTTTCTGATTTTCTCCTGTGGTGGGTTTTCTGATATAAAGTTATGTTCCCTCAGAAGAGAGAAGAGGACCAAGGTACTCTGCTGGCCCTCTGAAATCTATCATCTTCAACACTGGCATGGTGTTGCTAACCAATGCACAAGTTCTAAATTGATTGCTATGGTCCAAGTAAACGCTTGGTTGCTAACCCTTGATGCCAATAAATCAAGAAGCAGAAAAACTGGTAGAAAGAAGTTTATTTCTGAATTCGAAACCAGGGAGCAGAGCTGGACTCAAGATCTTTCTAAAATGATTCTGCCTACCCTTCAGGCCTCGCAGTCCATTTTTACAGTCCAGAGTCATCAGTACCTATGCATTTAGCCATGTGACCAGCAGAGCATTGTATAGAACTTAAGTTACAGCTGCATTTTACATTTAGATAGTGATATTTAGAGAAAAGAAAAGAAGTTTATCATGCATTACAAAAGTTATACAAATCATAAGACACAAGATTACACTGATGCAAAAGTTATACAAATCACAAGCCTTGTGATTACATTAGTACTATATTGTTCAAACCTATGGTTATTAGGAAAGGAAGGAAATAGGGATTACATCTTTGGGCATAGTTTGCAGGGAAGTCAAGGATACCCTGAAGCTACTTACAGGGACTTCATAGAAGACAAGGGGATTCTCAGTAATGTGCTCAGGAATGTGCAAGAACACTTGAACCCTTTCCATGCCCTTCTGTAGGAGCTGTGGCAATATGGAAGGACATTAGCAGGTCTCTGTATCAAAACAGCAACAAAGCCTTGTAGATGTTTCCCACAACCATAGAATAAGACCCATATTCTCTTTAGAGAGGATGCTCCAGTACTGACATTAAGATACAGATTTTTCTCAGCAATACAAGAGACATGGAAATCAGATATATCGAATTTTATGCTGGATCTTCTCTACATACCAAACACAATGCTGTTTCCTAAGCGTGCTAGAGCCCGTTTTTCTGAAATGCCAGTGGGACCATACGTATAACAACCGTAACCACATGAAAAATACTGCTGACACTACTTGATTGGAAACATCATTTACTTACCAAAAAAATTTAATAAGCTGAAAGACAAAATGCTAAAATATGTTGACATAATCATTTAAAATTCCCTTCTCTGATTCTCATGGCACATTTTTCTGAGCTTTAGAACAGTCCATGCTAAATCTAAATCTCCTTTGTTCATGGGGATGAGATTGAATCAGGTCAAGTGGGATAAGAGGATTATATATATATTCTTTATATCTTTATGGATTTAGCAATCTGGCCTCAATCATTTTTAATTGCATAAATCAAAAGAGGAATTATTGGGGGAAGGGAGTAGACATGACATTGAGAACAAAGAAAACTCTCTGACAGTGGTGTTATATGATTTATTAAATACACTCATGCCTATAGTTCTCTTAATGTGAGTGTTAACTATTCCAAGTTCATAATATATGAATCAATTCAGTGATCAGTTCACTAAAAGTTACAAATGCTTCATTTAGCATATAAAATGCAATGTAACTATGTAGTATTACTCTGATGACCCAGCCATTGTGTAGGTAATACAAGTAACAAGAAGAGAAGTCTAGACAAGGACAAATTTTAACCATTTAATTAACAAAAATTCATTACCAAAATGCAAGGGTCTGGTAATATTGCTTGTATTGTGTAAAGTGCCTGAATTGACGACCTCCTCTCTAAATGAAAAATGATGGCAAGAAGTTCCTATTAGCTTCCTCTTGTGATTATAGCCTGGTTTTTTAATGGAAAGAATTAATTTCCTGAATTTGAATTGTAGGTAATGAAGACTTACTTCCCTCAGGTGCCTATACTAGGATTTATTGGATTAAGAAAAGTTTTATTTTTATTTGCTAGAGGCAAGTAGTCCCTCAAGAAAAAAAGCATTTATACTTTTTTTGTCAAGTCATATTTTACATTTTTATTGGAACTTTGGATTCTTTCTTCAGCTGCACAACAAAAGATGTAACAGGGAAACACCAAAATAACATGATCCTCTTTGAAGAAACAATTACAATTTCATGTAAATTTCACTGGAAGTGCCTGATTTTAATTTCTTTATCATATAAATATTACTCTGCATTATAATTTCCAAAAGCTCTAATCAAAGATGCTAAATTCTGTTGAGAACATCATCTTCGATCAACTGTCAAAGAAAGAAAAAAAATTCTAAAAAATCTAACACTCCTAGCAATTATTTATTTGTGCACCAAACTATATATATAAACTAAATATCCAAGATTGAGCCATCAATATATATACTATCTTTTTAAATCTATGTACTATCTCATGTTTTTAAAATGCCTTTATGTGTATTTTAACATCTGATTTCATATTTGAGTTCAGAATCAGTAACCTTGCAAAATGAGTCAGAACATGTGCTAAAAAGGAATAGCATTGTATAGCATTTTAAGTACACATTCAAATGTTAATATCCAAAACTATTATTTCATAATAAGACCCACAGAAAATGGTAAATTCCACCTACGTTTTAATCCCCAGAAAAAGTCATTTCTGTATCCACTTCTTATAAAGGCATGCAAGTATGAGAATAATTGTAAAATTTTTCCAGCCCACTTAATTTTTCTTAAAAGGCAGTTCACATAAACCTATAAATTTGCAAAAGTAAAATTAATGAAATCTAACTTTGAAAAAATGCAAACGTGCCAAAAACCAGTTAATTCTGGGTACAGTGAGTAAGGTCATATAGTCCTTGTTCATGTGAGGCTCATTCAGTTACATGAATTTGGGATGAAACAGACATGAACTATCCAAACTGATTGAGGTGCAGCACTTCACAATTATTAAAATATGTCAAAGATATCCTCACTGGATTTATCAACTAATTTTATTCCTGGATTCTATTTCTACCTCCCTGTTTGAATTTTCTCAAGACCTGCCAAGAACGAATCTAAAATATCTTGGTCAAAAATATAGCAAATAAAAAATAGCAATTATTACATTATGCACCTATTTACTGAGTGCTTAAAATGCATCAGAATCTCTAGTTGTTGCTTTGCATTATTTTACAGTGAGGATCCCCGACTTTTTTCCCCAAATATAATATATGATTAAAAATAACTTCCCTATTTTTTTCATGAAGTTATTTGTTAGAATGAACTAGCTAAAAAGTGATAAAAACGAGAAGTCCATTATGTTCAAAGTTCTTTCTCCTTCTGTGTAACTCAGAAAGCCTTCATGGCAATTGGTTGTGAGACTGGACTAAATGTAATTTAGAACTTCTGTACATTTCTATTTTTTTTAATAGTCCAATAGGAAAACACACTAAGATTATGAAAAGTAAATCACAAATCTATACAAATAGCCAAAAGTGCAAGAAGATAGTGTTGAGAAAATCAGGTAAGTGAAAATTGAATAAAAAAGTTTTTGTTTTTGCTATCCACAGCACAAGGGCATATTTTTAAAAAGATGTATAAGAGTCAGTTTTGGCAGGGGTACAAGAGAGTGTTAATTTATTAATTTTTTTTTCAAAATTTAAACATGCATAACATTTGGTGGAACAATTCTACTGTCAGTAATATCCAAAAGTATATAAAAGGACACTTATTGCAGCATTGTCAAAGTGAAAAAATTGGAAACAATCTAAATGTCCCTTAATAGAAAAGAGTTTAAGTTGTACATTGGAATAATCTACCTAGTAAAGATTATAAAGAAAACTTTTATGTGATATAAAAATATCTCTAAGAAATTTTCTTAATTGAAAATAATTTTTTAAATCATAGGAAAACATATTATGAAAACACACATGTGCACCTACTTATAGTACTGTGCTAGTACTATGTGTATGCTAGTGTAAAAAGTAAAAGAAAATGAGAGAAAATATACAAACCAAATCACTGCCCTGAAAGAAGAAAAGGGGAACTCAAATTTTATATGCATATTCATACAATGCTTAAATATTACACAATGAAATTATAATTTGAGAGAAATCAAATCAGACAGATGGATTTGAAAGAAAAAACAGAGACTCTGGGCTCTATTTATTCAGCCTGTGATTAGTTAAGAGCTCCTAAATATACTCTTTTATTATTTAAGAAATTATAAAGGTTAGCCTTAACTTTTCAGTTTACAAGGTCAAAGTATACCTGGTTACATAAAAAATAAAGATAAAAGTAATGAAAACATCTGCCTTAATCATTAAAAAAAAGAGAGAGAAGGAATAAAACAAAGATTAAGTATCAAAGCTTATCAAATTCTTTCCAGGGAGAATGATTTCCTTTGTTTATTTATTTGCATTGTATTTATTTGTTCGTTTATCAAATATTTTATTAAGTGTGTTGTATTAAATCTCCTATGTGCTAGGCTCTCTGCTTGGTTTAGGTCACAGCCAGATAGAATTTAAGAGTTAGACTTTAACGTCTTACAGTTTAGTGAGAGAAAAAGCTATGAAACTACCCTGCAGAGTCAGAAGAAATTTGATTGAACCTAAAGATACTTTTGAGCTCTTCAGGAGAACATTGGCGAAGAACACCATATACGAGAGCAAGGAGACACACAGAAGCATGACCTACTCTGCTTTAGCACCATACTTTCTTCCGGGGCTCTAAAATTAACAGACCGCAAAGATAAATAGGTTGTGTGAGTGGGATGGTTGGGGACAATTTAGACATCAGAATGGAAAGGAGAGAGGCAGGAGCCAAACCACGTCAAGATATATTAACAAAGGGTTTTATGAAACAATTAGGTGTAAGGTTGAAGGAGGAGAAATGATGCCAAGGTTTTATCTCGGGATTTTTTAAAATACCATTAACTAAATGGAAAAAACAAGTAGAGGAGTGGGTTTTCAAGAGAAAAAAAAAAAGCTTGTTTTTGACACGGGAGTCACAATGATCTCAATCAGAGTGAATCATAGTAAACTGTTAGACAAAGTACATGAGGCTTAAATAGGAAAAAAAAATAGTAGGCCTGGGAAATATCAGTATGTAAGCAGCAGTTGATGCCAGAGTGATAAAGAGTGAGCCAAGTCAAATAATAGAATGGGAAGAAAGCAAAGACTAGAACCCTAAGCAACAGCAGCCCTTGCAGGATGCATTTAAAACATTTGCAAAAGAAACTAAGATGAAGTGGTCCTCAAGAGAAATTTCCAAATAGCTATTGAGAGAGCTATAATATTAATTAAGGAAAAACAAAACCCAAAGGAAGAGAAGGTGGTAGCTAGCTAAGGAGGTTCCCCAACACTAAAATAATGGACTCTGATTTCTTTGTTTTGTTTTGTTTTGTTTGAGTTGGAGTCACACTCTGTTGCCCAGACTGGAGTGCAGTGGCAGGCTCACAGCCACCCCAGCATTGATCTGCTGGGCTCCGGCAATCCTTCCGTCTCAGCCTTCCGAGTAGCTGAAACTACAGGTGCATGCCACCATGCCCGGCTCATTTTTTATTTTATTATAGAGACAAAGTCTCACCAAGTTGCCAGGGCTGGTGTCTAACCCACAGGCTCCCAAAGTGCTGGTATTACAGGTTGAGTCAACAAGCCCAGCTATGGGTTCTGATTTCTAGGGAAATCTTGCTCACGTATTAAACAAGGTTGATATTCCTGGTGTGTGGTATGCAAACTATACACGACAGAAGTCAAGATGTCTACCATGGTAAGTTCTTATCTGGATGCTCTGCAGAAGAATCTACTTTCAAGCTCATTGAGATTATGGGCAGAATTTAGTCTCTCGCAGTTGTAGGTATGAGGTCTTCATTTCCTTACTGTCTGTCAGCTGCAGGTTGACCTCTGCTTCTGGAGGTCATCTACACTACCTTTCACATGACTTCCATAAAGGAAACCATTTTGTTTCAGAAAAGGAACAAAATCAGGAATGCTACGTCAAGTTTTTCCAATATTTCAAACCTCTCTGACTTTTCCTATTAAAAAACAAAAGTTTTAGAGGAGCCAGTTCAGTACCAAAGAACAAAGTTCAGGGACTTACATTATCTTATCTTAAGACTTGTTTTAAGCTATGTTAAGCAAGACAAGATGGTCTTTTTGGGTGCAGTGGTCCACACCTGTAATCCCAGCACTTTGGGAGACCAAAGTAGGAGAATTGCTGGAGCCCAGGAGTTTGAGATAAGCCTGGGCAACAGAGTGAGACCCCATTTCTACAAAAAAAAAAACCAAACACACAAAAATTAGCCTGGTGTGGTGGTGCACACCTGTAGTTCCAGCTACTTAGGAGGCTGTAGTGGAAGGATCAACTGAGCTCAGAAGGTCGAGGCTGTGGTGAGTTGTGGTCATGCTACTGCACTCAAGAGCCTGAGCAACAAAGTGAAGCCCTGGCTCAAAAAATAAAAAATAAAATCATGGTCTTAGTTTAATTAAAAAAAAAGAAAGAAAAGATATTTAGATCAATGGAACAGAAGGGAGAGTCCAGAAATTAACACCCCAAAATATTTTTAACAGAATTTTTATAAAGGTATCAAGACAATTCAATGGAAAAAAATTGATTTACAATAAACAGTGCTGAAACAAATGAATGTCTATATGTAAAAATAAAGAAATAAAAAACATACACTTAAACTTTACACAGACAGAAAATCAGACACAGATATAATATAGAATATAAAATTGTAAAACCTCTAGAAGAAAATGTAGGAGAAAATCTACATAAACTTGAGTTCAGCAATGAGTTTTTAGATATGACACAAAAGTATGATCAATGAAAGAAAAAATAGATAAGTTGACCCTTATTAAAATTTAAAAACCTGTGTTCTGCAGAAGACATTGTGAAGAGAATTAAAAATGAAGCTACAGACTGGTAGAAAATATTTGCAAAAGGCATATCTGACAAAGGACTGTTACGCAAAATGTAAAAGGAACTCTTAAAGCTCAACAATAAGAAAGCAAGCAACCCAAATATAAAACAAGCAAAAGATATAAGCAGACACCTCATCAAAAAATAAAAATAAAAGACATACAAATAGTTGATATGTTTATGGAAAGATGCTCAACATCATTTCTTATAAGGAAATTCAAATTTAAACAACAATGAGATGCCATTACACACCTATTAGAATGGCTAGAATCCCAAAATTAAAAATACCAACTGCTTGCAAGGATATGAAGTGACAGGAATTCTCATCATTATTTGTGAAAATGCAAAATGGTAAAGCCACTTTGGAAAGCAGTATGGCAATCTCTTACAAAGCTAATTGTGGTCTTATCATGTGATCTAGGAATTGCACTCTTGGGTTTTTTCTCAAAGAATATGCACACTCACATTCACACAAAAATCTACATGCAAGTGTTTATAGTAGTTTTATACATGGACTTTAGTTAATGATAATGTATCAATATTGGTTCATTAATCATATGATAAATATATTATACCAATGTAGGATCATAATAGAAGACATCGTTTGACACCTTCATTAGTGCAAATGTTCACTTATAAAATCATTGCACTGTAGAAGAAAGACAAGTATTCCTTCTCTTTATTCATTTTATGCACATATTGTATCAATCATTGTGTAAAGCATATGGATGCAAAGATGTATTTTCTACTAAAGATAAAATCTTTCACACCGAAAGGAAAAAAACAAACAGCCCCATTAAAAAGTGGGAAAAAGACATGAATAGACACTTCTCAGAAGAAGATATATGAACAGCCAACAGACACATGAAAAAGTACTCGGTCTCACTCATTATCAGAGAAATGCAAATCAAAACCACATTGAGATACCACCTAACCCCAGTAAGAATGGCCATCATTAATAAAACAAACAACAACAGATGCAGGCGAGGATTCAGAGAAAAAGGAACGCTTCCACACTGCTGGTGGGAATGCAAACTATTGCAACCTCTTTGGAAGACAGTGTGGTAAATTCTGAAAGAACTAGAACTTGACCTTCCATATGACCCAGCAACTCCCCTATGGGAGAAACTCAAATCATTCTACAAAAAAGATACCTGCACACGTATGTTTGTTTGTTGCAGCTCTATTCAAAATAGCAAAAGCATGGAAGCAACCGTGCTGCCCATTGAAACCGGAATGGATGAAAAAATGTGGTACATATATACAGTGGAATATTATGCACCCATAAAGAGGGACGAACATATGGATTTTGCAGCAACTTGGATGGCTGTAGAGTTGATCATACTCAGTGATCTATCACAGAAACAAAGAACAGAGTACCATATGTTCTCACTCATAAGTGGATCTTGAACAATTATAACACTGTAAGAAAGGAATTGACAGTTGAGAGAAACTGTCAGGGGAGGGAGGGGCACACCTCATCAACAAGGGTACCTGCATAATCAACGTTTGTATATCTAAACCTGAATTGTACCCCACATCTTTATAATAATTTTAGAAAAACCTCATGAAGACAGTATAAACTTGCTCCTAGCTATGTCCCTAGTGCCCAGAATAATATCCAAAGAGAGTAGAAATGTAATACTGTTTCTGAAATAAATAAAACATGAATACAATGTAATATTTGGCTTCAAGAACTATAGAATCCATTTGGAGCCATGATACCCCAAAATAATTGCAATCTTTTACATATTTTAATTGAGGCACAAAAAAGGGTTTACAAAATGTATTTAAATAAGATTCTGTTATTTGAGGTGGGTTCTGAAGGAAGATGTGTATTTCTAGACTCAAGTTATTTTGTGAAGCTCTCTAAAGATATATGTAGTTTATTCAACTCCTTACTTGAGATGACTGCCTGAAAGTGTCATCAGTGTCTAAAAGTTAACAAGTTCAGCAGGATATTTGATTTTTTACCTACCTCCCTCAGTCTTCTCCTTCATTCTGGTTTTCTCCATCTCCACAGTTGATAACTTCTTTCTTCCAGTTCCTCAGTTAAGAAACAAACAAACAAAAAGAATCATCAATGTTTTTTTCTGTATTTTTCACACTTCACACATTAATTCATATGTATTCTTTACACCCCACATCTCGAATCCAATCCATTAGTATCTACCTATCAAGACTACCTTAGAATTGTGTCCTGGCTATAAAGAAGTCTCTGCTTTCTTTGCCCATTATGGGCAACCTTCATATCTCTCTGGATCTAACTCATATGCCTAATTTTTTTTCATGCCTTTCCTAGGTACTATTTCTCTAAGGCAGCCAGAGTAGTTTTGTAAAACATAGGCAGGTTATATCACTTCTTTGGTTTTCTCTCGAACTCAGAATAAAATCTCGCTCCTTACTTTTACTTCCACCATCCAGAATTCATCCCTTTTCTCTTTTCTCATTATGCTAGAGTCACACTAGTCTGTCTGCTCCTGCTTGAACTTGCCAAGCTCAATCTCACCTCAACCTTGACATTGGCTTTTTCCTCAGCCGGGACATCTCTGGGCCCAGATTCTCCATCTCCACATCAAGCCTTCCTCTTGTATTGTTTCTTCTTAGAGGGACTTTCTGAGTCACTCTTCTAAAAATAGCACCCCTGCCCATTGTGTATTATTTATTTTCTTCATAAAATTTATTTTGTTATTATATCTTTATTTGCTCGTATTTATGTTTACTTGATTGTCTGGCTCCCCATAGGAACATAATCTCCACAAAATCAGGGACATATTTATCTTGTTCCAAGCTAATGAATAAAATTTGCATTAAATAAGTAAATAAATAAATGAAGGAGCGAAAGTTATGGTGAATTGTCAGGCAAAGAAGAAAAGAAAAAGTGGTAAGTGCTGAGGTAATAGTGAATAATCTGGTAAGGCTGAAACACAGAGGAATGAAGAGATTTTGAAATAGGATGCCATTTAAAAAAAAGGTTTTGATCAGAATCTGGCTATAACTTTGTCTACCTAAAATGCTTGAACTTAATCATATTGGCAATAAGGAACCATCAACAGAACAATCAGATTTTACTGTTATTGTTACGGCTTGTTTTTTGTTTGGTTCTCGGGGGTTGGGAGAAGTTTCATTGTCTTGTTTTGTTTTGTTTTGTTTTCAGAAAGCTAACACATGAAGATCTAATGACTGGCTGGAGTTTAAAAAACTAGATAAGGGAAAATCAGCAAGAAGGTAAAAGGACTGAATTAATTTCAAGGTGTTTTCTGAGATAGAATTTATAGCATTTGGTGATTTATTGGTTGAAGAGAATGAGATGAAGGGAAAAGACTACCTACTGACTATTTATTTGATAGTATATTAAACAAAATGGGGAATTAATAATAAGAAAGGAATAATCTTTTAACCATGTAATATAATTTTGTTTAGGATACCATGAGGAAATATTTGGAAATACGTGGCAACATACGTCTAGTGGACAATTGAAAAGAAATGTCTTGGATCTTGTTCATTTTAGGTTACAGTGTAACATATTACCTCCAACTTGACAGCTTAAAGCAACATACATGGGATATATTATCTCAGCATTTCCATAGGTTAGGAGTCTAGGGGACACTGCACAGCTAGAACACAAAAAGTAGGGTGATTGATGACAAACTAATTCCTAAGTAGACACTGCCTGAAGACTCCCAAAAATACATGGTAGTCGAAAATATTGCTGATGGGACTCAGATACCATAGCCATGAAGGTAGAGGCTGGAAACATAAAACAGAAATTAGAGATTTTCTGTTAATAGACCTTACTGCTAACCACGTGAGGTCCAGCAGTTAGCATTTGATTGCAGAAATAACCATGGGAGAAAATAATAAATACTAAAGATATTTTTTTAAAAAAATAAGTAAAAAGAGGAACCAGAGAAGGTAATTGACGTGCTGTTGATAAGACTTAGTTTAGCAAACTCATTACACCAATGATGAAACACCTGAGAAGCTAAACAAGTGATGGGACATGAACCAGGAAAATAATAGTTAAGGAAAACCGGGCTCGGTGGCTCAACCTGTAATCCTGCGCCTTTGGGAGGCTGAGGTGAGTGGATTGCCTGAGCCCGCGGGTTCGAGACCTGCCTGGGCAGCGAGACCTCATCTCTACAACAAATCTAAAAAATCAGCCGGGTGTGGTAGTGCATGCCTGTAATTCCGGCTACTCGGAAGGCTGAGGTGGAAGGATCGCCGGCACCCAGCAGGTCGAGGCTGCGGTGGCCGGGAGCGGCCACTGCACTCCAGTCTGGGCGACAGAGTGAGACTCCAACTCAAAAAAAAAAAAAAAAAAAAAAAACAAGTTAAGGAAGACAAAAAGTATAAATAGAAAGTGATACCACTTTCACTTCCATAGAGAGATTAAATAGAATGCTAGATCTGTCAACTTCCAGACACCTCTCTAGTTCTAACACACAGTGAGGACATGGCATGGGGGAACTGGTCACATCAATGATGAAAAAGCTGAGAAGTCAAACAAGAAAAGGGGAGCAACCAAAAGACCAGCAACCCCAAGAAGCCCCCACCAACCCTAGGGTTGAAAGGACACCGAGAAGAAGTAGTGTTAGTAGAACCCAGGAATCTGGGACTACGGTGTGTCTTAGCCAGTTTGGGCTGCTGTTACAAACATATCATAGACTAGGTGGCTTAAACAACAGGAATTTAATTATCATAGATTTGAGGGCTGGGAAGTTTAAGCTTAGAGAACCAGCATGGTCAGGTTCTGGTGATGGTCATGTTTTCTAGTGTGCAGACAGCCTTCTCCTGGTCTAGGGTGGAAAGAAAGAGAAAGATAGAGGGAGGGGGGGAGGGAGAGAGAGGGAAAGAGGGAGAGGGAGAGAGGGGAGAAGGTGGGAGAAAGAGAGAGAGAGAGGGAGGGGGCACTTATAAGGGCACTGATCCTATTGTTAGGGCTGCACCCTTGTGAATTGATTACCTCCCAAAGGTCCCATCTCCAAATACCATCATATTAAGGATTAGGTTTCAAAATATGAATTTTGAGGAGACATGCACATTCAGTCCACAGCAAGCTGGAAACTGAAACAGTGAGGAAGGAAGTCTATCTGGAACTGGAGCCATGAGGAAAACTCAGTAGCCGAAAGAGGTGCTGTTTAAGGTAGAAGTAGATAGCAAAAAATATCTTGGTATCAGTTCTCTACCTTCACCTGCACTCCACTGGTCCAAGCTACTTGGAAACCTTTAGGCGATCCTGGGGGGAATATTCTTTGCTATGGGAAAGGAGGGTTAGAGAATGGAGAAGGAGAAAGGAGTGGTCTAAATAAAGAGCTAATGAACCTCAGATGAGGACTGAAAAGAGACAGGTCACACAAAAATGAGACCCTTTTCAGTTTGGATCCCTATGTTTAAACAAACAAACAAAAAAATCCAGAAATTGTAGACAAGGGCATTGCTACAATAATGTCACTGGCTCAAACACTAATGAGGTGAGATTAAATAATAAGATTGTTGTTCATGCATGACTTAAGAAATATCTTTTTCTAGTCTCCTTTTATTTAAAACTAACAATCCTGAGATTTTAACAGGAAGCAAAGTTCTTTTCTAAGAAGTAATTAAAACCATACAGCTGATTAAATAAAACCAGACTGGAAAATAAGCACAATTTTAGTACATGGAGCTTTTGAATTTTGCTGCAAAAATGTATCCACTGGGAAAACAGATTTGCTATGAATTAATCCCCAATGTGCTTTAAGTGAAAATTATTTCTAAATAAATTTAGTTTTAAAAAAACTAGTAACTTTCTCTTAGATGAAATATCAATTTATTTAAACACTGCTGCTAAGTGTTCACACACACACACACACACACACACAAAACTGAACATAGAATCTGGTATAATATTAATTGAAACAGAGTCCAAATACCAAGGTTAAAGTCTTCACTGTCATTAACTGGCTGTGGAAACTTTGATAAATCAGTTATCTTTGTATGACTCACCTAATCCTTGTAGTATATGGTAATAAAATGTTCCTGTTCCACCAATCATACAGTTGTATTCCGGTTCAAAATAATTCAATGTTTAAAACATGTAACATGTAAAAAACACCTTGTAGAATTAAATATAGCTAAGTCATAAAGTGTAACAATAATTCAAAAATAAGAGGAGCTGTTTAACCAACTTCTAATGTAATAAACCTACACTATTTATTAGTGAGGCAGCTTTTAGGAGGATGGATTATATAAATTAAATTGAACTGTAAAAAAAAAGGTTTAGTGAAGTGATTCTCTAGAATCTTTTCTTTAAAAGTCCTGTGATTTTGGAAGTAACCATGTTCATTTTATTTGCCAGGTAAATGTTGAAAATATCAGTTTTATAATAATATAGCAATTAATTTTGTTCACTGAGACTCTTTCAAATTCAACAAGCACAATTTTTTTGAAATTTCATAATTGTCATTATTAAAACCGCCACAATCTGGGGAAATCAAGACAAGAATTTAATTAAATTGAAGAGATTCTTTCAATACTGAATAATAATTAAATATATCCAGCATTATAACTGGAGTAAGAACAGTTCTGTGTCATTTTGGCAATATTATTTTATTTTTGTCTAAAACAATAACAAAAAAAAGTTTCCCAACAGATTACATAAACTAGCATATCAACAATATATGTAGGTAGCAAAAGTTAAGTAGATAGTCAGTCCTACTTAACTTTTAATTTATTACTGTAGATGCAATGAATTAACAGGAAGGCTAAGGAACACCAAGAGCCAAATTCCAAACAGAGACGTTCAATCATAGATGAACTTGGAAGCCCCATGCTAAGAGTCCAGCAGTAGATAAATTTCCATTTATTAAACCATATTATGTAAACGTCAATATTACTTAAAGATACTAATCTGATACCTTGTAGTAAATATGTACTCTTTTCCTAAAATTTATAGTTCGCATTTCTCATTACAGTCTATCTTATTTTATAGCATTGTTTCCTCACATATTTGGTGACAGAACTGTTTTGTGAATTTTTTATGTTTTGTTTTTTTCCAAATCACCATCTTAAGCAAGATGTTCTTCTGAATACATTTTGGAGAATATGTTTTTGTAAGCATTGGTGTATTCATCTGCTGATTGCTTTAAGAATACATTCATTGAAAAAAAATGTGCTATGCCTTGCTCATCAGTGTGTATGTAATGTTGTGCCTAGCACAGTGCCATGTACACAAGAGGGAATAGTTATTGAAAAACATGAATCAGTGAATTATGCTACTTATTTGGAAAATTTGGCAGACACAGTACTTGACGACTGACAGTTTAAAGTCTAGAAAGACTAAGAACTTCCCAAAACTACCATTTAATAATTCAAATTCTAATGCAAAGTGAATTGGCTACACTTAAATGGCTTTAAAAATTTAATATGTTCATAAAATGATGTAGCTTAATATTACTATTTAATTGAATGAATGCAGACAATAAAACATTACTTTCTTTGATCTTTTATTTAAATGTAAAGATATCGGTTGTGAAATATTTCTTACATTTTACAGGTTTGGTTTTAATAAAAGAGATTGAGTGTAAAATAAATAAAGAATTTGGCATTGAGAATTGTGGAGTTTCAACACTCTCCTCAATAGGGCTACAGTTAAAGAACTGAAAATACCAAGTGTTAGTAAGAATGTAAGTAACTTAAATGCTCGTGTATTGATGGTAGATGAGAAAACAGTATCATCACTTTGAAAACCATTTCAGTATCTAAAATTTATAAACATAATATACATCTCAAGAATTCCACTTCAGGATATATACCCAATGAAAATAAGTACATATGTCTGCCAAAAAAAGTACACAATTTGTAATAGTCAAAAACAGGAAAAATCAAATATCTATTACATAAAATAAATGAATACCTGTTAAAAATAAGTAAATGAATATATTTTGTTTATGATTCATAGAAAAAATTATAAGAAACAAAAAGAGTGAACTATCACTATATACAATGACGTGGAGAAATTTTACAGTCATAATGGCGTGCCTGTGACAGGACAGAACAGACTAGCCCTCTCAATGTAAACAACTTCAAATGTAAAATATGTAATTTTTCAGATGTTGGATAACAGCAAAGGATTGTGATTCATTAGAAAAAGAGGAAAAGTTTGGGAGCAGTAGTTCACGCCTGTCATCCCAGCACTTGGGATTGCTTGAGCCCAGGAGTTTGAGACCAGCCTGGACAACAAAATGAGACCTCATCTCACAAAAATTCTAAAGCGTAGCAGGGTGTGACAGTGTGTGCCTGTAGCCCTAGCTACTTGGGAGGCTAAGGAGGGTATATCACCAGAACTCAAGTGCAGTGAGCCATGATCATGCTACTGTACTCCAGCCTGGGTGACAGAGTGATTCCTCAACTCGAAAGGAAGGAAGGGAGAGAGGGAGAAAGGAAAGAAAAGAGAAGAAAAGAGGGAAGGAGAGAAAAATAAGACAAGCCCCAAACATGCCCCATAATTAGCCACACTGACAATTCAATGCATGGACAGATAGTCCATGGTGGTCTCACCAAGCCTAAGAGACAGAAATTGGAATTTTGGAGCTACTGAGGGGTCTAATATGTGCTAAACAGGATACCCGAGAGAAAAGATCTCCACAAGAGAGAAATACAGGCCTAATTAAGGTAGTCATGTGATTTAGCATCTAAACTGAAACACTGGGGAGTGAAGGAACATGCTATTAATAATTATACCAAGATTAAACATATAAATTGAACCTATTTTTGGCAGGCAGGTGTAGTCGACCCATTGCCATTCTTTCTACTTCAAATAATTTTGTAAAAGATTGTTTCTAAATAGTCTTTTTGAACACAAAGTGTTGCCTCTGTTCTGTCGGCCTAGAGTGGTCACAGGGGTGCCTTTTCCACACTCTGTCTTCAGGGTACATCTGGTCCATTTACATATGTGCAGCCACTGTTTTCCAACACTTCTCCCCACCATGGCTTAGGAATTTGGCTTGAACAAACCACTAGCATCAGTCACATGCTTTTCCAAATCATCTCCTACAAAATCTTTCAGAGAGTGGTGATGGTTGCACACTTCTGTAAATATAGTAAAAAAAAAAATTGACTGTACATTTTAAAAGACTGAATCTCATGGTATGTGAATTATATGTCAATAAGGCTGTTCAAAAAAATATATTGTGCTAAGCACAAAACACTAGCCCAAACATTTTATCAGGTAACTAGCTTGGGAGCCACCTGGGTCATGCACCCCTAAATTTGGATCTCAGAAAGTTGGGGTGAGATATTGGAATTCTCAGGCCAGCCCTAAGTTTCGTTTGCAAATTGGTTCAGTAACCATTTCTGCGTTCTGGGTATGAAACTGTGGTTTTCAAACCTTAGTCTATATTCATAAGAAATATCTGAAAGACTTATTTAAAAAATTGTTTAACTTGACCCCACCACTAGAGTTTCTGACCAGTAGGTCTAAGTGGAGGTCTCAAAATTTACAATACTAACACATTCCCAAGTAATGCTGAAACTGCTGGTCAATGGCCTACACTTTGAGAACCACTGTGCTAAGATTTCATGTACCAAAAAATAAGCAATTAAATAGAAAAGGTCACTTATACCCTTCCACCAGGTGTCTATTTGCCTTATATTTGCAAAACTAAGAGCCACTTAAGTGACCCTTCTCAGTACAAGAAGAAAAATCAGCATCTCTAAGTTGTAATTTTAAAATTGAACCTGCAAAGAAAGGAAAATACATTTCAAGTGAAAAATGAGGGATCCAACCTTGTGATGACATTGAAACATCTGGGAGGAGGTGTTGTTGGGGTTTGTGACCTAGAGTGAGAGGTGAGAGGAAAATAGTTAATAGTCTAGATTTTGAGGGTAGTTCTTTTGAACAGTGTTTCAGTGGGGGACAACTGAGAGCAAAGGACTATGCCTGCAGAAAGCTCCATAGTCATGAGAGGAAGAAGAATGAAAAAGGAGGTAGGAGAGTGGGGAATTTAGAAGCAAACACAGAGTAGGACGGTGCCATGAAAGCAGGCAAAGCCATGTTAACAAGGCGGCCAACGGTGTAAAGGCAGAAGGAAAATACCATCTGAAAAGGGAGTCTTGGATTTTTAGAAAACAGAACAAGGTAATTTGGGAGCTGGCAGCAAACTTGATAACATACGGCAGGGTTTTGAAAAAAAATTTGCCCACTTCCCTCAGATAGAGGTACATTTTGCATCTTAACAAAACACCATACAAGTAAAATACTAAAATGAAAGTCTCTGAAATAAATACATTTCTTCTACTTTCTACTTCATTTGGTCAAGTAATGGGTCATAACATTAACTTGAAAAATTACTGGTCTGGGTTAACCTACTCATTTCACCGAGGAGTGCAATGCTGAAAAAGTAAATGGCAATAGAAAACCCAAGACTCATGTGAAAGATAACTGACTTCTAGCCCAGTGTAAGGCCAATTAAGGATCTTGGGGAAGGCATTTGCCATGGTGCTGAGTTTATAAAACATCTCAGGCTTAAATGCTTTGCATATATTAGCCATTGAATGATTTTTTTATTATAAAGATGTGGGGTACAATTCAGGATTAGGTATATAAACATTGATTATGCAGATACCCTTATTGATGAGGTATGCCCCCCATCCCCTAGAAGTTTCCCTCAACTGCCAGTCCTATCCCCCCATCCCCTGACAGTTTCCCACTACTGCCAATCCCTGTCTTAGAATATTATAATTGTTCAAGGTCCGCTTATGAGTGAGAACATATGGTACTCTGTTCTTTGTTTCTGTGATAGATCACTGAGTATGCTCGACTCTAAATTCATCCAAGTTGCTGTGAAGTCCATGTTTGTCCTTCTTTATGGTTACATAACATTCCATTGTGTATATGTACCACATTTATTTTATCCAGTCCAGCTTTGATGGGCAACATGGTTGGTTTCATGGTTTTGCTATTGTGAATAGAGCTGCAACAAACATACGTGTTCAGGTATCTTTTTTGTAGAAGGTTTTGTGCTCCTCCAGGTATATTCCCAATAGGGGAATTGCTGGGTCATATGGAAGGTCAATTTCTAGTTCTTTCAGAAATTGCTACACTGTCTTTCAGAGAGGTTGCACTAGTTTGCTTACCCACCAGCAGTGTGGAAGCGTTCCTTTTTCTCCGCATCCTCACCAGCATCTGTTGTTATTTTTTTTTTTTTTTTTTTTTTGAGTTGGAATCTCACTCGGTTGCCCGGACTGGAGTGCAGTGGCAGCTTCCGGCCACCGCAGCCTCGCCTGCTGGACTCCGGCGATCCTTCCGCCTCAGCCTTCCGAGTAGCCGGAATTACAGGCATGCGCTACCATGCCCGGCTGATTTTTTGATTTACAGTAGAGATGAGGTCTCGCTGCCCAGTCGGGTCTCGAACCCACGGGCTCAGGCAATCCACTCACCTCAGCCTCCCAAAGGCGGGGGATTACAGGCTGAGTCACCGAGCTGGCTATCTGTTGTTATTTTATTAATGATGGCTATTCTTACTGGGGCTAGGTGGTATCTCAGTGTGGTTTTGATTTGTATTTCTTTGATGATGAGTGAGACTGAGCACTTTTTTATGTGTCTGTTGGCTGTCCTATATCTTCTTTTGAGAAGTGTCTATTCATGTCTTTTGCCCACCTTTTTGTTTTTTTCCTTTAGGCACGTTTGAGTTCCTTGTAGATCCTAGATGTTAGGCCTTTGTCAGATACACAGTTGGCAAATATTTTTTCCCATTCTGTGGGCTGTCTCCCTGCTCTCTTGATGGTTTCTTTTGCTTTGCAGAAGCTCGTTAGTTTGATGAAGTCCTGCTTGTCTTATTTCTTAAAGCATGGGCCTTTAGGGCTCTGAATAGGAATTGGTTGCCAGTTCCAATTTCCATAAGGGTATCTGCTGCATTTGCTAAGATTCTTAGTTTGAGGTTTTACGTTTAGGTCTTTGATCCAGTTAGAATTAATATGTTTGTATGGTGAGACGTAGGTTTCAATCTTCTGCATGTGTTCAGCCAGTTTTCCCAGCACCATTTACTGAATAGATTCTCCTCTCCCCACTGGTTGTTGTTGGAGGCTTTGTTTGCTAATTGTACATTGCATATAAACATTTAGGTTTCTGTCCAATCTACCACAAAAATTATTCTGCTAAAAATATACAACTAGGCGACTCCTGTCCCGAGTGGAGGCGGCGGAGCCGGAGCCCGGGGAAGGGGCAGCGGCTGGCTAACGGACCACGGTGCTGCCCGGAGCTCCTCACCGAAACAAGGAGACCGGTGGTGGTCCAGTGGCTGTGATGGGAGAAGATTATTACAAGATTCTTGGGATTCCCATCGGGAGCCTATCGAAAGATGGCCTTGAAGTACCACCCCGACAAGAACAAAGAACTCAACGCTGATAGAAGTTTAAGGAGATTGCAGAGGCCTACGATGTTCTGAGTGATCCCAAGAAGAGGGGCCTGTATGACCAGTATGGAGAGGAAGGCCTGAAGACGTCAAGTGGCTCCAGTGACTCCTTTCACTACACTTTACATGGGGACCCCCATGCCACCCTTGCCTCCTTCTTTGGTGGCTCCAACCCCTTCGATATCTTCTTGGCCAGCAGCCGCTCCACTCAGCCCTTCGGTGGCTTTGACCCCAGTGACACGGAAGTGGATGAAGACGAGGACCCATTTGGTGCTTTTGGCCATTTTGGCTTCAGTGGGCTAAGTAGGGGTCCGAGGAGAGCCCCAGAACCCTCGGACCCACCTGTGATGCACGAGCTGCGGGTGTCCCTGGAGGAGATCTAGCACGGCTCCATCAAGTGCATGAAAATCACGAGGCGGCGCCTCAACCCCAATGGGCCAACTGTGCGCACCGAGGACAAGATCCTGCACATCGCCATCAAGCGTTGCCAGATGGAAGGTACCAAGATCACCTTCCCCGAAGAGGGTGATGCCACGCCTGACAACATCCCTGCTGACATCATCTTTGTACTCAAAGACAAGCCTCATGCACACTTCTGCCCAGACAGCACCGATGTGATCTACAGTGCCCTGATCAGCCTCAAGGAGGCGCTGTGTGACTGCACCTGAACATTCCCAACATTGATGACCGAGTGATCCCTCTGCCCTGTAACGATGTCATCAAACCAGTCCCCCGTGAAGAGACTCCGTGGGGAGGGCCTTCCCTCTCCCAAAGTGCCTACTCAGCGGGGAGACCTCATTGTCGAGTTCGAAGTTCACTTCCCAGGCAGATTAACACCACAGACACGGCAGATCCTGAAGCCGCACCTACCCTGTTCCTAGGCTCTGCCCCAGTCAGTCCAGAGTCTACCACAGCAATACCCTCCCACACTCACCTCACCCAGTGTGCACCCAGCTTGATGTCCACTGGACACTGGCAACTTTTTCTAAAATACAATTTTAAAAAGCCACTGATTTTCAGGAAAATGTTCCTGTCCTTGACCCCTCTGAGCTGGGCTGCTTGGGTGCAGTGGGAGGGAGGTGGGGAGAGCTAGCCAGAGTCAATTTTCATGTCATTAGCTTTGAATCCAGTTCCCACTTCCGTGGCTGGTGACCTGAGTGCTACTTGAAGATACAGATTCCTTGTCCACGTCTGTAAATAGCATGTCCTCCTTCCCCTCCCAGCTTTGCTAATACCTTTCCTCTCCCTTCCCTTCAGCTTCCTCCTGTTGGGGGAGGAAGAGGCTAAAAAAGACATTGCTTTCCCACCCTCACCCCCAGATCCGCAGTGTTCAAGATGACTGAACACATATTCATGCGCACGAAGCACTCACCTATAGCTGTCCTAGCCTCTTGTGGAGAGAAGAGAGGAGATAGGAAGGGAAGGTCCACAACCTGCGAACGGGGACATGGAGCACGAGACCCTTTTCATTCGGGGCAGGACGGTGAGCCCAACCTCAGCAGCCTCCCTGCCTGCTGCCCTGCCTCCACCCCACAGGGCTGGAGGTTCTATCCTCCCTGTTACTCTCAGGAATGTTCAAGGGTGGAGAGAAGGGAAGGGGAGCCTGGGGTACCAAGGCTAACAGGTGGAGGACAGGATCCATCTCAGCCTTCATTAGGAAGGGAAAGGGCTTGGGGGTCAGGTGGCAGTTACTCCCCATCAAGAGATTCCGGGTCACAGGTTTCTCCCCATACCTCTGAACTCAGGGCCAAACTTCTAAATCCCACTTTTGTGATATGTGAACCGACTTATTTCTGAACTTTCGTGGAGGCTGTGTGGGAATTTCCAGCCTTTTTATGCCTGTGTGATGCCACCCACTCCCACAGTTGTATAAAGGTTAAATAGTGAAGGAGGTGGGGGAAGCCTGCTTCAGCCAGATCTGGGATGGGGTCTTTAGGTTTTTTCTTTTGACAAGCCCCTGAATGTTTTTATAGTAGTTTTTTTGTAATGGCAGTGTTATGTAAAAATTAAAGTGTTTTAAAAATTAAAAATATATATACAGCTACAGTTTATAAGTAGACTATTTTGATTCCAGGTACCATTGACTTTTTTGTCAGCTTCCTTGTGTTTTCTAAATTTCAGCTCTTGCACTTCCTATCAGATAGTCTTCACTAATCCCTGGGCATTCTGATCTTTGCTGTTTTCACTATATTACTCTGGTCTTCAATTACTTGGCAAGAATGATAGAGCAAAAACGTGGGGGGTTTGCGAAACTTGATTCAAAAGTAATTTGTGCAGTTTTTAGCTGTGACATATTGGTCAGGTACTCTTATCTCTGCAGTCTCTGTTTTCCTTGTGTCTAAAATCTAAATAATATGAACAACTTTATGTTATATTTAAACGAAATACTGTCAGTATAGTACTGCATAAACATTAATTTATTTCTTCCTTTACCCAGATGAGGCAGTTCCGTGTCTGGCATAAAGTAGCACTCAATATTGCTGCCTACGCCCATTACCACATCCCTCCAAGCTGCCGTTATTCCAAGAAGTCCTGCTCCAAATTCATTCTTCCTTAGGCCTCTAGTCTCTTGCCTATGCCAAAAGCTAGCACAAGTGATTTGAAGGTCCAGTGAAGGGGAAAGAGCCACGTTTTTTCTGAACAGCATGTTCCTCAATGAGATTCATCATTAGAAAGACCAGAAAAGAGAGGATGGAAGCTAGCTGACCATAATTTTTCAACATGGTATATAGAAATTATGAAAATCTTTCATTGAAAGAATTTTGTTTAAACCTCCCCTTTGTCTATGGCTCTTCACAATAGTTCATATTTTACATCTCTCTGTTTATTTACCTAGTCCTTTCTACCCAACAGTAAACCTCTTGAGGGCAAGGCCTGTGTCTTTATCTTAGAATCCTCCAATGGCACTCATCCCAGTTGTTTCCACAGAAAGCTATTAGTTGTGTGCGTTGAATCAGTAAGACTGTGTTTTATTCAGATTTGGGATGAAGAATGCTGCATAATGCCTTTCCTTCTGGAACCCATGCTGTTCTTAGCAGAGAGCAGTGAGTAACCAATCCATTATAGGCATGCATAAACAGCCTTGCAATCTATAAAAGCATCCAAGGAAATATTATGGGGTCTTCTGAATAGAGATTTGAGCAAACAGACTAAAAATAAAACCAGTGCTACAGTCCCTCTGTCCCAACAGTTTCAAGTGTTTTGATTTGAAGCAGATGGATTTGCTTTTGAGTGTAATACTCCTGACAGCTAAAACATAAAACAAATATCCTTTCTGATACTTTAGAATACCCAAGGTCCACGATTCAGGAAAAGGTATGGAAAAATGTCATCACCTATTTAAATAAGTTTCCAAAATAAAATTGCTGATGCTGTTTAGCTTGATTCATAAAAATATTTTTAAAGGGGACTATCTAGACTTCCTTTTCATTCCTCAGGACTGTAATACATCAGATACAAAAAGACTCAGCCTCTACATTAGTTGATACTATTTTTTACATATTATCAGCTGTTTGTGGTTCACAGAACACTCAGAGACAGGCCTTGTCTGATTTCTTCCTTGTAATCATTCAATTGCATTTCTATTTCATAGATGAGGAAACTGAAGTATAGTGAAGTGAAGTGATTTTCCCAAAGTCATCATCCCAAGGGTAATGCTTCCACATTTTGAGCTGCTTTATTCTTTTGATGATGTGGTTTCTCTACAGATCTTTGGTACTCTATTGTTCTGATTTCCCTTTATTCTTTCTTAGTGTCTGAGGAAAATATTGCTAATGAGGTACTTTCCTCTAACAGGGTTACCATGTGATGGCAATTTCCACCTTGAATCAGAGCAGTAGGAAAAATAACAAAGGAAGAATCACAAAGAGCATCTGCTGATGACAGCAAAGGCTAGGAGGGGCTAGAATGGAAAATTCTGGGAACAAGGCAGAAGCCTACCTTAAAAGCTACACAGCACTTTATGCAGGAATATCTTCACAATTTTTCTTCAGTCATTGGTAGACGGCAATGCTCTAGAATATAGAACTGAAGTAAGCAATTTTAAGTGAACTAATGGTAGAAAATGACCCAAGAGTTTGCATGCACTGCCACAATTTATATACAGCCTGGAAATTTTATGGTACAGCATTAAATAAGGATGGCTAAGCTAAATAATGTGTGTAAGCAGTGACCTTCCAAATTCTTTATGTCTCCTCAGCCACAGCAGATGCCTTTATAACTACCAGGATTGATTCCTGTCATTCTCTTTTAACGGGGCTGTTTTCACAGGCTTGTCTTTTGCCAATTCAGCTACGTTGCTTTGCTTTAATTAAGTTCTTTCAATTATAATCTAAATCTTACATGCTTCATGCCAATTTCCATAACTATCAGCTTTAATCTGACATTTTGAAAAACAGAAATTCAAATGTCAAATATGCATTCCATATTTCTCTCCTTGAAAAAAATTTAAGCTGTGCCAATATTGAGTTTTCAGATTCACTTATTTGATCAAAATTTTCATAATAAGATGGTATTTTTAAAAGACTCTAAAGTTATTTTGGAAACAATTGGGGAAATTTTAATTATGAGCTAGATGTTAGACAATATTAGGAAATTGTGTTAATTTTGTTTGGTATAATTGTAATATTTTAACTTTAAAGGCAAACTTTTATGTTTAGCAAATACTTATTAAGTATTTTTAGGCAAAGTGTAATATCTGCCACTTATTTGTTAATGATTTCAATCAAAACTATATATAGATAGACATCTTTATATATAGTTGTCTATAAATATATGATATATCTAATCTGTCTGTATATGATATATAGAAAGTGCTACATAGTTATAAATGATAATCTAGATTAAGCAAATATAAAAATTATTGCCGGGCTCGGTGGCTCAGCCTGTAATCCCGCGCCTTTGGGAGGCTGAGGTGAGTGGATTGCCTGAGCCCGCGGGTTCGAGACCCGCCCGGGCAGCGAGACCGCCTCTCTACAATAAATCAAAAAATCAGCCGGGCATGGTAGAGCATGCCTGTAATTCCGGCTACTCGGAAGGCTGAGGCGGAAGGATCGCCGGAGCCCAGCAGGTCGAGGCTGCGGTGGCCGGAAGTGGCCACTGTACTCCAGTATGGGCAACCAAGTGAGACTCCAACTCAAAAAAAAAAAAAAATTATTAAATGTGGGTTGTAGATATTATGCTAATTGTATCAATTTTGTGGGTGTGTGTAAACTATCCCAATATTGCATCTTTTCTGTATATTTGCATATCTTCATATTAAGATGGTGGGAAAAAATTAATAAATAAATAAAATGGTGGAAAAAAATTCATCTTGTACTACAAGCCAAGGGCAGAGGCATTGAGGTTGCAAAAATAATAAAACTAAGCCCTTCATAGTTCAATAGTTAATTCAAGTTATATAAATATATATATTATATATATTTATATATATAATATATAAATTTATATATAATATATATATATATATATAATCATTGTAGTTTACAATGAATATAGCAATAGTAGTAAGTAGCAAGATCTTGGAGGCACAGAAGAGCAAGAGAATACTTTTGCTTCAGATATCAGGCAAATGTTTCCTACAAATTCTCATATAGAGGCTCAGAAATAATACACAAGCAGGAGAGCTTTGTAGGCAAAAGTGAGTGAGAGGCACAACTGCAGAAACATGAAACAGCACTCTCTGAGTAGCTGGGCCACTGAGTATGAATAGAAGGAGAAAGATAAGTCAGAAAGCCACACAAGGCCTGGAGATTTGGTAAGAAGTAGAATACATTCTACTACACATTTGCAACCTTTTTCCGGACACAGTATGAATTCATTCAAAAACATGAGAAAGAAAATTATATGTTTATTAATCAGTGAATTTCCAACTAAATAGTTGTTCAAATTCCTGGGCCACAACAAGTTTTGGTTAGTGTCATATAGAAATGACGTTAAGGTTTCCCAGCAATTTGAAGAAAATCACAGCTGATTTTTCTGATGGAATGAGCTAAGTCTAGCCAATTGGACCCAGAGAGAGCATGTCATATCAAAGCCAACAGAGATTAAACAGTGAAACTTGTTAATGACAGGAATTAATATATAAATAGATATGTATCATTTAAGAAAATTTGGCATAAAAACATAAGTATCAGACTTAAACTAAAAACAAGGTAATTTCATGTGATCGCTCACATTACTAAAAGTTTTGTTAATTTGGCAGTTTCTTTTGCCCATGCCTACTCTGTTGTGTCTGCCTTTGTTTTCTCCTTTCTTTCTCTAATAAACTTTGAAAACTTTTTAAAAAGGAGGTTATTCATTTTAAAGAATTTTTCACTTGTGTATTAATCTACATATGCGCACTAAATTTTTTTTTTTTTTTTCACAAACGATTGACTACTTCTCTGGGGCCTGTGAACAATCAGTTCTCCCAAATTGCTAGATGCCACCTGGCTGTGTACATCAATGGCAAATAAAGACAAGACCCAGTGAAATGAGTATGCCAGGTGGAAAGAAGCTATGTTTCAACGTGTACCTTGCATTTTTAATAAATCCACCTATCATATTAAGGGAGCTACACCTCTACTGCTGTCTGATTTTGTTCAAGTCTATATTTATCTGTTAATTTGGCCTGTAAGTGAATAGTTTGGTTACATACCCACAATCAATTTCCTGAGTTTTTTATTTCAACTTTTTTATTCACAAAGCAGATATGCTGACTATGGGAATAATTAAATTTTAAGAAATTTCTCATTTTATTTTTGTCAGATGCTATGTACACAACTTTATCTTTCTAATGAGACATTCTAGCGTCATTTCACAGACTTCAACCTTTTCCTGGTTCTGATGTAACACTAATTTTTTCTCTAACATAGGATGTTAGAATGAAAAAATAATTACTTATACTCGTAGGGTTATTATCTAATATTGAAGAAAAATAACTATTTTTAATCCAAAGGTCTACCTAGGATATAGTTTTAGGAAATTTTAAAAGTCAAGAAAATATGCCTAAATGTAGTTCCTTAACTGACTATTGGAAGAGTACTCCAAAAAAAGTATAAGAGATAAGAAAACTTTGAAATGAATAACAGTATAGTCCTTAATAAGCACTTTTACATTAGATCCTCGGGAAGAACTAGAACATCTGCTAAGCTTTTCCAACTTGAATTCCCGGGTTACCAATTAGAAATGGAAAATTACAAGTTATGCTTGTAACCCACAGTAACTATTCAGACTCTAGGTTTCTCCTAGGATCCTTGGTCATACCTCTTAAAGAGAGCACAGAAAATGCCGACATTGAACAGAAACAAAGAAATCTTTTGTTACTTAAAACAAAGATGTGGAATGGAAGAAACAGATATCTAGACTGTTATTTTTTAAGCACCTAGGATAATCCTCCTAACCTTTCCACTGAGTACATGGCATAGGAAATTTAATATAGCCCTCAGGGAGCCAGGGGCACAGCTCAAAACTGCCATCTAAAATTTGAAAGATTTAAAGAGCCAGGATGACCTTTAAAAATGCTTGCAAATTTTGCATTCTACTCCTTGATATAGCAATGTTTCTTTAATGCAAAAAATAGTTCCAGCTACCTACAAGTTAAATGATTAACACTTTTCACAAATCTTTGAATGAAATCAATGCTCTCAAAAATTGTAACATGCATCTTTTTGGCTTTGTATGTGTAAGCATGTCTCTAAATATTTCTGTACCCACTTTCACATACCCAGCTTAAAAAGCATGACCTATACACAATCTAAACATTTCTGTGTGAAGAGCACAATCCTAAGCTTAATACTGAAGCCTCCAGGGGAGCTACCTTCTCTTCCATTGTTGAATGTTGTTTGACGTTTTAGGTTTTTTCACTATTTGGGAAAACAGGTACTACTGAGTCATACCTCGAGATCAGCAAAGAGAAAGAACTCGTTCTCTTTAGTGAAATTAAGGAAAATTCAAGGGACATGCAATGCTTCTCTCAGTTTAGGTCAGGTTTACACTTAGCAATTCAATAGCAGTTGAACTGAAGATTGAATGCCACAGTTAACACAATATAAAACTGTGTATTTTTTAGGTACCATACTATTCTGATGGTGTGGGATAGAGAACTATGATTGGAAATATGAACAACTTTGTGATTAGAATGGGGAAGAATGGTATCCCCCAGTGGGGAACAGTACTATTGCCTGTAGACATGAGATAAGGTGAGATTCACGTGTGTTGGTTGGGTTATTCTGTCCATATAGCCTCATAGGTGCTTCATAAATTGATACATGTATTTGCATCTCAACTTCATTCTATGAAACTTTATTGCAAGGAGTATGTCTTTCTTATTTTCATAACCTTAAGCATAGTGGGCCTTTACTAAATACAATTGGTTGCAAAATTTTTTAAAATCACTTTTCTACTAGATATTCATGTTGAATTAATAATATGATTAACAATAATACTTAACTTCACAGTTCTCTTTATCTATCTATCTCTCAGTGTTGTCATTAATACATTTTTTTCTATTTGTGGGAAGTTTATACATCCTTGCATAAACTTCTACTTTTTTTCTATAACGGTGTATCTTCTAACCAGAAAGAAAAAAGATCTGCCTCCTCAGAGGGGGCATACCTCATCAACAAGGGTACCTGCACAATGAGCATTTGTATACCTAATCCTGAGTTGTACTCCACATATTTCAAATAAAAAAATTTTAAAAAAGGATCTACCTCTCTCCCACCCCCAGATTCACTAATTTTTGGCTGGAAAAGACAATGAATCATAAAACCTAATTAGTGTGCTACCTTCAGCACCTGTGGGAGTTGCTGAAGTGTCCTTCATTCATATTAATATAATCATTTTAGTGGAAGATACTGAACAAATAATAACATAATGTCTACTGGGTTGGCTTGAATATGGAACACAATTCAGCTGGATAAACTTCAATAATTGAAATGGTATATGGCTAAAACGAGTGTCTTGTTCATTGGGGTTCTTTTTTAAAACAAAAATGCAAAGTTTTATAAAAGAGAAAGAGGCTATCTAAAGTATATAAGAAGCACAAGGTCCTCCTCAGTGAATTATGAATAGTTGTTCCCCCGCCCCCAAGTGATTGCAAACACAGATTGTAAAATACTAATCAGTTTTGGTCTCTGCCACATAGGACAGATGGAAACCTCAGACAGAAATGTTGTCATGATTCAGGTCATTTGGAAAAGTATCTTCTGGACTGGCATGACTAGGTCAGAGATTCAGGACAAATGTGATTGGACAGTAGAAAGTAGAATGATGTCATTGGTTAAGTCAGCTGAGACAGGTGGTCTGCAGGCTGCACCTTAATTCTCATACCATCTTCATATCTGTCAGATAAAATTAATGCCTCATTCCAAACAATAAAGAGCTGGTGTTTGGTACTTCAAAACAAATTTCTTTGCAAGGTTACTGCATGTGAATGTCACATACTTTATTAATCTTAGGCTGAGATCATCAAGAGGGAAATAATGAATTTGTGACAAATCCTCAAGAAGTGACAAAGTTTTTAATTTTTTTATGGGATTACTATCAAACTTCATAGATATGAGTGTAATTACTTGCCTTCATAGAATTAATATGTTAATCAGATGACAGTAAAAATATAGACCTATGCAAATAATAATGTCAGGGCAAAAGGCATAGGTGTACAACCAAGATAAATAATTAACTAAGGATTACACAATATTTAGTCATAAGGCCAAGTGCTTTATATCTACTATATCATTTAATATAAAATAATATTATCATATCCATTTTATAGACAAGGAAATAAGATTCAGTGAGACAAGTATCTTGCCCAAGATCAGGCAGACAGGAGGTGACTGAGATGGGATTCAAATTTGGGTGATCTGAAAACAACATCTGCGCTATTTAACACAATAATATTCTGCTAGTGTGTGTGAATGTGGAGAAGGGGAGAGAGAGAGACATTGTACCTATATGGAAGGAGGAAAAAGTTTTCCTTTCTTCTAGCTAATAGCTTTTTGAAGAAAGTATATTTTGACAAAGGTAATGCCCTCCAGTTATATTTTGTTGAAGAGATCAGTAGCTGAACAAATCTAAATGACGGTGCAGACAATCTGTTTACCAGAACCTTCAAAATCATTTTTAGATGGTGTATCAAATTGTATCATAACACACTAGGTTTCATGAGTCATTGTTATTGTCCTACTTTTGTTGTGATGAGCACCATATAACATACTGCCTGAAAAAGTCAGAAAAACAAATTAGTATGAGAAATTTAAAGAAAATAAGTTGGAAAAGATGAAAAATGCAGCAAAAGCTAGTAGTATAAGAAGCACTGACTGATCTAGTGATATATAGAGTATAGTGACAATTTTTCTAACAACTTATATAAGGAAGCCTTCCAATATTTTAAGTTCTTCCAACAACATGAAAATGTCTTAGTAACCCAATGTATTTACTTTGACAGAATTACACTATTTAGCAGAAGGCTTACCACATTTAGTAATATATAGCTTTATTTTTTTTCCTGGATAAACATGAGTTCCATGAGAGGTAAGTTAGCATTAAATGGCAAAGAAACTAAATGCTGGAGTCAAATAACATGGGTTTGAGTCCTGGTAACACACTGTTTTCCAGGTGAGTGATATTAGAGATATTGTTTAAGTTCACTGAATGAACTCTCATTTTTTCATCTCAAAAAATAGAACTCAATTGTATACTCCTAAGTAAAATTAATAATAATAATAATAATAATATAAAGTAAGAAAAGTTCAGTGCCATACATATGGTAAATATTCATTGTTGTAGCTGTTATTAAAATATAATATTATTTTCCAGTTTCAGCTATGATGCTGCAAGCTCCTTCCATCTTGCCTCTCCTACTGACTGTACCTACAAATCTTGGACATAATGCATGAGCTATTCAAGGACTCTGAAAAGAAAGTAGTAGCAGATGTATTGCAGAAGAATACCAGAATTAGAAGAACTCTGAATACATGGTGAGTTTATCATTTTTATTTTTTTCCAATATTCCTCAATCTAGTTTCAAAATGCCTCAAATCTTCAAGTACACATCAGAACAAACAGAGGAAGCTCAGGAATTTTCAGCTCTGGCCTCGAGGATTAGGAAAGTGGTTCACAGTGCACAGAGAGGGAAGGGTAAATGTAATAGGCTATTTTTCTCCTTTTGGTTTCGGTAATATATATTTGATGGTTAAAAAATTACATTTTAGATGGAGTTTTTAAAATATATAGATATAGCATGTAAGATATCTGCTTCATAAAGAGAGGGAGTATAAAAGCCTACATGGTGATATGACTTCTATATCACATTTACCGTGGTGAAATTTTGATCCCTAATAAGCTGTGAAAACTTTATGTATTTCTAACCTCTAAAACAATCAATTTTTAAAAACACTATTCAAAGAAATTACATAGATCAAATAATATACCAAAAAATGTGCAAATATGCCAAGAAGGTAAGAAAGGGAAGATGGAAAAACAAATAATGAAAGAAATTATCAGGAAAGAGTAACAAAATGGTAGTCTTAATTCTAAACATATCAATCATTACATTAAGTGCAAATCAAATAAACACACAAGTTAAAGGTTAGCAATCATCAGTGTGGATTTGAAATAAAGTGACCCAACTCTGTACTATCTGCAAAAAACTTGTTTCAAATATAAAGATATGTGTAGACTAAAAGTAATAAGATAGAAAATATGTATAGGGCAAAAACTAATTAAAATAAATCTGGAGTGTTTATATTAATATCAGAAAAAGTATGCTTCAGAGTCAATTAATTCAGCAAAAGACTTAACAATCCTAAATATGCATTCTTCTACCCAAACCTTTGAATGCATGACAAAACTAAAACGAAAAATAGACAACCCCACCAATATAGCTGGAGACTTCAGCACTGCTTTCTCAGTGATCAATTGAACTAGTAATCAGAAAACCAGCAAGGTTATAAAACTGAACATGACCAATTCATAGAATATAAGTGACATTTATAGACTACTACTTCCAACAAATGCACAGTAACAATTTTTTTCAAATACACATGTAATAATTACTAAGATAGGACATATCCTAAACCATAAAGTAATTCTCAACAGATTTAAAAGAAATGAAGTTATACAAAATATATTCTCTTTCTATAATGAGATTTTTAAAAATTAATAATAGAAAGATGTTAGGTAAAAATCTCTTACATTTAGGAACTTAAAAAACATACTTTTTAAATATATTTTTATTTTAAAAATATGGGGTACAATTCAGAATTAGGTATACAAGTGGACAGTGTACTCCCTTTGTTTTAATTAACCATGATTCCAAGAGTCATCCTCAAAGAACATTGGAAAATACTTTGAGTTAAATGGAAATAAATAAAATATTGCCAACATTTATGAAATGCAGGTAATGCAGTGCTTAAAGGAAAATGTATAATGTTAAATGCTTATAATAGAAAATAGAAACTTGCTGGGCATGGTGGCTCAAGCCTGTAATCCCAGCACTGGAGACCAAAGTGAGAGGATCGCCTGAGCCCATGGATTCAAGAACAGGCTGGGCAACTTGATGAGACCTCATCTCTACAATAAATCAAAAAATTAGTGGGGTGTGATAGTGTGCTCCTGTAGTTCCAGCTACTTGGAGAGCAGAGGTGGAAGGATCGCCTAAGCCCAGGAGGTCGAAGCTGGGGTGGCCATGAGTATGCCACTGCACTCCAGTCAGGGCGACAGTGAGATCCCAATTCAAAAATCGAAAAAAAGAAGAACTCAAATGAATAACCTAAGCTTTCACTCTAAGAGACTAAAAAATGAAGTGCAATATACAAACCAAAGGAATCAGGAGAAAGTAGTAATGAAAATAAGAGAATAAATCAATAAAATAGAAAGCAAAAAAAATTTTTAATAAATAACATCAAAAGCTGATTTTCTGAAAAGTCAATAAAAGTGACGAGTTCTAGCAAGATTGACAAAGAAAGAAAGAAAGACACAAACTACCAGTAATAGAAATGAAAGAGAGGATATCACTACAAAGCACTCAGACATTAAAATGACAATAAGAGAATATTATAAATAAATGTATATGCATAAAATCAACAACTTAAATGAAATAAACTAATTTATTGAAAACCATCTACTAAAACTCACCCAAATGACAAAATTACTAAATATTTTTTAAATTATTTTTAAAGATACTGAATCTATAATTTAAAATCTTATGAAATAGAGATCTGTAGGTCTACATCATTTCACTGGTGATTTCTACCAAACATTTAAGGGAAATCTTCCAGAAAATAGAAAAGTAGAGAACATCCCCAACTCATTTTATGAAGACAACATTAACCTGGCATTAAAGCCAGACAAATATATAATAAGTGAAACTACCTACCAGTAGCCTATGAATAGAGGCAAAATCCCCAGCAAATCATTTGCAAATTAAAGCTGACAATATTTAAAAAGAATAGCAAACTACAACAAAGTAGGGAATTACCCCCAAAATGCAAAAAGATACAAAATATTTTTAATATTGAAAATCAGTCAATATAATCTACCACATTAACAGTCTAGAGAAAAAACATTATGATATTATGTAATGCACAAAAAGCACTTGAAAAAATTTAAAATACAGTCATGATAAGATCTCTCAGCTAACTAAAACCAGAAAGGTGCTTCTTCAACCTAATAAAAAGTATCTACATAAAAACCTACAACTAATATTTATATCGAGGTGAAATACTGAATGTTTTTTCCTTGAGATTGTGAATAAGGCAAGGGTTTCTATTCTCACCATTTCTATCAAACACTATAGCAGATGCCTTAGCCAGTGCAGTAAGGCAAGATAGAAACCTTCTAATTCATAGAAAGCATGATTATTTATGTAGAAAATTCTAATAACTCTATTTTTAAAACACTTAGAACTAATTAGTGACTTGAGTAAGGTCACAAAATACAAGAAAACCACATCAATCATATTTTTACCTGGAACAATCAATTTGAAATCAATTTTAAAATAATAATAATTATTATACTTCAAAAATTTAACATTATTTGATATAATCTAATAAAACATTTTAATGCTACAATCTAAAAGATATTATGAGAAATTAAAGATGGCCTAAATAAATGAAGAGCTATGTAATGATTATTATATATTAAACAACTTTAATATATTAAAATTCTGGGCCAGGTGCAATGGCTCACTTAGGGAAGCTGAGATGGGAGGATCACTTGAGCACAGGAGTTCAGGACCATCCTCGGCCACATAACAAGACCTCACCTCTACAAAAAAATAAAATAAAAATTATCTGGGCATGGTGGTGTGCAACTGTAGCTCCAGTTACTCAGACGGCTAAGGCAGGAGGAACACTTGAACCTAGTAGTTTGAGGATGCAGTGAGGTATGATCATGACACTGCACTCCAGCTTTGGCTAGAGTAATGGTGTCATTATAATGGGATAGTAGGAGGATTTGGCGGAATTGATGGAGCTGTTCTATATCCTGGTATTGGTTAAATGAATATATACAGCCTATTAAAATGTATAGCACTATGTAACAAAAAATTAATTTATCATAATGTTAATTAAAATTAAATAAAAATATAGTGAATCACTGGAAGCTTTCTGTGTTAAGGATTTCTCAGCCTCGGAAAAAAATGAGAATCTAGGCCACGCTCAGTGGCTCAGCCTGTAATCCCAGCACTTTGAGAGGCAAACGGATTGCCTGAGCCCACGGGTTCGAGACCAGCCTGGGCAACTTGGCAAGACATAGTCTCTACAGTAAGTAAATTTTTAAAAATAGCTGGGTGTGGGGGCGCATGCCTGTAATTCCAGCTACTTGGAAGGCTGAGGGGGAAAGATTGCTGGAGCCCAGCATGTTCATGCTGGGGTGGCCATGAGCATGCCACTGCACTCCAGCCTGGGTAACAGAGTGAGACTCCTACTCAAAAAAAAAAAAAAAAAGGAGGGGAAACTAAACTAATATTGACTTAATCAAATATAGGTTTCTTTTCTGTTAATAAGAAGCACAAAATAAGCATATTTTTGTGTGGTTAGTGTGGTTAGCTTCTCAAAAATGCTGTCAAGTTCATGGACAGTTCTATTTTCAGTCTGTTATCCTTAGTATGTTAACTTTGCATTCTCGAGCTTTTTGCATCTTGGTTAAAATATGGCCACCACAGTTTCTGGCATTAAGATCTTGCTTAAGGCTGAAAGAAGAAGGTTAAAAAGAAAGACACACCTGCCCTTCTTACCAGGAAATCAAAACCTTTCCAAATATTACCCATTTCCTGCAGCCTTCTCTTTACATTTCATTGGCCAGAACTGAGTCACTTAACCCACTGTAAAACAGATTGCTATGAAGGACTAGAGGATTGCCTAGAATAAGTCAAAAAATCAGGATTCATCATCATGAATTAGAATAGAGGCTTACCCTCCCACACCAAAACACACACACACACACACACACACACACACACACACACACACACTAAGCCAACAGTACAAGAAACTATCTGATTGTGCCATTTTAAAGTATGAGCTAAAATTTTCTTGGTTTTTTTCACATATGTAAAATTTTGTAAAAAGTTTATCTCATTTTTAAAATATATTGCTCTTCTCTAATTAAAACCATTGTTTCAAATCCTTATCACAAGTGTTTTAATATATGTAGCCTGTATTAAAGAAGTTGCATCTTGGGTAAACATGTTTATTTTGCATCAAGAACTCTTTAAAAAATACACCCCCCAAAAATGTGTCTGAAGTACATGCAGAGGAACTATTGCTTTGGAAAACAATAGATTCACATGAATATCTGGCAGAAATTTTAACGACCAATGTGTTTTCAATCTATTCCCATTTAAAAATTTTCTTTCAATACATTTCTCCAACAACCTTAAGACAGTGTTTCCTTTTCAAAAACACTTCAAAACCAATGTTATTTGCTTAAGGACTACATGATAACAGAGCTTTGGTCAATCAGAAGGAGTCTAGAGGAAGTCAATAAAGATATGAGAATGACAAGATGCACTTTTTTCCCCATTTTAAAAATCTTTAAGAGCTTCTTCTATGCAGCCCTTGCTCATTCCTGATTTCGTTTTCATCTTTCAGGTTCTGTGCAAATTTTCCAACCAGAAAAGAAGCATTTGTTACATTGCTGTTTTCTTAGCCTTGCTGATCTTTGCGTCTAGCACCTCTTACATTGTGTAGTTTCCAACGGAGTTTGCAAAATCCAAAGAAAGGTTTATTTAAGTGCAAGATAGTGTCACAGAACAGTTTCAAGTGTTCATGTAAGTGCCTGCCAGTGGATCAGCATTTAAGAAGCTCAAGTAGAAATTCAAACAGAATTCAGATACTTTCTTTAGGTCTACTTTCATAAGTGATCTTGCTAACTTAAAGTTACATTTTTTAAAAAAATGCTAACTTTTACTGAGCAGTGTGCAGAAACATTGAATATAAACTGCTCAACTACATGCTGAACCAGCTGTGCAAAGACAGGTACAGTGTCTGACTCATTGTTAGAACTACTTTCCCCTTAGGGAATAAGGGAAAGCAGTTGTTCTGAGAAATTTGTATTGACTCACTAGTCCATTTCAGGAGATAGAAGTTTCTTTAAGGAAAGCAAGCTATAACACTAAGGTAGATATGATTGGGAAATTTCACTTGGCATCTAGAAGGCAAAAAATTAAATTCCTATCCTCTCCACTCCCAGGCCAACTCTGGCATTTGGTTGAGGGATTCTTTTAAGAGGATGAAGCTGATTCTCTACATACATGCACCCAAAGAAAGCAATTTACTGATATAGATGTTCAATGAATAGGTTGATCCAGGTCATGTCCTTGCAGGTGATTTAATGTAATTAGGTCTTCTTCAAGAAATGTATTTTATAACATTATAAGATTATTATTTTCTTTCTGTGACTTAGAAGTTCAGTAGTTAATTTGAACGAAAAATTTATTATGTAAAATTCCCAACACCCTTGAACTTCTCTCCCTTCACATTTAGAAGATTAATTTAAATATTGCTTCATTAAGAAAATAGCACCTATCACATATGAACTTCCACAAATTGATTACATTTTATTCCTACCTCCATCCGTTTTCATCAAACTTTGCCTTTGAGACTGTTGTCTCAAAGTGAGGGAAAAGTGGCTTTTTAACTTCCTTACAATACGCAGCCTTTCCTGAGATTTTATTTAATGCTTACGTATCCAGTATGAACCTCTCTGATAAGTGTTTTCTCCAAATTCCCACCACTTAAATGGTGTCCTTTTAAAACATATTTGACATTGTTATTGCCTTCTTTTTTCCTTTTACTCCCCAATTTTAGAATGAATTATGAAAATTCTCTGACTCGGCCATAAGAAAAAGTACTCTTCTCTGCTTGTACTATTCATGATAAACACTTCTGTCTGCTGTTAAGTGCACATATGTACATGCACACACACACACACACACACACACACACACACACATCTCATTCATGTCACTGTCAATTCAGGTCAACTCTATTCTTGACAGTCTTGGGGGAACCTAGACTCCCTCCATTTTGTGAAAAAAACCATGAAGAAGGAGAGAGTAATACTGTATTTTACATTGAGATTCCTCACTTTATATGTGAACAATGCAATGTTAAGTCACAGAAATAGAAAACTAGTTTAAGAGGATATAGGATAAAGGAAAGAAGCACAAGACACCTACTAGTCATCATAAAAAGGTATAAGGCTTTCCTTTGGAAAGCATATTCATAGCCTCAAATGTATTAGTGTCTGGGTTCAAATCCAGGCTCCACTACTTACTAGGTGTGTGATCTTGAGTAAATTAATTATCATATCTGTGATTCAATGCCATTATCTGTACTTTAGGTATAGTAATAGTACCTACCTCAAAGGATTATCTTATAGCTTAGATGGATTATTACACATAAGGTGTTTAAAATAGTACTGAGCATATAGTAAACCATCTCTAAATATTAGATTTTATTTCTATTTTATTGTTTATTTTTCTCTTTTTCCCTAGATTATAAATCCTCTAAGAACTGGCACTGTAAATACTTTAACAGTGCCTCACAAAGAGTACTAGCTTAATAAATACATGTCAAATGTATAAATGATATATATACACATTTCATGTTATACATACATATCATATACATATATATTCTCATGTATTTTAATCTCAATTTTAATAGGTGAAGAAAAGGAGGTTGTATAATCGGCCCAGTTATACTGCTAATCAGAACTCCAAAATATGTAGCTAGCTCACAACCCCTATCTAACTCCCTGCTGTTTTGGTAGGAGTAACATGTTTATCATTAGACACTTTTACTTAAGTATTCTTTATTTTAATTTACCAATAGATAACCTTAATTTAAAAAAATAAATAAAGCTGACTCTTATTTACATAATCTTTATATCCTGGAATTGTTGACCTCTGAAATAAACAACATGAGAGAGTGTTTCCTTAAAGCAGTTGGGAAACTTCTTACAGTCAAAGGAAAATCTGAACATCGAAACATGGTATGTATAAAACTGCTATCTACAACTCTCTACAATTCTACTATCTACAACTACTACCTCCTTCAACATACACACACACTCGTGTACGCACGCACACATGCACACTTATCATGCAAAACCAACTGTCCTTTAATATCTAGTTTTCATTTTTACTCAAAATGTCTAAGTTGATAGCACTGTCCTCTTATATTTATACATCTGTCCTGATGCAGAAAAGCTAAAGATGATTAAGTTTGGAGTCTTACTAAAAGATTACTGAGTGAGTAAAGATAATGCCTACCCCTATGGTGGAGATAACACCAACTCCCAGTTGGCTTGTTCTACAAGACAAGAACATGCTTGCCTTTAAACTTTCTCATTTGCCTGTAGTGATTTGAAGATCCAGATTTCAGAAATCTCTCTTTAGACGTTTATAAATATAACCCTGCTATTAAAGAGATCATTGTTTAAAGTATGTTTTATCAAGATTTTTAAAATTATCTTTCTTTCAACACATATTGTAAAAAAGAGACCTCTGTTTATTTCATTTGTCAAAGTTTGTGTAACTTCTGTTTCTAAAATTTCTTGCTCAGAGGCCAGGTACAGTGGCTCACGCCTGTAACTTCAGAACTTTGGGAGACCTAGGCAGGATGATTGCTTGAGCCCAGAAGTTCAAGACCATTCTAGGCAACATAACAAGACCTCATCTCTAAAAACAAATCAAACACTTAGCTGGGTGTGGTGGCATGCACCTGTTGTCCCAGTTACTCAGGAACCTGAGACAGGAGGATTGACTGAGCACAGGAGTTTGAGACGGTGGTGAGCTGAGAGTGCCACTACACTCCAACCTGGGCAATATGTGAGATTCTGACTCAAAAAAAAATAAAAGTCTTGCTCGTCTTGTGGTTATTTAATTTTTTTTTTTTTTTTTTGAGTTGGAATCTCACTCTGTCACCCAGACTGGAGTGCAGTGGCCGCTCCCGGCCATCGCAGCCTCGACCTGCTGGGCCCCAGCGATCCTTCCACCTCAGCCTTCCAAGTAGCTGGAATTACAGGCACACGCTACCACTAATTTTTTGTAGAGATGAGGTCTCTAATTTTTTGTAGAGATGAGGTCTCACCAAGTTGCCCAGGTGGGTCTCGAAACTGCGGGCTTCAGGCAATCCACTCACCTCGGCCTCCCAAAGAGCTGGGATTATAGGCTGAGTCACCGAACCTGGCCTGGCTATTTAATTTTTAAGGTACTTTTCAAAGCACTGAGCAGAAACCAAAAACATGTAAACATTTGTCTGAGCTTCTGCAAACTGCTATAGATGCATCCTGTAATGCTTAAATATGTGAAAGTCAAATGCATTGTAGCTGTTTATTGCGTTCTGTTAAATTCGATTCCTTGAGATGATATATCTCATAATATATCTCATAAACTTTTATAGACATGAAAGTTCAGACTATAGCCTCCATGGTACTCTACTGCCCTCAAATCGTGTGTCACTATTTCTATATACAAATACCATGTTTCCTAGAAGTGGTCGGTGATCAAAATACTATGTCCCTTAGATCAGGTCTGTAATTAAAATAATTATTTTACATGTCAAGTTTTCTTATTTTCAAATAACTGGTTCATAATTATAATAAAATGCAGTATCCTTTGGAAAAAAGATGTGGTGCCACAGGAGATCAAGAATAACTTCCTCCTGTGACTGTGCCTAGCATTTGTGTAACTCCTTGGCATTAAGTCAGATCCTAATCTCACAAACATTAAAACTTCATGACAATAATAGTCACATCTAAGGAGTCTAGTATTGGTAAAACTGTAAAAATGTTGATTAAAAGCACCTTATATAAATCATAATTTGGTTGTGTTTAAGAAAGGTATAGTATTCTATTGACTCAATCTGGCCTAAGGCCAGTTTATTGAACAAGTTAAATTAAAAATGATGTATTATTTTGCATTAGAAACTTAATTTTCATTGGCAAAAAGTAATTTAAAATTTAAAAATATGTGTGAATAGGTCCTCCATGGTTCAATCAGTGGAATTTTGGGGCTTACTAGGCAAAAAGAGATATAAGAGACCCTAAAACTAAATGAATTCACTTATCTGCTTTATTGAAAGGAAAGACTGAGGTGCATATGTCTCAAGTAATTTGACTAAGTTAGTACAAAAAAATGCCATAGATTACCCAGTATCTTTCACTCATATTTTTCCTGCCTGCCCAATATCTGTACAATTGACTCTAGAAGTAAAGATAACAAAATGGAAGCTAACTCAAACTGCTTCAGTTGCTTTTTTTCCCCAAGTTTATTTGTGTAAATTTAATGTAATATATTCTTGTTAGCCGTTTGCAGTTGATTACCATTCAGATAGCATAACACTTTAGAATGAAATATTTGATCTTAGTTCAAAATCTGGGAAAGACAGTTAAGAGAAATATCCCAACAAAGGAGAAAGGGGTGTCTGGACACAGCAGGTCATCAATCATCTGTGTGTGTCAGTCCCCAGGGAAAGGTCCATCTATTACTCACCCTGAGGAGAACATTCACCAAATGTTAAGGAAAGTGGAAAATTGTCATGGAAAAGTGCTAACTCTCCCAGCTTCTCTATAATCAGCAAACAAATTTCATGAGTAGAGGATGACTAGATGGAAAATTCACAGTCCTCCCTTGGGATAATACCAGGTCTTACATGAGGTAGTAAATGAGGATTGGTTCATTAATTAATCTTTCAATGCAAAGCTGGCTTTCTACAAAATGTCTAAAATTAGGGTTTAAATAGAAGTATTTTAAGGTTTCTCTTTGTTCTCTTATCTTTTCTAATCCTTTTGCCTTTCCCCCTTCTGTGTTCAATATGTGTATCATTGTTTCTTTTACTATAAGAAAGCAGACTCATTTCCTGAGGAGAAATAAAATAATTTCTAAGATTTTATAAGTTTTCTTTCCATTTATTTCAACTTCCTAATTCTTTTTTTTTTGAGTTGGTGTTTCACTCTGTCACCCATGCTAGAGGGCAGTGTCACCCTCCCAACCACCGCAGCCTCGACCTGCTGGGCTCAGGTGATCTTTCCCCCTCCACCTTCCAAGTAGCTGGAACTACAGGCATTGACTACCATGCCCAGCTAAATTTTTGTTTGTTTGTTTGTTTGTTTATTGTAGAGATGAGGTCTTGCCAAGTTGCCCAGGCTGGTCATGAATCCGAGGACTCAGGCAATCCTCTCATCTCAGCCTCTCAAAGTGCTGGAATTATAGGTGTGAGCCACCACGCCTGGCCTCAACTTCCTAGTTCTAAATGATACTGAAGACTGTACACCATTTGATTTTTTTTAAACTATAGAACAGTACCTCAGAGCAAAATAGCAATTACTCACCACCCAGATGTATCCACTCTTCACATCTTGTCATTTTGGATACTTTTTTTTTTAATTTACTTTCTCATTTCTGTGAGCATTGTATACATTCACTAGAAAGATCAAATAATGCAGAAAGTACAAAAACAAACACTAAAAGATCACCCTAAAACAATCACTGAAAAATTATCTCACTACCATTAGAGGACAGTCATTCTAATTAACTTTTTGGAATAAATAGGGATAGCAAAGCAGAAATGTACACGGGAGACTTGTAGGCTAATGGATAAATAGGTAGATAGAAGATAGATGCTAGAAATATTTTTATTAAAATAGATCAGAATCAAAAGTTTTTTTTAAATTAATAATAAAGCCGGGCTCGGTGGCTCAGCCTGTAATCCCGCACCTTTGGGAGGCTGAGGTGAGTGGATTGCCTGAGCCCGCGGGTTCGAGACCCGCCTGGGCAGCGAGACCTCATCTCTACAATAAATCAAAAAATCAGCCGGGCATGGTAGCGCATGCCTGTAATTCCGGCTACTTGGAAGGCTGAGGTGGAAGGATCGCCGGAGCCCAGCAGGTCGAGGCGCAGTGGCCGGAAGCGGCCACTGCACTCCAGTCTGGGCGACCGAGTGAGACTCCAACTCAAAAAAAAAAAAAAAAAATTAATAATAACCCAAGAAAGGGATTGGCAGTAGTAGGAAACTGCTGGGGGAGGGGAGGACACAACAGCGTGGGTACCTGCATAATGAACATTTGTATACCTAACACTGAATTGTACCCCAGATCTTTAAAATTAAAAAAATTCCCCAAAATTTCACTTTAGTTGATTTAATAAGAAAAAAAAACTAAAAAATTTAAACTTCAAATGTTTCTTTACTATAAGAAATATTATTTCCTAAAGAATCACGTGGAGGGTTAAATGACATTTTAAAAAAAGAGATTAATACTTAGACATTTGAACTGTAATTTCTACTTCTATTGACCCCTTACTTTGAAGAATGAGTATTTTAGCATTCTTTCATAACTTCTCATCTTTATTCCCTCAAACACCACAAGCATTAGTTATACTGATATATTAATAAACCTCAGGTTTAAATATATAATACAACCCAGGATTAAATTTCTGTTATGTATTCATTATTAGCATGTTGTTCAGAATGAGTTCTGTGTCAATATTTTCAGTTAGTTTTTGTTAGACTACATGGGCTTTGTTTTGTTGTTTGTTTTAATGTAGAGATTTTGTTATTTGTCCTTCCTCACTTGGGTTTTCAGATCAAACAAGTAAAGATGCAGGACACACAGTTAAATTTGGACTTTAGATAAGCAATACAATGTTTTTAGTATAATATATCCTGTGCAATATTTGAGGTATCCTTATACTAAAATAATATGCATTGTTTATCTGTAATTCAAATTTATCTGGGTGTTTTTTACTTTTATTTGCTGCAGAATGTCCAGTTAAATTGGAATTTCAGATAAACTCTGTATAGTTGTTATTACCCGTGTTTTATCTGATGTTTTACTCCATCCAGTTTATAGTTTTATAGAGTAGGGAGGAAGGGCAGGTCATTCCTGTGGGAGAAATATTACAGAACTTTAGATCATTTCTACAGCTAGAGTGTTGCACTAGAACTTCAATTTCAAGGGTCTATTAATCTTTTTAATTTCATTTCTCCTATTAGGTGTCTCTACTATTCTCCCTTAGAAATAGAGGAGGAAAGAGGCCTGATCTCCATTTTTCTCCAGGTTTGGGGATGTTAGTGGAAATTCTCCCCACACTAAGAAGGCTTGTGAGCTTGAGATTAGGGTGAAGAACCACACACAACTGTGCTTTTCTTTAATGCTCAGAAATGCATGTTTCATTCTTTACTCTCAGTTTTGTTTTTTCTTGTTTGTTCACTGTGGTTTTTTAATTGATGTTTGCTGTTTACCCTGTGTGGATAGTGTTGGGAAGTTTATTTGAGTTAGTTCCTTTTATTCCCCTTTCCATTTTTTCTCATTTTTTTTTTTAAGTTTTGGCGGGGAGAGTGGAGTCCATGAAGCAGTTACAATGTGCTTTCTTATCCCAGAAATACTATCTTTAGTATAGCATTTATTATCTTTAATAATCTCCAAGATTATTTTATGTAAAATCTTGTAAAAACAAGCAAATGTTTCCAATACTTTGGTTGTGGTATAGTACCTAAAACTTGAGCCCTTGTGTCAAATTGTCTGGACTCAAATCTCAGTTTTACCTTTTACTTTCTGAAAACTTGGACAAGGTTCAACCTCATTAACTTTCACTCTCCCATCTGTCAATGGGGCAAATAACACTAATCTTTTTACTAGACATTTTATGAACATAAAATAAAATAAGGCATGTTACCTAACACAGTGTCTGGCATGTAAAAAATATTCAATAAACATTGATGACTATTATTATTTCAACCATTAGAAAAATATTCTTTTATTCTTAGAATTGCAGAACCTTAGAAGTGTAGGAACCCTTCATACATACTCAAATTTTCAAAAGCATGGGGTAATTTATTCTTTCTAGGTGCAATAAGCAATAAGATATTATTAGTCAAATTTCACATTCTCTTAGCATTATTATATTCCTGGGAGGGAAGATGTTATTGAAAAACTTGAGATTTTACTATACTAAGAATAACAACACTATATTTAGAATGTGTTCTTTTTTTCAAGATAACAGTAGATTCAACTGCTGGGAACCTCTTCATCTCAGACTGGGGGTTCATTCATTGTCAGTGCTATGGTCAGTGGAGGGGGAGACTTTGAATAAGGAAAAGGCAAAGCAATACAAACAAGCAGACTCTCAAATACTTTGTAGCTTAAAATCTGGAGCAAAAAACAGGTTTTGAACAGTTGAGTTCACTCCAATGCCTCCCTCAGTGATGAGGAATGTCCCTGCATAGCATGACACTATCTACAGCTGGCTTTTACCCCAGAAGGCTGCATGCCTTAGCTACAATTCATGTCCTTCAACAACTATAGGGCCCAAGAGAGCACTTGCTCTGTCAGACTGCATGCACAAACTTGATTCAGCAGGCTGACAAGCATGATTGGTTCCTCTTGTTTGCGCTCAATTTTTATTTTAAAGTTTCTACATTTTTATGTAAGTGATAAAAAGGAAAAAAAAGTGATATTTAAGAAATATGACATTCAAACTGCTGATGCTAAAGGCTTATTTATAAAATATGCAAGATCCAGACAGACAATTATATTTGAATATAGAGACTGATACTAATGAAGCTAAGGTTACAAGTTCAATTCCCTCATGCGCCAATTAGCTTCTTTTGTTCCTCATTCAGAAGTTGTGTATAGTCCCTTCATTCATTCATTTATTAAGTGCTTAGGACTGACCAGGCCTGGGGCCACAATCTAAGGAGAAATCAGTACTTAGGACCAGTCTTTGCACTCAAAAGGAACATGTTATTGACTGTTTCCCTAATTTAATCTGGTCAAACTATATATATGAGGGGAAAAAAATCAAAAGAATGGAAGAAAGAGTGGAGAACGGAGTAAAAATATATTACCATTACTGGCAAGTAACCTATAGATTAGTTACTTTGGCATATAAATGAAAACTTACTCCTCGTCCTAACGGAGGAGTAAATATTATATACCAAACACTTTGCAAAGTGATGTCCCATCCACCACCACAGAGGATAATACTATGAAGCACAATAGTTACATTGCAGAAAGTTAGGAAATATAAAGGAGAAAAGTTCAAATTGGGCTCAAGATAGACAGATCTTGGGGAAATAGACCTAGGTATTTAAGACTACTTGTTTCTGTGCAGAGAAGATTGTAACATTTCAGAAATGGGCTCTTGAGTCAAGTAAAGCAAGAGAGAAGACAGGACAGTTATAGATGCATACTAACAAAGAGTGGATTCTTTTAATTCACACAACAATGTCAAGCCATTAATTTTAGAGTCTCAAAACAGTTATTAGTCCACTTAAGAACTATCTCTAGATGTCATAGAAAAGAGATTTCTCTCAACTGTTTAGTAGATCATACTGAGGATTCAGTTGGGGTTTTCAAAACATAAAATAACTTAAAATATTTTTAGGAACGTAGTGACACAAATCATTGTTTGTTTTATTTTATGGAGTTCAATATCATCAGATGTCCTCTAGTGATATTGTATTATGTGAAAATGCCTTATATTTATTCAGCAATTAAAGGAAACTTGTGAAAATGAGACTTCTGTGGAATTCATAAGGTGGTTCTTCTGGAGAAAGAGCAGGTTTTTTACATGTTTTGGGACTACTGGCTGCTTGGTAAGTTCTTTCTCTGAAAAAAAAAAATGTTATTTCTACCATCATCATCCCACACAAGTACAATCCCTCAAAAAATTAAACAAAGAACAAAAACACCACTTCTGTGTAGAACGAATAAATATGGCCTTGATAGATGGTTGTAAGAGTTTGGCCGTGGGATATCAGAAGAATGGAAGAATGAGCATACCAAAATCTTCATGGAATCTGCCCTACCCAACTAATAGTACGTGGGCCTGGCTTATTGTCACACATATTGGTTTATTCCCTCAAATGATGTTACACTTGAGCTGCTTTCTTTTATTTTTTTTTTTTTTTTTTTGAGTTGGAGTCTCACTCTGTCGCCCAGACAGGAGTGCAGTGGCCGCTTCCGGCCACCGCAGCCTCGACCTGCTGGGCTCCGGCGATCCTTCCACCTCAGCCTTCCGAGTAGCCGGAATTACAGGCGAGCGCTACCACGCCCGGCTGATTTTTTGATTTATTGTAGAGATGAGGTCTCGCTGCCCAGGCGGGTCTCGAACCCGCGGGCTCAGGCAATCCACTCACCTCAGCCTCCCAAAGGCGCGGGATTACAGGCTGAGCCACCGAGCCCGGCTTGAGCTGCTTTCTTATGGGATATGGAGACAAGGGTCAATTTGGTCTGCTTGATTTTACAAGAAGCTTGAAACCGTGGCTTCACAAGTTTAGTTAACCTTCACAAAACAAATATGTTCCTCTCTTTCTCGTCTGCTTTCTTCTTTCTTTCATTGGCCAGCTTCCAAGTTCTAGTTCATATATTTTGTATTCTTGTATTTGCTTTGTTTATTATTACTGATAATTATCAAAATGCTCTTTTCATGTATAGCTATTGTCATAAGAAGCATTTGGATCAAATAGATTGTAACAAAAAAATTATAAAGTGTTACTGATTGGTAGTACAATTTTAAGTGAATTTTAAATACTTGGAATAATTATTAGGTCATTTAGAATATTTTTAGTTTTCTTCAACTTAGTTTAAGTCAATGATTAAAATTTCGAAAGGAAAAAGTTAATTTTCATAAAAAGCAGCAAAGCTTATCAAAAAAATCCAGCAATTTTGGAAGAAGACGGTAAATGCTTTCAAATTTACTTCAAATAATTAATGAAATGTTTACATAAAGATTGTACTGATCACAGGCATTTATAGGAGGCTGAAAACTATATGTCTAGACAGCTGATGACTGCTTAAATAGACTTTAGTGTTCTGAACTAAAGCTATTCAATTAAAAACCTTTCTATATGATTGCACAATTAAGATAATTTTTAAATTACTTTTTTGATAGGTGGCCAGCTCTTTTCAGAGCTTTATTTTTAAGATAAAAATATTCTAAAAGCCTTTGAGTAGTGATGGCAGCAATTTCAACACTTTCTGTCAATATTTTTACTTTAGGGAATATGGAAATTAGCCTCCATTGAACAAACATTTCTGAAAGGTATGGAGAATAGACAGCACTTTCATCCATGATATCTCTTATTTTTTTTAAAAAAAGACTGTTGTGTCAATTCTGAAGTCAGTATTCTTCATACACATAGTTAGGGAAATATATTCTAGAATGCTGTGTTATGCATAACCACATACCCTCATCTCCACAGATATGAAAGTCTCCTATAGCAAAATATAGGTGGACACAATAGTCTTGGTACATCTATGGTAACATACAACAAGTTTATCTTTTATTTCAGAGTTGTTGTTGTCCACATCTGGCCAGTCCCCTTCTAAAATCAAGCAAGCAAATGGATGAGAACAACAAAACCTTGGTTGTACATACATATGTCAATTTCCACACAAAGTATAGTAATGCTATTCAATAGACATTTGAAAGGTATTGCCCAGGCAACAGACTGCTTAATATTTCACAGACGCTAACTTCTTAAATCATTTCAGTAATGGCCTATACAAATGAGTTAGTATCATTAGCGAAGCAAAATCTCCTACTGAAGCTGAAGCATTTTATCCTGGCAATCAGAGAAGGGACAATACACAAAAGCATTCCACTGAAAAAACACAAGCTAATGGGAAAGGAGATGCATATCTGATAAACTGCTCAGAAGATGTAAATATGTTTTTAAAGCCTACAAAAATAAAAAAAACAAAACTCAGTAAAGAAACCCACTGAAATATAAAGCAATGGCTCCAAACAGTGGCGAATTGGGAAATAGCAGCGGGGAAAAGATTGTCTTGGAGTAATCAATTCTCTCTCTCTTTCTCTCTCTCTCTCTCTCTCTCTATCTCTCTCTCTCTCTCTCTCTCTCTCTCTCTCTCTCTCTCTCACACACGCACACACACACACACACATACACACACAACACAAAGAAAGAGAAAAGAATTTCAAAAATGTTGATTTTCATGTGGCTACTATTCATCTGTATGCAAATAAAATTATTCCCATTAATTTTAGAAATATGAGATGCTCTATCTGATAATAACATTTATATTATATATTTAATGCAATATGAAATGTATTCTTAAATTGCACTGATGTTATAGTAATGTTAGGTATACATTGGGCTTTTTTATTTTAATTTTCTCCTTTAAATATTTTGTGATGTGTTGGAAAATGTTTTTGAGATATCAATAATTTTCTTGGTATTTTCTTTTTTATCTTCATTTTGCTTTGCCAAGTTCAAGCTACTCAGTTTTTTGTTGTCATTTTTTAAATTCTAATTTTCTCAGAAGGGGGAAATATTAGGTAAGAGAAAGGGAACTGGAAGACAAGAGACAGGTGCTCAGCACCCCAGAGAGGACTGGGGAAGAATCAGCATGGCAGAGAAGTTGGTGGGATCTGAGAACAGGAGGGTCTGTGTGCTGCTTCAAGAGTGAACCATCCCATCTGGAAAGCAGCAAGACCCCATAGAAAGAACAGATATCTACCATGCATGGATGGACAGGGCTAGGGCATCCTCAGAGCATCCCCTGGGCTAGTGGGGCATGGAGGAGCCAAGCAATTACCAATGGCAGAAAAACCCACTAGCCCTAAAGTAGTGTTAAAGACAAAACTGGCATTTTTTTTTTTTACATTTAACTTTTGTAGACTGAGATTTGTATCCAGCTAATTTTCAAAATAATCATCACTTTAAAATGTCATCATCCAACCATATGGCATTTCTGGGTTTAGCAGAGGAGTTAAGAAATGGCATTTGCCTGCTTGATTTCAAATCCCAGCTCAGCTACTTATTAGCTGAGCAATTCTCTAAACTGCGCTGTGCCTCAGTTTCCTAGTTTAATAAAAATTTCACCTATCGTCTAAGGTTGTTACAAGGTTAAATAAGTCAGTGTATGTACTCTGCAAGTCCTTGAGAAATAAAATACAAAAATAGGTGGCACCACAAAAGAAGACAGTGAGCCACTATGCATGCTCAAAGGTAAAATAAATGCCAAATAAGACATTGTGGAGATAAAAGGTAGGGGAGTGCATGAACCAAATTCCAACACCATGCTAGTCAAATTACACTTATTTTCAAAAGTTCTCCGTTGTCGCGTACTGCTGTTACAGTTTTATCAGATTGCATCACCAAATGACCCTGGAGTTCATTTTAAGCAAAAACAATTTGGACAAATGTTTCCTTTTAGTTTCTACATTTTGTAATGAAACATTATGTAATCATCATAAAAATTAGAGAAATTTGAGATAATATAAAGGTGCGGAGACATAAACCTCTAAATACATCCATAAATAATTCCTGCTAAAAATTAACATATATAATTTTTAAAATTCATAACTTTTAAAATTGTAATCCATATATATATATGTAAACCATCATGCTTATTTCATAAACAGTCACACCTCATTTTACGATGCTTCACTTTATTGCACTTCACAGATATTGCACATTTTACAAATCGAAGGTTTTGGCAACCTGGTCTCAAGCAAGTCTGTCAGCACTATTTCTCCCACAGCGAGTGCTCACTTCATATCTGTGTGCCACAATCTGGTAACTCACAGAATATAGTACACTTTTTCATTGTTTCTGTATCTGTTACCTCCGATGGTGTCAACGTATTTGTTTGAGGGGGCCATGAGGAGGCCCATTTAAAAAGTCAAATTTAATCTATAAATGTGTTCTGACACTCCACAGACTGGCCATTCCTCCATCTCTCTCCCTCTCGTTAAGCTTCCCTATTCCCCTAATATTGAAATTAGACCAATTAATAACCCTACAATAACCTCTAAGTGTTCAAGTGAAAGGAAGAGTCCCACATCCCTCACTTTAAATCAAAAGCTAGAAATCATTAAGCTTGTGATAAAGGCTTGTCAAAAGCCAAAGCAGGCTAAAAGTTAGGCCTCTTGCACCAGTCTGCCAAGCTGTGAATGCAAAATAAAAGTTCTTGAAGGAAATTAAAAGTGCTACTTCACTGAACACACAAATACTAAGTAAGTAACACAGCCTTATTGATGATATGGAGAAAGTTTTCGTGGTCTGGAAACGATATCAAACATGCAACAACATTCCCTTAAGCCCAAAATCGAATTCGGAGCAAGGCCCTAACTCTCTTCAATTCTATGAAGAATGAAAGAAGTGAGGTCGCTGTAAAAGAAAAGCGTGAACCTAGCAGAAGTTGGTTCATGAGGTCTAAATCCATAATAGTGCAAAGTGAAGCAGCAAGTGCTGATGGAAAAGCTGCAGCAAGTTATCAGACGATCTAGCTAAGATCACTGATGAACGTGGCTACATGAAACAATGATTTCCAATGTAGATGAAACAGGCTTCTACTGAGAGATGCCATCTAGGACTTTCATAGCCGGAGAGGTCAATGTCTGACTTCAAAGATTCACAGACAGGCTGACTCTTGATAAAAGTAAATGCAGATGGTATCTTTAAATTGAAGCCAAGGCTCATTTACTCCTTGTGAAAATCCTAGGATTTTGAGGCATTTTGTTAAATCTACCCTTCCTTTGCTCTATATATGGAACAACAGAGCTTGGATGATAGCGCATTTGTTTACAGCAAGATTTACTGACTATTTTAAGCCCACTGTTGAGATCTACTAAAAAAATTACTGCTCAAACTATTCAAAATAGTATTGTTCGTGGCAGTGCACTTGATCACCCAAGGGTTCGCATGGAACTATACGAGGAGATTCATGTGATGTTCATGCCCGGTAACACAATATCCATTCTGCACTCCACCGATCAAGGAGTAATTTTGGCTTTCAATTCTTAATATTTAAGAAATATATTTCATAAGGCTATAGCTGCCATAGACAGTGATTCCTCTGATGGACCTTGGCAAGTAAGTAGAAAATCTTCTGGAAAGGATTTGCTGTTTTAGATGTCATTAAGAACACTCGTGATTCAAGGAGAAGAAGTCAAAATGTCAACATTAACAGAAATTTTGAAGAAGTTGATTCTAACCCTCATGAATGACTTTGAGGGATTCAAGACTTCAGGAGGGGTGGAAGTAACTACAGATGTAGTAGAAATAGCAAAAGAATAGAATTAGAAGTAGAGCCTGCAAACGTTACTAAATTGCAGCAGTCTCACTATGCAACTTGTAAGGATGAGGAGTTGCTTCTTAAAGATGAGTAAAAAAAATGGTTTCTTGAGATGGAATTTACTAGTAAAGATACTGTGCACATTGTTTAAATGACAACAAAGAATTCCAAATATCTTATAAACTTAGTTGATAAATCAGGGGTAGGTAAAGAGGATTGACATCAATTTTGAATGAAATTCTACTGTGGGTAAAATACTATCAAACTGCCAAACTACTTCACATACTACCAAGAAATCTTTTGTGAAAGGAAAACTCAATCAATGTGGCCAACTTCACTGTTGCCTCATTTTGAGAAATTGTCACAGCTACTCCAACTTTCAGTAGCTATCCTGATCAGTCAGCAACAGTGTCAGTATTTTTTAATTAAGGTATACACACTGATTTTTAGTCATGATGCTGGTACAAACTTTATTACTACAGCACAGTGTAAACATAACTTTTATGTGCACTGGGTAATTTAAAAATTCATGTGACTCATTTTATTGTAATATTTGATTCATAAGGTGATCTGGAACTGAAATTGCAATGTCTCCAAAGTAGGCCATATAATATATATGTACAATTTTCATATTTTATGCATGAATTTTTGTATCATTTGTAAATTCAAGCAATATGTTTTTTTAAATCTCACTATGAATAAATAATGCTAAAGTAATTTTCAGGCCTTGCCACGTCACAATCAGTGGATAAATAAATTTTATCTAGAAGCATGTTTGAAATGTTTTTCTTGCAACCTCTTAAAAAGCATTGTTTGTTCTTCTCCTTACATTCAATTTGCTATATTGAATATCTCAAAAAAGTCACAGAACTCCAACTACTTGCCTAATTTGTAACATTGCATAAGATAGTACAACCCTGACATCTGCTGGCTATCTATAAAATTGCAACATTTTACCAGTTAAAAACAAATTTTAATTTCAGTTTACAAAATTCAGGTCTCATTGCTGCCATGTGAGGTAAAAGTTGCTAGTGGTCTTTTTGTAGTCATTTCAGTTCCTACTTCTCTTGGTAAATTTTTTATCATTTTATATCTTGAACCCTTAATTTCAAAATTTAATGGGTTCATATTTTAAATACAAATTTTAAGAAACAGATTTAAACCCCAATATTATTTAACTCTGTTTAAAAGCTATCATATGATAATTTTTAAACAGGATTCAAATATAAATATTTAAATTTTTTCTTGCATAGTAATATAATAATAATCTTGCCAAATTGATTTTTTTATTTGTATAAATTTAAGGGATACAAGTGCAATTTTGTTACAAGGATATATTGTTTAGTGATGAAATTTGAGTCTTTAATCTATTCATCACTGTACATTGTTATACTATAATGTACATTGTACTGTACATTGTTGTACTGTACTGTACACGGATATATTGTTCGGTGATGAAATCTGAGCCTCTAATCTATTCATCACTGTACACTGTACTGTAATGTATGTTGGTCTCATTAAGAAATTTCTCATCACCCATCACCCTCCTACCCTTTCATCCTTTCAGGTCTCCAGTGTCTATCCTTCCATAGGCTATGTCTTTTTTTTTTTTTTTTTTTTTGAGTTGGAGTCTCATTCCATCACCCAGACTGTAGTGCAGTGGACACTCCTGGCCACCACAGCCTCGGCCCGCTGGGCTCCGGCGATCCTTCTGCCTCAGCCTTCCAAGTAGCTGGAACCACAGGTGTGCGCTACCACACCCAGCTAATTTTTTATTTATTGTAGAGATGAGGTCTCACCGAGTTGCCCAGGCAGGTCTCAAACCTGCGGGCTCAGGCAATTCACTCACCTCAGCCTCCCAAAGCATGGGATTACAGGCTGAGCCAGTGAACCCAGCTAGGCTATGTCTTATAAGTGAGAATATGCAGTATTTGCCTTTCTGTTTCTGAGTTGTTTCACATAAGATAATGGTCTCCAGCTCCATTCATGTTGCTGCAAAAAAATATAATTTCAATCTTCTTCATGGCTGAATAGTATTTTATTGTGTATATATACCAAATTTTCTTCATCTAATCATTCATTGATGCACACTTAAAAACTTTGCCAAATTGATTTTTTTATTTAAAAAATATGTTTAATGTGTACAACATATTCTGATATACATAAACATAGTGAACAGATTACTACAGCTAAGCTAATTTACGTATTCAACTCTTCACATAGCTGATTTTTATTGTGTAGGGTGAAAATACTTAAGAACTACTCCCTTAGCAGATTTCAAGAACACAAAGAGTATTAACTATAGCTCCCAAGCTGTACACTAGACCTCTAGAACATATTCATCTTACGTAACTCAAATGCTTTTTTTCCATTTCTCTACCCCTGGCACAGCTCATTCTTCTCTTGGCTTCTATGAATTTGACTTTCTTAGATTCAACATGTAAGCGAGATCATTTTTCTTTCTGTGCCTAGCTTATTTCACAGGGCACAATGTCTTCTAGGTTCATCCTTAAATCAAGCTTGAAGAAATCTTGCCCCATCATGCCATGCAAATTATACTTCCATCCAGGACTACTTACTATCAGTATCTATATATGATGACCAGCTCACCAAAGTTTGATCATAATGAACCTATGTCAGTATTTTTACTTTGGTGCATATCACCATCTGTTCAGAATATTTTTGTTTTTTCACGTAATCATTATCATCTGTATTTTTCTTGGATACTTTGAGTATATCTTGATTTAATTAACCATTTATTTGTTAACCATTCACTGTTTCAATTTAACTTGATTCAAAATCCTATCAAAATGACTATCTTTATAAATAGCAACTTTATTTAAAAACAAGACATTCTTAAACATCAAAGACTGAACATCCAAGATAAATGTTTTGAGGCATTTAAAGATTATATTAAATATATTTAAATTCTGAAACAATGTTAGATGTAATATAGGTTTATGCCGTGATTCCAAATGTTTCCAATGAACAAATATTAACTGGTTCTTCATTAGTAGAAAGCACTGAATTAAGCATAAGAAGGAATGAGTCAGTTATCTCATTTCTTAAATTGGAAAATGGCATGTGTTTGTGGAAATGAGATGTAGACAAACAGTTCCTGCAAAGCAGAAATAATCATTGCAACAATTTAGGTCAAAGATAATGATGGCTTTCAGAAGAAATATTCAAAAAGTTTTATTAATAGAAATTAAATTTAAAATAAAGATATGACTTCCATTTTTTCTTTCACCTGTGTCATTTTTGCATATTAATAAAATTATGATTTCAATGTTAGACATGCTTCATGATTTGATCAATATGAGAAACCTGTGAGGCAGTATTACTACACATTGAAGTGTCATAACCTTGAACATACTTCATAAAACCCTATTTTTAAAAAAAAAAAAATTGCAAAACAATGTAGTGGAAAGAATACTAATAAGGTTGAACTTTTGAAAATCTGCTATGTTCCTGGTTTAACTTATTCTTTGAGAGATCAGATATGGGGACAATTTGACCCATACATTATACATCTTTGCCTCAGTTCATGATTTATTAATAAAGACAACTCACACAGAGACACACACATACACACACACACACACAGTTTGACGTTCAAGGTTTTTTTAATTATATTTTCAAATAAACAGCAAAATATAAGATGAATTTTAAAATGAAATAAAAGAAAGCATCTAAAGTCACTGTCCTAATATAGTTGAAAAAAAAAACAAGACAACTGTTTATATTAACCAATTACATGATGTTTAAGTCAATGATTCCAATGGCTTTCAAGTTTTTTTAAGGGACCAAAAAAATGTTATGAAGAAGCTCAACATACAAAGCAACCAAAATTGCAGCTACTGTGTTAAGCGATGTGGGGGGAGCCTGTGAAGAAGCCCCATCAGATTATCCAGCCCCTACCTTCACTCTTACTTCCCCTCTCAGAAACTTGACCTCCTTAGTAGAAATGTGTTAGAAAGAAAAAGCAACAATTTAGGTCAAAGATAATGATGGCTAACATACAGGAATCAACCTGACACAACTAGGCCGTGGTGTTTTTAGAAGCTGTCCTGATGATCGCATACAGGCCATGTACTTGTCATGTTAGCCATAAATGGTCTCACAGAACACTAACAAAATCACACGGCAACCACGATGATGTGTGACAAAACAAGACCACTTCATAATTCTGTCTAAGCAGAGATAATAGCAAGGCCACTGGACAAAAAAAAATACCCAATATTTTTCTCTCCAGGCTGATATGAATGTATTGAGCATATATCTTCTTTAGAGCATATACTTCATAGTAATAGACAATGAGTAACAAACCCAATGTGTTTAACTATACATGTGTGCCTGGTCTTTTTTGATGGTATGCAGAAGTATAGTTAATTTGTGTGTTAGTTTTGTAGTCTGTGGACTTGCTAAAGTCAGAAATCTATTTTCCTAGTCTTTTTTTAATTTGTAAATTCCATAGGATTTTCCACATAGACCATCAAGTTGTTAACAGATAAAGACAGTTTTACTTCTTCCTTTCCAACCTGAATATCCTTTAACTCTTTCTCAATCCCTATTGGCAAGAGCCTTTTATATAATGTTGAACAGATGTGCTGACAGTAAAAATTATTGATCCTGATCTTAGGGACAACATATTCAGTTTTCTCCATTGTATGATGTTAACTGTAGGTTTCAATTAATACCTTTTAACAAGTTGAGGAAGTTCTTTTCTATTTTTAGTATCAAAAGTGTTTTAATTAGGGATAGGTGTTGGATTTTTTTAAGTACTTTTTCTGCATCTATTGAGATGCTCATAAACTTTTCCTTTTTTAGTTTGTTACTAAGTAAATTATTTTGATTAATTGATTTTTGAGTGTTAAACAAACCTTGCATTCCTGGGTATACTCCAATTGGTTATTATATATGATCCTTTTAATATATTGTTGGAATTTATTTGTTAAATTCATGCTAAGAATTTTTGCATCTATATTCATGGGGATTATTAGTCTTATTTTTCTTTTATTGTAATTCCCTTGCCTGTTTGTAATTAGGGTAATGTTGGCATCATAGAATGAGTTGGTAAACATTCCATTCTTACCTATTTTCTATAAACATGTTTTTCTTTCTTGAATATTTGATATTTTTGCTTGTGCTGTTTTCTGTGAGAAATATTGTTTACTCTTTATTTCTTTGTGCGTACTTAAAACTTGAAACTTGAGGGGATTTAAAATTTTTCTTTTTATCACTGGATTTTTAGTAATTTTATCCTATGACCTCTTGGCTCTCACCTCTGTGTGCTCTCCTTCTTGCTCTCTGTTATCTAGACATGCTGGCTTGTTTGCTGTTTTCTGAATATTCCAAGTGTACTGCTCAGAACCTTGTACAACCTTACACTAACTTTTTATGCTTGGAAAGATCATTACAGAGCTCTTCACCTCATTCAAATGTTCACTCAAGTATCACCATCTCATCGATGCCCATTTGATCATCCTACTTGAAATTACAAACCCCCTAGCATATCTAAACCACACTTCTTATTATGTAAAATAATTTAACATAACACATCATTTCGAACTTTTCATATGCATTTTTGTGTGTATTTTCTAGGTCCCCAATTGGAATGTAAATCATAGGAGGGCAGTAAACTGTCTATTTTGTTGTATGCTCAGGATTTAAAATGATGCCTAGAATAATATCTAGAATACTGTATTTTCAAAAAGTATTTGCTGAAATAATTATTGAACAAACTGAAACAAATTATAGACTAAATTAAAATGCTACTTTAAAAACATTTCAATTAATAATTGCTTTTAGTTGGGATCTACGTCACACTAAAAGATCTTTAAGTTTACCTTTATGTCCCTGGAAGCTAATAGGCTCTTAATAAGTATTTACTAAATTATTGAATGGCTAATTTTACATTATGTACTTAAAGGAGGACTATATGTTAAAGTGATGCTTCATTTTACAAATCTAATGGAATCCAAATTTGTGAGTAATTTAGTTTCTATAGCATTTTCCATTAGTAATTTTGTATTTATTATTAATAGCTTGAAGTGAAATGCATTCTTGTCATTAACTGCTCATTTGAAATACATTAGAACTGGTGAAGTAAATTTTCAAAAAATTTATATCAGAGTTAGAAGACCTAAATTTAAGTCCTAGATTTGTTACTTTGTAGACCTATGACCATAGGAAAATTTCTTAAACTTTCTGATTCTCAATTTTCTTATCCTTAAAATAAGGACAACAAATTATAAGTTTGCCAAATCCTTTCCAGCACTAACATTTTGGGACTCTATTGCAATAAATCATTGTTCAAACACAGTGTTGTAGGATAGTGTTTTGCAGGTAGACAAGATTAATACCAAGATTATGAATGTCCATAATGATAGCTTCGAGGCATTCTGAGGTCCCAAATTGCCTCCTGAGTCATCTTAAAATGTCCTAATGATAGCTTCCAATCCATCCTTACCAAGGAATTGGAGGGAAATAGACATACACACACAAAGAAGTAACAAAAAAACTGAAGAAGTTATTTTTTGTTTTTTTCCATGTTTGAGAGCTATGCTTTTGGAGATTATTAACCCATGTTGACCTTTTGAAGAACAGATCTCTACGCAGGCATTGTGTGCAACCACATAACCTAGTCTTAACAATGTTATTTCTATAAACTTAGCTATTCATAAGTCTTGTCATTATAACTTAGATCTAAAAACTATTGATTTTGGATAATAGGAGATTTTCTTGTCGTCTGAAATAGTTACTGCCCATCACCTCAGAATTATCTTTGCTGCGCTCTACTGTGTCAAAGTCCCTAAGTGTTTGAGTTTGGTTTACATTCCTGCTGTGGGGAGGGCTTAAGCTATGCAGAGCCTTGGCAGGAAAAAAAAATTATCGAAATAAGTACCAATGAAAAAGATACCTCCCCGGCTCGGTGGCTCAACCTGTAATCCCGCGCTTTGGGAGGCTGAGGTGAGTGGATTGCTTGAGCCCGCGGGTTTGAGACCCGCCTGGGCAGCGAGACCTCATCTCTACAATAAATAAAAAAATTAGCTGGGCGTGGTAGCGCATGCCTGTAATTCCGGCTACTCAGAAGGCTGAGGCAGAAGGATCGCTGGAGCCCAGCAGGTCAAGGCTGCGGTGGCCGGGAGCGGCCACTGCACTCCAGTCTGGGTGACAGAGTGAGACTCCAACTCAAAAAAAAAAGAAAAAGATACCTCACATTCTGCAGATACCATAGCAATCTTCCAGTTACCAAGCACACACACACTCAGAGAGAGAGAGAGAGAAGAGAGAGAGAGAGAGAGAGAGAGAGAGAGAGAGACTTAGGGTTACCAACTCTTTATTTTGTTATGGACAAATTTTTAAGGGCAATTATCACAAGGATACCTGCATAATGAACATTTGTATACTAAATCCTGAATTGTACCCCCACCTTTAAAATAAAGAAAAATAAATAAATAAAGGCAACTATCTTTTGTGCCATCATTTCATAAAATGAAAGATATAGCAATAGCAAAATTTAGGAAAGTTATAATATTAGGACAAAGAACAATCCTTTACTTAATAAATATAGTTTTATAAACAGCTCATTATATTGGCTTTGTTTTTTGTTTTGTTTTGTTTTTTCAAGAAATGACTAAGTTATAGTGTAGTCACAGTATGCCCATAGTTGTCTGAGAGTCTGTGCTCTATGACATTTTCTGGGCAACTAAACAGTTCAGGGATGTGCGAATCCTTTTACATTCATCATGTGTGTGACACTTAAATATTTCACAAATTGGGATGACGGGAATCATCATAATGACAGAATTCAAAGTGGCCATCTAAAAACCCAGGTTGAAGGCCAGGCATGGTGGCTCACACCTGTAATCCCAGCACTTTGGGAGGCCAGTGAGAGGCTGGGGACTGTTTGAACCCGGGAGTTCCAGACAAGCCTGAGTAATATAGTGAGACCTCATCTCTACAAAAAAGTTAAATAATTAACCAAGCACGATGGCATGTGCCTGTCGTCCCAGCTACTTGATAGGCTGAGGCAGAAGGGTAACTTGAGCCCAGGAGGTTGAGGCTGAAGTGAGCCATGATTGTGCCACCGCACTCCAGCCTGGGCAACAGAGTGAGACCTCAATGCACAAACTAAAAACCAAATTTAAAAATAAAAGCTCAAGAAGCATGGAGAAAAAAAGTCTCTGGAAGAAAACATAAGTAGCATTTTTGTCATTGTTATTAGCTTATCCTCTAAAGAATCGATTTGGTTTAATGCAACACCAGGTCCATAACCATACTGCCTACGGGAAGAGTGACCATTTATTCATGCTACTATAACAAAATATCTGAGCTGGATAATTTACAAATAATAGACTTTTATTCCTCACAGTTCCAAAGGATGGGAAGTCCAAGATAAGGCACCAGCAGATTTAGGTCTGGTGGGGACTGTTCCGTTTCCCAGGTTTTCCCAACTGTTCTTGCTGTATTCACCAGAGGTGACAAATACTGTATCTTCACCTAGGGGAAAGGTGTGGAAGGGAGTGAACCTACTCCCTCCAGCCCTTTATAAAGACCCTAATCTCATCCATGAGGGATGATTTAGTCATCTCCTTGCAGCTCAATATCTTACTATCACACTGATGACTAAACTTCAACATATAAATTTGGAGAATCATTCAGATCATATTTTCTCTATTTTCTTTTTCTCTTTCTTCTGCTGACCCTTCATTGTCTCCCTTTGCTTCATATTTTTCGAACAAAAATAATGGAATATGAGAGAAAAAGAGAAACAAGATGGTGATGTCAGAATGTATTTATCAAAGCAATGCGTGGAAGGACACATACTGCTAAAGATTCTCTCACCCACTATTATCAAGCCATACCCTATATTTTGGTTTTCAATCAAATCCAAAGGGGCTGAAGCATGAATAAATAAATATTATCCCATATAAATGCGAAATTATATATGAAGATGAATACATGATCTGAAGGGGATTATAACTAAAACAAATAAAAATGTAAAACAATCAAGAACAAACAGAATTAGAAACACTACATACCAAAATTTATGAGATGCAGCAAAAGCAGTTTTTTGTTTTTTGGTTGGTTGGTGGTTTTTGTTTTTTTTTATTAAGATGTGAGGTACAACTCAAGGTTAGGTATACAAATGTTGATTATGCAAGTACCCTTGTTGATGAGGTATGCTCCTCCCTTCCCTTGCAGTTTCCTTCAACTGCCACTCCCACCTCCTCCCCTGATAGTTTAACTCTACTATCAATCCCTTTCTTATAGTATTGCAATAATTGTTCAAGGTCTGCTTATGAATGAGAACATATGGTACTGTTGTTTCTGTGATATATCACTGAGTATGATTGACTCTAAATCCATCCAAGTTGCTACGAAGTCCATATATTTGTCCTTCTTTATGGCTGCATAATATTCCATTGTGCATATGTACCACATTTTTTTTATCCTGTCCATCTTCAGTGGGCAGCATGGTTGGTTCCACATTTTTGCTATTGTGAATAAAGCTACAACAAGCATATGTGTGCAAGTATCTTTTTTGCAAAACGATTTGAGTTCCTCCGAGTAAATTCCCAATAGGGGAATTGCTGGGTCATATGAAAGGTCAATTTCTAGTTCTTTCAGAAATGGCCACAATCTTCCAAACAGGTTGTACTAGTTTGCATTCCCACTGGCAGAGTAGAAGCGTTCCTTTTTCTCCACATCCTCGCCAGCATCTGTTGCTGTTTGATTTATTAATGATGGTCATTCTTATAGGGGTTAGGTGGTATCTCAATGTGGTTTCGATTTGCATTTCTCTGATGATAAGTGAGGCTGAGCACCTTTTCATGTGTCTGTTGGCTGCCCATATATCTTCTTTTGAAAAGTGTCTATTCATGTCTTTTGCCCACTTTTTTAATGGGGCTGTTTTTTTTTTTTTTCCTTTCAGCACATTTGAGTTCCTTGTAGATCGTAGATGTTAGGACTTTGTCAGATATACAGTTGGCAAATATTTTTTCCCATTCTGTAGGCTGTCTTCTTTTGCTTTGCAGAAGCTTGTACGTTTGATGAGGTCCCACTTATCTATCTCATTTCTTATGGTATTGGCACCTAGGGTTCTGATCAGGAGTTGGCTGCCAGTTCCAATTTCCATAAGGGTGTCTCCTGCATTTTCTAAGATTCTTATAGTTTGAGGTATTACATTTAGATCTTTGATCCATTTAGAGTTAATTTTGTGTTTGGTGATAGGTAGTGTTCCTGTTTCAATCTTCTGCATAGGATCAGCCAGTTTTCTCAGAATCACTTACTGAATAGGTTCTCCTCTCCCCAGTGGTTGTTGTTGGAGGCTTTGTCAAAGATGAGTTGGTTGAGAATTGAGGCTTTGTTTCTGAAATCTTTATCCTGTTCCATTTGTCTACATGCCTGTTCTTGTCCCAATATCAGACTGTTTTAATTACTATAGCCTTATAGTAAAGTTTGAAGTCTGGAAGTGTGATGTCTCCTGCTTTGTTTCTTTTGATAAGGATTGTTTTGGCTATTTGTGGCTGTTTATGTCTTCATATGAATTTCTGTATTGTCATTTCCAGGTCTGAGAAGAATGATGTTGGTAACTTAATGGGTATTGCATTGAATCTGTAGATTGTCTTTGGTAGGATGGACATTTTAACAATGTTGTTTCTTCCTATCCTTGAGCATGGAATATTTTTCCATTTGTTTCTATCTTCTTGGATTTCTTTGAGCAGTGTTTTGTAGTTCTCATTGTAAAGGTCTTTCACTTCTCTGGTTAGAAAGATGTTGAGGTATTTCAGAGGGGTTTTGTGTGTGTGTGTGTGTGTGTTGTGTGTGTGTATGTGTGTGTACTGGGAATGGGATTGTGCTTTTAATTTTGACCTCTGCCTGCTTGTTATTGGTGTATGGGAATGCAACTGTCTTTTGCATGTTTATTTTATACACTGAGACTTTGTCAAAGTCCTTTATAGTACAAGCAGATTTTTGACACATTCTCTTGGATTTTCAAGGTATAGAATCATTTCATCAGCAAAGAGGAATAACTTGATTACCTCTTTCCCTATTTGGATACCCCTGATGTTCTTCTCTTGTCTGATTGCCCTAGCTAGAACTTCCAATACAATGCTGAACAAGAGGTGTGAGAGTGGGCAACCTTGTCTTCTTTCAGTTTTGGGGAAATGTTTCCAGTTTCTATCCATTTACTGATATGTTAGCTGTGGGTTTATCAGAAATGGCACTTACTATTTTGAGGAATGCTCCTTCTATACCTAGGTGTTTTGGGATTTTTATAAAGAAAGAGTGCTGGATTTTATCAAAAGCTTTTTCTGCATCTAATGATATAATCATGTGGGTCTGGTTTTTACATCCATTGATGTATTTAATTACATTTATGGTCTTGCAAATGTTGAACCAGCCCTGCATCCTGGGAATGAAGCCGACTTGGTCATGGCAGATGATTTTTGAGATGTGTTTTTTAATCTGATTTGCTAGAATCTTGCTGAGGATTTTTGTATCTATGTTCATAAGGGATATTAACCTCTAGTTCTCTTTTATGCTGGGTTTGGGTTCGGTGTGATGTTAGCTTCGTAAAATGATTTGTGGAGAATTCCATCTCTGTCAATTTCCTGGACTACTTCAATAGGATGGATATCATCTCCTCCTTGTTATGTTTTGTAGAATTCTGTTGGAAAATCATCTGGTCCAGGGTTTTTATTTGTAGGTAGTTTTTGTATGACAGAGTCAATATGCTGGGTTGTTATTTAGTGTATCAGTGTCTTCTTGTTTCAACCTGGAAATGTTGTGTGATGTCAGAAAGTCCTCCATTTCATTTAAGTTATCAAGTTTGTTTCCATACAGGTGTACATAGTACTTTCTTATAATCTTTTGTATTTCTTCAGGGTTAGTTGTGATTTGATCTTTTGTATTTCTGATTGTGTTTATTTGGGCTTTTTCTCTCTTTTTCTTGGTCATTCTAACAGTTCATCAATCTTGTTAATTCTTTCAAAGAGGCAGCTTTTTGTTAATTCTTTCAAAGAGGCAGCTTTTTGTTTTGTTTTGTTGATGTTTTCTATGATTTTTTTTTCTTCTATGTCCTATATTTGGGTTCTTATTTTGATGCATATATATGCATTCTTCTGCTAAAGTTGGGTGATTTTGTTAGGCTCTCAACTTCTGATCTTTCCATTTTCTTGATGTGTGCTCATAGAGGTATAAATTACCCTCTTAAAACTGATTTCATGGCATCCCAGAGATTTTGGTAAGATGTTTCCTCACTTTCATTTGTTTCCAGAAATCTTTTAATTTCTGCTTTGATTTCAGTGTTGACTCAGTAGTTGTTCAGCATCATGCAATTTAGTGTCCAAGTCTTTGTGGGTTTTGGGTAACTTTTGTTGGTGTTGATATTAATTTTTATTCAACTGTGGTCTGAGAAGGTACATGGCAATATTTCAACCTTATGGAATTTGTTTATTCTAGATTTATGGCTAAGGATGTGATCGATCTGAGTATGTTCCATGTGGTAATGAGTAGAATGTACATTCTGTGGTTGCTGGGTAGAAAAATCTGTAGGTATCTATTAAGTCCATTTGGTTGAGTGTCAATTTTAATTTCTGGATCTCCTTGTTGATTTTTTTTCCATGATCATTTGTCTAGGGCTGTTAGTGGGGTATTCAAGTCCCCTGCTATAATAGTGTTCAAGTCAATATCTTTTTTTTTTAGTTTACTTAGTAGTTGCTTTATAAATGCTGATGCTCCTGTATTGGGTGCCTATATGTTTAGGATGAATATTTCTTGTTGATGAATTGAACCTTTTATTGTTATGTAGCGTCCTTTTGCATCTTCTTTAATTTTTTGACAGCTTAGAGGTTGTTTTGTCTGATATTAAGATCGTGACTCCTGCCTTATTTTGTGATCCATTTGCCTGGAAACCCATTTTCCATCCTTTAACTCTGAGTCTGTGTGTGTCCTTTGTGTTGAGATGAGTTTCCTGGACGCAGTAAATAATTGGGTCATGGTTTCTTATCCAGTTTTCCATTCTGTGTCTTTTCAGTGGTGCATTTAGTCTATTCACATTCGGGCTGATTATTGAAATGTGATTATTTATCCCTGTCATGAGATTCTTTTTTTTTTTGAATTGGAGTCTCACTCTGTCGCCCAGACTGGAGTGCAGTGGTCACTCCCGGCCACCACAGCCTCGACCTGCCGGTCTCCGGAGATCCTTCCACCTCAGCCTTCCGAGTAGCCGGAATTACAGGCGTGCGCTACCACGCCCGGCTGATTTTTTGATTTATTGTAGAGATGAGGTCTCGCTGCCCAGGCGGGTGTCAAACCCGCGGGCTCAGGCAATTCACTCACCTCAGCCTCCCAAAGGCGCGGGATTATAGGCTGAGCCACCGAGCCCAGCAATGAGATTCTTATAAAGTTTTATCTTTGCTTATTTTCCTTTGGCTTTGGGGTTGATGTAAGTGTATGTTTTCAAGTTTCTTGTTGCGCTGTATTCTCTGTTGCTTCTGTGCTCTGCTGTTCTCTTGGGAAGTATGTGGTCATTCATTTTTTTTCTTTCTTCTGTGTTTAATACCTTTTTAAGTGTCTCCTGCAGACTTAGTCCTGAAGCTGCATAATCTCTTAGGAATTGGATGTCTGGGAAGGATTTTAATTCTCCATCACTGCTGAAGCTGAGTTTGGCTGGATAGGAAATTCTTGGTTGAAATTGGTTATCTTTGAGGACTTTGAATATAGGCCTCCAGTCCCTTCTTGCTTGTAGTGTTTCTGCTGATAGATCTGCTGCTATTCTGAATGGTTTTCTCCAGTAGATAGTCTGACCTTTCTCTCTTGCTGACTTTAGGATTGTTTCTTTGAGCCTACTTTGTGTAGGTGAATTACTATATGTCTAGGGGTTAGTCTTCTCATTTGATGTCTTGTGGAGGTTCTCTGTATCTCTTGTACTTTGCTGGTCACATCTCTGGTGAGATGGGAAAAGTTTTCTTGGATTACCTCCAAAATACTTGCTCCAAGTTGTTCTCCATTTCCCTTTATTCTTCTGGGATACCAATCAGGCATAGGTTCAAACTTTTGATATAGTTCACATCTCTTGTAGGCTTTGTTCTTTCTTTCTGAGTCTTCTTTATATGTTTTTACAGATCAGGTTAATTCCATGTTCTGGTCTTCAAGTTCTGAGATTCTTCAGCTAGATTAATTCTGCTTTCTGTGCTTGTCATCTTGTTATTTATTTCCTGGATGAAATTTTTTATTGCCAAAATCTCTGTTGCAAGTTCTTTCAGTGTTGCATCTTGTTTTTCTTGGGTCTTATTCACTCTATCCATCCATTTCCTAATTCCTGTTGTATTCTGGGGTCAGTCACTGGTGACTTCCATTGTTTAGGCACCAAGGTCTGATTTTTCAGGAGTTTTCTCTCTGTTACAGTTGAAATTGCCTGTGGTCTTCCTTTTATTTTTCCTCATTTGTGACAGATCTCTTGTTTTTCTCTTTAGTTCTATTATTCTGTGTCAGTGGGAGAGGCTTTCCCTTCTGATGTTTGCTCAGCCCTCTATTCTTCCTTGATCCAGGCCCTGAATTTGTTCTGTTTTGAAGTAGAACAGAGAGTGGGAAGCTTTGCTGTGTCTTGTACTTTTGAAAATCAAATAAAGTAGGGAATGGTGTGCTAGGATTCAGAAACTACTTGGAAGTTACAATGTTCACTGATTGTGGTATGTGTTCCCTGAGACCCACTCCCCAGCACCACTCCATATGATGATGCAAAGCAGAAACAAATGCAAAGAATAATTAAACACACACAGACATACACACACCCCAAAACAAACTGAAATAACAACAAAGTGAAACAAAACAAACAACAAAAAAAGTAAGAAAACTGAACACACACATATGCTTAGCACATAGTGAATGGAGAAAAAAACAGAAAGACTGGGGGATAAGAGGAATTCAAATTGAACTCTCACACATATATTGACATACACCTTAAAGTATAAAACAATTATTTAAAAACCCAGAAGAACAAAAGTAAATCAATGACAACAAAATTGAAAGGTAAACACTCAATCATTCACATACACACATAAACAGAAAACAACGAACAAAAGAAGAAACAGAAAAAGAAAAAAATGGGAGTGTGCAGATCAAACTCACATGCACATTCATGCATAAAGGAAAAATATTTTAAAAATCGATGAACTACCAAGCAAACAGCCAATTTTTTTTTTAATTTAAAGAAACATTTTTTTAAAAAACCTGCCCTCTTGTGGCAGGATCTGTAATTGCTCCTCCAATCTGGTCTCTCCTGCAATGCTTCCACCTCTTTCACTCCCTCCCCAGTGTCCGGAGTAGGGAGGGAAGAGGAGCAGTGGGGGAGGTGAGTGTGGCTGCAGTCCTCCCCTCCCACTAATTGTATGGCCAGGGAGATCTCCTCTGGTGGGGAAGTGTGGGAATGTCTCTTCCCCAGTTGTGTACTCGCAGGGGATGCCCCAGCCAGGCCTATCCTGGAATGGAGTTCTCCTATTGTGACAGACATCCAGTCTCCCCCTGGGTTTGTCCCTCTCAGTCATGGCCCAGTTGGGTGGATCTGATGTTCAGAGGATTGCTGGGGACGAGGGAGTTTGGATCAGCCCCAGTCTCACCACTGACCTCTTTGGAGTCCTTCCTTGTCCTTTTCTGGCCACACCCTTTGTCCTGTGGCTGGATCAGGGTAGGGGGCGGGGTGCCTGGAACTCAGTACTAGTCAGGTCCCTCCAAAGTTTGTGCTTTCAGGATGTTCCCTCTGTGCCATGATCAACCCCTGAGTAGTTGATCTGCCAGTCATAGAGATAGGGTCTGTTGCTGTGAGTGAGTCGGAGCACTTTCCTGCCCTGCCTTCAAAATGGTGGTGGAGTGCCTCTCTTGTCCTCTTCCATGGGACTCGATGTCTGGCCTCCCTCTGCAGCCTTTGTTGCCAGTGCCCAGCCAGGCACCACAGTGGTGAGGCAAAGGCTGGAGCCAGCAGTCTCTCCTGCTACAGTGGAGAGGCAGAGCCTAGGGAGATAGTCTCTCCCCGTTGCGTCTTCACAGGAAAACTTTGTCCATCTAAAAAAAAAAAAGACACTCAGCTTCTGCAACCTGGTAAGAGACAGGGACCAAGCAGAGAAGCTGCAACACCAGCTGTTGCACCAGGACCCTGGCCACTTGTTCACGAGCCTCCACTTAGTCAGTCTCTCACAGCATTTTCTTCCCAGGAAGGGTTTTGTTGATTTTTTTAAAAAGTGGTGCTCGGCTTCTGCATCCCGGGAATCACTAGGGTCCAAGCCTAGCAGCCTCGGCACCAGTCGCTACACCAGGAGAGCCCTGGACGCTAGCTCCCTAACCCTCTCTCAGTCAGGCACTCACATGCCCACTCATGTACCCAAAATTTTCCATACACTCACTCACTCACACCAGGACTTGCATATTCTGACTGGCTCAGCCACAATCTTCCCTGTTCGCAAAGCAGTTTTAAAAGGGAAGTTTATAATAATAAATGCCTACATGTAGGGAAAAAACTCAAATAGACAACCTAAATTTACTCCACAAAGAACTATAAAAAGAACAAACTAAGCCCAAAGTTAGCAGAGGAAAAGAATAATAAAGATTAGAGAATAAATAAATAAAGTAGAGACTAGAAAAACAATAGAAAAATACTCAATGAAATCAAGAGTTGGTTTTTTGAAAAGGTAAACAAAATTGACAGACCTTTAGCTAGACTAACTAAAGAAAAAAGAGAAGACTCAAATAATTAAAATTATAAATGAAAAAGGAGACATTACAACTAATACAACAGAGATGAAAAGGATCACAAGAGACTACTATGAACAATTACATGTCAACAAAATGAATAACCTATAAGAAAAGATAAGTTTCTATACAAGCAAGCCCCCCAAACCAAGTCATGAAGAAACAGAAAATCTGAACAGAGCAAAACAAGTAGTAATGTTGAATCAGTAATCAAAAACCTTCCAACAAATACAATTTCAGGACCAAATGACTTCACCAGTGAATTCTACCAAATATTTAAAGAACTAATGCCAGTTCTTCTCACAAAACAAAAAAAAAACTAAAACACAAAAACATGAAGGTCAAATATTTCTGATGAACATGGATGAAAAATCATCAACAAGATTCTATCAAACAAAATTCAACAGCACATTAAAAGGATCATACACCAGGGTCAAGTAGAATTTTTCCCCAGAATGTAAGGATCATTCAACACCTACTCAAGTCTGCAAGATGACTGACTAACAGCAGCTGGCATGCACCTCTCCAAAATAGGGAGCAAGTCTCTACATTTAAACTAGGACACAGAGGAACTTACCTCTGGGATGCGACTGTGAAGCGACAGACAGCCCACCAATAAGGACCTGAGTCCAGTGCCAAGAGGGAGCTTTCCCATGTGGAGAAGTCTTGAGTGAAGAAACAAGTGAGAAAATCCCAGGAGCTCCACTGCTCCTGTTGCAGTCAGGAAAAGTCACTGCAAGCTGACCAAGCAGAGGCACCACATGGAATCCCTCAGGCCACTGACCTCCACGCAAGTCAGTGCCAGCAGCTGCTGCTGTGGGACAAAGAAGGAGCCCCAAAGCCCATCAATTGAGGGACAGATGCTACTGGCCGCCCCTGCCCTTGCCACTGCAGCTGTTGGGCTAGGGAAGGAACCTAGCAACATGTATCTCCACTATGACCAATAGATCCAATAAACAGGAGAAGCAAGGAGACAGGGCACCCTTCACACTCCCTTGTCCTGGTTGATTCAACCAGGTTCTGATCACTGCTTACCGGCCAACAGAACTGTCATCCTCCCCCCCACCCCCCACCCCCACCCCCGCTTTGAGGAGGCAAACTACCAGTGACTTGAAAATGGCAATATGCCATTAAACAAACTCTCTGCCATTGGGCAGGCAACCTGGGTGCCTGAGCCATCCCTTTCCAGTACAATTTCTGCTCCTGAAATAAGCTGAACAGAGAGCAACCGGGACACTCAGCAACCCCTCTGTCTGTACCTCTCCTCCCTATCAGTCTTTTAGCTCTAGGCCCAAGAGGATAGGTGGGCCTCAATGCTGCAGGGCTGACACTTGCAGGCAGGCTAGCTGCTGGACCCTCTAGACAGGTCCTCTGTCACCATCTATAGGCTTACAGTCTGTACTACAAAGCCTAATGAGAAGAAGGAAAAAAAAACCCTGACCGTTTCAACATCTCCTGAGAGATAAAGAGAGTGAAACTCCAACACTCTTAGAAGGGTAGAAACCAGCACAAAAACTTCCCCAACACACACACAAAAAAGCAGTGTTTCACCACTCCCACTCAATTGTACAAACTTGCAAGTAATGGATCATTTACAGAACGAAGTGTTCATATGGACAGAAATAGAATTCAGAATATGAATGGCAAAGAAACTCATGGAAATTCAAGAGAAAGTGGACTCCCAAGTCAGAGAGGCCATGAAAACAGTACAAGAACTGAAAGCTGAGATGGACATTTAGAGAAAGAACTGCACTGAGCTCCTGGAAATGAAGAGCTTGCTTCAAGAAAATCAAAGCACGATCATCTCAGAGACAGCCGGGTATCTTTGCTTCTTCCCTTTTTGCCCTGTGAAATGCAAGTCTGGGGAGTTTATAGGGAGGACGCTGGGACACCCGGAAGCCAGGAGATGGTATGACTTGATTAGGTCATCTCAACTGAGAAGAAATTCCAGAGAAGTAAGGAGAAAAAGGAAAAAAATGGCTGCTTCTCAGAGTCTGTTGACATTCAAGGATGTGGCTATAGAATTCTCTCCAGAAGAGTGGGAATGCCTGGACTACTCTCAGCGAATATTGTACAGGACTGTGATGTTAGAGAACCACAGGAACCTGGTTTTTCTGGGACTTGTTGTCCCTAAGCCAGACCTCATCACATGTCTGGAGCAAAGGAAAGAGCCCTGGGATGTGAAGAGACACAGCACGTGAGACAAACATTCAGGCCATGGTGATCATATTGCACTTTTTTCCTCTCTGAGTGCAGTTTTTTTTCATTCCACAGGAGTGAAATCATTCAGCATTTTTTCCCCCTGAGTTTGAGTCTCACTCTGTTGCCCAGACTGAAGTGTAGTGGCATGCTGATGACCACCACAGCCCCATTGCTGGACTCAGGTGATCCTTCCGTATCAGCCTTCCAAGTAGCTGGAACTATAGGTGCATGTTGCAACCCCAAATTTGTTTTTTTATTTATCACTGATATGAAGGCTCACCAAGGTGCTCAGACTGTTCTTGAACACCTGAGCTCAGGCAATCCTCTCAACTTGGCCACCCAATGTGCTGGGATTTCAGACTTCAGCCTTTGTACCCATTCTCAGGCAGTATTTGTGTGTGTGTGCCTGGTTCACTTCAGTTAGCATAGTGACTTACAATTTCATCCATAAGGTTGAAATTGCAGTATTCTTTAAATTTTTTTGTGGCTGAATCATATGTTGTTGTGTATATATACTTCATTTTCTTAATCAACACAGAATCCACATATATTTAGGTTGTTTTCAAGCTTGGCTATCTTGACAAATGCTGCAGTGCACACAGAGGTCAGATACTTCTTTTTGGTACTGATTTTATTTCCTTTGGTTATATACCCAGAAAAGAGATTTTTGTGTTATGTGGCAGTTTATTTTTTTTTTTTTAAAGAATATTGAAGCCGGACTAGGTAGCTTAGCCTGTAATCCCAGCGCTTTGGGAGGCTGAGGTGAGGATTGCCTGAGCCCGCGGGTTTGAGACTCACCTGGGCAACTTGACAAGACCTTATCTATACAATAAAATCAAAAAAATTATCCGGACCTGGTAGTGCATGCCTGTAGTTCCAGCTACCTGGAGGGCTAAGGCCGGAGCCCAGCAGGTCGAGGCTGCAGTGGCCGGGAGCGTGCCATTGTACTCCAGTCTGGGTGACAGAGTGAACTACAACTCAAAAAAATAATGTTGACAGTGATTTTTATATAACTCCACCAGTTTAAATTCACCAAGAGTATACAGGATTTATTTTTCTTCACATCCTTACCAAAAGTTCTCTTCTGGTTGATATTAGCCATTCTAGCAGGTGTGAGATAATATGTTATCATTGTGTTTATTTGAAATTGCCTCTATTGGTGATGTTCAGTGCCATTTAATATTTTTATACACCTGTTGGCAGTTTGTATTCCTCATTGGATAAATAACAATTAGTTTGGGGGCTATTTTTTATTCAAGTAATTATCAGTTTCTTGTTTATGTCTTTGATTTGTACAATTTTCTTGTATATTTTGCATATTAACATCTCATCAAATACATGGTTTGCAGATATTTTCTCTTTTCCTGTAAGCCTTCTTTCTTTTCCCTTTACAATGCAGAAGCTTTTCAGTTTGATGTCTCCAACTTGTTTATATTTACTTTTATTCCTGTAATCATAAAAAAAATTATTACTGAGACCAATAGCAGTATCAAGGATGTTTTCAAAATCCTTTTTACGGTTTTGCTTTATCAGCCATGTTCTCTATCACCCAGGCAGGAGTGTGGTGGCTCAGTTAAGGCTCACTAAGCCTTAAGTTCCCTGGCTCAGGTGATCACTCCCCTTCAGTCTCCTCAGTACTGTGATTACAGTTAGCACAAAACTTTGATAATGGCTTGTCTGACTGTGTGTTTGTGTTTATCCTCATTTGAGTTCAATAAAGTTGTTGGTTTTCCTAAAATAAATAAATAAATGAAAGAAATCAAAGCACAGTTACAAGCCTCAATAACTGGTTTGACTAAACAGAAGAAAGAATTTCAGAGTCTGAAGCCCAATCCCTAGAAGCAACCCAGTCAGATAAAAATAAAAAAAGAAAGAAAATCAAAGAAGGAACAAATCTTACATAATGAGACCAACACTACGTCTGATTGGCATTCCTGAAAGGGAAGGAGAATATGGGAACACTCTGGAGACAGTAGTTGCAGACATAGCCCACGAAATCTTCCTCTGTCTGGCTAGAGGCTTCAACGTGCAGATACAAGACATTCAGAAAACACCTGTGAGACACTATATGAGACAACCATCTTCAAGGCACATTGTCATTAGATGATCAAAGATTAGCACAAAAGAAAAAAATTATAAAGGCAACTAGAGAAAAGGGACAGAACACTTACCAAGGGAGATTTATTTTTGACAGAAACTTACAAGCCAGAGGAGAGTGGGGTCCCATATATAGTATTCTTAAAGAAAATAAACGTGGTCAAGAATCTCCTACCCTGCCAAACTAAGCATCACAAATGAAGGTGAAGTTAAGTTTTTCCTAAACAAACAAGCATGAAGGGAATTCTTTGCCTCAAGACCAGCCATACAAGAGATGCTTAAGAGAATTCCACACAGAAACAAAAGAAAAATGCTAGCAACTGTGAAAGCACAAGTAAACACACAGCTTATAGACAATATTAATTACCCACAAAACTGAGACCACTAAGCACCTCCTCATCAACACTATGACAGGAACAATCTCTCACATACCTACAGTAATCCTTGATTTCTAAAACAAATGCTACTTAGCCTGAGAGAGAGAACAGAGCCCCACCATAATAGTGGGGGAGGGGGCTTCAACACTCCACTAACAGCTCCAGACAGATCATCATGAAAGAAAACTAACAGGGAAATCCTGGTCTTAAATTTGACATTTGACTAATTAGATCTAACAGACATATACAAAACAGTTAACCTAACATCTACAGGATATCCATCTTCTCATCCGCACATGGATCATACTCCAAGGTCAACCACATACTTGGTCATAAATCAACTGAATAAATCTCAAAAAATTGAAGTCCTAACAAGAATCTTTCCTGACCACAGCAGAATAAAACTAGAAATCAACACCAACAGGAATCCTCAAAAACACAAGATTTCATAAAAATTAAACAATTTGTTCTTGAGCAATTTTTTGGTAAACAACAAAATCAAGACAGAAATTTTAAAAATTATTTTAAATAAATGAAAATACTAAAACATACCAAAAATCTCTGGGATGCTGCCAAAGCAGTGCTGAGAGGAAAATTTATTACACTATAAAACTGCATCATGAAAGCAGAAGGACCTCAAATTGACTCTCTAGCATCTCACCTAAGGGAACTATAAAGACTGGAAAAAACTAAAACTACAGCTAGCAAAATAAAATAAAATAAAATAAAATCAGAAATAGACTCAATTGATATATATATATATATATATGCATATATATATATATATATATATATATGATCAACAAGTCAAAAAGTTGATTCTTTGAATAGGTAAACAAGAGTAACAGATCCATGGCCCAATTAACAAAAAAGAAGAGAGATAAAATCCAAATAAATACACTCAGAAATGAAAAAGGCAACATTGCAATTGACTCAGAAGAAATATAAAGGATCAGAGATTATTATGAACATCTGCATGACTGCAAATTAGAAAATTTAAAGGTGATGAGTGAATTCCTGGAATAACACAAACTCCCAAAATTGGAACAGAAAGAAATTGAAACTCTGAACAGACTAATAATGAATCACAAAATTTAATCAGTAATACAAAATTTGTTAACAAAAAAAAAAGTCCAGAATCTGATGGCCTCACAGCTGAATTCTACCAGATGTACAAGGAAGAGCTGGTACAAAAACTACTAAAAGTATTCCAAACAATTGAAAAGGAGGAGCATCTCTAACTTATTCTATAAAACAAACATCATCCTGATACCAAAAATGTCAAAGACACAACTAAGAAAGAAAACTACACACTATTTTCCCTGATGAAAACAGATGCAAAAATTCCCAACAAAATCCTGGCAAACCATATCCAGCAATTCATAAAAAATTATCCAACAGGATTATGATCCTGGAATAAAAGTTTGGTTCAAAATAACAAATCAATAAACCTAGACATGCAGAAGTAAAAAGGATCACATGATTATATCAATAGATGCAGAAAAAGCATTTGATAAAATCCAACATCCCTACATAATAAAAACTCTTGACCACCTAGGCACTGAAGGAACATTCATCAAAATAATAAAAGCCCTTTATGACAAACTCACAGCTAACATCATACTTAATGGGCAGAAGTAGGAAGCATTCTCCTTAAGAACTGAAACGTCACAAGCATACCACTCTCATCATGCCTATTCAACATAGTACTTGCAATTAGACAAAAGAAAGAAATAAAAGGTATTGCAATAGGTAAAGAGGAAGTTAAATTATCTCTATAGATGATATGTTTCTGTATCTAGAGAACTCTAAAGAGGTCACCAATAGGCTCCTAGCACTCATATGCAACTTCAGCAAAGTCTCAGGATACAAAATCAGCACCCAAAAATCAGTGGCATTTCTATACACTAACAACCATTCAAGATGAGAACCAAATCAGGGGCACAATTCCATTTACAGTAACCACATACACACACACACACACACACACACACACACACACACACACCTCAGACTATATATATATATATATATATATATATATATATAAAATAGATATATATATTCTCCAAAGAGGTGAAAGACCTCTACAATAAGAACTGCAAAACACTACTGTAAGAAATCAAAGATGACACAAATGAAAAAGCATTCCATGTTCATGGATCGGAAGAATCAATATTGTTAAGATGTCCATACTACCCAAAGTAATCTACAGATTCAATGCAGTCCCTTTTCAAATTACCAGCGTCTGATTTCACAGATCTAAAAAAAAAAAAAAAAATACTTAAATTCATCTGGGTGAGTGGATTGCCTGAGCCTATGGGTTCGAGACCCGCCTGGGCAACTTGGCAAGACCTCATCTCTACAATAAATCAAAAATGAGCCGGCGTGGTAGCACGCGCCTGTAGTTCCAGCCACTTGGAAGGCTGAGGCAGAAGGATCGCCGGAACCCAGCAGGTCGAGGATGCGGTGGCCAGGAGTTGCCACTGCACTCCAGTCTGGGCGACAGAGTGAGACTCCAACTCAAAAAATAAATAAATAAATAAATAAATTCATATGGAAGCAAAGGGGAGCCCAAATAGACAAAACAATTCTATGCAAAAAGAACAAAACTGGAGGCATCACATTACCAGACTTCAAACTTTACTACAAGGCAACAGTAGCCAAAACAGCATAGTATTGGTACAAAAAACAGATACATAGACCAATGGAACAGAAATGAGAACCCCAAAATAAAACTACTGTCATTTAATCATCTTATCTTAGACCAAACTGACCAAAACAAACAGGGGAAAGGACACCTTATTTAGAAAATAGTACTGGAAAAATTAGCTAAACTTATGCAGAGGAATAAAGCTGAACCCCTTCCACTCATACAAAAATTAACTCAAGATGGTTAATAACTTAAACATAAGACCTAAAACAATAAAAATTCTAGAAGAAAGCATAGTAAACATGCTTCTGAATATCAGCCTAGGCAATGCATTCATGACTAAAACTTCAAGAGCAAAAGCAGCAAAATGCAAAACTGACAAATCGACCTGATCAAATTCAAGAGCTTCTGCATAGCAAAAGAAACAATCAATCAAGTTAACAGACAAGCTATGGGATGGGAGAAAATATTTGCAAATTATGCATCTGACAAAGATCTAATATCCAGAACCTACAAAGAACTCAAATGAATAAACAGGAAAAAACTAGTAACCTCATTAAAAAGAAAGCAAAAGGTATCAACAGACACTTCTTATAGGAAGACATACAAGCGGCCAGCAAACATATGAAAACTTGTTTAACATGACTAATCAGAAAAATGTGAGTCAAAATCACAATGAGATATCCTCTGACAACAGTCAGGATGGTTTTTATTAAAAAGTCAACAAACAATAGATGTTGGCAAGGATGTGGACAAAAGGGAACGCTCCTACACTGCTGATGGAATTGTAAGCTAGCTCAATCCTTGTAGAAAGCAATGTGGAGATTTCTCAAAGAAATAAAAATAGATTGATCACCAGCAATTCCACTACTGGGTATATACCAAAGGAGTACAGATCACTCTACCAAAAAGAAACCTACACGTGCATGCTTATTGCAGCACAATCCACAATAGTAAAAACATGGAACTAACCTAGGTATCCATCAATGGTGAACTAGATAAGAAAAATGCAGTACATATATACCATGAAATACTATGCAGCCATAAAAAGAACAAAATTATGTCCTTTGCAGCAACATGGATACAGCTAGAGACCATAATCCTGAGCAAATTATCACAGAAACAGAAAACTGAATGCCATATACTCTCCCTAATAAGTGGAAGCTAAATGCTGTATGCACACAGACACAAGGAGGGGAACAATTGATACTGGCACTCCCAAAAGGGGAAAAAGGGGAACAGGGACAAGAATTGAAAACTACCCACTGGGTATCATGTACACGACCTGGGTGATTGGCTCAATAGACGTCCAAGCATCACCACCACACAAATCAAGATACAATATTTTTTTAAAAAATCAAATCCAAATAAATAAATGAAACAAAATACTTGGAATATCCTGATGTATCTTTTTAAAAAATACACAAGTCAATAAATGAGATAAACTACATTAACAAATTAAAGACCAAAATTTATATGACTATGTCAATAGATGAATAAACAGCATTTGCTAAAATTCAGCATACTTTTATGACAAAAATTCTCAAGGAATTAGCTATAGAAGGAATGTACCTAAACATAAAGGTCATGTATGAAAATTTTAGCTATAGAAGGAGTATACCTCAACATACATAAGGTCATGTGTGAAAATTTTACAGCTAACAACATACTCAATGTTGATAAGCTAAAGGGTTTCCTCTAAGCTCAGGAACAAGACAAGAGGATGCTCACTCTTGCCACTTCTAATCATCATGGTTCTGAAATCCTAAGTAAGAGCAATCATACATAAAAAGAAAAGACATTCTAATCAGAAAGGAAGAAGTAAAATTTCCATTTATTTGCCAATGACATTCTCTAAAATATAGAAAGCTCTAATAATTCCACCAAAAGCTGTTAGAATTAATACATAAATTCAGTAATGTTGTAGTATACAAAGTCAACGTACAAAAATAAATACAACAAACTATCCAAAAAAGAAATCAATAAAATAATCCCTTTTATAATAGCATCAAATAAATAAAATACTTAGAAATCAAATTAACCAACCACTGAAAACTGTAAGATTATTGCTAAATGAAATTTAAGAATTCACAAATGAATAAAGAGACATTCCACACTCATAAATTAGAAAAATTAATATTGTTATAATGTTCATACTACCCAAATAAATGTTCTAGAGATTCAACAAAATTCCAATGACATTTTGCACAGAATACAAAAAAAACCCACCTAAAATTCATGTGGAATCACAAATAACACTGAATAATCAAAGCATTCTTGAAAACGAAAAAGAAAACTGAAGACATCAAGCTACTTAATTTCAAAATATACTACAAAACTACAGAAATCAAAACAACATGGTAGTGGCATAAAACCAGACATATAGACCAATGAAACAGAATAGGGAATCCAGAAATGAATCTTATTTATTGTCAATCACTTTTCTGCAAATGTGGCAAGAACACACAATGGGAAAAGGCAGTCTCTTCAATAAATGATGTTGGGAAAACTGGGTATTGGCATGCAGAACAATTAAGTAAGACCCTTATCTCACACCATTTAAAGAAATCACCTAAAAAAATGAATTAAAGACCTACTCTAAGACCTGAAACATTAAAACTGCTAGAGGAAAACATAGAAAAATAGCTTTTGACACTTGTCTGGGAAATGATTTTTCAAATATGACCCCAAAAGCACAGGCAACAAAAGCAAAAATAGACTCATGGAATGGCATCAATCTAAAATGTTTCTACACAGCAAAAGAAACAATCAACACAGTGAAGAAAAAACCTACAAAATAGGAAAACATATTTACAAATCATGCATTTGATGAGGAGTTAATATCTAAAATACATGAGGAATTCAAACAACTCAATAGCAAGAAAATAAATAACCAGATTGAAAATTGGGCAAAGGACCTGAATAGACATGTTTCCAACAAACATACAAATAGCCAACAGGTATAGTTTTTTAAAAATCAACATCATTAATAATCAGAGAAATGCAAATTAAAGTCACAATTTGTTAGAAGAGCTATTACCAAAAAGTCAAATGATAACAAATTCAGTGAGGATGTGGAGAAAAAGGAACCCTGTATGCTTTTTAGGAGAATGTAGATTGGTGCAGTCATTATGGGAAACAGTATAGAGGTTCTTCAAAAAATTAAAAATAGAACTACTATGTGATCCAGCTATTTCACTTCTGACTATATATCCAAAGGAAATGAAATCAGTATGTTGAAGAGATATCTGCACTCCTATGCTCATTGCAGCACTAATCACAATAGCCAAGATATGGTATCATGTAACTATCCATTGACAAATATGAGCAGGACCTGAAAAAATAAACAGAATTTATTTACCAAAAAAATTCTGTATTTATTCTAACATGCTTAAACATCAATCACCTCCAAAGTACTCTCCACTTGATGCAATACACCTATCAAGACACTTTTTCCACTGCTCAAAACAGTTTTTGAATTTGTCAATTTTGATGCATTTTAGTGCTTCTGCCGTTTTTTGTTTCATTTCTTCCACATTGGCAAAATGTTTCCCTTCCAGGACTTTTTTCATCCAAGGAACAACAACAACAAATAAGTTGCTCAGAACAAGATCAGGTGAATAGGGAGGATGGGGCATGAGGGTCATGCTGTTTTTGATCAAAAACTACTGAACACTCAGCACTCTGTGGGCAAATGCATTGTCCTGGTGGAACAATCTGCTTGCCACATATTGGGACGTTTCTTCCACAAGTCGTGATGCAACCGTCTAAAAATTTCCATACAAAAACTTTGGTTGACTGAGTTGGAGGAACATAGTCCATGCATACTACAGGGGGCCCAACCTCCAAAAGATAGATAATTCTGTTTTTTCTTGGGTCCCCCCTCATATAGTGATCATATGATATGGTAACATATGTTATGGTAAAATGTACATGGTGTATATATATATATATATATATATAAACATTTCTATAAATCTTGCCATTTGTGATAGCATGAATGAACCTGGAGGATGTTCATTAGACTACATGAAACTAGTCAGACACAGAAAGAAGTACGGTGTGATCTCTCCCATATGTGGCATCTAAAAAAGTCAAACGTATAGAATGAGAGAGTAGAATGATGATTGCAAGGGGCTGAGGGTGGAATGTAGGAAACGAGGGGATGTTAGACACTGAGTACAAAAGTTTCAGTTATGCAAGATGAATAAATTCTGGAGATCTGATGTGCAATATGGGGACCATAGTTCATAATACTATACTGTATACTTGAAATTTGCTAAAAAAGATCTTAAATGTTCTCACTACCAAAAAAAAAAGGAATTGCGCGGTAATGAATATGTTATTTAGCTAAATTGTAGTAACGATTGCATAACATGTATGTATATCAAAACATTAGCCTGTAAATCTTAAATGAATACAATTTTATTTGCCAATTGTACCTTAATAAACTGGAAAAATTAAAAAGTTAGAGAAAGGTTGCTTTTCAAAATGAGAGAATCAATGTCAGGAGGTAGCTGATTCAGGAAGAAGGGGAAAGAAAACATTGTAGGGATAATCAGGTAATAGAGGAAGATTGTTTGAGAGGATACTGTCATTCTTGAATATAGGGATAATAAGCAACAAATCTAGGCTACAGATTCATTCACCTGGGTGATTCATTAAGACACCAATTTCAAATTAGTAAGTCCAGAATAGGAATGAATGTTCTGTTCTGCATGTCTGTTTTGTCTGTGCTGGTCCACAATACAGTGTGCAGAGCAAGGTCTTAGAAGACAGTAGGCACTGGGATCAATGGCTGGAGGCCTTATCTCATCTGGCTTAGGTGACAGTAGATCTCAAATTTATGGGCCCCAGAAGCTTTGTGGCCTGACTTGTGAAGAGCTCAAAAAGTACAGATTTGGAATTGATATCTAACTTTTCTAGATATTTTTGCACCCTCTTTATTTTTATTATGTTGAACTATTTTTCTTTCTACCACCCTAATTCCTTTAATGGCTATTCTTAGACCTTTTGCCACCTGGGAGTAGATATTCAACAAAATTCTGTCATGGAATCCTTCATAAACAAATCCAGTTTATGGCTTCAGCTAAACATGTCATATATATGATTTCAGGTTTGTACTTCTAACTGTATCTCTTGGTCTTTACATTAGGGCTTTAATATTGCAAGTTATATATGTATAGCTATATATTGTTTAATTTAACCATATTTAAAGTGATTTAAACAAAAAGTACAATCCACTGTTTTGTGTAAAAGGAGCAAGGACATCTTTAGGCAAGACTTGATCTAATTTAAACTATGTTACCAATAAAAGTTTCTTCCTTTCTCTTCTTCTTGTCTTCTGAGATTCTGTCCTGAGCCTCAGACTCTACCTATTGTCTCTGGGCCCTCAAGATAAAAATTGGCATCAAAGTTGCAGACCTCACTTCCTATAAAAGGAAGAGATACTTCCCATTCCCTGTAATCCCAATGGAGCTTTTATCTCTCACATCTCACTGACTTGAATTTGATTATTTACCCAACTCTGCATTAATCATTGAGGTTAGAAGATGGTATGAATTTATTAGCTTGAGAAATTTGGCTAAAGTTAATCCCACCCAGACCTGATGGCTGAGAAAGAGAGAGCACTTTAGGTAACAGCAAGGAGTAACTGTCAAGGAATAGATGAACAAATGTTCATTGCATTCAGTTCCAGTTCTCTAACAGTCGATTTTACCTTATTTCCTAACATTACCCACAACTCCAGATAAGATATTCTTCAAAAACACCTCTCATCTTCTTCCTTGACTTTTACACCAATAATTCATACTCTACCCATCTTTGGGATCTTAATCTTACAATTGACCTTTGACCTTTCTAAATCTTATTTGTCTTGTTTCCCTCAGTATTCCTTTAGTTACATTATTCCTTAATTATTTCATGTATGTTTCTTTCTATCTTAGATTATAAGTACATTAGACGCTCAGAATATGTCTTACATCTTTTATAACCTTCAACGAGATTATCAAAGACCAGACTATCAAGCACATAGTATGCACTTAATAAACAATTACAGAAAAAAGTCTGTTGCAAGTAAATAGGAGCACATTGTGGCAAAAGAGCATTGGAGTAGAAAATGAAAACTTGTACTTGAATTTCAGCTCTTTTGCCAGTTGGCCTTTTGTCCAAGTTATTTAGCCTAAGAGTTTCATTATTACCATCTTATAAAATAGGCAGATTTCAACATGCTGAGCTTATCTCAAACTTAATTATGGAATTAAATGAAATAAAGTACTTTTAAAAGTGAAGAACCCAAGGAAAGTCAGAGAAGAATCTAACAATAAATTCTTATTTCCTAGTAGTTCTAGGGGTAGAGTGTCACTGGGCTACCCTTGGAAAAAAGGTCAGGAGAAAAGATAGTGTTCTAACTGGGGAAGAATAACAGAACCAGAAGAAGATTGGGAATGAAAAGGACCATTTTAAGAGGGTAAGCCGGGCTCGGTGGCTCAGCCTGTAATCCCGTGCCTTGGGAGGCTGAGGTGAGTGGACTACCTGAGCCCGCGGGTTCGAGACCCGCTTGGGCAACTTGGCGAGACCTCATCTCTACAATGAAATCAAAAAATCAGCCGGGCGTGGTATCGCACGCCTGTAGTTCCAGCTGCTTGGAAGGCTGAGGTGGAAGGATCGCCGGAGCCCAGCAGGTCGAGGCTGCGGTGGCCGGGAGCGGCCACTGCACTCCAGTCTGCGCAACGGAGTGATATTCCAACTCAAAAAACAAACAACAAAAAAGAGGGTAAGTCTTTCAGTGATTTTGGCAGGTCTAGCTCTACCCCCTCTTGTTTGCAATTTCCAGACAGAATGTACCAAGAACATAGCATTCTGAGAGAAGGAGGAACAGTCCAGAACAGGCTGGGCTTTATCCTCATCCACTTTAGAATACTATGTCCTGCCATACTTGAGCTCAGCAACCCAGTTCCACAGCAGAGTAATTTGGGAGTCCACTTACTGTGATATGAAGAGGGCCACGTGCGCAAGAGGCTCCTTTCACCATGAGCCTTAGGCGACTGGCTGTCGAAGGGTCCTAGGTGTCTATTGAGTTCTGATGCTTATCTGGAAGTAATAAGATTAATTTGCCTGATTTGTTGTGCGAGTGTTCTGCCTCGCACGACTCATACTCTGGCAGCTGGGTTAGTACAAAACTTCCTGCCAGACCTAAGAAGTTTGGCAAAAAATTGGTTAGGCTTTTGGAACATTCCCCTGGAGTTGGTAACTGGAACACTGTGTTTCCCTTATATAGGTTGATATTGGTGCCTAGTATTCTACTTAACAAGCATTTTTCCTGAACCACAAGAAAACAGGCCTAACCAACACTCAACCCTTTCAAATGTTTTTTTCTTTTTAAGAATTTTGTTGTTGTTGCTTTTTTGACTGTCGGAAATATAAAGTATTCTATCCATTTTCAGTCAACTCTTGATCCTGGATCTATAAAATACCAGAGAAATTAATTTAGAAAAAGAGAGGTAGCCATGTCCGTCTAATTTATTCTCACACAAAATCACAGAATCACAAAAGGGAACAGTAAGGACATATCTAGTTCTTATCATCTTTGGTTAAGAGAACACCTCAACTTTCTAAACAGACAAAAAAGCAATTTTTAAAATTACTACAACACAATTTTAAAATATTTTTAGATGAAAATTCTTATTGTGTCACTACATTCAGCATAGACATAGAAATGCATTTAGTTGGCTCTCAACCACAAAGAACCTTAACTTTGAAAGTGGCTAATTGTTTCTCAGACCTAAAACTAGAGGTCTACTAGAAACAGGTTCTTTGTGAACATAGCTATTCCTAACCCTATACCTGATTCTTTCCACTCCTTTAACCTCTCATTGTTAACATGAGATTAATGTAAATGTGATATTCCTGGGAGAGATGTAAAATACCCAACAGGATTATTACCTAACAATGGAACAAACAGGAAAACACATGGAGTTCATTTCGATAAGTTTCAAATCCCTGAACATTTGATTCTAACAAACAAAACTAAGCAATTATAAAAATAATAACTACAGGATACCAATATACTTTCTCTTGTATTTAAGCCATCTAATATTAAAAGGGGAATTCTTAAGAGTTTTTACTGATGAGTTTAATAATCATATACATGTCACTTTGCTAAATAACCAGCTGAAATTTGTCCTTCTTTAACGCTGCTTGATTTACATGTATCTTGAATTCAAATGTTTTACAGATTTTGATCTAAGTATATAAGGAAGCACTCTTCATATGTTTATTTCTGAGGCATGTAGTATCAATCATAAAAGGAGAAGCAAATGTAACACAGTGCCACATTTCTTCAATATTTACCTTTAAATATATGTCATTCAAAAGTATTTCTCAAATACAATTTTTGCTAGTAGAGATGTGCAGAGAACACCCCACTCATTGTTGAGTATATAGTCAACTTTTATTTTTTAAATATAATTATATTTTTAAAATTGAAGCTGGAAATCCAATCATCAGAATTTTACTTTAGAGGTAGACATAATTGCATCAAAATATATGTACAAGAATTTCATTTCTTCATCGTTGTAGTTGAAAAAAATAAATAGCAACAACAGAACAGCAAATACTAAAAGCAACTGTTCCATCTACAGGATTTGTTAAATAAGTTTTGAGATACTACCAAAAAGTAGCCAACATAGGAAACAAAAGTGAGTACTGGTATTAAAAAGCCCCTCAACACACATGTTCAAATGCAAAATTCAAGGTACAAAAAATATACATAATATAGTCTGCTTTCTGTAAAACAACAACTAAAAGAATACATAAGCAGAAATATCTATTTTCTTTTGTCTTATTTCTAAAAAAACTGAAAGAATACAGAAAAAAATTCTTAACAATGTCTATCTTTAAGAAGTAGAATGAAAGAAAATGGAGAAACAAGCTTTTAAAAAAATTCTGTAGCTTTTCATATTGCTTAATGTTCTATCATTTGTGTGTTTAACTGTACATTTTTATTGTTTGTGCAGTGAGATTTGATGCTGTAATTGTTTTCCTTTTTGTACTATTATGTGCTTAAAAAAACTTATAGATACATGTTTTATTTCACACACACAAAGAAAATGGAAATTCTGGTTGCTTAGGGCCTTTATTAGAGCAATGGATATGAGAATTTTCCAGGAGGAAAAATGGTATGCAGCTTGTTTCAGAATTATTTAACTACAGAATCTTTTTGAAAAAAAAAATCCACCAAGACCAATATTTCATGCAAAAAATGTTAGAAATGTCAATTGAATGGGTTTGTTTTGGTAATAGTTGTTAATTATAGAGAACATGATAAAATTTAGTGAACTTAAGTCATATAAATTCTTTTACTTTGATGCATATTTTAAAACAACTATTTTTAAAAGTGTGTAGTTTAAAGCCGAGGTCATCTTCTTTTTTTGTTAAGGACCAGATTTCAATTTTGTAAGCCATATAGTCTTTGTTCCAATTACTTAGCACTGCAGATATAGAGGGAAAACAGCTGTAGACAATATATAAATAATTTGGTATGCCTGTGGTCAAATAATATTTTGTAGATACAGACAATAATCTGGACTTGACCCATAGGTCCTAGAATGCAAATTCCTGATCAACATTATTTTTCATGCACATTGTTTAAACTAAGAACCAATAGTTCTATAAAGCTTGTGGTATGCCATATTGTTGGCTCATACACTCGGCAACAGGCCGGGCAACTCTATTTAGCCAAGCATAAGAATGCTGTCAGTCTGGAGCATTCTCAATAGTCAAGAGAAAACTTTCTACAGTTCTAAAAGGGAATTGGAAACATTAGGCAGTATTCACTATGACTTCTCTCTTCAACGTGGATATCTGAATCTGATTACTAATCAATAATATTTGCGTATTTACTCAATGCTAGAATACACATAAGATAGTTTCAAAATTGTCAATTCGTCCCCCTGGGGAGGCTAGGGGAGGAAAGCTAGTAACTAGAGTTCAATATCGATTTGGTTATATTTTTAATTTCAAGGTATATAGTTAAAATACTGTGCTCAAAGACCACTTGTGTTAGTTCTTCCCCCTTTCAGTGTGTTTATGGTGTTTATTTGAAATACACAGATTTACCAGGTTCTGTTTGCATTGCATTTTAGGTTTTTTGCTTCAATCCCTGTTGATTTATTCATTACTTCATTTATTTATCTTGAAATAGGAAATGTTAACATGGTTCTAAAAGTAAAACCTAAATAATCATAATGATTATTCCTCTGCATCCCTTTTACTCATTTGCACACCTTCCATTTTTCCATCTTGATTCTATTCATTCCCTGTAAGCGACCAGACTAACTAGAATTTCTCTGTTTCTCTTTTGTAATGTTAAATGCATACATGCCTATTTTCTTATTTCTCTGTTTTCCTACATAAAGGGTAACTCTGGTTAACCTTTTTTATTAGTTTTTTTTTTTTAAGTAAACATATGTTTTTCCATAAACATATGGAAATCTTATTACCATGTTATGTTTCCATAAACATAACATAACATGTTATGTTTCCATAAACATAACATAACATGTTATGTTTCCATAAACATAAACATATGGAAATCTTATTACCAGTTCATAGAAGGCCTGCTCATTCTTTATACAGTCGCATCGTTCTCCATGGTGTGGACATCCCATGGTTTATTCAACTAATCACCTTTGTTAGAGTATTTCAGGTTCTTTCTAATATTTTATAATTACAATGTTGCAATTAATAATATTAAGCATATTTTTTTTATTGTAGGAACTGTATATTCAGAGTTAATTCCCAGAAGGGAATTGCTAGGTAATCTATATTAATAGATTTTTTTAAATAAAAAAGTTGGATCCACTTTGCATTCCTGAAATAAATCCCATTGGTGTATAATGTGTTATTTTATTAATTAGGCATTGGATTCTACTCAATAGTATTTTATTTGGTATTTCTGTAATAATATTCATGAGTTATATGAGTTTATAATTTTCCCTAATTGTACCAACTGAATCAGATTTTGTTTTCATTGTTATACTTCCTTCTAAAAATGAGTTAAGAAATATCCCTTTATTTTCTGTGCTCTGAAACAATTCATTTAGCACTGGGACCATCTAGTGTTTGAAGATTTGGTAGAATTTTGCTGTGAAAATTTCTGACATTAGTGCTTTTCTGTGAAGTATTTCCTACATAGTGTTCTCTATTTCTTATGCAGAAATTGCTATATGTTCTAAAATTAATATCAATTTATGTAGGTTTTCAGATTTCATTTTAGAGAATGCCAGCAAAGTAGTTTCATATGGTTTTAATTTATTATATTTCAAAGTTTATTTCATCCTTTGTCATGTATTATGTGAATATTGATGTTTTCTCCATTTTCTAAGTCTGTGGGTGATTTTAATTTTTTAAAAAACAAAACAGAATTTTGAGCTCTTTTTTTTTTTTTTTTTTTTTTGAGTTGGAGTCTCACTCTGTCACCCGCTCCCGGCCACTGCATCCTCAACCTGCTAGGCTCTGGCGATCCTTCTGTCCAGCCTTCCAAGTAGCCGGAACTACAGGCGCGTGCTACCACGCCCGGCTAATTTTTGATTTATTGTAGAGACGAGGTCTCGCCAAGTTCCCCTGGTGGGTCTTGAACCCCCGGGCTCAGGCAATCCACTCGTCTCGGCCTCCCAAAGTGCTGGGATTACAGGCTGAGCCACCGTTAGACCTACTATTTTCATGTTACTACCTCATTTATTTGGTTTTTAATGCTTATCACTTCCATGTATGGAGGTATGTGTGTGTACATGTGCATGTTTGTTGCTTTATTTTGTGTTTTCTTCCTAGCTTTTTCAGCTGGAGATTATATTAATATTCATTCTTTTGTTTTTATTAATACAGTAATATACCACATGATGGAAATAAGTTCTGGGAAGCGTGTTGTTAGGCAATTTTGTCAGATTTTGTCATTGTGCAAGCAATATGGAGTGTACTTACACAAACCAAGATGGTACAGCCTATTACACACCTAGGCTATATGAGATAGCCTATTGCTCCTAGGCTACACCCTGTAAAGCATGTTACTATGTGGAATACTGTAGGCGGTTATAACACAATGATGTTTGTGTGTCTAAATGTACAAAAGGTACAGTTAAAAATATGATATTATAATCTTATGGGACAACTGTTGTATATGAAGTCAGTAGTTAACTGAAACACTGTTATGCAGCATATGACTGTTTAAAGTTATTAATTTCTACCTGAGACTGAATCCCCACCACAATACAATATGTCCATGCAATGAATACCCTGGAAACCAAAATAAATATAAAAAATAAAAACAAAAAAATAAGAAAATGAAATTATAAATTTCCCACTGATTATTGCTTTAAATGCATTTCATAAATTCTGAGATGTAGTAATTTTTAAAACTTTTTATTATGAGATAATTGTAGATACTCATACACATCTAAGAAATAATACAGAGATCTGTATGTACTTCATTTAACTGTCCCAAATGCTAAAACTTGTACAACTATAATACAATATTACAACCAGGAAATTTACATTAACAAAACTAATCCATTCATTTCACTAGTTTTGTATGCATTTATTTGTGTGTGTGTGTATGTATGTGTGTGAGAGAGAGAGAGAGAGATGGTTAATTTTGTGTCAACTTGATTGCAGCAAGGAATGCCCAGATATCTAGTAAGACATTTCTGAGTGTTTCTGTGAGGTTACTTCCAGAAGAGATTAGCATTTGAATCAGTAGACTGAGTAAAGATGTGAGTGGACATCATCCAATATGTGAAGGGCTCAAAGAGAACAAAAAGGCAAAGTTAAGGGCGTATTTATTTTCTCTTCTTGAGCTGGTACATTCATCGTCTTCAAGACTCAGACATCAGAACTCATGATTTGCAAGCCTTCAGACTCTGAGATTTACACCTGGGCTTCCCTTCCCTGGTTATCAGGTCTTTGGACTCACACTGAATTACACTACCAGCAGCTTTTCCTGCTTCTCCAGCTTTCAAATGGCATGTCATGGAACTTCTCAACCCTCGTAATTGTGCAAGCCAATTCCCATCATAAATCTCTCATATATGTGTATATGTCCTATGGTTTCTGTTTCTCTGGAAAATTCTGAGTAATGCAATGTGCATGTGTATTTTATGCAATTTTATCACATGTATAGATTTGTATGATTACCACCACAGTCTAAAAACTGAATAATTCCATTATAAGGATCCCTGTGCTACCCTTTAATAGCCACAACAAACTAGCTTTCTCCTCTTTTTCCTACCCCTAGCAACAAATAATTCTGTTGCCAATCTCTATAGTACTGTCATTTCAAAAATATTACACAAATGGAATTATGCAGTATGTATTCTTTTGAGAATGGCTTATTTCACTCAGCATGATACATTGATATTCATCCAGTTATTGTGTACAACAGTAGCAAGTTTTTGTGTGTATTAACTATCTCTTTTTAAGGCTGAGTAGTATTTTATGGTATGGATGTATCACACTTTGCTTAACCCTTCTATTGAAGGACACCCGAATTATTTCTTATTTTTAGCTACTATAAATAAAGCTGCTTGCAAAAAATTCATATACTAGATTTTGTATAGTCATAAGTTTTCATTTCCCTAGGATACATGACAAAGAGTTCAATTGCTTGATTGTACAGTAGCTACATGGTTAAATTTATTTAAAAACTACCATACGCTCGTTCAGACTAATTGTATCATTTTACATTCCCACTAGCATATATGAGTGATCTAGTTTCTCTGCATTTGAGTCATAATTTGGTGTTACAACTTTTTTTTTTAATTTCAGCCTTCTTGGTACATGTGTAGTGCTAGGTCAGGGTGGCTTTAACTTACATTTTCCTGAATTGGTGAGGAATGTTGGACATCTTTCCATCTGTATAATCTGTTCTGTGAAATATATGTTCATATCTTTTGACATATCTATAACTGGATTTTTTTTTTTACTTTTTATATTTGGATTTGAGAGATTTATTTTATATATTCTAAAAATGAGTACTTTTTTAGATATGTAGTTTACAAATCTTTTCTCTCAATCTGTAGCTTGTCATTTTATCCTCTTCACAGGGTACAGCAAATGTGTATACAACAACACTTTATTGTAAAGCAAAGGTTTGTAACTTTTGAAGATGTCTATTTAATCATTTTTACTCTCATGGAACAGGATTTTGGTGTCAAGTCAAATAATTTTCACCTAGGCCTACATCCCAAAGATATTTTCCTATGTTTTGTCTAAAATGCTGTGGTGTTACATTTTACATCTAAGTTCATAATCCACTTAGGTTAACTTTTGTATAAGGTATGAGATTTAGAATGTTTGTCTGTTTACTTATTTATTTATTTTTATTTTGCCTTCATATGCTCAATTGCTCTATTTCCATTTGTTGAAGAGTCTATACTTTCTTCATTTAATTGCTTTTATGTCTTTGTCATAAGTCACCAAAGATGTCTGTTCCTCCACCAACACCAAACAGTCTTGATTACTTTAGCTATATACAAAACTATAGTATAAGATAGAAACATTTCTTCCACTTTTGGCTATTTAGGTTCAGTGTCTTACCATATGAATTTTAGAATATCCTAATGTATGTCTACAGAAGTCCTTCCTGGGATTTTTTTTTTTTTTTACAGGAATTGCATACTCATAGATCAGTTTGGAAAGAATTCATTTTTTTGGTTTTTGTTTGTTTTTTACTATAATGTTTCAAATCAATGAGTGCAGTATGTCTCTTTATTTATTTAGGTCTTGTTTGATCCCTTTCATTAGCACTTTGTAATTTTCACCGGACATATATTGTACTTTATTCTAGATTTTTACTTAGGAATTTCTTTTTCTTTGGAGCAAATATAAATGGTTTTGTGGCTTTATTTCAGTTTTATTCTTAGTATATAAATAAATTTTTGTTGACCTTGTATTCTGCAACCTGAGAGCAATTGTTAGAAAGTACAGTTTTTTAAATTGATGATACTTAGTGAACAGTGTGTTTTGTGCTAATTTTTTTGTTTGCCTTTCACTATTTTAAATTTCTCTCTGCTTGTTCCTTTTTCTCTTCACTGCACAATTTTTGAAGCCCACCTCTCTCTCCTTTTTTTAACCCTATTCTTCCCAAAAGCAATAACTTTCCAAGACTGAAAATTTTTAAGTCCTTATCTGCAGCCAGTGCACTGCTACCCAAGTGCTCTTTCTCAGTACTTTAACACTTAATACAAATTTCCTTTTTTCTACTGGAAAGTTTAGTCCTTCCATTCTCTTCTCCTACCTTCCACTTGGTTTTTCAAGATGCCTACCGCTTATTACTTTTTGTGCAAGTTGGTGAAAACTCAAGAAGTGACTCCACTGAGGTGATGTATATTTTTCTATGTACAAGTAATTTGAAGTAGCAGTTTTCCGTTTTCTACTTATACTGAAGGCTTGAGATTTGTGTGGTTTTTCTCTGCTATTTTGTTGATTTGTATTGTTTTGAAGAAGGTATTTGGAGATTTGAATTTAGGTAAACACCATTTATTTGACTATTCAGAGTCCATGAATGTACTTTAAAGAATGATACTCTTGTTTCACCTTTAAGCTCTTAATCTGTGCAAAAGAAAACAAACTTTTAAAAGTTCTTCACAATTTGCCTCCAATTTACTTTTTCAGGTTCACCACCAACACTCACTCCCATTCCCCCACTTCTATCTCCATTTTAATACATTTTTAACATTTCTAAATTTGCCTTATATTTCTCATCTCTAAACCTTTGCTATGCTCTCTCCTCCCCCCAAAATGTCCTTCATTAACTTATTCAACAGTTAAAAATATTACTTGTTAACTGGGATTCTGCCTTTCCCCCTAATTTTAATTAAATTTTTACTCTATAATTATATGGAGAAAAATCAGAAGTGATTTCCCACTCTTGAGATTGGGGTGACAATGTACAACATACAAGTAAGAAAATGTTTTTCTCTCTTCCAAAAGCAATTTCTATGGAATAAATACATTTATCTAAATCAATCATTTATGATTCATTAACATTGAACTCCCTCACTTAGCAATCCAGTAACATATGGTAACATTTTCCCTGGTAAACATTGTGACTATCAAGTTCCAATTCCTGTGCTATTTCATATTCTTCCAAAGAGACATTTGTAAAACATATGAAGCTTTAAATTATTAAGAGCCTAATTTTTTTCATGGCATGAATATTTTCTATTCTTGATTAACCACTACACGAGACTTAGAAACTTGATTATTAATTTTTAATTTTAAAAATAATATATGCTTTTTTAAAAAGGAAGGCACTTTAATATTTTCAAATTTACAACTACAGGTATTAACCTCCACCATCACTTGTATTAATAAACTAGAGTGTTCTTTGGATTATATCTAAAAATCTACAGCAGAATGAGAAGCAAATGAAACTCTAGAGAACCCTAATTTACTGACAACCCATGAAGACCCCATCAAGTTTAAGCAATTATATTTTAGTTCTTAACCATTCGTACAACTGTGGGAATTGGCCTAGTGTAGGTAAACAAAATTTATAGAGTCCTCATAGACCCAACTTGATAGTGTAAGTTTGTTACTGATTCAGGCTCATTTTGTTTACTAAGGAACTTCCTGAAACAATTTTGTTAAACTCCAAGGCATATTAAAACGAAGTATACAAATATGGAAGCATTATTCTTCTTGGACTACATATAGACAGATACCTCATTATCCACCATACTGCCCTTTAGAAAATTGACTTCTGGAGTTCTCTTTTTTATGTGTCCCTGATCCTCTAAATGGTGCTTTCTCAAATGAATAATTTTACTGAGGGAGTGAAGGAAATATTTATAATCAATGCAATTCTCCTAACACACCTTATCAGACTGCTGTGCAAATAGCTGGCCTTAATATTAAGATACCAAACACATCAAGTCATTTCGTAAATCAAATTGAATGCTCTCTAGCTGATTAAAAAGTAATGACTTGTTTCCTGGCTTCCTTTTCTTCTTATATTTTTCTCTCCGTCCACCTTTCCCTCAAGCATGCACAACACAGATTGCATTTTCATAGCCAAATTGGAAGATCTTTCTGTTCAGGAAAAAAAAAAGAGCATAATTTTTCTCTCCTTGGTGAGAAAGTCAGTACAGTATTAAGAACATTTGGTAGAAATGATTAATATGAAAAATGTTAGGGAAGCAGTCAAAACTTTAGGTAACTTTTCAAAATTCCTCCCTCCCTCCCTCTCTCCTCCTTCACTCTTCCCTCCTTCACTTCCTCCCTCCCTTCCTTCCTTCCTTCCTTCCTTCTCTCTCCTTTCTGTCTAACTATAATCTAACTTCTCACAGGAGAAATATTTGTATGAAATGGAAATTTTATTTCAAAGTCGAGTTCATCTGAACTGGCAAGAAAATGATGGAAATTCTTTTTTTCATGAGATTGCACTTTGCAGTGAGCAACATTGATTTCAATGACTTATCTAAAGACTGCTAATATACCAAACACACATTAATTTGTTTTATCATAAAATGTTGCATGTTTTATTTTTAATATACAGTTAAAGTTTTTTCAATAAGATTTGATGAGCATCTCGTGGGAGCAGAGTTACAGAAAAAGATTTCTATGTTTTTTTTATTAACTTGGTATTTTTTGAAGCAAATGTTAAATGAATCGTCAAGGAAAGAAAAACTTAGGGAAGTAACTTTAACAACTGATTCTTGGCTGTTCCAAGGTAAGCTTATAATTACAAATTTATTAAACCATTACTAAGATGACCTTAATAGAATCAAGATTATTATGATAAGTTTTTAGTTAGTCTGCCTGCTTTGACTCTCGGCTCCTCTATTCTTCACACAGCAGTCAAAGGAATCCTTCACTAATATAACTCAGTCTGTGTCATGCTTGTGTTCGACACCAATGCCTTCTTATGCCAGAGCCTACTTGTTTTTCGACAATGTCTACTTATTATTCTTCTTTGGGAATTGAATCTTTGATGTATTCACAAATGACCAAAATGAAAATTATATTTTCTACTTTCTTCCAGAGCTAGGGGTAGCCATGAGATTAACTTCTATTCAATGGAATGTAAGCAGAAGTGTTTTAAACACTTTCTGAGACATAATTTTAGAGAGGCATTTTCTATGCTCCTTTGTATTTTCTCATGACTGAACCACAGAGTTGATGGTTAGAGCTCATCCAGCCATTTCAGTCCCTGATGCAGTAGTCACAGTCTGATTTTGATTGAACAGTAAGGCAGAGGAGACCTTTTCATGAGGGTGAACAGTATGTTTATATCTTGATATTATTATATGAAAGAGAAATAATCTTCCATCATTCTAAGCTATTCTAAATACATACATATATATATATTCTAAATATAAATGTGTGTGTGTGTGTGTGTGTGTGTGTGTGTGTGTGTGTGTGTAACCTAATTGCAGCTTTTCTCAAAATTGGGAGTAAATAAAAGTCCTGTGCGTCCCTATAGGATTCAATCATTGGCTTTCTTTGTAATTTTCTACCCTTCATCCCTTTATTCTAGCTATATGAAATCCTTTATTCTAGCTATATTAAACTTCTTGTTACTCCTTAGACATAACACACGTTATTACCTTAGGGTCTATATGCTTTCTGTCCCTCAGACTGTAATACTTTCTGTCCCTCAGACTGTAATATTTACATGACTTTAGTCTGATCGCTGCATAAATATTTTCCAGAAAAGCTTTCTAATCATGATATCTTAAAAGCACAAATTTGTCTTTTTAAAAAATCTGCAATATCTGCAATACTTTTCTTTGTAGCACTTATTAATCTCAGTTAATATACTATTATTTTGTTTGCCTTTTATCTGTCTTCTCCCTTAGAAGATAAGCTCCATAAGGGTAGGTACTAAAGCTTGTTTACCACTCTATCTCCTAGATCAAAAACTGTTCCTGGTTCAGTTGCCCAACATATATTTATTGAACATATAAATACATGTATAATTGATCATGCATATATTTACCCATAAAAATATTCTTATATTATTTTTATAATATCATGAAGTATATATCTTATCTACTATATTCAGTATACAGTTAGGATGGTAAACTGTTAGGATACTGGTCATTTTTTAGATAGTTTGCTAAATGTCTTCTGAAGAATTATCAAAGCGCTACTTGGTAAATTATTATATTGTTGGTTTTTTACAAATGGAAATTTTTACCAAAAAAAGCAGAAAGAAGCTTGATGAGATTGGAACATAATTTTAGTTTTTTGTTTTTTGTTTTTACTTGATGGAAAAAAGAACTGTTTGGATATGAGTGTGCTATGGACAGCAGTACAATTTTCCCTCCCCTAACTGTTGGTATGTCCACAGTCAATTATACTGGGGAAAACATGTCAATCTTGAGGAAGAATATGCCTCAAGAGCCTCAAGAGGTGCATCACAGGCTAAGTGTGAACATCTTTCATTGTCTCTAAATATCTTGGACATTTGGCCTAGACTCTGAGTGAGACACTGGTAGTTCTCACACTGGTGGAAGCCACTTAGATGTGAACAGGAAATGAGTCTGGTAAAAACTCTGCAGTATAAGGCTGCAATTGTAATAATAGTAAATTATTTTCTATGTTGCATTTTCCTCCTACTATGCTCAAGCCTTTGGTAAAATCTTCATACATGTTCTCTATGTCATGAGGAATTAAGGGAAAGAGACTATTCTACATTTTTTAATGAAGCAGTCAGAGAGAATTCTTCCAAAATTCTGAAGGCTGGTATGGATGTGCCCAAAATAGTGGCAATTAACCCAGCAGTCTGAGGCAGCAGGACCATAGAATAAGAAGATGGTGGGGGGAGACAAATAAAAGGGATTTGACACTTAAGAGTCAGAATACTGAACAAATTTTAGAAACTGTTAAAATTTAGAATTTGAGAGAGTGTTCATTTCTGCACTGTGGGGGTCATTCCATCTTTTAAAAAAACATCACCTAGGTGAGTTCTCTTTTATATTCTTTTCTATTTATATTCCAGAGACTATTAATTAAAAAATAAAGTATTTTCAACATTGTACTGAAAATTGTTGATTACCTTTTTCCCAGCACTAGCCTATAAATTCTTTAAAGACAGGAACAGCTTCATTTATCCATGTGTTCCCAGTAGCTAGCACGCTATTGTGCAAAGTAAGCCCTCCATAAATATTTGTGAAAGGCATAAATAAATCTTTTAAATAGTATTTACAGTCATTTCCATGATTTGAATAAAATAACATATACACAATATGTATCTTAATAACATTGATTGAAACTTAAGAGGTACTAAGAGTCTTGTACAAACAAAAACTAAAAAAAAGAGCAAGGAAAATTTTAATATACTTTTATTGCAAAAACACTTATGTATTGTCATAGAAGAGGAGGTTAAATGATATAGAAAGAATACTCTATACAACTTAAATTCAGTAATTTCTATTTTCTTCATTACCATCTTTATACAGAAAAATTCAATAATTTCTTCTTCACATTTTTGAAATTCCAAGTCTATCTTTCAAAATAAAATAAAATTTAAAAATTAGAATTTGGGTAGAGAAGGGATTAAGGAAGAAACATGGGAATAAAAGATCCTTTTCTCTCAACCCAACTGTAACCTAATTCCAAGAAAACAAGCTAGATTCAAACTATGATATCTCTAAACACCTTAACTTCTTCCCTCAACTATAGGTTCTTGGAATTTCTAGGGTTGAAGCAAAGGAACTTGCTGGCTAATGCTTAACTCTCTCCCTTACTAGATACTGGTTAGCATCAGTTCTGCCAGATATAGCTTACTAAACTCTACCACATGTGCAGTGTAAAAGGAAAACTGATAGAAAACAAACATCTAAGTTGTTACTTATAATCTTAGCAGTTCAAAGGTTATGAAAGGAAAACATCTTGCCACAGCTCTCAAGATCTGCAAAAATTCAGCTGTGTCATAGTTCATTTGTTTGGCATGATTCCTTCTTAAGTCAGTCTAGTCCAAGGGCATTCAGCGCCTTTCTTTTAAAAACTATCATTTGGGCAGAGAAACTTCCAGCCTAAGCTCAATCATGTGGATACTGATGGTTTTTCTGAAACATATTATTACATTAATTGGAGGTCATTTATTCTGTGTGCATAATGGTAGGGACACAGATACAAAGACTTAGTACTTTGGCAAATTGATACAATTAAAACAGAAAAGTAAGAATGACAGATGAATTTCACATGCTTTAGAGTCAAATTAAAAGCCAAAAATGAGATAATGCCTGTTCCCATTACATAAGGGAATACTGTCATTTATTTCTACAGCTGACTTTAATGAACAAGTTTTGGGATCATGAGTTCAAACTGTAGTTTCACTATAAATTATTAAGCTCAGAATAACACAATAGAAAATAGTAAGGCACTACTTAATAAACATAAAAAGAGAAATTTATGTTTCATAGCTGAGGATTAATTTTCTTAATTGTGGCCTCCCAGTATAAATAGATTTATATAGATTCTATCGTCTCCTTGTGTACGTTTATAATATTAAGAAATAAACTTTGGAAGAGTGACATTAGCAAAATGGAGGAATAGGAAGTCCTCATTCTTCCATTGAAACATCAAACTAACAATGATATATGCATTAAAGTACCTTTACAAGAAATCTAGAATGTAGGTAAGAAGTTGCAGCACCCTATATGAGCACAAAACCAAGAAGAACCACATGGAAGTGCATAAAAAGAGAAATTTCATTTTATCTACATCAATCTTCTCCCCAACTGGCATAGCTCAGCACCAAGGAAGATCACCTGAACCCACGACTTCTGCTTAGACAGAAAAGACAGAGTAAACTATGAGCCTGCTCTCCCAGTTTTTCAGTATTCTCTACAAGGGGCTGGTTTTGCTTCATACAAAATGCTTAAGGAACCAGCGTAGGTCAGTTGCTGGGGCCAGCTAGGCACAAACAAAAAAGGAATGGGCATCTCCCTGCAGCTGGCACAGATCTGTGAGACTGAAAGGTTTGTGGTTCCTGTCTTGCCTCACACTGAGCACTAAAGGAACTAACACAGTCAAACATCAGAGGGAGCAAAAGATTATGGGCTCCTGGGAATAAAAAAAGACTAGATGCCTAGGGCACCTAGGAATAAAGCCTGGAATTTCTAGCCAAGCTGACAGGTGAAGGTCTTTCCCAATCAAAGCCAGCCTGTGGAGAATTTCTGGGAGAGGTAGCTGTTTCTTCAAATTTGTAAAAATCAATGCAAAACTGATACCAAAAAAAATTAGGAAAGCAAGGCACAATCAGGAACTGACCCTAAAGAAATGGAGATCTAAAAACTGTCTGACAAAGAATTCAAAATAATCATACTTAAGAGGTTCACAAGTTGCAAGAGAACACGAACAACTAAGCAAAAATAATACATAAGCAAAATAAAAACATAAGCAAAGAGACTAAAAAATGATAAAAAATAAAGCCAAACAGACATTCCAAAGCTGCAGTATACGATAACTGAATATTTACTTTAGGTATTCAGGAGATATACTTCATCAAGCAGAAGAAAGAATTAGTGAACTCAGAAGAAAACGGCAGATTTGAACAACACTATAGGACAAATGAACCTAACAGAAATATAAAGAACAATCCATCCACCAGTGGAATAACAAAATACCCATTCTTCTCAAGTGGACATGGAACATTCTCTGGGATGGATCACATATTAGGTCACAAACCAAATTTTAACAAATTTTGGAAGGCTGAAATTTCTACCAATTCTGCTTTTTGAACACAAATAAATAAAACTAAAAACTACAAAATACTGATGAAAGAAATTAGAGAAAGCTCACATAATAACAAAATGAAAAGATAATCAATGCTCATGGATTGGAAGAATTAGTAGTGTTAAAATATCCATACTACCTAAAGTGTTCTATAGAGCCCATGCAATCCCTATCAAAATTCCAATGACATTTTTCACAAAAATAGAAAACACAACCTGAAGTTTAAAATACCCTAAAATAGCTAAAGTAACCTAGAGCAAGAAGACCAAAGCTGAAGGCATCACACACTGACTTCAAAATACACCACACCAGATTTCTTCACCACTATACAATGCATTCATGTAACCAAAAACTGTTTGTACCCTCTAAAGCTATTGAAATAAAAAGAAAAGAAAAAAGAAAGAAAAATATATCTTGCAAAACAATTGTAATTAAGATAGTATGGTACTGACATAAAAACTGACATATAGACCAGTGGAACAGAATAGAGAGCCCACAAGTAAAACCATGCATATATGACTAACTAATCTTCAAAAAGGCTTTCAAGAATACACAGTAGGGAAAAACAGTCTCTTCAACAAATGATGTTAAGAAAACTAGATTCAATATCCTCTCTCTCTCTCTCTCTCTCTAGTTTACTTTCTAAATAAATTATATTTTCTATTCTAAAAAAACTAGATTCACATGCAGAAAAATAAAATTAGACCTTCATCTCACACCATGTAAAAAATAAGCTCAAAATAAATTATAGATTTAAATGTAAGATCTAAAACTATAAAACTTCTAGTACACACAGGGAAAAAGATTTTTGGCATTGGTCTTAGTAATGATTTTCTGTACATGGCATCAAAAGTACAGGCAGTAACAACAAAAATGAATAAGTGAAACTACATAAACTAAAAAGTTTCTGTTTAGCAAAGGAAACAATCAACAGAGTGAAAAGGCAACCAACAATGAGAGAAAACATTCACAAACCATATCTCCAGTAATGGGTTAACCTTCAAATATACAAGAAACTCCTACAACTCATTTTTAAAAAGCACTTATAAACTGGACAAAGAACTTGAGTAGACATTTTTACAAAGAGGATATACGAATGGTCAACAAAGTATATATAAAGGAATTCAATATAACTACTTATTAGGGAAATGCAAATCACCTCACATCTGTTAGAATGACTCTTATCAAAAAACAAGAGAAAACAAGTGTTGAGGAGGTGGAAAAGTTGGAGTTCTTATACACTGTTGGTGGGAATAGAAATTGGTGCAACCACTATGGGAAGCATGAAGGTGCCTCAAAAATTTTAAAATAGAACTACCATATGATCCAGCAATCCCACTTCTTGGTATATATCCAAAAGAACTGAAATCAAAAACTCAAGGGAATTTCTTCACTCTCATGTTCATTGCAGGATTATTCACAATAGCCAAGATTTGGAAACAATCTAAATGTCTATTAGTGGATGAATAAAGAAAATGTGATGTATACATACAACCAAATATTCAGTTTTTAAAAAGAAGAAAATCCTGCCATAGGTTAGAACATGGACGAACCTAAAGGATATTATGCTAAGTGAGAGGGCCTGTCCCTACAAATACTGTACGATTCCACTTATAAACAGAAAGTTGAAGGGCAGTTTCCAGAAGATGAGAGGAGGGAGAAATGAAAGATTGCTAGTTACAGAATATAAAGGTTCAGTTATATAAGATGAATAAGTCCCAGAGATCTGCTGTATGACATTGTGCCTATACTTGACAATACTATATTGCATACTTAAAAATTTGTTAAGATGGTAGATCTCAAGTTGTGTTCCTACCATAATTAAAAAAAACTAAAAATTAAAAAGAAACCAAAGTTTATTTTTATTTAAATAAAAATAAACTTTGGTTTCTTTTAAATAATATTTTAAACTACCATATTTTTATATTTAGGTTAAATGTTTTTGCTTGCCGCAGTTCAGGAAACTTCAGAGCATAACCAAAGCAGGATTTTAATATAATTTGGCAATCATATTCTGAATCTCAAGTTTTAGAAACAGTATATATTTTTAATTGCGTAGAGTTTTAATATTTTCTGCACTTCCTGCGTTAGAAGAGCAACCAGGCTGGCTCACAGTGCCATCAGGCAAGTGTCCATCTCATGCTTCAACATGCGCTGCCTAATGCAATCTCTGGCCACAAACTGTCTCCTGTCACTGCATATCATTATGTACCCTGATTAATCACTCTTATCTACTCTTGCACACTGTAGCTACTATAATGGCTCCAGAACACCTATTCAAAAAAATAATAATACATGAGTGAATACAGACATAATAGTGATGTGATATAAATATGAACATTTACTCTGGTGTTTTGTGTGTACAGATGTATTTTTGAAGGTGGACAAGGTTGTGATTCACAATTGATAATGTATCTATTTCCAAACAAAAGTCACCTTTTTTTTTTTTCAGCATAAAAATGGCTATTCCACCGGGGCTCGGTGGCTCAGCCTGTAATCCCACGCTTTGGGAGGCTGAGGTGAGTGGATTGCCTGAGCCCACGGGTTCAAGACCCGCCTGGGCAACTTGACGAGCCCTCATCTCTACAATAAATCAAAAAAATCAGCCGGGCGTGGTAGTGTGTGCCTGTAATTCCAGCTACTTGGAAGGTTGAGGCGGAAGGATTGCCGGAGCCCAGCAGGTCGAGGCTGCAGTGGCCAGGAGCGGCCACTGCACTCCAGTCTGAGCAACAGAGTGAGACTCCAACTCAGAAAACAAAAAAGTGGCTATTGTACCCACTGTTGTGCACAATGAGAGATTTTATATATATATATATATATATGTATATATATATATATATATAAAATTTTTTCTTGTATGTAGCTATATATAACACAGAATAAAGATTCTTCTGCTCAAATGAACTTTATAAAGTTTATACATAAATATTGTCAATCATTCAATGATGGAAAGGAATTTCAAATTATTTACTGTCATTTAAATAGAAACATGGATTTTTTATAAGGACTATCTAATAAGACATTATAATCTGAGTATATGGCTTGCAACGGACCCTATACTTTGCTTTTTAGCTAATATTTTAGGTTAATTTTCTACCTGAACAATAACAAAGAAGCAAAAATAAAAATACCATATCCTTTTCTAATATTAACCATTGAATGCTTAGACTAATCAACTGATTCAAACTTTTTAAAACATTTTGTTTTGAAAAAAATTACAGATTTAGAGGAAGAAGCAAAGATAGTAAAGAGAGGTCCCATTTAACCTTAATTCCGTTTTCCCCAATGGTTACATCTTAGGTAATTTGCACAATAGCAAAAGACAGAAATTGATGTTGGTATAATGAGTCTGTATTGTTCTATTTTTAAAATCATGTATGTGGATTCTTATAACCACCAAGCTATGAAACTAACTCATCCCCACAAAGATCTACCTAGTATTACCTCCTTATAGTCACAGACACTCCCACTTCTCCTAACCCCCATTCCACTCAGCATTACTAATCCTAGGAAATTGCTAATTTGATTTCCAGTTCTATAATTTTGTCCTCAACAGTTGTAGAGTGATTCCGTTATCTTTTGCAAACTGCATAATCCATGGTAGTTTGTCTGATAGTTGGATAGCCCATTTCATCTAAATTGTCAAATTTGTGTGATGAGATGCTGATACTATTTCTTTATTATTTATTTCATGTCTGCATGATCTATACAAGGGGGGGAACCCTCAAAAAACCAAAATGTATTTATGGAAAAGTATGATTTATCTTATATGTTTAAACTTCAGTCACCTTCAAAGTACTCTCCGTTTGATGCAATACACCTAATTGAGACACTTTTTCCACTGCTCAAAACAGTTTTTGAACTCACCAATTTTGAGGCCTTTTAGTGTTTCTACTGTTTCTTGCTTCATCTCTTCCATATCAGCAAAATGTTCACCTTTGAAAACTTTTTTCATCCAGAAAAAAGTCACTCAGGACGAGATCGGGTGAATAGGGAGGGTGGAGCATGGGGATCATGATTTTTTGGTTAAAAACAAAAACAACAACAACAACAAAAAAAAACTGCTGAATACTCAGTGCAATGTGAACAGGTGTGCTCGTAAGTCCTCTATCATGAAATGGGCAGACAGGTTGAAAGGATCTTCCCAAAAATAAAATTTCACTGTAGCAAAATGCAGCCTCTCACAACAGGAGCTGGTACACTGATGCTGATGGGTTCCCAGAACACTTACCTAGTAGGGGAAGCCTGTACTACAAGGTGCTCACCCTCAAAAAATAATTCTTTTTTTGGAGGATCCCCTCTCAGATTGCTATCTCTTGCTTCACTTCTAATATTGGTAATTCGTGTCTTTTTTGGTGTCCTTTTAACATTTTTCTCAAGACTTCCTTTTTGACTCATGGGTTATTTACAAGTATGCTTGTTAACATCCAAGTGTAGAGATTTTTCTGTTATCTGTTATTAATTTTTAGTTTGATGACATTTTTGGCCAGAAAACATACTCTGATTTCAATTATTTTACATTTGTTGATGTTTGTTTTAAAGTTTAGGATATGATTTTTCTTGGTATGTGTTTCATAGGTATGTGTGTATTCTGCTGTTTTGAGTTAATGTTCTACACGTATAAATTAGATACTGTTCATTGACGGTTTTATTTTATATACTTATTATTTTCTGTCCAGTTATTTTATCAGTTATTGAGAAGGAGTTGATGAAGTCTTCCACTAAAATCATGAATGTGTCTATTTTTTCTTTCAGTTCTATCAGGCTTTCTTCTAGTTATATCACATATTTTGCAACTCTTTTGTGCAGTCCATATTTTCTTGGAAGACTGATTCTTTTATCACTGAGTAATGCCCCATTCTGTCCCTGGTAATTTTCACTGACATCTATTTCATCTGATATTAATATAGTCATGACTAACGTTCACATGCCATCTACATTTTCATCCTTTTACTTTCAACCTACCTATAAAATTTTACAGTTGACTTTCTTATAGGCAGCATATAGTTGTTTTTTTTAATCCACTATGCCATCTCTGTTTTGTTGGTGTAAGAAACCTGTTTAGATTTACTGTACTGATATTATTAGAATCTAAGTCTGTCATATTTTTGTTTTGTTTTGTTTTTGTTTTTTCCTGGGTTCATAGAACATTTTTTTTAGAATTATATTTTGATGTATCGATAGTGATTTCCCTGTATGTTTATTATAGTTTTCCTAGTGGTTGCTCTAGGTACTACAGAATTTATCACTTAACTTTATACATAATTTATTACACTTTGCTGGGATTTTATTAGTTTGGGTGAAGTATAGAAAGCATACCGTATCCTTTAATGTCCCTTTATTACCATTACATATATATTAAATATTTCCTTTACATTTACACTACATCAAGAACCAGATCAGTGTTGTAATTTTTGCTTTAATGGTAAAAAAATAATAGAGAGAAATCAAGAAAAAATGTCCATTTTATTTGCTACTTTTAACTCTTTCCATTATCATTCCTTCCTGATATTCCAACATTCCTTCTTTTATAATTCTCTGTTTCTTTAGAGAACTTTCTTTAGGTAAGTGCTGGTGACAAAGTTTCTTAGTTGTCCTTCATTGACAATGCTTTGATTTCCATTTCATTACTGAAGAATCATTTCACTAGATATAGAACTCTGAAGAAAAAAAAGAAACTCTGGACTGACAATACTTTTCTATGAATATGTGAAAAACGTTGTGATACTTCTTTCTTCATAGATTTCTGAAAAGTCGTCTGTCACTCAAATTGTCTTTAGTAGTTAACATGTTGTTCCTCTACTGCTACTTTCAGGATTTGTCTTTAGTCTTCATAATTTGGATTATGATGTGCTTGACCTGGATTTTATTTGGTTTATTCTGTTTGTAGTTTGCTCAGTTTCTCAAACACATGAGTGGTACTTGCCAAAATTGGAAAAAAAATTCAGTCATTATTACTTTGAATGCTTTTTTAGCTCTATCATTTCTCCTCTCCTTTTGCAACACCAATGGCAAAATGTTATATTTTTTGTTATAGTTCCTCAGATCTTTGAAGTTCTGTCCATTATTTTCAGTCTATTTTATCTCTATGGCTCAGATTAAACAATAATTTTGGGGGAGCTTCCACTTTCTTTTTTTTAATGTTTAATTTTAAAGATGTGGAGTACAATTCAGGGTTAGGTATACAAATGTTCATTATGCAGTTACCCTTGTGGATGAGGTGTGCCCCACCGCCACGCCCCACCCCCAGCAGTTTCCCACTACTGCCAATCCCTTTCTTATAGTATTATGTAACTGCTCAAGTCCACTTATGAGAACATGTGGTACTCAGTTCTTTTTTTCTGTGATAGATCACTCAATATTATAGACTCTAAGTCCCTCCAGGTTGCTGTGAAATTCATAATTTCCTTCTTTATGGATGTGTAATATTCCATCGTGTATATGTACATTTTTAAAAATCTAGTCCTCTTTTGATGGGCAGCACGGTTGGTTCCATGTTTTTGCTATTGTAAATAATGCTGCAATAAACATGCATGTGCAGGTATCTTTTTCATATAGTGATCTGAGTTCCTCCAGGTGTATTCCCAGTAGAGGGACTGCAGGGTAGTAAGGATATTCCATTTTTAGATCTTTTAGGAATCGCCACACTGTTTTCCACAGAAGTTGTACTAGTTTATATTCCTACCAACAGTGTAGAAGTGCTCCCTTTTCCCTGCATCCTCTTCAGCATCCGTTGTTTTTTGAGTTATTGAAGATGGCCATCCTGACTGGACTTAGGTGTTATCTCATTGTGATTTTAATTTGCGTTTCTTTGATGACTAGTGAGGCTGAGCATATTTTCATGTATCTGTTGGCTGCTCATGTCTGCTTTTAAGAAGTGTCTATTCATATCTTTTGCTCACTTATGGGCTATTTGTTTTTTCTATTCGGACAATCTTTTTCTTTAATTTCTTTATTGTCTTTAATTTCACGGATTTGTTCTTCCCCCATCTCTATTCTGCTGTTGAGTTTAACATTCAGAGGCTTTTTGGTATTTTTTATTTTGGTTATTGTATCTCTCAATTCTAAAATTTCTACTTGGGGCCGGGCATGGCAGCTCATGTTTATAATCCCATACTTGGGCTCGGTGGCTCAGCCTGTAATCCTGCGCCTTTGGGAGGCTGGGGTGAGTGAATTGCCTGAGCCCACGGGTTCGAGACCCGCCTGGGCAGCGAGACCTCACCTCTACAATAAATCAAAAAATCAGCCGGGCGTGGTAGCGCATGCCTGTAATTCCGGCTACTCGGAAGGCTGAGGCGGAAGGATCGCCGGAGCCCAGCAGGTTGAGGCTGCGGTGGCCGGGAGTGGCCACTGCACTCCAGTCTGGGCGACGAAGTGAGACTCCAACTCAAAAAAACCAAACAAGCCGGGCTCGGTGGCTCAGCCTGTAATCCCGCGCCTTTGGGAGGCTGAGGTGAGTGAATTGCCTGAGCCCACAGGTTCGAGACCCGCCTGGGCAGCGAGACCTCACCTCTACAATAAATCAAAAAATCAGCCGGGCGTGGTAGCGCATGCCTGTAATTCCGGCTACTCGGAAGGCTGAGGCGGAAGGATCGCCGGAGCCCAGCAGGTTGAGGCTGCGGTGGCCGGGAGTGGCCACTGCACTCCAGTCTGGGCGACAGAGTGAGACTCTAACTCAAAAATATATTATATATATTATATATATAATTCCATACTTTGAGAAGCCAACGTGAGAAGACTGCTTAAGACCATGAGTTCCATATCAGCCTAAGCAACATAGTGAAATCCTGTTCCTACAAAAATAAAAAAAAATAGCCAGGCATAATGGTGTGCACCTGTAGACCTAGCTACTCAGAAGGTTGAGACAGAAGAATTGCTTGAACTCGGGAGTTCAAGACTGCATTGAGTGATGATTGTGCTACTGAACTCGAGCTTGAGCAAGGGACCCTGTCTCTAAAAAAGTAAAATACAATTTTTTAAAAAACTTTAAAAAATTCTACTTGCTTGTTTTTTATATCTCCTATCTATTTTCTTAGACTTTATATGCATTTGCGGAAGCTTCCTAGCTTTTATTTGCAGGTAATTGTTCACTGAAGCATTTTGATGATGACTGCTTTAAAATAACTTTCAGATAATTCTAACATTTGTTTCATCCTGGTGTTGGCATACGTTGAATTTTTCTACTCATACAAGTTGAGAATTTCACAATTATTGGTATAATGTGATTTTTTTAACTGAAACCCGGTATTTCATGTATTATGAGATTCTAGATCCTAAATACATTTTCTGCTTAGCAGGCCTCCTCTGACACCACATTGGTAGAAAGGGGACACTTTACTTAATTACTGTTGGGTAGAGTTAGAAATCCAAGTTCCTCCTTCTGCCTCCATTGACAATCCAGGGGAGGAGGGGAACCTGGTTCTTCCACAGCAGGTTCTTCATCACCACTAGTTCAGGTGAAAGTCTTGGTTCCAGGATCCCTGCTCCCCACTCAGTCTTTGCTGCTGGAAGTGGAATTGGAACCATAGTAGTCATGTTTGGCTGAAGTCACAATCTTTTACTGTCTATTTTATAAATCCTAATATTACTAGCTGTACTTACCAGGAGGAACAGGGGAAAATATTGATATACCAATTCCATCTTTTCAAAAGTTAACCTCCTAATCATTATTTTTCAATCTGGCCAATGAAAAATACAATAACTTCCTTGAAATTGGCCTCACATGCTTTAGCACACAAATATTTATTCGCCATCCATCATTGTAACATATACTTATTTTGATTAAGGTAAGAGTCAAATATAATATACAATAAAATATTCAAGCATCCTCTCTAATGGTTTTTGTTTTTTCCTTTGACTGTTAGAATCATTAGAATGCCCTATTTGGAATACTTATTCTCTTACATAGCAGGAAACATTTTCATAGGATATAAATTTTGAAACACTTTGCAACCATTTTTACTGAATCAGTCTAAAATGACACTGCAGAGTGAAAAAAACTATCCAAAACATCAAGTAAATTTGTTCTATGAATTGATTTCATTTCAGATGTCCATTTTTATCAAAGTCATAGTTGTCTTTTAAGTTTTCCCCCCAAAATTTGGTACATCTTACATTTTTTTTTCAGAATAACTTTTGATTTGATGTGTTAAAAATAGAGTCCCAGCTTTAGGCGCATGTTTTGTGTGAGGCTTGAAAAGAAAAAAAGTTTTTTTGTTTTGTTTTGTTTTTTGAGTTGGAGTCTCACTCTGTTGCCCAGACTGGAGTGCAGTGGCCGCTCCCAGCCACCACAGCCTCGACCTGCTGGGCTCCGGCAATCCTTCTGCCTCAGCCTTCCAAATAGCTGGAACTACAGGCGCACGCTACCACGCCTGGCTAATGTTTTGATTTATTGTAGAGATGAGGCCTCGCCAAGTTGCCCAGGCGGGTCTTGAACACGCGGACTCAGGCAATCCACTCACCTCAGCCTCCCAAGGCACAGGATTACAGGCTGAGCCACTGAGCCTGGCTAGAAAAAAATTCTTAACAAAACTTGAATTTATTATAAGTATACAAAAATTTTTAAAAATCAATGCTTCTATTATCTAGTGCCTTTACATTCACTTTTAATCCTTTATTAAAAATGAAAAAGTTGAAAATATGTTTTCCAATACTTAAATTTTTAATGCACAAATACACTTTATTGAATTTAATTGAATAGTAGATATATCCTTTGAGTTGGATACAACAGAAAAAATTTTAAAATATTCCTATACAGACATTTTCTGTTATTTACACAATACAGCAAGACATTGATAAGAATTTAGTTACATATGATAAAAGAGGAAAAGACCACAATTATTAGGAAATATGTTATAATAAATCGGTGATCTGTGATTAAACAAAACTAAAGGTTCTAGTAGCATTTCTATCTTAAAAATTACAAAGGCAGTTAATAAAATCATAGTTTGTGCTATGTTTTTTGCAGCATTAAATAGTATTACAGCTAATTACATATATAATAAATCTAATTATTCATTTGTTTATCAAATAAACATTAGAAAAATAAGTATCTGTGCTAAATTATTTCATAAAGTAAATTAAAAATTAAATAGCATAATCAATTTTTATGAACCAAGTCTTCAAACACACTAAGAACTAATACTCAAAATAGATTTTCCTAGCATTTTCCCATTGGGGTAATGATGGAGTAAGAAATACAGATGTACAGGTTAACCAAGTGACTAAAAGTAATTTTGGCAATGCTATTTATGAGTTATCCTCAATGATTCCATAAGCAAATTTTTCTGCAAAAGCCTCATCATGAATTCCTGACTCACTGAGAATCACACAGACATTATTACTAGGACACATTAATCAAAAGATATATAAGTCCAAAGACTTGCCCAGTTCATGCCACAGGCCAGAGAATACAAGATTTTTGTTGCCAGCTTCTCTTACAATTTGTGAATTATACTTTTAAATGCCAATAACAGTTAATCATTTAGATACTTTTGAAAAGTAACAAAATATTAAGCTTATTAAGTTGTCTCATTATAGGCATTTCTCTACAGTGAGACACACCTGATATTTATTTTAAATGGTTTCTTTCCTGCATTTACTAAAAATGGTTATTTTCCTGAAAGTAAATTGCTGTCTATCATTCCAGCTTGCTGCAGATGTTACTGCTGTGTCTAGCACAGACCATCCATAAAGTACTTAGTACCTCTCCGCAGGCTAAAAATGCGACTAGTGGGTCTGATTTCTACCTGCTGTCCTTGTAAAATCATAAATAGTATCTTCTTTCATGTTCAGTGTTTGGGTGATAAATTTTATGATCATCCTCACAATTGATAAGTAAAATTAGGAAAAAAGAAAGAAGGAAAATAGGAGTCCTAAAACAAATGTGTGTTGATTTCCCCAGTACAACTGCAGGGGCAGAAGAATGCCAAAGCATGGATTGAAGAAGTCTTGAGAATAAGATTAAGGAATGTATATACAACTGACCAACTAAAGGAACAACATGTATATTAAAAACTTAGATGGCAAATACAGACATCAAGGGATTTTGCACAGTGCCTGTCACACACTATTCACTCAAAAATTTTCCGTTGTTCTTATTACCCTTAATGAAGAACCCAACTGGTAAACAGGCATGTAACTGACCTTCTAGATACATTCATAAACATCATATGAAATAAGTGCTCATAGTTCCAGCTTTCTTTTTCTCAGTACCAGATAAATTTATGCTCAATTAATCAAATGTTAAAGTAGATATTACATAAATATGTATAACATAAAATTCTAAAATAATTGAGTCATTCTTCTGTTTTTCATTCATTCAATAAATATTTATTCAGAGCATGGGACAAGTAGGTTGTTGTGCCTTTCACTAATACTGGAATACATACTTGAACTTATTCCCACCTGATGATGAACAATGCTAATGAGAAAGTCCCCAATTCTTTGCATAAACTGGTTCAGATAGTAAAGATTCATTTTCCTATCGAGAAGGATATTAGACATTCAATCGTTTTTCAAAAACCTATTTAAGTGCCACAAAGATGAAGACACAGAAAACAAGCAAGCAGAACTGTCAGTTTTTTCTTTTGATTAATTTGATGAAAGAAATGCTTTCAGTGATCAAAACTACATAAAAAACTTTTTTAAAAAAATTGTTCCTTTTAAGATTGAATTTTGAATTGGATTCTGGGATATTCTGAAGTATACTGACAGGGGAAGTGGAATGAGAAGTTTGGTGGAGCAAACACAAATATCAGCTCTCTACAGTACCATGAAAGGTACTGTGTACCACGAAAGGTACATGCTTAAAGTCAATGCATTCTTATTAAAATAAAGGAAAAAAATAAAGCTTACATTTGTACCATCCATGAAACATAAAGAACAATAGGAATTTAAATAAGTTGAAAGTAATATATTCCATATAGCAATTTAAGAATTAAGAACTCCTTTTCTCACAAGACATTAATATATTTTTTTAAAAATCTGACTGGACCTTTTATCTTATTATTATATGTTTTTCAAAGTAACTGAAGCAAACATTGAAGTTATAAAAGCTTGTTTTTCTCTATTAGAATTTTTCTCAATTCTGATTTAATTTAGATTGTATTTCTAAAAATAAATACAGATTTATAAAATGTGATTATAATTCATCCATTAATACACATTTCAAGACACATCTCATGTACCCTTTTGTGGCAGGTACGGGACAAAGAAATAAAAGGCAAAATTCAGGTGACAGACAAAAATATATATTTATAACACAGGATACTAAACACAAAAACATGCAGTTATTTGAGCACATTAGATGATACACGCCCCACTGGGTATAAGGGATCCTCCAAGATGCAACATTGATTAAAGTCTTGAAAGCTAACCTTGAGTTAGTCAAGCAGGGAGAAGTTCAGAGAGGATATTTGGGACCAGATCTCTATGTGCTAAGGCTAGCTCAAGACTCTAAAGGGAGATCAGCAATTTGGAGAATGCAGTATTAAGAAATGGTGAGCCTGCAGAGGTTAGACATGGAACCTGCCACACTAAGTTGCATGGTGAGGTTTGTGTTTTAGAAAGAGGAGTTGGGCAGCCATGCAGAAAATGGAGAGAAGACTGAGGTAGGAAAATCAAGGCATTAACTGTTGCAGCTGGTGAGGGCAGGAGTGAGGGGGCAATGGAGTGGTTTCATGAGCTAATAAGAAGATCAAAGGGGCCATTGCTTTGCTAAGTCATGGTCTGACCATGTGATCCCTTGAGCCAAGGTCACCATGTTTTCCAGCCTTGGCCCCCTCCCCTGCCTTGGGGAAGTGAATCGCCTTTCTCTCTCTCATTTACTTTTAAAATAACTATATTTTCTAAGCTAAAAAAGAAAAGAAGATCAAAGGAACAGGGACTCATGGCCCGTAAGTATTAGTTAATAAAATATCACTCAGGCTCTTGATTTGGGCCTGAGTAACTAGATGTTGGGGGAAAAAGCAGAACGATTGCAAAGGAAGATTTATACTTTAGTATAAACTGAATATGAAAGTACCTGAAAAATTTATGACATCATTAAATCTACTTGTTATGCTGAAAAACTTGTTAGGTAGAAAGATTAATAGAATTTCCCAAGGTGTCTAATATATAAACTTGGAGTAGTTTTCCTGCTTCAGCTTTTCAGCTGCTTGTTATTTATAATTGGTCATTATTAGTTAATTCATTTATCATCTCTATGAGATAAGTTAATGGAAGCAGTCCATTTTTAATCTAACAGTGGTAATTTTCCAAAAGTCCTCCAGAGGGACTCTGAAAAGCCAAAACTTGACTTTAATTTCTGAGTACTTTTTTTCTGCTTAAAGTTACTGAAATAAATTGTCTTCACTATAAAAAAACAAGTAGCAAGCACTGCCGCTTAAAAATTCAATTTACTATATAAATATTTTAGATTATTTTACCTCTGGGCAGCAACTTTTCTTGCTTGAAAACTGTTATAGACTCAGTCGTGGTGACAAATGGAAGAAAGCATACTGCAAATGAGTTACATATTTTTGTTTGTTTTCTATATATTCAGTCACATATATACTGCTTTGAACTGGACTTAGTCAAACGGCAGTTTGACTAATTGTTTCACTGAATTCAAATTGTTTAGATTCATTAAGCCAACTGATGGGTTGTCTGTCATTGTATAGAAATCACCCAAGATAGTGTCAAATTAATAATGAATTAAACCAAAATAAATGCATGGGCTCTGAGAGCAAGAATAAAATGAAGTCTGCTATTAACTAAGGGATGTATTTTAGCTCAACAAAACTTATGTGTCTAGTTAATATTCTTGACAGCAGAATACTTCATGTTGTTACAGGAACAAAATAATGAGCAGCTTCCAAGTAACTATCTTATGTGTATCATTCATAATAGCAATATTGGTAAACATTAGTTAAGATGTCAAATAATTTTCACTACCAAAATTATAATTTTCTTAGCCATTATACAGTGTAAATTTCTACGAAGTATTTCTTTTCAAATCATTGAATTCCTCTTCCCCTAAGCTTTAATCCCTTAGTGACCAAGAAGTGTGGGTCCTTTGCCACCATCCTGAGCTCATCCCTCTTTGCTTCTGACTGTTCTTTGCTTGTTTGTTTGTTTGTTTTTTTTTTGAGTTGAAGTCTCACTCTGTCGCCCAGACTAGAGTGCAGTGGCCGCTCCCAGCCACCGCAGCCTCGAGCTGCTGGGCTCCGGCGATCCTTCTGCCTCAGCCTTCCAAGTAGCTGGAACTACAGGCGCGCGCTACCACGCCCGGCTAATTTTTGATTTATTGTAGAGATGAGGTCTTGCCAAGTTGCCCAGGCGGGTCTCGAACCCGTGGGCTCAGACAATCCACTCACCTCAGCCTCCCTGTTATTAACCCTGTTGCCCCATGAGCATCCCCATGAGGGATATTGGACCTTCTAGCTCCAAGGATGTCCAGTAGGTTTCACATCATGGTCTTTGACCTCATCTAGTATCCTGTAACATGATTTTAACATTTCATTCAAAGTCAATAACCTTTCATGCTGATTTAGATTGTATATGATTTGATTATAGTGAGTTTATAAAATACTGTGCTTGTATATGCAATGGAAACTAAGTATCCTGTTTTTGAAGATAAGTCTAAGGTATTCACAATAACATAAAAGAAGAATTTCAGTACTTCTGGATTTCAGTCAAAGGAATTATCATTGTAAAGCACAAATAATACATTTTTAGATATTTGACCAGTCACAGATATCAAGAAACCATGAACCACAAAAGCACCAATGTAGCAGTGTTGTATTATGACTATACAGACATATACTCTAAAACAACAATAATGTAACTTAAGAAGCCCATACCCTGAAACTTAAAAATATGCTTTACTTAAAGACTAAGAAGCATTTTAGCCTGATGTGAAAAAAGCAGTGGTTATGAGTGGAATAAAGATTGGAAATTCTGATTTTGTAGTGACAGGGCTTTGGGGCAAGCGTGTGGTTTTATTTTCTTGCCTTAACAATATTTCTGGATAAAAAGTATGTTTTTCTTGTGGAGGTGATAGAGTAATTATTATTAGCAAAGGCAGAAAGTATTCATTTTCCTAGTGAAGAAATTTTTTTCTGTGTCACAAAAGGACAAACTTTACATGAAATTTATTACAAAGAATTCTATACTTAGTAAGAATGAAAAAATTTTTTCTAAGACAAACAGCAAAAGTTTTCTCTTTAATGAATTCTTTGGTTATAAGCAGGTCTTGAGTGACTTTTGTTCTATGAACTATTAAGTGATGTTGCTAGTATGTGTTCTGTGTGCCTTTGAAGATCAGAATAAAATTAATTATCCTGAGGTATAGCTCATAGAACATATATATTTACTACAATTTACCTTACTTTAATGTAAAACAACTACAGAATAAAAATATATTTTTAGATTTTACATACAATTTATTATTTATGAAGCTTTTGCTAAGCATGTTGCAGAAACATTTCATCCTTTTAAAATAAAAACTCAGATGTTTTTAATAGGAAGAATAGATAAACAAAGCTGAAATACCAACTCCTTGTATTTCTTCCCATGATTCTTGATATGATGCTTTGCATTCATTGGCCCACAGATTCCTGAGTTAAACAAGCATAATGAAACATAATTAGCATGATATTCTGTAATAACTTGCAATCACTTTAGCAAAGCAACAAGCGCTGGGAAGTGAGGGATCCAATCTACTGCCAAAACAAACATCTCCTATTATGATATAGGGGAACTAAGAAAATGTTAATCTAATCAATAGAGGAAATTAGTTAATGTGGATTAGTCATAACATCAAATATATGGTACTATACGTGAATGAAATAGTAGAAAATTTGAGAGGTAAACAAAATAAAACCACATCAAAAGTGGTAAAAGAAACTAGCTCATGGAAATGAAAGAAAAAATATAGAGACAGCTCAAAAGATTTACTTTTAGATTGGTTGCTTTGTGTTCTCTGGTGGAAAATTAGATATTTATTTTTCTATAACATAATGTATATTTTTCCCTATAGTTGTATATTTTTCCCTGTAGTAGTATAAACAAGCATATATATAAGCACATAATAAATGACTACATCTTTTAAAAATGAAAACAGAAGTAACTGGATTAATAGATAGCCATGTACGTTGAATTTCAAATAACATTCAGAAATAACTTACATTTTTCCTGAGCCTAGTGGCATTATTTTCTATACCATTGCTATCATCTGATTTCCTGTATAAAAAAAACAAAAACAAAAATTACTAGATGTTTACATTTATAAAATTAAGTTAGTGTACCATTTATATCATCGTTGTGGTTAAAACGTAAACTATCAAGACAAACAGAACTCATTCTTCCTAATAATGTTTTACTCATAATGTTGATTTTATTTTTGTGGCATTGCTTGGAGAGGAGCTGTTGCCACAGGTAATGGTGACAAAGGCTTGTTTATTTTATGCACAGGGAACATTGCCTCTCCCCAAGTACAAGAGGGGACTTAAGCTACAGTCTACCATACAAGTGTACTCTGCAAATAAAACAAATTTTACCTTAAAAAAAAAAGAATATAAAATGTGTTCGTTTGCACATTCAGGGTAATAGCCAATTAGGAGCTCAGTCAACATGTATACAGGTGCTATAAGTATACTTCTTTGTTATGTTGAATTGGAGACTAAACATGGTTCTTTACCCAATGTTTGTCATAGCAACACTACAACTACAGGTCTCAGATTCTTAAGAATGACTAACAATAGTAACAAGTATATATAATGAATGCCCTTTCAAGATCTTATGGGCAGGCTGGGGTTCCTTTAACTGTTACCACTATATAATAAATTCAACCACTCTTTCAACTATGCTGAAATTGAGGTAGGAAGGTGCTGGTAGGTGGAGTTTGTGAGTATTAAATATCTGATTAGATCAGATAAATGAATAAGCTCCTCAATGAACTATTTAAAGTGACTGCCTTGTTTTGTTTAGTATCCTTTTTAAACTTATTTTCACCAAGAAATTTGTATGAATTGTGGATATCTAAACAGATATATAAACATTACATAGGAAATATACTTTGTATAATACATAATAAATATTTTCTGCGGAAAAAGATTATCTCCTAACTAAAAATTTTAAAAGGAGCATTGGTAAAAAGTTGCTCTGAATGAGTTCATGTATCCTTGATATTTGTATTAAGTATTAAAGATGAGAAAAATAAACTTTCAGTAATCTCCATGGCACAGTCCAGGATGAAAAAAATGATGTACATCATCCCAATTTTCAAAAGAAGAAAAAAGAAAGTTAATTCTTTATATTATAGATTGAATCAGTTTGACATTGTTCCTAAAATATTCCAGAAAAAATAGTGGAGAATAGGGTAGACTATATAAATAAAAATTAAATTATTTAGAACTGATAGTCCATTCCACACTGGTGGCACCATCCTTTTAAAGTGTATCTTAAACCGGAATTCAACCTTCCAATTGTGAGCTCAGAGGAATGTGGTTAGAGACAGTGGGAGGCTGAGTTGAGAGAACAAGGGAATCTGGACAAGTTCTGTCTTCAAAGATGTGAATAGCTGTCATGTTTTTTATATTATTTTAAGAATAAGAAAGAGGACCAAATACATGGGAATCAGAAAGACTGAAAGTTCAAATCAATATAAACAAGAAGACCAATTTCTCCAAAAAGAGAACAGACTGCCTTGGGAGAGGTACAATTCTTTCCAACTACAAGACAACACTGCTTTCCCTGTTTATAACACTGGGGTTATAAAACTTCTGATGCTATTACTTTGTGCCCTTAATTTGGAAGCTCATATCTTATTGATTTATACTACCTGTTATATGCCAAACTGAGTAAACAACTGTTTGAATCACATCTACAAACATCTGAGTTGACAACTGTCTGCCTCACTCCTATTTGTGGCTATTTATTTTCTGAGCTCACTTTGGCTGATAAAGATCAACTACAAGTGCCAATTTGTTTCAGTAGCAGTTGCTTAGCCTCCTATTTTTCAGATTTCTTTCAGCAACTTTAACTTGGTCTCATTTTCTGGCCCCCAGCCCTCAGCTCTATTGCTCAGACTTCAATTCCAGTCCTGGGCATCTCCTTCACTGGACATCAAAGCCTGGGCTAAGCATTTACACACATATAATGTTCATTCAATCCAACAGGTTTACATGGTAATACTACTATTAAACACATTTTGTAGAGGAGAAAACTAAAGCACAGAGACGTGCAGGTAGTTAATGATGAAGAGAGATTCTAATATAGGCAGGCAGACTTGGGATGTCACTTTTCATCACCATGTAGACACGTGCAGAAAATAACACACACAAAAGATATTGCTGTGCTTTTTTGCCTAACTGCAAACATTTCATTCAATTTCATATTTATCTGTATTTTACTCAAGTGAAAATTAATCTGTAAAAAATAACACTTACAGTTGTTCAATTTGCTCAAATTCTTTCCCGTCATCTGTGTAGCAAAAGAAGAATTTGGCTATTAAGGCTGGTTTATTGATTTTTATGTAACAAACATGCTCAACTAAGCACCCCCCACAAAGTAAGAATGCACTGTGCTGTTTCCTCTTGGGAATGAAGGAGAGACATGCTATCTTAGATAGCTGCACTTCCTTCCTACCTTCTTCTTTATCTATACTCCTTACCCTACCTGCATTTCTGATCAAGCATAGTTCAATGCCCTGGTATCTTCAAAAGTATTATTGATTAGTTTGTCACTATTTAAGTATAAGTGATCTTATATACTTATATATTATATATATAAGTATATAAGTATATATATACTTATATATAATATATATACTTATATATAAATAGTATATATATACTATTTAAGTATAAGTGATCTTAAGTATAAGATCAGGAAAGAATAGAGGATGTAAAATCTGTTTTCCTAAGGAACCACTGCTTTCTCAAACCATAATCCATCAAACACAAATTAAAAAAAAAAAAAAAACTGATTGGACAATGTATCTTTTATAAGAACTCCAGCCGGGCTCGGTGGCTCAGCCGGTAACCCCGCGCCTTTGGGAGGATGGATTGCCTGACCCTGTGGGTTCGAGACCCACCTGGGCGGGCAAGACCTCATCTCTACAATAAATTAAAAAAAAAAAAATTAGCCGGGCGTGGTAGCGCGCGCCTGTAGTTCCAGTTACTTGGAAGGCTGAGGCGGAAGGATCGCCGGAGCCCAGCAGGTCGAGGCTGCGGTGGCCAGGAGCGACCACTGCACTCCAGTCTGGGCGACAGAGCGAGACTCCAACTCAAAAAAAAAAAAAAGAACTCCAGAATGTTTTAAAATATTTTAATGAGTGTTTTTAAATATTTTTAAAATGAATTATCTATGTGAAAGAATCACTGTCTTCGAGAACTTTTTTATATTAAGCGATTACAGATATTTTTTATATTCCAATACCAAAATTGGTGCTTAGGTACCAGTACCACCAAAAGAAAAGGAAGAGAAAAGATTTTAATATTGAAATCTTTTAGAAATGAAAACAGGAAGACCATTGACATAGGCTCCTAGTATCACCATTCTTACTAACACAAAAACTGTTCCTAGTAAGAAAAATTAGATTTTTCCTAAATTCTCTAAAGTCATTGTAAGGTTTTAAGTCATAATGCATATTATAATTAAGTGATACTTATCATAATCAAGTAACATTATCTAAAGAAAGAAATCATACCTGAATGCTTCTTGTTCTTTTGTGTGTACTTTTCACAAAGCAGAATAATGGCCACTAAAAGAACCACCTCAGCGACTATTGCAAGAAATGGTTTGAGAGGCACCAAATAGCTCAGCACGATAAGTTCAATATGTTCTTCACTCTCGCCTAATTGGAATAATGCACGGCACCAGTAAGATCCCCCATCTTCCTCCAAAAGTTGAGTTATCGTGAGCTTTGTTTCATTAGCATATGTTCCATTGACTATATATTTATTCACTTGAACACTTACAGGAACCTAAAATAAGGGGACATTAAAATCCAGTTCTATCATATTGCAGAAAAGATACACGTCCTATAAATCTTGTTTTGAGTGAAAGCTATACGATAGTGCTGAGAAAATTGCTTATTAGAAAATGAATATGAAAATTTGTGAGAGGTTACACATAATAGAGCTCAAGTCTTATCAGAGTTTGATCTCCCAGTGAGCAAAGGAAAAAGACTACTTTGCTATAAGATTTAGCACTAAACATATAAAACTACAACCCAGCAAGTAGGTTGCCATAAGTAAATATTATATAGGAATTAAAAATAGAAAAAGTCTAGTCATCTGGGTTTCACATTCTAATCCCTGACTAGCACTTCAAAGTACTTGTTCCTTCACGAGCACAGGCACACATTCAAACAACTTCCACCCCTGAAGCTACTATTTCTGATCATTTCTATAAAGGAAGATCACTCACACTGACAGCGGGAGTTCCCCAGGCTGGTACTGAAGATGAAATTTTCAGACTTTTAGAGCTGATGTGGAAGGGTTGGTAGGAAACCCCCGTGAGTCTGGTATCCGTGGTAGGCTGTACTCCCTTTCCTTTCATATCTGAATTTCTCTTTCTCTCAAGCAAGGTGGCTTCTGTGATTTGCTGAGTTTTCCCCAGGCTCACAAATACCATACGAAGCGTTTGGGAGGCTGTTTTATTTAATCTATTTAAATTAAATTTTGTTCCCAGACCATTTGATGCCTTCCCTGCTCCATCACTCAAATGCACTGCTCAATAAATGCTAATCTGCATACAAATATTCCCAGAGGTTATCTGAGAAAGAACTGTCTGTGAGTTTATTATTTGTTCAACCGTGCTCCATGTGTCCAGCACTGCCTGAATTCTTGCTAAAAATGCTCTGAGACAGAGGTGGCAAACCCAAATATTGCCTTTTTAATAAGTGCCCAGCTGATTCTGATGCCATAGTTGGTCTACATTTTGAAAAAACACATGGTCTAAGGTTTTGACCTACACCCTGTCCGCTAAACTTCTCTCACACCCTAATATGACACATGCTTAGGGTCAAATTAGGAGAATAATGTTTAGTGTAGCAACAGAGAGGAGAAGCACAAGTACATGTATAATGACATTTTCGAAGTTTAAATTAAATTTAGGCTACTGCTTTTCACATATTGTTACATCACATGTGCATAAATAAACTAAGTTGTGTATTTCAAACACCACAGTTGCTATTTGTTTTTACAAATTTACACGTTTAAAAACTCAGCCGGGCGTGGTAGCGCATGCCTGTAATTCCGGCTACTTGGAAGGCTGAGGCGGAAGGATCGCCGGAGCCCAGCAGGTCGAGGCTGCGGTGGCCGGGAGTGGACACTGCACTCCAATCTGGGCGACAGAGTGAGACTCCAACTCAAAAATAAATAAATAAATAAATAAAGAATAAATAAAATTTTAAAAATGTAAATACACACAATGACTGCCTTTCCTAATCATCAATAAGAAGAAAAGCAGAATTATTAATGGTTTAAGTCTACAGTTATAGTAGTTGGTTAGAGCTAACTCACTGAAAACCTAAACCTTTGTTACTATAGAATAAGTCACAGTCGCTTCGAAGTCCTTCATCGCTCGTCCTTCAAAAGTCTGTGATAGTACCAATTTTGTCTAAGAAGGAATTTAATATTTCATTGTAAAGTCTACACTATCTCATATTTCTTCTAGAATCACAGCTTGCCTTTAACAGGATTTTAATTGCAATGCTCATTAGCACCAGGACAAGAGAAAGGTATCCCCTAAGGGACAATGTCCCAAATGTTCCTGCCATTAGAGACTAAGGGAAAGAAGACAGCAAGTCAGAAATGACTTACTCACTACTCATGTTTTTCTTAATATTGGCTCTTTGAATAGCAATTTCTCTTAGAAAAAGTAGGAATTAAAAGTATTTGGCTTCTCTCAGATATCTTGAAGGCTAAGAACAGACCAGTGGTGCTTAGTGATAGAACCCAAGACATAAGCTTAAGTTATTAAATTTTCATTATTTTCCCAAATGGTGCCATTATATTGTACCTGAAATATCTGAAATATCTCACGGATATTTCTGGAAACAGAAGCTAAAAAAGGAAGCTGACTTTTTTTTCTAGTTACTTTCATGGAATGGTAAGAAAAAAGTAATGTTTTTTTGATGGGGTTATTTCCAAAATGGTCAACTAAAAATGAATTATAAATTCCTTTCAAAGAATCTAAATAAATTATTAAACCTAAAAAAAAGTACCAGCTAATGAAACATTAAGAGTATCTTCAGATGTATAATGTAATATGACAAAAAACATCAAATGACAACTCCATTTATCACCATTCTTTATGAATACATACTAAAGAAGAAGATAACAGAAGTATAAATAATCCTAGCAATTTTGAGTATGTTGCAATCTTGTTATTTATTTAAAAAATGGATTTTTCGGTTTTCTTCAAATCAAAGAAATATGATCTTACCTGTACACTCCCATTACTTGTGTACCAAGTCCAATTTAAAGGAAAACAACCTTGGCATTTACACATCAAGACAGTAGAATCGCCCACATAAGAGATCAATGGCTTGTTTTTTCCATGAAGTTCAGGGACTAAGACAGATTTAGAGAAATATATGTTACTGAAACAATTGAGATAAAGGGAATGTATTAAATTTAAGGACATTTTCTCCTTTCATTTTTCCATTAATACATGGTTTTACATAATTATAGCTATATATAAAATGAAACTAACTTATAGCAGTTAAGGCGTAGTTAGCAGTAATGATAATAATAATAGTAGTTACATAGCTCCACTATAATTGTCTCCACTGTAGAAACGGAAGAAAGATCTTCTATTGTTTAGCCTAATAATTAAAAATATTGTAAGAAGCTGTCACATGGTTTGAATAAAAAAGAAGTTTCATGTTTTCATGCCTCGCCTTTGTTCCCACCTACTAAGTTGCCTTAGAGTAATTATTTTCTTCAAAGTTTTAGCCTTAGATAGCATTTGGATGAGAGGACAAAACTTCTAGGATAGGAAATCTTTAGTTGACACAGATTTATGAAATGCCAGCAAAGAGTTAGATACAGTAAGAACATGAGAAAGGAATAGAGGAAAATTAACAGAAAGAAAACAGTATAAAAAAGAAAATAAATTTTTTAAAATTTTTATGTGGTTTTGTAATTTGTATATATTATTTGATTAGTATGTGACATATATACACATACTAATATTAATTATGGTAAATTTCTTAGTCAAGAAAGCTTGACGCAGATGTCATAAGTAATAGAATACAAATGAGCACTGAACTGAGAAAAACTGAGTTTTAAGGCTGTAAATAACTTGGCAAAGAATTAAAACATAAACAATACAATAAAAAAACCTACATGGTGAAATCAATTCCTTCTGGCTGAACATGAAGGATGTACTGTAGAAGATATATCAATATTGGAGATGTGAACTGATCAATGAAGACTTTTTGATTTTTTTTTCTTTTACTTTTACTAACTTTAGTAGGTTTTTGGTTTTGTGGTTCTTTACTTTTTTTTTCTGTTTGCTTGTTTAGTTTCCCAGTAGGCAAAGAATTAATGAAATTATAATATCAACTGACATTATATAAATTAAGTAGCATTTGGAGCCTGGATAAAACAGAGACTCTTTTCCGAAGCCACACGTTCTCTCCAAGCCTCAGAGTAGAGCCATACTTCCTGTGCTCTATGTGGAGAAGCACAAGGCACATTAACACAGCTCTGGAGCAATAACTTCTGAAGCCTGGCCAGGCTAACCTTAAAACAAACACTGACCTTAAGTGCAGACTTTCTGTTGGGTACTAGTCAAGGGCACCATTTCTGCTTTCCCAGGCTGTTTATCACCCACATATCCTATTTCTCAATTTCAGCATGTTTCTTTCTGGTATTACATCATGCTAGAGTTGGAAAATATGTGTTGAAATAGGATCAAAATATTGAAATTCACCCAGAGATTAAGAATAAAAAGGCGAAGAAAGGTAATGCATGGGGGGTAAACCCAGCAGAAGATACAGTGGTTTTCAGTAAGCCTCCAAGAGGCAGCTGCTTGGGAAGCATATTGACACTGAAAGGAGGTTTTCAAGAAGATATTGGGTATTCTATGAGATTTGGGTGAAAAATACATGGTTGTGCTATTAAGCCATCCCAACTAAATACTAAGATCTGGCTATAGAATGCAGATAACTGACAATGACTGAATCATGACATGGGAAAGCTGAGACCAAAAGTCTATTTTCTTTTCATCTCTTCTGTTTCCTTGACTACCTCCTAGACTAATATCCAAAATAACATAAACCATTCCTCTGTTCTGCTATATAAGGCTGATAAATAGTAGTATGGATTTAACTTATAAAGTACACTATGTTCAAGGACCATTTAATTTATTTAAACTGTTCTAAGGGCCAGAGTTGATTCCAGATTACCACTTATAATTGGAAATATTTATTAATATAAGGACAGCTAGACAGTATTTCAAGGTGCCCTGTTGACTGTTTGAAACTTCGGATGAAGTAGGATACACGAGTCTTATTGTTGGAATAATCCAAATTTAAAGATGGTAAAAATGCTGATTCAGGCTGGTGTCTAGAAAAATGGAGTTTTCATCCACCCAGTGAAAGAAACATCTCTCTACAGTTGTAAGGCTGAAGACTATTTGCATAGTCAAGGACTAGAACAAATGGGCTTAAAGGTCATTTTGGTTCAAAGACATTTAGATATCATCAAATTAGGGAAAAGATTCTTCCATATCGTCAAAGACAGCTACCTAGACTTTAACACTAGGATTCTGGACTGAAGTCCTGGCTGATTCTACTATGCTACTTTTCCATACTTTGACGTTTTGGATACTTCCAAGGGAAGACAGATGGCTGAGCCATGACAGGTTTTATAGCATTTGGTACTATCAAAATCTCACCATGATTCCCAAAAAGTTCTTGTCCTTTACCAATTACATTTCTGCATACTTTCTACTAAGAGATTTTAACATTTGATGAATATTATGGAAGTTTCCTGCAATTGCTCAGATTATTTGACCCACTACTGAGACTATAGACCATCACTCATCTTTCTTGGGTAAAAACTAAAATATCTTCCATGAAAAACTAACATATTAGTGGTTGCAAGCTTCCAGCATACACTTTTGCTGTCTCCCCTGCCCTGGCATCAAGAGCTAAAACACACAAAGACAGCAGGTTTTTGTGCATCACACTAATCAGTGATGTTGATGCTCTTATGCTACTCGGTAGTAATAAATCAACCGACTCCCATAAAGACAGAAGCAGGGATTTTGCCGATGAATTGTTCTGAATTGTTCTCAGGTTCATGCACTATAGTTGTCTCATGCAGTCAATGGCAGAAGAAATGGGGGCATAATTTAAAATACAGGATAAAACAGGTTTTTCATCCACATGAAACTGTAATGCTAAGAAAAGATAATTATTCCTCTTAGGAAAAACCAGAAGCAAACCATGTAAAGAAAGGGTATAACAGGAAACTTACAAAAATATGTGACTATTTCAACTCTTTTCTGTGATCATGTCGTTGGTACTTATTATAAGAATGCTTTGTGTGTAATGTGAATTTGAGTATATGCCTTTCTATATACCTTACCAACCTAGTTAAATAACTATAATGTGAATTGTTCTATAGATGCCTTTAAATTCTACTCAAAATTATTTATTCAAGCCATATTTAATTTAGATGAATTACAAATAATTATTTTACTAACGAAGACCTAGAAAGACCGAATTTATTACTTTTATAAATATATACAAGACATAGTGCACACTTAAAAGTTATAATAATGCTAAATAGGCATTTAAAACAAATTAGCTAATGTAAATTGCTTCAGGCAAACTAGAGAGGAAAAAAAAGTAAATACTCAGTAAGTTTTTGTATCCCAGAAAAACTTGATTTAAAACCTAGGCCTTAAATATATGCTCCTGGTGCTAGCCAGCATCAACTTAGTTATCTCAAAATAGTGGAAGAATCAAGAGGCCTTCCCTAAGAATATTTGGCATTGTAGTGTTGAAAAGTAAAATGCTTCTATTAATCCTCACAGTAGATGCAAGACTGATTTCTTCTATAAATAATTTAAGTAATGTATTACAAGACAGATAATAAAAAATATAAAATATTTAATATTTAAACTTTCAGCAGGTATGACTAATAGATATTTCCAGAAGCTAATGCTATTTAGAAGAAAACAAAACAATCACACACACACACACACACACACACACACACACACACACACACACAAACAGGTTTTACAGTTGAGTCTCCCGAGACCACTTTAAGTCACAAGACTTAATAAGCATATCCACAGGAACTATAGGCCTTCTTTATATATTGTAAAAAGACACAATAAAATGTTTACTGGAGGGGGGGGAGAGAGAGAGAGAGAGAGCACTTTCAATACTTGTTTTGCTCATTAGGAAGGAAGAGAGAGGCCAGGCATGGGGGCTCCTGTAATTCCAGCACTTTGGAAGACAGAGACGAGAGGATTGCCTGAGCCCAAAGATCCAAGACCATCCTGGGCAACATGGGGAGACCTCATCTCTACAATAAATCCAAAAATTAGTCAGGCATGGGGGCGCATGCCTGTGGTTCCAGCTACTTGGAAGGCTAAGGCCAGAAGGATCGCCTAAGCCCAGCAGGTTGAGGTTGCAGTGGCCGTAAGCATGTGCCACTGTACTCCAGCCTTCGTGACGGTGACTCCAACTCAAAAAAAAAAATAAAAAAATAAAAAGGAAGGAAGGAAGGGAGAGAGGAGGGAAATGAAGAAGAGGGAGGAAAAGAGGGAAGGAAGGGAGAAAAGAAAACGACAAGGAAAGGAAAGGAGAGAATAAGGGAAAAAGAGGGGAAAGAAGGGCAGAGCATGGAAAAGAGAAAAATGAAAGGAGAAGGGAAAAGGAATACCAAGGGAAATGTATCTGGTACATCGATTCCTTCACTACATTAAAGTAGGCAAATGAAGGAAAGAAGGTTAAGAAAGAATATCTGTGATCAAAATAATCAAAGAACGACACTCATTTCTGCTTTTAGGAACACCAAAGTATATAAATACAAGGATTTATTATAGGTACCAAGTTGGAACAATTACAAAACCATACAAAGAAAAGGAGTCTGCAAGAGCAGAGGGGACACAGTGGGTGACATAGGCGTGAGCCATCTTAGATCGTGGAGGTGACGACCAGGTCATTCTGCTGTTGAAGGGGCCTCAGGGATAACATCCATGTTCTGTCAGAGCAGCCAGTCAGACTTCAGAACACTTAGAAAAGTACAGAACAATTTTCACATTCCCTGGGCAATTAAGGTAAAGCACAGCCCACAGTAGTTAATGTGGCAGCAGACTGCCTTTCCTACATACCAGCATGAATACTGTGGTCCACTCATTTTCCAGAAAATATTGAGGTTTTCATGAAGATAATTGTCCAACTCATACAACCAGTCTTCATTATGGGATGGAGTTCTTCTCAAGTTTTAGTTTAATGATGGTAAGAGTAAAATACTTTGATTTGTGTGTTCCCATAGAGGAGAGATGTGGATGATATTCTAAAGTTTGTATATATATACATTTTTTTTTAAGTCAGAATCTCACTCTGTCGCCCAGATTGGAGTGCAGTGGCACGCTCACAGCTACCAGCCTCGACCTGCTGGGCTTAAGTGATCTTTCTACCTCAGCCTTCCAAGTAGTTGGGACTACAGGTGTGTGCCATAATGCCCAGCTAATTTTTTTTTTTTTTAATTGTAGAGACGAGGTTTCGCCAAGTTGCCTAGGCTGGTCTGGAACCCCTGGCTCAGGCAAACCTCTCGCTTCTGCCTCCCACAGCGGTAGGATTACAGGTGTGTGCACCGTGCCCAGCATTGAAGTTTGTGTATATTTTTAAAGGTCCTTACTTGGTGAAGCAAAAAGAAGGTAGGTCTTTGTGCACCTTTATATCAATGTTAAATGTTATGGATTCCCAAAATCTCATGTTCTGGAGCCACAGATATAGAACACTAAACCATCTTCTCACAGGCTGAGGACACAATAATTCAGAAATCTGGAAGACTATTTAAAAAGCCCTGAATGTAGAGGGATAAATAAATGAAAAAATTCATGAGACTGATGTAATGTACAAATAACCCCAAGTTGTTAATACTGACCTTTGAAATTAAATGTTCCCCTTTGTTCTTTTTCCTCTTGAAAGAAACAAGAATAACTTCCCATTTGTTTGCTATTAATGATGGTGGACCTAAAGATAATTCAAGTTATTAACACAGGCTTAGTTCTCAAAAACCTTCTTAATGCAAATAAAATAAAAAATTTTAAATAGAAATAATTCTGTAAATATGCAAATTAGACATGAAAACAGCATTCAGTTGACGGCAAGTGAGAAAAAAAGCTCAGTCAGCAAAGATATTTAGAATAAAACCAATTTTGGCTAGTATGATAGGTTAAAATTTTGCATACTCACCTGTACTGGGTATAAAGGATGCTTCCTGATACATTGACAAGATAATTATTCTCAAGTAGTCCATCATCTTTTTTCCAAGTTACGTTTACTGAATTCAGATCTCCAGATGTTGTAAACTGGCATGTGAGTTTTATATTAGAAGGCCTTTCTAAAGTGATGTTTTTTTCTACTGGCATACTGGAATGTTCTATTAGCACAGAAGAAGACAAAACATTAAAGTTACATTTGAGGAAAACCTGATTATAAAACATTCTGAATTATGAACAACAGTGCTCTATTGATAGTTACTTGATGTAACATTCATTTGTTTAAAGAATTATTCCTCTGTCAGCATAGATTGGGTTCCCTTTCTTTCATAGGCACACATGAAGAAAAGTTTTAATCTAACATTAACAGAATCACAAAAATCTAAGACTGTGGTATTTATCTCTTAAGATCTCTGGAGTGGAACTCCCGGCATATAGGGAAGAGAATACCATAAAACATGTGCCCATGATCTGACAGAGTAAAAACAGCACAACTGCAAAAATAAACACACACTAGCCAGGTAAAACAGAGTGACTATTTCAACTCTTTTCTGTGATCATGTCGTTGGTACCTATTATAAGAATGTTTTGTGTGTAATGTGAATTTGAGTGATATGGTACCTTTCCCAGGCTTAAGAAACTGTAGGAGCTGGCCATAGATACAGATGTAAGATAGAGAATTTAAATTGGCATCCTGTAGTTCTGAATTTTAACTGAATTTGAAATATCAGTATGAGTCCATGAGTCTTAAAAAAAAAAAAAAATATATATATATATATATATATATATATATATATATATATACACACACATACATACACACATATTGAAGAGGTCCAGAATATACCACTGTAGCACAAAAATTACTCTAAGCAGAAGGCAATTATTTGAGTTTCTGAAATCTCATCTTTAACTAAAAGCAGAGCCTCTCAGAAAAACTCAAAAAAGTCATAAATCCCCCTGCTAGAAGCAATAGAGCAGAGTGTCTCTTATCATGGAAGACGAAGTCCTCGTATCACACATAAACAGACACTGTCACAAAACTATCATATCGTCTATCCTTTATCCTAAGTGCATTTATCCTTCCAAAAATTCATTCATTTGTATATGTGTCCTTTCTCCCCCTCCCTTTTCCTTATTAAGATGACATATAAGTCCCAAATTCTAACTGTCCCTTTGAGCTACATTTTTTTCTGTAATGTCTGTACCATGTGAATACATCTGCCTTTTGTCAATATAACTCACTAAACCTAAGAGAACAGAGGAAAAGTGTTCTCTCCCTGACAGTTTGGTAAGGAGGAAGGGATAGTTAGAACTCATGCACCCACACCCACACCCCATGCATCTCCAGTTCCACAGCCTGCAGCTGAAATCTCAAGGCCTCTGACGAAGCCAACAAGTATAGGCTTTATTGAACAACCTCCCAGATTTCTGCTAAGAGTCCAATTCAGTGAGGACAGAATTCTCAGGCGCCCAAACACTAACCCTCTGACAATACACTTACACATACACACCCACACACACACACACACACACACACACACACACACACACACACATATACACACCCCATTTATGAAGAATATAAAGATATATAGAGCCAACTTAAATTTTGAACAGTGGTAAATAAAGGGAAAACATCAAGCATGTACCTTGCTTACTGTAAACTAATTGTACCACTGGTTAACCAAATAGTAGAGGAAGAAAACTTTAGAGAAGAATTCCAGCAAATAAATGAAAAATAAGTCATAGAAATATGCTACATTGATGTAGCAAGCCCTAGTGAATCATCTAGGCATTTTGCATCAACTGCAACAATAATCTCAAAAACAGAATTATGTTCTGCTTGAGGAAGAACACATCACCTAGGAAGTGATCTTGTCAAAAAGGAGAGGGAGGGTGTCTTGAAATTGATTGAGTCGCTAGATTCAATTCCCAGCTTACAGGAAATATACAGAATGAAAGAACACATTAAACTACATCTCATGAAAGCAATCAACAAAATCCAGATTGTGAAAACACTACAAGATGAATGGTCCGGTTTATTCAGTAGATAAACTTCAAAAGGGAAACCTGACGATTATAAAATGCTTTTAAAGACATGCCTTTAAAGAAAAGAAAAACTGAACTATAATTTCTGGGGATGCACATCTGGGTAATAAGACAATATATAAGCAAAGAAATTACTACATAAAAATCAAAATACTTTTAAGGGGATGGGAAGGAGCTACATTTGGGAGAGGGCACTGCATTATATAAACAAATTTCTCAAGTTCTTCTTATACTCAATAATGGCATGGTATAATTAAAAGTAGAAAGCAGAGCCAAAGTGTAGAAAGAAAAAAAGAAATAGAACTTAAATGCAATACCACATCACTTCTAATTACATTTAAAACTTTATAAAATGCTTCCATAAGCAATGGAACCAGGTGCAAAGTTTGCAAACAGTGAAGTACAGTTAGTGCAAACTGCTTTGTGAGCACATGCTTGAAATAACTGCTTGTGTAATTGCAAAACTGCTGAATTGAATTTTATGCTCAAAGAAGAAAAATAACAAAAATAACATCTGATGTCTCTAGAATATCAGATATTGCCAGAGACTACTTAATCCTTGAAATTTTCTTACTTTGCTTCTATTCCTGTAACCATGTATATTTTAAGTATTTTGCTAGCCACACAAAATTCTTCCAAATACCTCGTAAACGTTGGTGCCCTTTGGAATTTTTCGCTCTTTTACTTCTCAATTTGACACTCCTGTGTTGGAATCAACTATTATCTCTAATAATCTTTATTTGCAAAACTCTAAGTTCCATTCAAGACTTTTTTATTGCTCTCCAGGCGCACAGCTCCAGGTGTCTATTAAGCATCTGAACCTGGGTATCCCATGGGAACTTCCAACTCAAAATATCCACAGCAGAACATTAACATTCCTTTCCCCTAACCCATAACATGGAATTACATGCAGTATAGTATTCAGTTGATTCTACAGCTGAAATGCAGAATCAAATTTGCCCAGTTTTTCCCATCCCTCCTAATATAGCCTTCATTATCTTTTACTAGGACCAGGCAAATGACCTCCCAACTTCTCTTGACTAATTTATTGTCTTCCACCTATTTTTACAATTTCCACCACCTAGTCCTTCTAAAAGCAAAACTCAAATTATTTAACTGCCCTGATTAGATACTTTTCATTTACAAAACAAAGTATCTTTGTATTGGATACCATGATTTCCTTATTGTAAAATGGGATAATACATATTTCATGAGACTGCAGCAAGTGCTATTATAAGAAAAACACTAACAATATGTATAGTAATTGCTCAATAAATGTTCACAACTTCCCTGCACCATTATCTCACTGGGGAATAGAACAAAAGCTATCATGTACAGTGCTAAGATTTATATGTCAATTATATGATTTAATCGTCACAATTGTATCACTGTTATCATTTCTACTTTACAGATGAGGCAAAGAGAGGTTGACTATGTTGTCCAACATCCCACATCAAGATAATGGCAGCACTGATTCTCAAATTTAGGTATGGCTGAGTTTAGATTCTCATTTCCAACAATATTTACCCATTCTCAAACATATAAAATTCTCATCACCTTTAATCTGCTGAAACAAGATCTTTAAAAAAACCATTAAGAGTGGGGAGACATCCCACAGAGAAAAAATATTTGCCAACTGTATATCTCTCAAAGATCTAACATCTTGGATCTACAAGAAACTCAAACATGCCGAAAAGAAAAAAACAGCCCCATTAAAATTGGGCAAAAGATATGAACGGACACTTCTCAAAAGAAGACATACAACCAGCCAACAGATACATGAAGAAATGCTCAGCCTCACTAGTCATCAAATAAATGCAAATTAAAACTATACTGAGATACCACCTCAGTCAGGATGGCCATCATCAATAACTCAAAACACAACAGATGCTGGAGATGATGCGGGGAAAAAGAAACAGTTCTACATTGTTGGTGGGAGGGTAAACTAGTACAGCCTGTGTGGAAAACAGTGTGACGATTCCTAAAAGATCTAAAAATTGACCTTCCATACGACTCTGCAGTCCCCCTTCTGGGAATATACCCAGAGGAACTCAAATCACTCTATAAAAAAGATACATGCATACACATGTTTATTGCATTATTCATGATAGCAAAAACATGGAACCAACCGTGCTGCCCATCAAAAGAGGACTGAATTTTTAAAAATTGTGGTACATATACATGATAGAATATTACACAGCCATAAAGAAGGACAAAATTATGAACTTCACAGCAACCTGGAAGGACTTAGAGGCTATAATACTGAGTGATCTATTACAGAAACAAAGAACTTAGTACCACATGTTCTTACTTATAAGCGGACCTTGAACAATTATTATAATACTATAAGAAAGGAACTGGCAATAAGGGGAAACTGCCAGGGGAGGAGAGTGGGATTGGCAGTAGTGGGAAACTGCCAGGTGGGTTGGCACACCTCATTAAGGGTACCTGCATAATGAACATTTGTAAATCTAACTCTGAATTATACTCCACATCTTTAAAATTAAAATTTTTTTTCTATAAAAAGTAATTACTAAAGAAAGATTAAGCAAATTTATAATGTAGCTATATACCAAGGTGAATGGTGTATTCACCACATTTAAACCATTCACATTTTCAACTAAACATTCTTTGACATAATTTAAACTGCAATGTAGTCTTTCTTAGTGCAAGGTCATCCTCCAATCCCTAATTGTCATCTTGTCATTTCCTACAATACATTGCAGGTGCTTCTGCAGCTTTCTTTCCTTTCTGGAAAGAAATTACAGCATCAAAAATATGCTAGTAGTTCTACTTTTTTACATATTTTGTGGTTAGCCAACAAACTAGTGTGAACTTAACCGACAATGCTTCAACTTCCTGAATATTGCACAACTGCAATGCCTTTTTGCTGTTCTAGCTTATTTTAAAAACATCAATGACATCTACCTTTCTGAAACTACAGAAATGTGTTCAATTTCTGAAATACATGTTAAAAGGTTGTTCTTAAAACCATATAGTAATTTATATCTGTCGAAATACTCTCTTCACAGTTAAAATTTTTTAAGTAAATGGGCCTTTCAGCAATTTGCAATCTTCAGAGAAATGGCATCTAGATCTTCTTGGGTTCATTTAGGACTCAGTATCTTTAACAAAATTACTAGAAATAAAAGTCTACTTTGTTATTTTATTTAAAAGCAAGAAGAAAAGAAAACAATGGAAAAAAATCAATTAGAATTTCTTGCTCAGAATAGTGCTTCCGAACATGCTTTAAAAGCAAAACCTTTTACTAAAAAAAGTTAAGTGAACCACCTTATATACAACTAATTAGAAGGGACAACTCTGAAGTCAAGATTTCTCTGGTCATTAATAGGCCATTGCCACTGCCATTGCCAGGCCATTGTGGCCACTGCCTTGCTAAGCTATGGTGTGGCCATGTGCTCTTTGAGCTATGGCCAGGCCATGTTTCCTGGCTTTGGCTCCCTCCCCTAACTTGAGGAGGTGAGTCTCCTCTTTCTCTAATTTACTTTCTAAATAAACTATACTTTCTAATATTAAAAAAAAAAAAGATTTCCCCAGCAGCCTGACTTTTCCTTCATTTCACCACAGAAATCAATGAGGTCCCTTGTTACATCCTAAAATATCAATGAAACACCCAGTAGCCTTATAGAAACCATCAGGAGGCCACATTAACTACTGGGCCAACACCCCTTATAAAAGTGAAGTAATCAGTCTTATTTGTAACATTAATGCTGTGCTTCTTACCATACAGAGTTGAATTGACTTTATACAATAACTTCTCTGAAGAATAAAATACCTTAAACCTCACATTCAAAATGTATAAAATATGGGGAGACACCTCTTATCAACAAGGGTGCCCGAACGAAGCATATTTGTATACCTAACCCTTAACCATACCCCACAATATCATAATAAAAAATATTGATTAAAAAAATAAATAAATAAAATTTGAGGTTATACCCTAAAAAAAAAAAATGTATGAAATATGAATACTGTTCTTTGATTCATGTAATTTCACCTCCTTCCCAAATTAAGTTTTATATTGAAGTGAGGAATCATGAACATTTTTTAATTGATTCTGACATCAGGTTATTTATATAACATTTGATCAGTGCAATACTAATATGCTACAGTCTAAAATACATTTGATTCCTGAGTTCAATAAATTTAAAATGCAAAATCTCTAACGTACACAGAGAAATATAAAAGGATGCAACCCCAATTTGAGTTAAAAAGTAATATGTTGTTACATATTTTCATATGAAATACGTAATATATAACAAAGTATATATAATAAATATGCTTAAATATAATATAGTAATAATATGCTTTATATTTTTATACATATATAAAATTTCCAAGTTATTTCTGTGAACTATATGGCTAAATACGGCTGTTGTTACATAAGCACGGACTATTTTCAAACTCTTAGGAATTTTTTATATAGCCATCCTCAGAAAAAAGGGAAATACCATCCACAGAATGGTTTCTACACCAACCAAGTCAGTCTTACTAAAATAACTAGTCAAAGACTTAGTAATATTCTGGAAAATGTGCTAAAATTATTCCAGAAAAGATGCTAGCTGAATTTTATTAAATGAAAGTCCTGTTAGTAACTGTTTTCCTCTACTTTAATCAGCACTAGGTATTAAGACATTTAATAATTATTTCTCCACTTTGTAAACTGATTTAACATCATTAATTTCAAAGAAAAATAAAAAATAGTACGTGATTGTATTTGAATTTCAAAATGGCATATTTGCTTTCAACAGTATAATATTTTAGGAAATAATATTGAATAATAATCCAATAATTAAATATGTTTTTCTACAGCATAAAAAATATAACAATATTGCAACTATTGTTTACATCAGCTAAAGAAATCGTATTGCTACTGGTTACATTGTTCTGTAATCAAATACATTTGTTACTACCATTTCCAAATAATTAACACCAAGTAAATCCAACACTGTAGCAGTGGACATTTATCATATTTTTTGGATGAGAATCATAAACAACAGAACATCCTTCCCCTCCATGTAAGGTCTGATGAGAGGCAAAGCCTCCTCATTCATTAAGGAAGCCTATGACAGGATATTCCTTCTCTCTTCCCTGCTAATAAATATCTAAGGGCTCATAAGTACCTAAGGTAAACTGAAAACATGAATAACTACTTTAGTAATGAACTTCTCCAAACTGCATGTGCTTTCACCTTGATATCAGCCCTTGAGAGTTAGTCTTATACCAACGGTTTGTGTCTCATGGTATTAACTTCTGAGGTGCTAAAAATGAAGACACTCAGGCCTCCTCTCAAAGATTTGGGTTCTATAGGGCTAGGTATATGCACTTTAATATATGCCTAAGTGACTGTCTCAGGTCACCTGCCTACTTCTCAGAGAGGGTGCCTCTAATCACACACTGCTTTCAACAATCTCTATCACATCACCTTTATTAATTTACTTCCTAGCACTGATACTGCCTTTCCAATTAATTTGCTTACTTATTTATCTATTGCCTCTCCCCACTAAAATGTAGACCATATTGGAGGAGAGGGGGCAGGAAGACAAGTCTATTGTGTTCGCCACTGTAAACCAGGCTTTCAATAAAGTTTCACTGAACTGATTTTAATAACGCAAGTGGCTATGGAATACAGTATTTAAAACACTGCTCTAGACATATAAGGTACTTGCCTTAGACTGAAGGTTCGAGCTTATTAAAACTCTGCTTCCTGAAGTATATAAGGAATTCTAGACAGGAAGTATTTAAGGAGAGATACAAGAATGTATAAAAAGTTCTTGTCTCACATAGTTAATTCATTCATTGGCCAAAACAAATTTGCTCAGTACTTGTATATGCTATGCATGATGCAGAGGTGATTTTAAAATTGTCTAATAGAGGAGATAAGATTCAAACATAAAGTAACTGTGATTAAGTTTAACTATAATAGATACCCTAAATCAAATGAGATCTAAAACATGATGGCAATACAATACCATATAAATATTAATTGTCCCCAAAATTAATCTACAGAATTAGTCAAAATTGAAAAGTACATTTTTTATTGATTTTTAAAAGTTTACATGAAAACAAAAGTTTACAAAATGGAAAACCTATTTTTTTTAAAAAAAGAACAAAGATATAAAGATAACCTGATGTTTTTAAAAAGTAATATTAATGTGTTAGTGATGCTGGAAAACATCAAGAAATTAATGGAATGAAATAGGCAGAATTTTTCAAACTGCAAGTCAAAACCTATTAGTGGGTCAAGAAATCAGTTTAGTAGTTATAGCCAGATTTGTTTTTTTTTAATAAATTGGAAGAGAAGAGAAATTATCAGAGTGTAACACACCTATTGGGTGGAGCTGTTGTTTGATGAACATTTTGTTTCATGTATATGTGAATATATGAGTGGTGCATCAAGATACAAAGTAAAATGTACTTCTTACTTTGAGTAGATCTTCATAAGTTTAAAAAACATTGAAACAGTAGAGAAATAGAATACAATTTGGAAATTTGAAATATAATTAGGGTGATATTTCAAAATTATCCAAGAAAAAGGAGAACTATTCAGTTAAAGGTGGTGAGACATTAACTATTTGTATAAAATAAAACAATAAAACAACAATAAAAACAATAAAAGCCAGGCATGATGGCTCACGCCTGTAATTCCAGCACTTTGGGAGGTGGAGACAAGAGGATTGCCTGGGCCCAGGGGTTCGAGACCAGCCTGGACAACATGTTGAGACCTTGACTGTACAATAAATCAAAAAATTAGCCAGGCATGGTGGCACACGCCTGTAGTTCCAACTACTTGGAAGACTGAAGCAGAAGGATCACCTGAGTCCAGCAGGTCAAGGCTGTGGTGGCTGTATTCCAGATTGAACGACAGAATGAGACTCCAACTCAAAAAAATAAAATAAAATAGCCAGACTCGGTGGCTCAGCCTGTAATCCTGTGCCTTGGGAGGCTGAGGTGAGTGGATTGCCTGAGCCCATGAGTTCGCGACCCGCCTGGGCAACTTGGCGAGACCTCATCTCTACAATAAATCAAAAAAATCAGCCGGGTGTGGTAGCGCATGCCTGTAATTCCGGCTACTCGGAAGGCTGAGGCGGAAGGATCACCGGAGCCCAGGAGGTTGAGACTGCGGTGGCCGGGAGCGGCCACTGCACTCCAGCCTGGGTGACAGAGTGAGCTCCAACTCAAAAAAATAAAATAAAATAAAATAAAATAAAATAAAAAGTTAGTTCCCTGACACATACAAAACATAAAACTATAGATGCAGTTGGAGATGTGCTAAAAACTTAAGGGCAAAAAAATACAAAATTAATAGAAGAAAATGCACTTCAAAAAATCACATAAAACTTTAAAGAGGCAACCCCCTTGGATCCACTCCTGCTCTGGGAGCTTTTCTGTCCTCTCAATAAATTCTGCTTTCTCAATAAAACAAAAACAAACAACAACAACAAAGCTTTAAAGACAAATGGGAGAAAATATGTGAAACTTCTATAAAAAGTACCAAATCAGTATCCAAACTTTAAACCTACCTCATTTAAATCAATTTTTTTAAAACCCAATAGCCAAATGCACAAAAAATATTGAAAGATGAACACATAAATACACACACACATATGCAAAAGCAATTCAAAAATGCAAATTAAAACAATAATGATATAGCTTTTCACACTCATTGGCAAAGACAAAAGAGTGTGATAATTTCAAGTGGTAAAAATGCAGAAGTTTATACTAAAATATATGGGTAGGCACAGTGAGATACCACCTTATGCCTGTCAGAATAGCCAGACAGTGAATGCTAGTGCGGTTGCAGTGAAAAGGGATGCTTATACACTGTTGGCAAAAGTGCAAACTAGCAAAACCTCTATGGGGATTTCTCAAAAAACTAAAAAGTAGATCTATCATTTAACCCAGCAATCCCACTACTAGGTATCTACTCAAAAGAACAGAGGTCGTTATACAAAAAAGATATCTGCACTCACATGTTCATTGCAGCACCATTCACAATTGCAAAGCTACGGAATCAACTTAAATGCCCACCCATCGATCATTTCATCATGGATAATGAAAATGTGGTATACACACACTATGGAATACTATTCAGTCATCAAAAAGAATGAGATAATGCAGCAACATGGATGGAGTTGGAGATCATCATCCTAAGTGAACGAATGCAGGAACAGAATACCAAACACTGCATGTTCCCACTGATAAGTGAGAGCTAAACTAAGGATCTGAAAAGGCATAGAGAGTGGTACAATGGACATTGGAGACTCAGAAAGAGGAAGGGGAAGAAGGGAGGAAGGACCAAAAAAATCACCTATCAGGTACAATGTGCACAGGTGGGGATGGTGAACACACTTGAAGCCCAGACTTCTTTGCTACCATACCATGTATCCATGTCACCAAAAACTATTTGGACACCCTAAAGATATTAAAAGAAAGAGAGAGGAAAAAGATGTGGATGGGGAAAGGGCAAACTGTGAAGATACTTTCAAGGACAATTTGGAAGTAACCATTAAATAAAAATGCACATTATTTCTAACTAGGCAACTCTGGGGTATTTATACTAGAGAAACATTCACAATTATGCCTGAAGAGAGATATGTGGGATGTTTATTGCTACATGGCTTATAGCAGAAAAGATATATAAGCAAATGGAGCCCATTAAGAGAAAACTAAGTAAACTGGATACTTATGCTATGCATATAAGTAAAGAAACAAGCTAGAGCTGCATATAATATGGCAAATATCCAAGAACAAATATTAAATGACAAAAAAATCAATTTTCAGTATAATACATATGAACTTATACCATTAATATTAAAAAATACACAATAATACTGGATAGTTTCTATGAATATGCACATACTTAACACAGAAAGAGCATGGGAAACACAATGAACAGAGGTTACCACTGGAAAAGAGGAGAGAGATCAAAGATGGATGCAGTGGGTGACCCAATGGGAATTTAAGTTCATCAGTCAAGTTTTTTATTTGATCTCCAAAAGTTCTACTTGGCTGTTTTCAAACCTGCTTTATCTTTTTTTTTTTAATAGTACAATGTTCATTTCTCAGTTTTCTCATGTTTTAAATATTTCTTCTTTCATGTCCCTGCCTAGTATTTCTATGATCTGAAGCTCTGGAATGACAGAGCCTACTGCTCCCCGGCTCTCATCAGGGGCTGCTTCATGGTTTTTTATATTTGTCTTGGGATATGTTGGGACATGTGCCAGTAGAGACTGCTTAGCCAGGGTGGACAATGCATCCTTCCACAGACCGTTTTCAATTCCTTTCCTGTGGCAGTATCACCTGCCAAGGGTCATTTTGGTGTTATGTCTCAGTTTGGAGGCTCCTGTACAGTCTAACGCAGGCAATGCAAATTTGCAATCTAATTCACTTTGAGGGCAGGCCCATATCTTTAAATAATCAGGAGAATCTTTGGGGGTTTGGAAGTTTTCGTGTTTTTATATTATCTTAATTAATATTACATGTAATTGACAGATAATAGTAGAAGTAGAAGTCTTTTGTTTTTAATGCAGAACAAAGCTTTTTTTAAAAAGAAGCCAATCTGTCGTCTTGTGCTATTTGCTGATCTTTTTCTCCTCTATATCAAGCCTTTCACTGTTTTTTATAAAGCCAAGGAAGGATTAGCTTTCTGGAGGTTTTCAGTTCCAACTCCTCTAGCTGCATGAATTCAAGGCCTTGTTTTTTATATTTGTCAACAAACACAGGAAACCTAACACAACATTGATTCACAGATTTGATTCCCTGTTCACAAATTTTGGTCAGTGGAAACCGTCTTTGCTTTTCTGTACATTCCTATGTGTTTAAAAGAATGTCTGTTGTTTTTTAGATATTCATAGGTGTGGCACCTATTTTCAGATTCTCTAATTTACTATAATGCAGGAAATAATATTTTAATATTTTTAAAGCTCATTTTTACTTATGAATTGAAAGTTAATAAAAGCAGTAAATTTGTATCAGAGAAACAGAAACAGTACTTCTCTATATGTGCTTCATTGAAGATGTGGCTTTTGACTCAATTCTCAAAGACAGGAAGGAGCTGAACACCAGCAGGAGGTAGGTAAGAGCTGGGTCTCACTTATACTAGGGGGTTCTGTGCTTGTGACTCATCACCATCATCTAACTTTATGGTGAGATTCTTTATTAAATGTTAACCACAAGATTATTAAACCACTGTCTCCCCACAATGAGGAGACAGGGAACATAAGCAGCGGAAGAACGGTGTATAGAACAGTGGGGATAATTTTCAATTGTCCCCCAGGAGACATTTGACAATATCTAGAGACATTTCTGGCTGTCACAACATAGTGGGTACTATGTGCACCTCATAAGTCAAGGTCAGGGATACTGCTCAGCATCCTACAATGTTGCAAACAGCTCCCACAACAAAGAATTTTCCAGCCACTCTATTCTAGTCTGGGCAATAGAGCAAGACGCTGACAAAAAAAGAAAGAAAGAAAAGAAAAGAAGCAAACAACAACAAAAAAACTCTTAGTGAAAGCAGAAAGAAAAAAAACTTTTAGTGTCTGACAAGTCAATTATACTTTCACAAGCTCATTATTAAGTAAATGTAATATCTGAGACTACAGTAATAAAGCAATTAAAATAATTTTAGTTTCATAGTTTTTGAGTATGTCACTTCAAAAATAATGTCAGTCTTTTTTAAATGGGTATAACTGTTTTAATAATACTGTTGAAAGAAATGAGTAATTGGGCATTTAGAAAGGCTGCAAAACATAATAGTTAAGAATGCAGCCTCAGCACCATGCTGCCTGGGTTCAAAACCAAAAACTCCAACTTAGGACCTATGATCCTGTTCAACTCATTTCATCTCTTTATACCTCTCTTTCCTCATCTGCAAATTCCAAATACCAATAGTAGCCACTTCATAAGGTTATTATGAGAATTAACTAAGTTATATTTAGAAATACATACATGGTACATAGTCAACATCATGTGTTTAAGTAAATAATTAACAACATTTAAAAATATTAAATAAGTAAACAACTAGGCTTTTATGAATCAGTGGTCATGTTTTTCATGCCCTCAGGCACAGGAACCCGTATGTTTTCCAGCCTTGAGAATCTTTGACTAAGTACGTCAAATACTTGGCCAATGTTGTCATTCTGGCCCAAAATGTACAACTAATGTATTATACTTGAATCTCTCCAAAAGAAATATTTTATCCTAGCAGAGAAACAAACTTCTACAATGGCTGGAAAGAGAAAATAATAAGTAACAATATAGAAATATAAGCATTGTTTACTGACAAATATGAGCAATGATAAAATCAGTTGTGAGAGCCGGGCTCGGTGGCTCAGCCTGTAATCCCGCGCCTTGGGAGGCCGAGATGAGTGGATTTCCTGAGCCCGCGGGTTCGAGACCTGCCTGGGCAACTTGACAAGACCTCATCTCTACAATAAAAAAATCAGCCGGGCATGGTAGTGCGTGCCTGTAATTCCGGCTACTCGGAAGGCTGAGGCAGAAGGATCGCCGGAGCCCAGCAGGTCGAGGCTGCGGTGGCCGAGAGCAGTCACTGCACTCCAGTCTGGGCGACAGAGTGAGACTCCAACTCAAAAAAAAAAAAAAAAAAAAAACCAGTTGTGACACATGTCAAACAATGTTGTGACAATATAAAAACACCCTATTCACAAAGTAAATTTAAAATCTTAATGACAGCAGTAAGAAGAAAGCTTATGGTCCCTAATGTGAAAATTGATTGCATGAAGTTATCTTGTTATACCCAACGCTTTTAGAATCAAGAGACCATGGAAAAAAAGAAAAACAACACTCAGGGCACAAAGTGCCTGCCCAGGGATTAGATTACAAACAGCTGCTGACATGACCTGCTACCACCTTAAGACCAGTTTTACCTAGTAGTGGCTGAAACAAACTGATGTAACTCTAAGGCTAATTCACCTACCACTGTTACTCACCAATCAGAGCTTGCCAGCTCCCAAAAACCCAGTGCCAATGAGTTTTCTTTCAAACAACATGTAACATTTCTTTCTAATACAACCCCTAACCTTCTCTTTGCTCTTCAGACGTACCAAGGACTGCCCTGCTCTATGTGCATGCCTTAAATTGCAATCTGTTTTATCAAATACAGTGTTTTTGCTTAGAGATTCGTCTCTATATATGTATTTGACTTTGATACTAATCATGGTGAACACATCTTCAAATATAAATTCTGTATTTCAGTAAAGGTAGTCCCTAAAATCAGACTCTCTTTGGTATCAGACTGGGAAGGCAACTAGAGCCAACAACCACCTACATGAAAATGTAACCATCTGGTTCACAGCTCAGAAATCCAATGTTTCCAAATTAATGTCAAATCTTTTCTTTTGTCAAAAACAAATCCAAATTTAAATGAAGACATTATTTTTAAAACGGCTACTGCAAAACGGAAAAAGCTTAGGATCTACAAGCATCCCCAAAATCAAAAGCAAAAAGGATTGTCTTATAAAGGGAGGGATAAGCAGACTAGCGGGCATTTTTGAGGCAAACTGGACAAATGAGTGAATAGACTCAGATAGCACGATCTGGCTATATCCCAAGCCAATCCTTGGGATGTTCTGCATCTTAATACTTGCTCAGACTTAGGGCAAGCAAAGGTCAGGGGTCTGTGAGGAAAAGAAAAGCCAGACTAAAGTTTGATAAAGCCAAGGTAGAGATAAGTAATGGATAATTGTGAACACTTGGTCTCTTTATAACAGTAGAAAAACAGGTTTTAATAGAACTATTAGAATAAAAGAGTAGTTAAGAATTAAACCCTCCAAACAGGTTAAATAAGTAAATAACCAGCCTGCAATCAATTAAAGTCTATTTCTTGCTCTTGCCCTGAGCACTGACCCTTTGTTTCCAAGACCCAGCTGAACTGGGTGAGGAAAGGGTGTCCTGCTGCCAATATTGCCAGGGTAGCTAAACAATTTGCAAGCTTATGTTTTCACATGAGTCTCTCTTAAAGAAACATGTCATCCTAACAGAGGTGAACAAGCAAAAAGTAAGAGAACAAGTAAAAACATAGAAATGGTGCAATTAGCTGGGCTCGGTGGCTTAGCCTGTAATCCTGAGCCTTTGGGAGGCTGAGGTGAGTGGATTGCCTGAGCCCGCGGGTTCAAGACCCGCCTGGGCAGCGAGACCTCATCTCTACAATAAATCAAAAATCAGCCGGGCGTGGTAGCGCGTCTGTAATTCCGGCTACTCGGAAGACTGAGGCGGAAGGATCGCCGGAGCCCAGCAGGTCGAGGCTGTGGTGGCCAGGAGCGGCCACTGCACTTCAGTCTGGGCATCAGAGTGAGACTCCAACTCAAAAAAAAAAAAAAAAAAAAAGAAATGGTGCAATTATCTTTTACAAGAATGAACTCCATAAATTACAATAAGGACATTAGGGAACAAATAAAGTCATAAATATCCTCCTCCGAAAAGCTCAGTGCAAACATTCTACTGGTATCAGACTGGGAAACCCACAGGCGTGAACACACACACCTTCTATTCATATGAAACAGAAGTAGAGAGACGGTTCATAAGACTAGAGGACAGTTAAAAACTGGGCATATATTTGGGAAAAAACTAGTTATTGATATAATAAACAGGTTTATAATATTTTAAATTCTAATATACAATGTAACTGTTGTTACTAAAGTAGATTAACAAGGCTTAAGAATTTTTAAAAACTCAGATTACATTTGAAACACTAGGAAATAAAACTTTATAAATAAAAAAATTAAAAATTTTAAAACTGTGAAAGAAAAAAGCAGAGGAAGCAGAACTGACTATAATTCTAGAATTTTTGGCTTGTTTTTCCATAGCAGTCATTCACTTATTTGATATCATTTTTAGTTTCTCTGGCTAAAGGTTTTCCAGTAGATACAGGAATTCTCCTCTCACTGTAGAGTGATGTTAATGGACGTACCAGCAGAAATTAATGCAAACATAAGAATATCTGCAAGTCAAAATGAATCCTCCCTTTTCTCAGGAAGTCCTCTTAGCTTGAGCATGTCTGGAATTGTTTCTTCATCCCCACATGCAGAGCGCAATGTCCTCATCACATTAGACCCCCGACATACTGTATTTTAATTTTATAAGGTACTGTTATTATGTTTTATCCCACCAGACCATGGACAGAGATTACCACTTCATGAAGCAAAAAGCAGTGGCTTAGTTTTTAAAAAATGTTTAAACCTTTATTTTGGCATTATATTATTTGAAACATAATACTTTTACCAGTCAGTGATATGTTATGACTCTCCAAGGAAAGATTTGAGTACTTTGCCATCATTTCTTCTCGGACAGGTAGACTTGTAAAAGGTGAATCTGTAAGAGAAAGAACATGAGATTACACATTCTTACCAAGACTAAATGATGGTCTAAAAACCATTTACTATTAATGAAAAACAGTGTTTTCAAAAAGTTCTAAATTTTATATGCTCCAAAGATATTCAAAATATATTGGGCTATTAAATGTGACAAAATTTCTGATTTTATTCTTCATTCTTTTTTTAACTAAAAATTTTCACTGACTTATATGAGATGGTATTTTTCACAAAACCTTCCTTTTTTTTTTTTTGAGTTGGAGTCTCACTCTGTCGCCCAGACTGGAGTGCAGTGGCCGCTCCCGGCCACCGCAGCCTCGACCTGCTGGGCTCCGGCGATCCCTCTGCCTCAGCCTTCCAAGTAGCCGGAATTACAGGCATCTACCATGCCCGGCTGATTTTTTGATTTATTGTAGAGATGAGGTCTCGCTGCCCAGGCGGGTCTTGAACCCGTGGGCTCAGGCAATCCACTCACCTCAGCCTCCCAAAGGCACGGGATTACAGGCTGAGCCACCGAGCCCGGCTCATTTTTTAATTATATAATTATAGTTTCATTACAAAACACAAATGAACTGAAGGAATTAGATAAGCGTAGCAGAAAAGAGAAAGACATGAAGAGGTAGAGAGAGAAGATGAGAGAACAATGAGGGACAGGTAGACCCTAATGAAAGGCATTTAAAAAAAAAATTGGAAGTGTTGGACAGTAAGGAATAGAGAAGCTAAAATGGTTGCATAGTGAGTTTGGACTGTTTGTTTTCCGGCTGTGGTTACAGTGACGCATGCCCTGTACCACCGGACTTCCCATTTCCTCTGTCACTTCTCTTTCCTTTTGAAAACTTTAAGAAACACGGTTGCCATTTCCACCTCTTTCACCCTCCTCAAAGCTTCTTTTTTCACACTGCCTACAGTTTCTATGACTTTAGACCTTACCTCCCAGGAAACTACTTCAACTTTATCAAACAAGTCAGAGAGGGAAAAAAGGCATACTATTATAACTTGGCTGCATTCTTTAAATCTTCCATTCAATTTAATTAAATTTAAGCCTTTTTTATTGCACTTTTAAAAAATATACTGCTTAGAAAGTTATTTGTAGTAAAAGATTAGACTTCCAGTTCTTTCTTTTTCTTATACGTATGAAAAAGGTTATCAAATTGGTAATCATTTTTGTTGTTTCAGCTGTATCCATGACTTTTACAATATTGCCTGATTAAAAAAAAAAAAAAAAAGGACCTACTCTCCAATAGGTTATGCTCCAGAGATTTAATCACCTCTAAAACATCTTTGGCAGTTGGAATGCATTTGCTTATAAAATAATCCTTTAATAATATATTTAAATCAAACTACCCACTAACAGTGACTATATAGAAAAATATGTCCTGAGTTTCTCACTGGACTATCAGGAATATGAAATCTTTCCTCCACCTACATTCACTATTCATCCATTCATTCATTCATTCATTCATATTCTCCCTCCTCAATCAACATTTTCTCTCTCTAACACACACACATACAATGCTAAAAAGGCTCATATCAATGTTATTTCCTAATGAAATTATTTTTATCCATTCTTGAGCATACCTCACTTAGAGGTTGTATTAAAGAGAAAAGATTTCAGGAAGATGAAGGCAGATGCTATTCACTTATGCACAGGAAGCCAAGAGGGGGCGGGTGGGAAGGAAAGAGCTGTTCTACTACATCATCTGTCCTATGAAGCCTGCAAAACACAAGCTTTGAGATGTCTGCTTTGTTGCTAGGTAGTACTCCTTCCCTGGCCCCACCCACTACAAAGCAGAATGCAATTTCCAGGCTTCACATCATACTCTTTATCCCTGAAACAAACCCAGAACCCTTTTAAGAATGTCAAGCACCAAATATCATTATTATCATTATTATTATCAGTCACAGTATCAGTAACCATAAGAGAGACATCAACTTAAAAAAATGCTTTCTAACAATTATTGTAATACTATAAGAAAGGGATTGGCAGTAGTGGGAAACTGCCAGGGGAGGGGGTTGGGATTGGCAGTTGAGGGAAACTGCCAAGGGAGGGAGGGGCACACCTCATCAACAAGGGTACCTGCATAATAAACATCTGTATACCCTGAATTGTACCCCACATCTTTAAAACAAAGAAAAAAGTAATTAACATATATTTTGTATGTTATATGTATTATATACTGTATTATTACAATAAAGTGAACTAGATAAAATAAAATGTTTTAAGAAAATCATAAGGAAGAGAAAAAAAGCTTTCTATCATTATTATCCCTATTTCACTTAAATGAGTGAACAGACAGAGTATCTGCCACATGCTGGATGCTGATGAGCATGAAGTTGAGTACACTTGCTCTCTAAAGGGCTACATGGACTGTAATGGTAGGGGTTGAGGCCCACAATCTGTGATTGAGGGTCATTAAGATTTCAGAGTGGCACCCATCCATACATTGACTATAACTAGCCTACATGAGGGGGGACTAAAAAAACCCCAAAATTTATTTATTAAAAATTGTGCATTTATTCTTATATGTTTAAACTTCAGTCACCTTCAAAATACTTTCAGTTTGATGCAATACACCTATCACGATTCTTTTTCCACTGCTCAAAACAGTTTTAAAATTCATCAATTTTGATGCCTTTTAGTGCTTCTGCAGTTTTTGTTTCACTTCTTCCATGTGTACAAAACGTTTCCCTTTGAGGACTTTTTTCATCCAGGGAAACAAAAATAAGTTGCTCGGGGCAAGATTGGGTGAATAGGGGAGAGGAGAATGGGGGTCATGCTGTTTTTGTTCCAAAACAGCTATGGGAAGGTTGTAAATCAAGTAAATCACCCATCTGAAATGAGCAAACGCGTTGAAAGAATCTGGAAAAAAAAAATTCACTGAAGCCTCTCACAGCCTCTCACAACACTAGCTGGTATAGTAATGCCAATGGATTCCTAGAACAATTTCCTACGGGGGAAGCCTGTACTACCAGGGGCTTACCCTCCAAGAGACAATTCCAGGTTTTTGGGGGTCCACCCTCATATATCTTATACGAGTTGGCAAAGGAGCTACAGTGCGTGAAGCCTGACCATAGAGGTGAAGTGAGGGTGAAGATAATGGCCAAGGAGGTGAGCTCTGAAACTGGGGCTATGGCCCCACCACTGATCAGTTGGACCTGCTATGGATGAGCCTGTCCAGGACCTGCATTAGAACAAAGAGAGAAAACTAGTCTAAGTTTGACTTGGGCAAAATCTAAGCTTATAGCAGCTGAAGGAAAAGGATAAGAAGAAAAAACCAAGGGAAGTCTGTGGAGAAAGATAAGATCTAAATAGGTCAGTAACAACTGGGTTAACAATATTAAAGAAGAAAGCCTCAAGTGAAAACTTGCAAATATTGCAAAAGACTTACTAACCATGTTACAAGAAACAACTGACCACTTTTAAGTAATTCCAGCACACTGATAACCACAATCAGTTATCCTGAGGAATTCCAGTAGGTAACTCCCTTAACACCACCCTATGAAACAACCCAAAAGCCCCTACCTCTTTACAGATAGCAGTTTTCCTTTGCTGCTACTGTGCCCACTGCTCTCTTGCAGCATATCTTCGTATTTTCTTGTTAATAAATCTACCTTTCTTAATTCACAACTGCCTTAGTAAGTTCAGTTACCACCCATGAGACTCTAGCCCCAACTAGTCATACGCACGACATAAACTAGCTGCTGAGACTATTTATAATTGCCAGTTCACATATTAAAAACACAATCAGACATCCATAAACCATATACCACCCGTGCCCTAACTTTATGCCCCTTTAAAGCATTAATCTTGCTCAGACTCCAACATTCACTGAACAAGCCCAAGTACAAAGGAGCACGTATAACTGCTATGATTTTTGCCTTGTAGAAGTCCTTTGAAGAGGCAATACACATACGCCTTGAGTGGGAAAGCAGGGCAGTCTACAGAAGGTGTAAGGATAGTAGAAGTGAGAAGTTCTTTGTTTAGACAAGATATTTTTTTTAACCAAAAAAGTGAGAATGCAAACCTTATCGCTTTCAGTCAGAGGACAGCTGGCAGAAGGCTGATTCAGCTAACGTTGGGGTTCAAAAGAAACTGGCAGGAGACTCAGGTAGATGTGGATTGATTTAATTCCCTGAAAGGATTAGGCTGAGTCACAAAAAGAAGTATAAAAATGGAGAGACAGGAATCTTGGGTCTTAATCCAAGTTCTGTCACTGACTTGTTGCTTGGGGTTTCCAAATGCAATCTGCCCAACTCAGTGCTTTTGTATAAATATGAATGATGGTGCCAAGATCATAGCACTCATTTCCCAAGTTATCAATCTCACTCCTTTCTTAATCATTGCTGGAAGTGTTCCACCTGGCATTCTTGTACAGGTAGTGGCAAAAATGTCAGCATAAAAGAGGAATCTCATATAGTTGCTCCAGACATTAAAAGCTTTTTTTCCCCTCTCTCTGCAGGGGAGATGAGACATGAGACTGTAGCATCAAAGAAGTAACATCCTAATTTTCACCTATTAGCACTTCATATAAAATATCCAAATAGTCTCTATTAGATGTTTTTCGCAGACTCATTTTAAATAGACACTGCTAAAGGGGCTTGTAATTTGTACTATTAACACTTTCAAATTAACTAAACATGCTATCATTCTACATAAAATATTATGGTCACATTTTCACATATTTGATTTGGGGGCCTCATTTAACAGAAGTGAGTTGGAAGAAAAAAGAAGCATCACTAGAAAACTGCATTGGGTTTAAAGATTTGCTTTTATTTAAATCAAGAAATAAGTTCAACTACATTTCTAATTAAGAATGAATATTTTCTTCCTAAAATATCTTTATTATACTTTAAAATCTTAGCAGTGTCTAGACTTCATTAAGAAAAAGATGCAAGAAACAGCTATTATTAAAATAAATATTAGCTGGTTGAGGTGGCTCATGCCTGCAATCCCAGCACTTTGGGAGGCAGAGACAAGAGGATTGCCTGAACCCATTGGTTCGAGACCAGTCTGACCAACATGGCAAGATCTCATCTCTACAATAAATCAAAAAATTAGCTGGGCATGATGGCACACACCTGTAGTTCCAGTTACTTGGAAGGCTGAGGTAGAAGGATCATCTGAGCCCAGCAGGTTGATGCTGTGGTGGCTGTGAGCCTGCCACTGCACTCTAGCCTGAGCAACAGAGTGAGACTCTGACTCAAATAAATAAATAAATAAATATCATACTCATTCTCTCTTTAATCTATATATTGATTGCTATCAATATGAATAATTAAAATTATTTTAATAAATCTTAATTTTAGCATTCTTATATAGCATTATAAATGTGCAGCCAGATTACAGAAACATTACAATTTAAGAACAGATAATATATGTTATATCTATGGATTATATGTAGATAATATAGTATCTATCTATAAAACATATTTGGAAATCAGAATATATATCCTCATGGAATCTATATTATAAATAACCATAAGATTCCATGCCAAATGTAAATACCATTTATATGGCTAACTATGGCTTTAAAATATCTAATTACCAAATAAAATACTATTTATAAGCAATGTATTTAGAGTTCTGGAGTTAGGGAATATAGTATCCCTTTCCCCTTTCCCTAACTGCAGTAGCAGAAGAAAGAGAAGAGTAATAAGGAGACTTTGAGTTCTAGAAATTATATTCCAGAGAGAGTTTGTCAGGAAAAGAAAAAAAGAGAAAAAAAGGTTTGTCAATAAAATTCAAGTTATTCCAATAGAGTCATTTATAAGTCAGACTTTCTAAGTCAGGAACACATAACAGTCCAGATAGAAAACTCTTGATATTTTCCACATCATATGGGAACTATTGGACATGAAGGCCATTTATAGACCAAAAAAAAAAAAAAAAAGGCCTAGTGAATGACTTGTATCAGCCTTGCAAAACTATTTTTAAAACCTGATCATATAGGGATAGAAATAGATTGATGTTTTTTCTTTAAAGTATAATTTTTACAATAAAACATATTTCAAAAACTAGTGTGGAAGTTCTCGTGTTTCAAATCACCTCTGCATGGGTCATTAAGATATTTTAACAGTATAACTTATGTCAAATAACACTCTTGAGAAAATATGCAAAAGTATATGACTTCTGCTCTTTCTAAAGACCGTAGATTTTTAAAAAATATTTCACGTGCTAGGTTGCTCTTTGATAAGACTTGGATTTTGTTCAATAGTTCTCAATTAGGGGTGATTTTGCCCCACAGGAGACATCTGGAAATGTCTGAACAGAATTTTGTTTGTCACAATTGGAGGAAGGTTACCATTTTTATTTAGTGGGTTGTATTAGTTTCCATAACAAACTGCCACAAATTAGGTATCATAACAAGTTACCAAAAATTTGATGGCAAAAATAACAGAAGTGTATTCCTTCACAGTTCTGGATACCAGAAGTCTGAAATCAAGGTGTTGTCAGGGCCATCCTCCCTCTGAAGTTTCTAGGGAAGAATCCTTCCTTGCCTTTTCCTAGCATCTGGTCATAGCCGGTAATCCTTGGTATTCCTTGGCTTGGAACTGCGTCACTGCAATCCCTGCCTCTATCTTCACATGGTCACCTACCCTCTGTGTGTGCCTGTGTCTTTATATTCAAATCTCCCTCTCCTTCATTTTAAAAAGACCACAGTTGTTGGGTCTTACCCAGATCTAGTATGACCTCATTTTAACTTATATCTACAAAGACCCTACTCCCAAATAAGGCAACTTTCACTGGTACCAATGATCAGGACTTACATCTTTTTGGGATATACAATTCACTCATTACATATAAAAAAGCCAGAGATGCTGCTAAACACTTTACAGTAACAGCCCTCCACAACAAAGAATTAACTAGCCCCAGAATATCAATAATACCAAGGTTAAGAACAGATACATCCTTCAACTCTGATTCTTCAATGTGATGATTTTTAATAATCTCCAAATGACTCTGTGGTCCTAAGGCCCTATACTACATAGTTCAGGTACAGATATTTTAAAACATGAACATTTCTTGCCACCTTTCCCTGCCAACTACACTGTCCTGCCAGAGGCTTATTTTGAAGACCTTTTAGGAATAAAAACCACATACTGGATGGAGTGTGGAAATGCAAACCAGCCAAACAGTTATATGCTAGCTCATTACTCTTGGCAAAGTTACAAAAGCACTTTGGGCTGCAAGATCAATCAAATGAGATCTCTAAATTCCCTTTCAAGTTCTCAAAACTATACAACTTTAAGGCTATAAAAAGATTCTGGTTTGGGATTAGGGACACAGTATGATAACTTCAATACCCTCAAAAATGTTATTTTCAATGAAAAGAATAACACCTTTTTAAAGATAACATCTATTATTTCTATGCTTATTTGAGATATTTTGTTATCTTTGGGTAGTAATGATGTTCTATTAGGAGCAGAGAGTTCATTTTTAACAAAGTATTGTGAGGTTTGTTCTCTTGATCAGAATGTATGTCATAAACTGTTTATTTCTAAGGTTATATTGTGAAATATACAAGGTCAGCTATATAAAATTAAGATCAAAGGTTTACAATCTAAGACAAATAGACTCCACACATACAATTTGTTTTTGTTTGAAGGCATATACTCCTTTGGAAGATAGTACCTAAAAGAATAAAGAGGTTTTTTTTTTCCTCACATATCACATTAGTTTAATGCTTATGTTAACTGCAGCCTTCTCAGAGACAGGTGAACTAATTCTTTTTGTTTCTTTTCAAACAATCTCAAACTAACAAAAACATTTCAAGAACAGAACATTTCCTCTGAACCATGTGAGCGCAAGTTGCTGACCTGATGCCTCATACCCCTCTAAAACATTATTATATATGTCCTACAAAGGACATTCCCCCACATCATCCCAATACTGCCATTAAAATGATAAATGAAGACTTATTTTGCACCAACTCATCCTCATACTCCATCTGAGTTTCCACAAAAGTCCCTAAAATGTACTCTATGGCACAAGATTCCAGCTTAGAATACCATGTAGTCTTTGGCTGCCATGTCACTCCAGCCTCCTTCACTGTGGCACAGTTCCAGTCTCTTCTCGCTTTCATGACCTTGACACTTATGAAAATTCCAGGAGAGTTCTGTTGTAATTGGATTTGAGGTAGGCACCTTTGGCAGGAATATCAAAGAGGTGATGCTGTGCTCCTCTCACCATATCCTAACAGATGGCATACCCTTTTTTTTTTTGTCTATTCAGCAATGATTTTCACTCTGATCATTTGATTAAAGTAGTATCTGCCAAGCTGCTCCGTTGTAAAGCTACTTTTTCCTCTTTTGTGTTAATAAGAATTTACATTGAAACTGTCATATTTTGTGCTTAATCAAACTTCCCATTGATTCATTTAATTAATTTGTATCAGTGTATACTCATGAATCCCTACATTATTCAGTGGGTTATAACCCACTACTATTATTCTTTATTTTGGTGCTCAATTTGTCCCAGATTTGTCTAGTGGGAACCCCTTCATGCTGGCCTATGTATCCATTTGTCATAATTCATTACACTTCAAGTACTTTACTGCTTTCTAGCACAAGAAGTTCTAACCTTATCTGGTACTTTCCCACCCTAGTCCTGAAATCAGTCATTTCACCTAGAAACCCTGACTACTATTGCTAATAAATGATCTGGATGCTAAGTATACTTACTGCAACCAGGAAATCACTGCTCCATTCCAGTGAACAGAGCTAACAATACACGCCTGCATACCTATATATACAAACATATCATATATGAGGGGAGACATACATAAAAAAAAACAGAATTAGTTATTGGATGGCGGGTCCTTTGTAGCACAGGCTTCCCCTGCTAGGTAAGTTTTCTAGGAACCCATTGGCATCAGTGTACCAGCTATTGCTGCTGTGAGAGTCTGCGTTCAGCTTCAGTGATGGTGTTGTGTTTTGTTTGAGATTCTTTCAACACGTTTGCCCATTGCATGAGGGGTGACTTACAGTTGACCTGCCCACACCACACTGAGCGTTCAGCAGTTTTTGACCAAAAACAGCACGACCTCTACCCCACCCTCCCAATTCACCCAATCTCGTCCCAAGTGACTTTTTTTGTTTTCCTGAATGAAAAGAGCTCTCAAAGGGAAACAGCTTTATGGAAAAGGTGAAACAAAAAACTTGCAGAAGCACTAAAAGGCATCAAAATTGACAAGTTCAAAACTGCTTTAAGCAGTGGAAAAAATATCTCAATAGGTGTATTGCATCAAATGGAGACTACTTTGAAGACAATTGAGTTTAAACATGTAAGAATAAATACACAATTTTTTAATAAATAAATTCCATTGGGGGGGTCACCCCTCATGTGCATTATATTCATTACACATATATTTACACAGGCACATGTTTAAATCTACACATGTCCCTATAAATAGATAGATATACAGATAAGTAAAGAGCTAGAGATTTAAAGTCATGAGTTCATACTGATACTGCCAATTGCAATCCAACACCCTAGGGTTCATTCTATTCTTTTCCCCATCTTTCTTTTCTAGCATAAAACCAACTTCCTTGTATATTACTAAATTCTGATGGCCACCACCACACCTGTCCCCTCAGAGATGTCTCCCTCACTGGCTCAGGCCCCAACTTCATGCGCTGTCTGAACCTTCAGCGTGCTTTGCCTCCATAACTGATTGGGGTCTGAAACCACATGTCTGGCTGCCCCTGTATAGAAACAGTTTTCATTTTGCGCAGCCCTGAGACTCTGTACCCGGTTGTCCCTCTGAAGGAGTACCTACTTCACTGTGCTCAGGCTCTAACACTTCACACTACACTGTCCTTTTACCTGGATACCATACTTACCAGACCCAGTCTCTGATCTAGACCTCTTCAACTCCACCCCCTAAGTGAAGATGTCTTCTTACTCTTCCCCACCCAATATCTACAAGATCCATTCAGGGAAAGGCTAGAGGAAGAAGAGAGAAAAGGAGCGAGTGTGAAAGAAGACCAGAAAGGGAGTCAGTTGAACTAATTCTTAACAAATGTTTACATAATCTGGGTGCAGTGGCTCATGCCTGTAATGCCAACACATTGGGAGGCTAATGCAGGAAGACTGCTTGAGCCCAGGAGTTCAAGACCAGCTCAGGCAGCATAGTGAGGCCTCATCTTTACAAAAATGTTTTTAAAATTAGCCAGGCATGGTGGCATGCACCTGTAGTCCCAGCTACTAGGGAAGCTAAGAAGGAAGGATCGCCTGAGCCCAGGAAGTTGAGGCTGTGGTGAGCCATAATCACACCACTGTACTCCAGCCTGGGTGGCAGACTGAGACGCTGACTCATAAAAATAAAAAAATAAAAAAAATAAAGCTTAAATAATATAATTTTAACTGTGAAGATAAACTTAGAGTAAAAATTTTGATGCATCAGAAAAATCTCTATTAAAGGTAGGCTAATAGTTAATCTTATCCTTTAAACCTTTAAATGCCTTTAAAGGTAAAAACTACTAGTACTCTCTACTGAGACATAGACTAATGACCTTAGACATATGTAGGTCCTCAAATAACATTTGTTTCAAAAATATTTATTACTAGGCAGCTGCTGTGGCAGAAAGGGAGGATAAGTAGGGAAGGGGTTTGATCAAGAAAGCACAAAAGCCATGTCCTCTGAAAGTTAAGATGCTAATTTCAAATGACTCCATTACAAATATTTTTTAAAAGATAAACATGACCCATTCCCCCAAGTTGTTCCATGTAATAGTAATAATAATGATGTTTAAAGAGTCCTGCCTATATAACATTTCTCCTTTACAAAGATATTTTATACTTCTTGTTTAATTGAAAAACCCTATGAGAGTGAAGGTGAGTCCCTGTACCTAACTTTATCCCAGGACTCAACAGTGTCACGATGATCAATGTCACATATCAAACATTTAGATTCACACACTGTACTCTCTGTCAGTGGTTCCAAATGTTCACAGACATACCCAATTAGCTCAGAGAGACAACTGAGCATTGTGGGGAAAAAAAGGCATTGGATTGACCAATGCTAAATTTCCTGCTCTACTGCTTAACTAAGTATGTGTACTTGGGTAATTACTTCACCTAAGCCCCAATTTCCTCATCCGAAAGCCAGTGATAACAAAAGCTAACTCACAGGGCTATAAGCAGCATGGTGCAGTGTCATACAGCAAACAGGATCATTTATAACCACTTTTATTATTACAATTTGGCTTAAAGTCGTAGGTTGACAGAAAACTTATCTCCAAGTGTACAGTTTGAAGCATCTGGATTTTTAAAAATATCCAGTAAACCTCACAATATCCATTACCAAAGAGGAAACTAAATCTCATGAAGATCAGTACAAAATCTAGAAAACAAGATGAGGTTGTCTGATAATTTTTAATTCTGGCTTAAAATTAGATGCTAACTCCACACCTTTTATCTTGCACATGATTATGGAATTTTAGCTTAAGTGAAGATAAAAGAACCAGATTTACATCTTAGACACACATAGACATTCCCTCCCAACACATCCCCAACTGTTTACATCTTCATATATGCCACTTTTACTCATTTCTTCCTCTTTTTTTCTCATTGGAAGTCTGTTCTAAGTATCAATTTAAACTTGATGCCAATAGAATAAATATCTAACCTAACAGTGCACTCTCTAGATCATATCATTTTAAAGCCATGGTTTTCTTTTTCTTTTTTTTTTTTGAGTTGGAGTCTCACTCCCTCGCCCATACTGGAGTGCAGTGGCCTCTCCCGGCCACCGCAGCCTCCACCTGCTGGGCTCCGGCGATCCTTCAGCCTCAGCCTTCCAAGTAGCTGGAACTACAGGCGCGCACTACCATGCCCAGCTAATTTTTTTTTTTTTTTTACTGTAGAGATGAGGTCTCACCAAGTTACACAGGCAGGTCTTGAACCCGCGGGCTCAGGCAATTCATTCACCTCGGCCCCCCAAAGCACGGAATTACAGGCTGAGCCACCGAGCGCGGTCAAAGCCATGGTTTTCAACTGGCTTAGAATCACACGGGAACTATTAAAACTAATGCCCATGCTGACTCCCAGGCCAAGTTAACCAGAGTTTTGGAGGGCAGGATCCAAGTATCAGTATTTTTCAAGCTTTTTGGTAAGTCTGACGTAAAACCAAGTAGAGAACCAAAGTTCTAAAACAAAGTTGTATCCAGAATGCACTGGTTCTAGAATTGTAATATTCTGAGATGAATGATAGGTGAATCAGGAATAGAAGAATTGGGATGTTCAGATGGGGAAAAAAGTCCTGGACAATTCTTTATAAGCAGTATGATGGAAAAGTTAGAAACTGAAGCAAACCAAAATGTTTTGTCTAAGTTGTAAACAACTAAGCCTTTTAAAGAGTATTTACAAAATAATGACTAGTCTTACCTTTTGAACATCCCTCATGTGCAAAAAAAAAAAAATCTACATATAAGCTCATGAAAATAATTTCTAGGAAAGGTTGTATACTTTGTGTAGAATAATATCCTAATTTTAGCTCCAGGGTGTCAGCATTCACCAGCATGAGAGGTGGTGGTGTTCTATTATTTTTACTGCTAACATTTAGAGATTTATGATTCAGAAACTTGTATTAGAAGGTAGGGTAGATGAAATCCTTTCCACATAAAAAGCAATTACAAACAAGTGAAGCTAACATGGTAAATTTAGTGTTGGACTTTGGTAATGTTTTGCACATCATCCCTCTGTCAAAGTATTTTAAACAAACAATAAAACAACAGGCAACATTCACCAGGGGGGAGGGAACTGTTTTCAAAGACCATGGTGTAAAAAGAAGATACACACAAGTTATCCCGTAACTTGTAAGGTTTTTGGTTGGTTGGTTGGTTGGTTATGATGCTTTTCCACTCACCTCTAAAAAAAATCCTCAAAGCCAACCCACCTGCCAGGAGGAAAGCAGGTGATACTTGAGCCTATCTATTCAAGTGAAAGGAGTAGGCCCTGGGGAATGTGCCTTTCTCAATACAAGCCACAAGAGCGCAGACCAACTTGCTGGCCGGCCCCGCACCCATCCACAAACCCTACCGCCCTCTTCCTACAGAACAAACCACACCCTGCCCTGCTGCCTACGCGCCCGGCTCGCAGGGCTCTGTTGGCTCCAGATTCCCGGGTAGGCGCGGAGGAGCGCGGGCCGCCCCAGGTCCCGGGTTCAGCTTAGGTAACCCAAGGTAGCCAATAGGAAGCCGCCACCGCCCGCCCCACCGCCCTCGCCCGCATCCCCACGCCTCTCCCGCCGACGCGCCCCTGGCCTCCCCACCCCGGCCCCTGCGCCCATCACACCTGGCGCATCGCCGTCTGCCGAGCTCCGGCGCGCCGCCGCCAGGAGACACAGGAGGAGCAGCGGCCGGATGTGGGCGCGCGGGGCCCCCGCGGGCTGGGGAGGGCACGCATGTCGCGGCTAGGTCCGCCTCGATCCTCGTGGAGACCGCGCCTTCGGTTAGGTGCCGTCGGTGCCCGGAGTCCCCGCGCACACTCGCGGCGGCCCGACGCACGCTGCCAGTCCCGGAGGAAGGACGCGCGAGAAAAGGCGGAGTGGGAGGGGCCCGGCCGCCCTGCCCTGCTCCCGGGAGACGGTCGCACTGCGCCCGGGCCGGCCCAGCACTGCGCCTGGCCAGCCATCAATTATTCAGCTGCAGCCGACGGCAGGCGCGCCCGGATGTGCGGTGCCACCTCCTTGCCGCATCCCCTCCGGCCTCCGCCCCCTCGGCTCTAGCAGGTCGAGAAGGAGGCTTGCTAAAGACTTGGTGAGACCTCATTTCTACAATAAATCAAAAATTAGCCGGGCGTGGTAGCGCGCGCCTGTAGTTCCGGCTACTCGGAAGGCTGAGGTGTAAGGATCGCCGGAGCCCAGCGGGTCGAGACTGCGATGGCCGGGAGCGGCCACTGCGCTCCAGGCTGGGCGACAGAGTGAGACTCCAACTCAAAAAAAAAAAAAAAAAAAAGACACAGGGCAGGTGATGTCTAGCCTGGGCACTTCATCTGAGGCAGGAGTCAGTTATTTATTTGATGGGACAGATGAGAGGATAGAAGACGCTTTTCTGTTCCCCTTTCCCTGGACGTCTTTGGGCTTTTCTTATTAAGGCTTTTCTTATAAGCATATTTTTGTGACAGTATAAGGTTCTATCCAGCTACCTGACAACTTGAACTAACCTTTCTTTTCTCTGCCTACCAATCACACACATCTTCCAGTCTCTTAAGTTTTAACTGATTCTTTCCTCGGATTAAGATTTCAGAGTCCCAAGGTCCCATAGTGTGTCTGATTTTATTTTGCTCTCGTTTACTTAACCTAACAGCTTTTGAGGAGCCACCTAGAGCTCAAGAAACAAAACAACCGAAAGTGAATGCTGTGTAAACTACACAAAGACATTGACCTTTGTTAAACTGGAATACCATTTAAGACAATGCTATCTCTTACCTATAGGACTGTAGCTTGAAATTTTCAATGCTCATGACCAAACGAAATAAAACAACTAAATACTAGTGCTTTATCTGAGAAGGGAGGAGGAATCCGCATTATAACATAAAACTCCATTGATTTGATTACTCTCCAGGATGGTATAACACATTGAAAGATATTATTAAAAGTATTTCTCACTCCCCTTTTATTTTTTGAAGGTCAGCTTTGACACTCATAAATTCAAAAATATATCAGTGTCAAAGAAAAGGATTAAAAGAAAACGTTAGATGCAAATTCTGAAAATCGAGCTGTTTAACAAGAACTATGCTTACTCCAGATAGGAATAGTTTTTTTTTTTTAATTGGTATATATTACTAAAATATTCCTCTGTTTCTGGTTTAATATTTTATGTACAAAACTTTGGAAAAGAATATAGATCACTCAAATTGATAGTGAGATGATATGGATAATACAGTTCATTCAACAATATTGTTGGCTGGTCATGGTAGCTCAGACCTCTAATCCCAGCATTTTGGGAGGCTGAGGTGGAAGGATCACTTGAGGCCAAGAGTTAGAAACCAGCGTGGGCAACTAGGAAGACCTTATTTCTACAAAAAAATAAATAAATAATAGGGCATGGTGGCTCCTGCCTGTAGACCCAGCTACTTCTGAGGTAGGAAGGATTGTTTGAGCTCAGGAGATGAAGGCTGCAGTGAACTGTGATTGTGCCACTGCATTCCAGTCTGGGCAACAGTGTGAGACTGCCTCAAAAACAAACAAACAATGTTATCCACCAAAGGCAGGCATTGTGTTCAAATTAGGTTGGATGTTGTCTACAGAACGCGTGCACACACACTAATCTAGAGAGCTATTTGTTTGTGACTACAAACCTAAGAAAACTTCTCGGTCAGAAAATTATGGTTACAGTGATTAAACCTTTTGAATAAAACCTTATAAGAGAACTCGAAATCCTAAGACATACACTATGACCCTCTCAGGGCCTTGGCTGGGCTAGCTACCCAAGTAACTTGATCAATGGCTGCAAACGCAAGCCCCTTTCTTTTTTTTTTTTTTTTTTTTTTTTTTGAGTTGGAGTCTCACTCTGTTGCCCAGACTGGAGTGCAGTGGCCACTTCCGGCCACCGCAACCTCGACCTGCTGGGCTCCGGCGATCCTTCCGCCTCAGCCTTCCAAGTAGCTGGAATTACAGGCATGCGCTACCACGTCCGGCTGATTTTTTGATTTATTGTAGAGATGAGGTCTCGCTGCCCAGGCGGGTCTCGAACCCGCGGGCTCAGGCAATCCACTCACCTCAGCCTCCCAAAGGCGCGGGATTACAGGCTGAGCCACCGAGCCCGGCTGCAAGCCCCTTTCTTGCTGCCCCACATCCTGTTCCAGGACTAACTGCAAAGATTTCCCCATACCTAGGTGGAGTGTTAACAGTAAGCACGTCTCTTACCAAACTATACTCTGACCTTTCCCAATTAGTCCCATAAAAATCCTTAGGCACAAATTTATCCTTCTTCAAATGAGCTAACCTTATTTAAGGAAAAATTGTCTTTTCAGTTGAATCAGGAAAAAGCGCCTTGCCCAGATTGATGCTAATCCCCACTGTTGCTTTTGCTGTTAGAGCAAAACAAGTTGAGAAAAAAATATATCATTCTCGTTTGCTAAGCATTTTGGAACTTCTTTCACCATTGTTCCTGTACTATATTTAGATATTTGATGTTTTCAGACTTATCCACACTACATTTTTTCAAATGTTCCATATCTTTTAAAACCAGCTTATCCACTACTACCTTTTCCTCCCCTGAGTTTGGTGAGCTCTAACCTATTGAATACTGTTGAAATAACACTGCCTGGACGTCTGGCTCCAGACCACCAGATCTTCTACTTCCTGTCTCTTGGAACCCTTAGAAGACAGCAGCTGGATAAGAAGTACTATTCTACTGCCGTGAGACCACCACAATGTGAGAAGCCTGAAAAAGTAAAATAAAAAAAGGAATATGAGAGTTGATTGTGCATACAAAAGAACAGTTCACAAACCTTAAATTATGAGTGATAAAAAGCTTGATTCACAAGAGTTAACGATGAAGATTGTAAAGCATCAATGAGGAAGTATGTTGATCTCTTTCGTGATTGGCTATTAACCTCTCACAGAAACAAAGATCTGAGTATCACATGTTCTCACTCATATAGTGGACCTTGAACATCCAACATAATACTATAAGAAAATGACTGACAGTGGTGGGAAGCCATGAGAGGGGAGGGGAAGGGAGATGGGATTAATGGTAGTAAATATCTGTCTGGGGACGAGGAGACACCTCTTATCAACAAGGGTGCCTGAACGGAGCATATTTGTATACCTAACCCTTAACTGTACACCACATTATCATAATAAAAAATAATGATTTTTTAAAAAACCACACATTCTTTTTTAGGACAAGTAGAGCTGTATAAGCTTATCTATCTGCAGCTGATCAGTTCAATTTTATCATACTGACAAGGAAGAAACCTTAAGTTTTGCTCATGGTTAGAGCTTGCATTTCAGGGAAGTGAGGATAGCTTAAGTTTTGGTTATGTGGCTATGGATAGTTGACCTAGATATAGCCAAACTGTGGCCTCCATTTCGATTATACTTCAAAAGTCCCCCACTTTGGTCATCTTCCCAGTTGAACTGAGAATGTGACCAGCTATAAGTTTTACTCTTAGTCACCACATGTTGTTTCTCTTTTCATGGTCATCTGAAGGTCACGAATCAGGATTTCAATAGGCTCTTCCAATGATTCAAGTTCATGTAGTTTGCATTGTTCAGTCCTTATTGAGATCACCCGATGAGTCAGTGACTGCTGACAGCATTTAAGACTCTTGGGAGAACATAACTCACAAGGGAGATTAGCAATATGAATAATAGGAGAATAATACCACGAGTTTGAACTACCCCAAAGCCAAAGTCTCCAAGAACTAAAAGTTAACCCACTGAATAAATTAATTGATAATACCTGCTTGATCTGATGGAATACTCATATCTAATCTTTTAAATGTAAAAGATTTGGGGCTACAATTCCTGATTTATTGATATGGAAATAGAGTTTTTCTCTAATAAGAGCACAAGCTCCTCCTTGTTAAGGTTAGGATATCAAAAACTCTTCTGTTTTGGAGTACAACTGAAGCTAAGCTATTCCATTTAGAGTTTATCTCTTGAAGAGTATTTACAGTGTCATTAAAACTCTTTTCAAGAGCTGCAGAGATATTGATACATGATCTTCCTAATCCAGAGACTCCTAGTCAAGGGAGCAGTGTCCTAAGGAAAGAATAAAATCCAGAGATCTTCTGTATAATCAAGTTTGAAGGAGCACAAGAAATTAATTGGGGGGGGCTACTTTATGTACAAATAATCTCAAGTTAAAAATTTGACTAACATTTAGAAAGTCATATCTGGTTATTAGGGGTAAGAAATAGCCCAAACAATAGTATCCCGACCATTTGGATGGGAAACCTGTGTATATCTTATTATTGCAAAAAATTAATATTTGTTGACACAAAGAGTTAAAATAGATCTCATTACCCAACAATCAGGTGTGGTATGAGTGTCATGGTTATTTTTTGTCACATTGATATTTGTACATTGCCAGTTCAAATGACTATGGTTTAAATTGGAGTCAGAGCAAAAGACATCTGATAAAGCAATCTATGTTACCACCACCAATTAGGTAAGACTGGTTCTTTTCCAGATATGCCCTGAATTTTGGCATATACAAATTGTTGTTAATCTTACATAATGGTGTTCTAGAAGCATTCTATTTGCTCACAGAGTTTCCATTAAGCCAATGTTTAGCTTCAGTGAGTTCTTTAATAGTGTAATTGAGGGTGTCAGTCATTTTCTGTTTTTAGGTTTATATCATTATATATGAATCCAATCTCCATCATCTGAATCAAATCAGCAGGATTAATTGCAGAATGAATTGGGGATCTCACCTAAGTCAGATTCAGTACCATTGACATTTTCTATATATACAGTGAAGTTACTGGTAACAAATTTTTCAGTGATTGTGAGCCATCCCTTGACTTCTAATGTTTCTACCCAATGCCAACCCAGCTTTTCATGAGTGTTTAGCTGAATGATTTTATTTGCCAGGAGAAGGATGTCCATCTTTTCATAAAACCATTTTCCCTAATTGGTCACCCAAGCAGGTATGCAGGCTAGTTCTAGTGTTAACTGAAATTCTTCCCAGGCTTTTAAATGATTAATAACCAACAATTACTCTGGTTAGTAAGAAAATCTATGTGTTGAACTCACTATAGTAGACTTTGGTGGGTATTCAGCCTGTGTGATGAAGGTTCCTAGCAGGAACAGAAATATGAGTTTAAATATTTTGTGTTAGTTTGCAAGTAGCTAGTTTACAATGATCATGATGGATATAAAAAGATCAAACCATGAAGAAATAGAAAACCTCAATTAACCAGTAACAATAACAAGCAACAAGTTCAAAGTCATAATAAAAATCTCCCACCAAAGAAAGAAAAGCTCAGAACCTGATTGTTTCACTACAAAATTTTATCAAGCATTTCAAGTACTAATACCAATTCTACTCAAACTCTTCAAAAATGCTGAAAAGGAGGAAATGCTTCCAAACTCATATTATAAGTCCAACATTACCCAGATATCAAAATAAGGGTTCAATAAAAAAAGAAAACTACTGGTCAGTATCTCTAACAAACATAGTGAAAAAGTTCTTGACAAAATACTAACAACTGAATTCAACAAAATGTTATAAAGATCACACACCATGGTCAGGTGGGATTCATTTCAGTGATGAAATGATGGTATGATATATGCAAATGAATAAAAATAATGCATCAGATTAATAGAATCAAGAACAAAAACTATATGATTATTTTAATAAATGTCAAAATTTTTCAATAAATGGTGCTGGGAAAACTGGAGAACTCTGTGTAGAACAATGAAACTAGATCCCTATCTATCACTATACACAAAAATAAAACCAAAATGTAGGCTTAAATATAAGTCATGAAACTAAGAAATTACTAGAAGAAATCTTGGTGAAATGCTTCAGAACATTGATCTGGGCAAAGATACTTTGTATAAGACATCAAAAACACAGGAAACCAAAGCAAAAATAGACAAATGAGATTATATCAAGGTAAAAAGCTTCTCCACAGCAAAGATGTCAATCAACAAGATAAAAAGACAACCCACAAAATGTAAGAAAATATTTTCAAACTACCCATCTGACAAAGGGTTAATAACCACAATATATAAGAAGTTCAAACAGATCATGGCAAAATATATATATAGTGATTGTCTTTGTCTCATTTACAGTCTTAATTTTAGTTTATTTTATCTAAGTATAACTACTCCTCTGTTTTTTGGCTTTCAGTCACAAGGAATATCTTTTTTCACCCCTTTGCTTTCAGTCTATATGAGTCATCATAGGTAAAGCGAGCTTCTTGTAGGCAGAATGTAGTTGGATCTTGTTTCTTTATCCATTCAGCCATTCATGCCTTTTAACTGGAGAACTGAGTCCATTTACATTCAGTGTTATACTGACAAGTAAGGACTTACTACTAACATTTTATGACTTGTTTTCTGGTTGTTTTGTAACTCCTTTCTTCCTTATTATCTTCCTTTGTGGTTAAGTGATTTTCTCTGGTAGTATGTTTTAATTTGTTGCTTTTTATTTTTTAGTGAATCTATTACAGGTTTTTGCATTGTTGCTACCATGAGGCTTATGAAAAAACATCTTATAGATGTAACAAGTTATTTAAAGATGATATCTTAAATCACAAAGAAAAGAATAAACACAAAGAAAAATGAAAAAAAAGTCTATACTATATCCCCTCCCAATTTTGAACCTTTAGTTGTCACAACTTACATATTTTTATATTAACTATCTCTTAACAGGTTACTGTAGCTATTATTGTTTTTTCATAAATTTGTTTTGGGGGCTTCATACTAGAGCTATGAGTGGATTGTACACCACAGTTATAGTATTAGGGTATTTTGGTTTTGTTCATGTACTTCATTTTACCAGTGGGTTTTATACCTTCAAGTGCTTTTTTTAATTTATTTGTTTGTTTTGTACTTTAATTTTTTTTTCTTTCAGATTGAAGAATTTTCTTTAGCACTTCTTCCATGCTGGACCTGGTGGTGATGAATACCCTCAGCTTTTGTTTGCCTGGAAAAAACTTTCTCTCTCCTTCATATTTGAAGAATGACTTTGCAAAATATAGTATTCATAGAGGGAAGTTTTGTTTTTCTCTCAACACTTAAAAAATGTCATTTTACTCCCTCTAGGCCTTTACAGATTCTGTTGAGAAGCCTGTTGCCAGAAAATTGGAGCTCTTTTATATGTTATTTGCTTCTTTTATCTTGCTGCTTTTAGGATTCTTTGTCTTTGACCTCTGAGAATCTGATTATTATATGCCTTGGAGTAGTTCGATTTGGGTCAAATCTGTTTGGTGTTCTCCAACTTTCCTACAGCTGGATACTTCTATCTTTCTCAAGTGTTGGAAAGTTTTCTGTTATTTCTTTGAAGAAGACTTGTACACCTCACTCTTGTTCATCTTTCTCTTGAACACCAATAATTCTTAAATATTGTCTTTTGAGATATTTGTTTATATCTTATAGATGATCTTTGTTGCTTTTTATTATTTTCTTATTTCTTCTCTGACTATTTTCAAGAAGTCTGTCTTTGAGCTCACTGGTTCTTTCCTCTGCATGATCCATTCGGCTATTTAGAACCTCTAGTTAATTTTTCAGTTTAGCAATTGTTGCTCAGGTTAAGATTTCTGTTTGATTTTTTTTTCATTATTTCAATTTATTTGTTAAATTTCTCTAATAAATTTTTGAGTTATTTTTCTGTATCACTGAGTTTTCTTAAAACTACCATTTTGAATTCTTGGTCGGAGAGCTTCCATTTCACCATCTCATTAGGGTCCCTTATTGGTTCTTTGTTTTATTCATTTGGGGTGATCATGGTTCCTGTTTACTGATATTTCTTGTGAATTTATGTCTGTGTCTTTGCATTAACCAGTAGTCTCTGTCTGGCTTTGTTTGTTTGTTTGTTTGATTGTTTGTTTTGGCTATATTTGCTTAGAGGTTCTTTATTGCCAGATCAATGTCTCCTTTTCAGCTTTAAGTGGTGCCTTAAGCTCAGGTTCTAGGTTTAGGTTCTAGGCTCTAGTAAATGATCAGAGTACAGCTCTTTCCAAATGAAGGAGATCCCAAAAAGAATGTCCTTGTAATGTGGGAAGGCTATTAGGGGTTTGTGCCCAGGGGACTTGTGGATGAACCTCCTATAAGTTGGGTCTGATGAACAGCCACTCTCATTTGTCATCTCCTTTGGCCAACTCACTGAAAAGAGTTTCCAGGACTGGGGTTGGTAGTAACACCTCCCCTTTTCATCTTTGCCCATCCTCAGGAATATTTCTTCCTAGAGGCACTCACAGTGGGGTTAAGACAGGACAAGTCTCCTGCCAAGGAATCCAAGATGGTGGGGAGGCTGGTTGTCCACCTCAATCTTATTTTTTCCAGCGTAGAAATAGTGTATTAGGGAAAAATTTTCCATGTTATTTGTGCCAGGCAGATCTGGGAGAGGGGCTATCATGAATGTGGAAGTTCAATTCTCTTACCATCTGCTCGAAGTTTTTTCAACTCTCTGTTGCCCTGGAAACTGTCTCATTTTCATATTTCATTTCTGGGATAGTTCTGTTTATAATCTTGGTACTGTACATTTGTTTTTGGTTTCCTGGAGAGAAAAATGAAGCCAGCTTGCTTCTGTATTACCATTTTGGAGCCAGAGGTTCAAGATGAATAATTGAATGACGTTCAATTGCAAGTGTTCAAATGGTTGTGATGGTAAGTTAATTATTCTTGAGACCACTTTGTCTTTTTAGGATTACAGGTTTGGAAAATCAAGTATTGATTACGGACATGCTCAGGTACTTTTAAAAAGTCTCCCCACCAATATTTTGCCAAGATTTAAGTCATTTTATCAACTCCATGACGAGTAAAGGAATGAAAAGCTCAGAGGATGTGCAACTTTAGAGATTCAGGAAATACCAAGTAACTGCCTGGGAACTCCCAAAATTCCTCAACTATTTTATATCACTTACTTTCTTTTTTTTATTTTAGTTTCCAAAGCATAGTTTTTCCATTCTTGTAAGTGTTTAATTTATTTTATGTTCTTTGGATGAATTTCACTCAAGGTGCATAGTTTATTAGTTGAGACAGTTTTTTTGTTTTGTTTTGGTGGCAGCTTTACCATGGAAATCAGTCATGGCATTTCCCTGATATTTGCGGTCTGTTTTGTAAGTATGAATTTTAATTTTTATGATAACTACTTGTAAAGGCAGCAATAATACAGAGAGGAGATCAAAAAACGGAAACCCATTCTTTATTGGCATGCCATTTGATGTTAAGAATTTCCTCTGTTTCTGGAGTATACCAAAATCATGGACTACTTCAACAGCATACCTGATATCAATATAGATAATTACAGTCTTATCAATTGCTATTTTATAGGCACAAGTGAGCGCAAATAATTCTGCAGGTTGGGTTGAATCGAATTTGGGAAGAAACTGTCTTCCTAATTATTCATGTTGGGTTGTAATATCATACCCAGTTTAAAGTTTTTCTTTATAATTTTTGGCATAGGAGCCACTAACATAGGGCATCAGTTCTGAATTGCCTGATAGGATTTTTTTTAGTAAATTCAATTCAGAAGCCAAACCTTGAGAATTCAATTTGACGTCGATATGAGTCTTTCTTTCATCATTTATAGGTTAAAAAGACAGCCAAATTGCAGTGGCTCACACCTGTAATCCCAACTACTCAGGAAGCTAAGGAATGAACCCAGGAGTTTGAGAACAGCCTGGGCAGCATAGTGAAAGTCTGTCTCATCAACAAAATGAAAAATATTGCCAGGCATGATGGTATGGCCTTGTAGTACCAGCCACTCGGGAAGCTGAAGCAGGAAGCTTGAGCCCAGAAGTTTGAAGCTACATTGAGTTATAGTTATACCACTGCACTCTAGCTTGGTGAGAGTGAGACCTCGTCTCTATGAAAATTTTTATAAAAGTTACAGCAAAGAATATGCAGGTTTGAAGATGACTGCAGCAGAATCTGGTAAGATGTTAGCTTACTGACTGAGAAATACTAGAGGCATTCAGTACTTCACAAGCTTTCTCGGCATGAGAAACTTGTAAGTAAGGTGTTGCCTTGAACAAGTTCTGAAGAAGATTCTATAATCTTGGCACCTGAAGCTAGTTGCTGCCTTTAAACAATTTGGATATGTCCTAGCTACCAAACCTACTCATAGACTACGGGTCTGTTTTGTCCTCCATTTTTTTAGTGAGAACTTCTAAAGCCTTACTGTTTCATTCATGAACAAACAACTTGGGAATTTAAAGTAACTGCAGAGTCCTAATACAGGAGGATTTTGCAAAGCCTGTTTTAGTTCAGTAAGGCCTCCTTGTGTTTTGTTTTCAAAGAAAAGTTTCCTAAGTACTATTTGTAGTTAGTTCATAGAGTAGAAAGACTAGTAATAGGATCTACAATATCCTGCAACTCTGAGGAATCCTCTGAGGTCTGGGAAAATTTTGCATACCATTTTTTTTTTCTGGAAACAGAAATATTCCTTTTGTAGAGAAGTCCTGACCTAGATAACATATCACTCCTTGTGAGAATTGAAGCTTTTCTCAAGAGACTTTATGGCCCTTATAAGACAGATGTTGTTAACAGCTATATTGAGTCAATTTCTGAGTCCTCTTTTGATGGAGAACAAAGAAGCAAGTCACCTACAGACTGAATCAAGGTAGAATATCTGGGAAATTTTAGAGCGTTCAAACCATGATGTAAAACTTGTGAAAAGCCTGAGAGAACCCTCTGTTAATCCTTACTGTTCAAGTACATTGTTGATTTTTCCAAGTAAAAGCAAACAATTATTGACACTCTTTGTTTACAAGAATGTTAAAATATATGTACAAGGTATAAGTCTACTACAGTGAGTCACTCAAATTCAGTTGGTTTCTTTGCTTGGCTGAGTGTTTGTATTTGGTACCACTGAGAATCTTGGTAGTACAATTTCATTTCTAGTTCTGAGGTCCTGAAAATCTTTATTTCTGTTAATGGGATTTCTTGACAGATAAGATAGGAGTTACAAAGATGAGTGCATGGGGTAATTACTCCTCAAGGTATTAGGTTCTATATGATCAGAACGAGTTCCTATATTGCCTCAGATTTCTGAAGGTGTTGCAATAACTTAGGAAGCAATTTAAAAGGGTCAGAATTTTGATGAGTTGCATGCTTTTGATCTTTCCCACATCTGTAGAAGAATCCCATATAATGTCAAAAATTTAAGAAAAATGTATATCTATATTTATGGAACTTAATAGTTTTCTTGGGCAGTCACTTTGGGCCTGGGGAATCCACAGTGTTTTAGTATCTGACAAATCTCAGGTTTCTAAGATCATTTCTCTAGAGGGGGATCTTATTGAGCCTTCTAATTAGGAAAACAGACCTCTCTCTGGGAGATTCACAGAAGCAATATCACATAATAAGAAGGTGTGACTCTCAGAAAAAGTGCCAAGTGTGACAGTTAGGAGTTCTGACAAAGGAACTCTTTGAATGCGATTTCAGACTCCCGCCACTGAGATATTTTTATTACTCTGTGGAATTTCTTGATGTAGCATGGTGGAGTTTAAAGGAAAAAGAATTGTTCTGGTATTTATCAACACAGTACAAATTTTTCTACTTATGTTTGGTTTTTCCTCATTGATTATTTAAAGTACCTTGCTGGGCAATTCTTTGGAGTCCCATCAACATTGAGAAGAATGCAACGGTTTCCAGCTTCCTCTTACTCATCAAGGGACAGTCTTTTTTGCCAATGTACCCCCCCCTTCTGCTTCCAGTAATCACAGATATCTTTATCAATGGGGGCAAAATTGGGAGTAGGTTTTTAACAGTTAGGTCAAGATCCCTGCAACTGTTATAGAGCCATTAAATGATTTGTTTGATGGCATCTTTTGTGATATAATGAATGTCCTTTGACTATATTCCACTAGATGTTGCAGTTCTGTTAGGGGAGTTGCCTCTCATTCTAGTTAGAATTCTTTATTAAGTCACTTATTTCTGTGCACAATCCATTAGAAAAATGGGCTGATAAAGTCATCTCATCATCCAGGCTAAATTATTGTTTGAAAATCTTCTCTGGGTTCATTCTATACACTGCAGCAGATTAATTCTTTCTTGTTTACAAGATCGAATTGTGGCCCAGTCTAATCTCATTGGGAATATTTTAGGGACAGCTTCCAATAATTGTTGGCCCATTTTTCTGGCTGTTTTTATGCCCTGTTTAAAGGAATACCTGCTGGGCACAGTGGCTCACTCCTGTAGTTCCAGCACTTTGGGAGGCTGAGGTAACAAGATTGCCTGAACCCAGGGGTTCAAGACCAGTCTGGGCAACTTGGTGAGGGCTCTTCTCTAAAATAAATAAATAAATAAATTGCTGGGCGTGTGGCGTGCGCATGTAGTTCCAGCTACTTGGAAGACTGAGCTAAGGATCATCTGAACACAGCAGGTCAAGGCTGCAGTGGCCATGAGCATGCCACTGCACTCCAGCCTGGGTGACAGAGTGTGACTCCAACTCAAAAAAAAAAAAGAAGGCATGCTTTGTGGGATTATCTTAACAGACTTTTCCAACCATTTTCAATGATTTCCTGTGCCTACTCTCATACATTTTGTTACAAATCAAAACCTTGGATCATAGACACCTAGAAGAATTTTAAATTCTTCTGTAAATTTGATTTGCTCCCTTTTGAATCACACAAAAATCTTTTAAAATGGCTCAGAGTTCTGGACAAGACCAAGGTTAAAATTCATCTGTTACAGGTACTTTTGGCTCATTTGAGGGTCTAATTTTTAAAGGAAGCCAGTGTTGAGTAGGTTCAAGTGGAAAAGTCAAGATATCAAAGGGGTTAGTAGGCTCAGAATAATCAGGTAGTGGAGAATAAAAAGAAGCAGAGAGATTCACAGAAAGGTGTATAAAGTCAGCCTGAGTTTTACCTTTTAAACTATTACTTGCACATTGTAAGAATTCTTTTGGAGAGGCTATTTTGAGTCATTCTGTTTTTTAGAAGTTTCTGTATACCAAAGACTGCATTTCATTGTCTCTGAAAGGTTCTTGTTCCTTTCTTTTCAAGGATGCCCCCTTAATGAACTATTTTGTCTAAATTGGAAGCTCCCCAAAATGGCCATTGCAGTTCCACATTATTCTTTGTAAACTTCACTGATGTTTCCAAAAAAGGCACAAGATACTTATCCATAGTAGATACACACTTAGGAAGCAGGGATTTCAGACAGAGGTAAGGAAGGAGTCATGAACCAGGTGAATCTTTGCCTTAGCTTCCCTAAAATGAATGTATTGTAGGGAATTCTAATTACTCTAAATTCTTAATATCCAGTAATTCTACTGCCACCCCAAGACCCAAGGAGTAAAAGGCCCAGGAGATAACACATTTTCTCCCCTTACAGACAAGAAGGGTGGTTTACCAAGAAATTTCAACAAAGCACAGGTATACATAACAAAGTTGACAATCTCAAAATGAAAATAGCAGATCTTAGATCTAAGAGAGACTTACTCTTAACCTTGTGGTCAGTAAAAAAGCAGTGAGCACAATGGGCTCTGTGGGTACTGGTCTTAGGGGTTATCAAGAGTTTTCTTTGGATCTCACTTCTGACACCAAAAAAGCAGATCAAGTGAAAAGGAAATATAAGAGTTTTTGTGCATACCAAAGAACAATTTACAAACCAGGAGACTTCAAACTGAAAGTGATAAGAAACTCAGCTCACAAGAATTATAGCACAGCTTCTAAAACATCAGTGAGGAAATACATTGATTTCCATTGGTCATGGCTACTTTAAACTTACATTTCTTTTTGGAAAATAGAGCTGTATAAGTTTTTTTGTTGGTTGCTGATTGGGCCAATTTTATCACACTGACAAAGAAGAAAAGCTTAAGTTTTGTTAATAGTTAGAGCTTATATTTCAGGAAATGAAGATTACTTAAGTTTTAGTTCTATGGGAATAGATGGTTGGCCTATAGGTATATCCAAACTGTGATCTCCATTTTTATTTTTTAAAAGAACTCTGCATAGTAGGACATCATGCAGGGTGGGGGGGCCAAGGAACAGTGAGCTGTCTCATTTGTGAGGGACCCTTCTTGGAGCCTTCCAACAAGACAGTTCCACAGCTGATACCACACAATGATCCAGATGATGCTCTTTAGAGTAGAATAATTTCCAAGCTAAGCCCTGCCCAAACTCCTGGCCCACATATTTTGTGAGGTGTAATAAAATTGTTATTGTTTTAAACCACTGAGTTTTAGGGTACCTTGTGTTATCACAATGAATAATTTGAACACTCTCCTCTAACCTCATATTGTCCATAGGATTAACTTGACAATTAATAATCTATAGCCTTGTGACTTGACGTTCATTATTGGCTGAAATTTAAATAATGGCATTATTATTGGCTGAAAATAAATATTTTATTGTTATTTAGTTCATTGGGTGAGTATATCTTCTTTCCCAATGAGATTAACATCGTTTTTAGTACCTGAAAATAGTCCTATGAATAATATTTTTGGTGTACTTTGTTTTTATATATTTAAAAATTAGCATACAAAAAATGTTTTTGCTAAAGTTGTTATTGTGTTTGTAAAATATTACTATAATATCGTATTTTTCTTTTTTTCATATTTATGTTATTATTGAATTCAAAGTGTCTGATAAGCTGCTAAGAAGACATAGAAATGAGAGTGGGAATGTGAATGTGGGTTACCTCTTATTAACAATAATATTTTATCTTAAAAATTATTGGAAAAATATGTCAATGAGTAATATATAAAGTACTAAAACAAAGGTGAGCATTTACAACTGGCCACCAGTAGAAGACAAACAAACAAACAAAACAAAACAAAACAAAAACCATGAAAATACAAATACATATCCTGGGATGGTAGGTAAAATTCTGTGATGTCTCACAAGATACCTGCCCCCTAATTCCATGCCTTGTATAATTCCTTCACCTTGAGCAGGCTTGTGAATATGATGGGGTAGACAATGATTAGGTTATATTTTGTAAGACTTCATTTTAACCACCTAATAGGAGAAATTTTTACTGAGAGAGATGCAGCCCCAAGGAACTGATTTCTACTAACAACCATTGAAGATGGAAGAAGATTCAAAGTCTCAGATGAGATTGCAGCCCAGCTAACACCTTTATTATAGCTTTTTGAACCCTTGAGCAAAGGACTCAGTTACTAAACGTGGACTCTTGATTCATGGAATCTGTGAAATCATGTGGTAGCAAACCAACTTTTCCAAGAGTATAGAGGAAAAAGGAAAAGGAACTTGGTTCCTTGGTAACATAGTTGAGCTCCTGCACCTGCCCCGAGATGCCTACCTCCAGACCTTACATAAACAATAATGATAATAATAATAACTATTAATTATAGCACTGTTGTTTGAATTTTTGAGTAATGGCAACTGAATTCATTTCTACATGGTTCAGGACTTTCTGTGACTTGCCTTAGTTTAAATATAACTCCTTGTGCTGTACCTCAGAATTCACATTCTAAGTCTCCACACATAATTTTCCTTCTACCTCCTAACTTTCATGATTTACCTTTGTTGTGAGGATTATGTCCAACATCTAAATCATTTTTGAAGTGAGCCTTAAGTAACTCTTTAACTTATCTTTCAACATCTTCCCCCACCAAAACTCTACTTATCCAGAAATACTTGAAGTTCTCCTAATGTTGGCTGTTTTATGCCTATTGAATTTACCTCTGATTCCTTTTCTTCTTCTTCTCCTCCTCCTTCTCGTCCTAGGCTGGAATGCAGGAATCTCCATCCAGGCTGGAATGCAGTGGCATAATCATGGCTCACCACAGCCTCAACATTCTGGGCTCAGGTAATACTTCCACTGCAGGTGTGTGCCACCTTGCCCAGCTTTTTTTTTTTTCCTAAAAATGAAGTCTCACTATGTTGCCTAGGTTGGTCTCAACTTTCTGGGCTCAAGCAATCTTCTTACCTTGACCTCCTAAAGTGCTGGGATTACAAGTGTGAGCCACAGCCGGGCTCGGTGGCTCAACCTGTAATCCCGTGCCTTGGGAGGCTGAGGTGAGTGGATTGCCTGAGCCCACGGGTTCGAGACCCGCCTGGGCAACTTGGTGAGACCTCATCTCTACAATAAAATCAAAAATGAGCCGGGCGTGGTAACGCGCCTGTAGTTCCAGCTACTTGGAAGGCTGAGGCGGAAGGATTGCCAGTGCCCAGCAGGTCAAGGCTGCGGTGGCCAGGAGCGGCCACTGCACTCCAGTCTGGGTGACAGAGTGAGACTCCAACTCAAAAAATAAAAATAAAAAATAAAACAAGTGTGAGCCACTGTGCCAGGCCTCTTTTTTTTTCATGTTTGAAATGTCTTAGTCTAACTATCAGTTCAATTTCTGTTTGCTCTTTTCTCCAGAAGGCTGCTCTAACTGCCCCTCTTCAGTATCTTCTTCTATGGCTTCTAAAGCATCTTGTGAACAACCTTAGTCCAGCTTTTAACACATTATGCTGTAATCATCAGTTTTATCATTATCAATTAACCTCCAAATGTTGAGACAGCATCTGGTTCATCTTTGTGCCCTGTGTGCACAGTATTCTGCACACCCCTGTCATGCCATAATTATTTCTTGTACAAGTGAATGAAAGAATAAAATCCAAGAACTACAAACATATACTTTGACAAGTAACCATCTCATGGAGTATCTTCTACCCAGCCTTCCTCCAAGGGATGACAGTTAATCATTACTGCCTTCTTCCAGGGGTATTTCAAATCTATGCAAACATTTCTGTTTGCATATTGCCTCTCCACAGATGGTAGCATTCTAACCTCGCGGTCCCACACATAGCTCTTCCACTTCAACAATATGTCTACTGATTCTCATGTAGAGCATTCCCCTTTAAATACATATCATTCCTTTCTATGGCTGTTCAACCATGTATTTACCAGCTCTTAACTAACTGCATTTACATTGATTTACATTGATGTTCTCCATTTACAAATGATTATAAATTCATATCATTATACTTTTTAGTGCTTCCTATAAATACGTATGTATAATATAATTGTAGAATAACATTTGTTTGTCAAAATACACTTATATTTTACATTTTGTTAGATATTGCCACACTATCTTTTTAAAATTTGTATTAATTTGCATTCTCACCAACAAGAGGGCCTGTTTTATCATACCAATGCTTACAGGCCTAATTTTAATCTTTGTCAATCTGATAGATTAAAAAATAGCATGAGGCTGCGCACGGTGGCTCAAGCCTGTAATTTCAGCACTTTGCGAGTCCGAGGCAAGAGGATTGCCTGAGCCCATGGGTTCAAGACCAGCCTGGGCAACTTGGCTGGCAGGCCTCATCTTTACAAGAAATCAAAAAATTAACTGGGCATGGTAGTGCATGCCTGTAGTTCCAACTACTTAGAAGGCAGAGATGGAATGATTGCTTGAACCCAGCAGGTTGAGGCTGCAGTGGCCATGAGCATGCCATTGCACACCAGTCCGGGCAACAGAGTGAGACACCAACTCAAAAAAAAAAAAAAATTAGCTGGACATGGTGGCATGCTCCTGTAGTTCCAGCTACTTGGAAGGCTGAGGCAAAAGGGTCACCTGAGGCCAGTAGGAGGAGGCTGCAGTGGCCATGAGCAACTTGCCACTGCATTCCAGTCTGGGCAACAGAGTGAGACTCCGACTCAAAAAAAAAAATGACATGAATTTATAGTTTACTTCATATTTGTTTTATTATGACACTTATGGTGAGCACTTTTTATATACTGAAATACAATGTGCAAGTCTTACTGAAACAACAAAATCCAGTTTGGCTAGTTCAGCCAGAAATATAATCTCTTAAAGGTAATTAGACACTTCTTGAAACTGTTGAAGAAATAGACTCAAGGATAAACTTCCAGAGGCAACCAAAAGCCATGCAGCAAACTGGCCTGATATGGATGCCACTGGTGCCTATTCCTACAAACAGGAAATGTCAGGAACTCAATGCTCTCTCATTCACTACTGCCTCCACCACTGACACTAATCTATAGTCAGGTACTTGCCTTTGCAATTCCTGCTGCCACCTACCCAACCAAGTAGGAGCATTGCTTTGCTCATCTCTAAATTAATCTCACTGAGGTGGTCTGGTGGTCAAAGTCTAGGTTCCCTACCTGAATGTTAGCCACAAGAGAGGCTGGGTGTTTGAGTTCTGACCTCCATGGGGAAGACAGGATTCACAATGGACACATTTCCCTTGGGATTGTAAGGTTTTTGTTTTTGTTTTTGTTTTTTTGAGTTGGAGTCTTACTCTGTCACCCAGGCTGGAGTGCTGTGGCACGTTCACAGCCACCTCAGCCTCAACCTGCTGGGCTCAGGTGATCCTTCTGCCTCAACCTTCCAAGTAGCTGGAACTACAAGTAGGCACTACCACACCCAGCTAATTTTTTGATTTATTGTGTAGACGAAGTCTCACCAAGTTGCCCAAGCTGGTCTCGAACCCCTAGGCTCAGGCAATCCTCTCACCTCAGCCTCCCAAATTATTGGGAGACTTGAGCCTCCATGCCTGGCTAAGACGGTTTTCAGAAGAAGCCCTGAACATGTCAAATATTTATTTCAGAAAACCCCATTCTTGACAGGCAACCATTCTTCAGATTTAATCTTTGAAACAAAAACAGATGCTCTACCAACATAGTATACCTTCCTCTCATCGCCAATGCAAACACAACCTTTCTCTCCCAGAAAAGAACTTGTCTCCTATCCCTGACTTGTGCATGTGCACTCTAAGATTCTGGGAGAGCAGTTAGTAATATGTTCATCTGCCATATGCTTTTGTAAATTTGCTAAAGTAAACCACTTTAACTGAAATTGTTTAATATTATCATTTATTTATACTCCATCTTCTCTTTGTCACATGTCAGACAGCATGCTATGAGGATACATTTATCAGGGATTTATTATAATACAGTTTGTGTTTTGCAATCACTTTTGTGTAGAGATCGCTAGCCACCTCACCTCAGTGTAGAAATGACCTCCAGGGGTAGGGCACGGTGGCTCACCCCTATAATCCCAGCACTGTGGGAAGTCAAGGTGAGAGGATTGCCTGAGCCCATGGGTTCAAGACCAGCCTGGGCAACTTGGTGAGACCTTATCTCAATAATAATAATAATAATAATAATAATAAATAGCTGGGTATGGTAGTGCATGCCTGTAGTTCCAGCTACTTGAAAGGCTGAGGTGGAAGGATCGCCCAAACCCAGGAGGTCAAGGCTGCAGTAGCTGTGAGTGTGCCACTGCACTCCATCTTGGGCAACAGAGTGAGACTCTAACTAAAAAAAAAAAAGAAAAAAGAAAAAAAGAAATAGCCTCAAGGAATACAGAACTTCTGCTGAGTGACTACCATGTACCATGAATATACAGTGTCAGGACCAGGTCCTGATACCCTAGTGTCACTTGGCACCAAAAGTAAGTATGGAGTATAGGAGATGCCAGTCTACAAATATATGGAGTTGGTCTTTGGAAAATTCTTCCAATCACCAGATCAGCTAAATCTAGAGGACGCTTTCAATACTCATCCACATTTAATCAGAACTGAAGTTTGTTATATTAGCAATATATGTTATAATGCAAGTACAATTAAAATGCACCATAACTTATTATTTATTTTTTGATGATAATTGGGTGAAACAGAAATTGTCAGAAAAGGAACGCTACTGGGAAGGACTAAAGGCACTGACTACAACAGTGCAGCTGGTCTTGGCAACACACTCAACACTCATGGTCTTCCTTTTCTATGTTGGGACTAAGAAACCAACAGCCCAAGATGTGGCACTTTGACATGCTGAACTGAAGGAGAAGGCTCTCAAAGACTCTCTGATCTTCCTCGTTCCCCTGTGTCAGTTCTCTCTCTCCCGAAGCACAAGTAAAGTTCTCTGAAGATTCCTTATCTGCCTTGAGTCCAGACCCAACAAAAACAAAAAACAATTACTTCTGATTCCTTCTCTGAGTTTTCATTAACTAAAGTCAGATCACAGAAAGAAGGACTGAAGTCTGTCAACACACCTGGACAAATTCTTGTCACAAGTCATTGTCTGCTTTGCAGACCAAAGCTACTTTGTTCCAGGCCATGTGTACATTCTTCAAGTCCGTTAAATTCCCCCCCAAATCATGTACTACCTCTTCAAAATCACCTACTCTTCCCCATCTTCTTTTCCCCTAAAAAATAAGATACGTAATCAACTTTACCCCATGGAAATATCAGGCAATCATTCTATAATTTTCTCCTTTATATGCTAGTAAATATATATACCATTTCTCCTGTTAATTTGTCTTTTACAAATTAATTTTCAGCAAACCTTCAGAGGTTTGCTGTACTACTGTCCAATCTGGTTGTCTCTGACTGTCCATAGCACTTATTCTGGTTTCAGTTTCTTACTTGGATAACATAATCCATTATCCAAGAGTTCTGGCCACCATGCCATTCTCAGCTTGTTTACCATGAGTGTGTCACCTGAGTATCAGCCCTGCCAAGATGGCAACTTTTCTTCATGCCTTCTCATTTTTTTGTGTTGATGAGATCAAAAGTGTTTAGGTGGCAGTGACATCTTTTGATTAATGAGGCTCTTTCTGTGTTCTCAGACAGAAGTATTTCCTTTTGGGGAACTACAGAACTTTAAATCCACAGAACTCAGTTAGGGGATGGGAAACACAAATCCCCTGATTTCCACTGCTTAGTTCCTGGGTTTATATAAATTTGTTGATTTAGAGTATACATTGTGTCCTGCAAGATGTCCCTCTATCCTTTCAAATATGTCTTCTGAACTGTCACTTCAGCTGGATCTTCAAAAGGCAGTTCTGTCCCTCTATCAAAATGATAACTTCTGGATGAGGCAGATTTAATAACCAGAGGATCCCATTCTCATGTGCTCACTCTAGCACCTACTTTGTTAGAAAGTGAATGCTTTTGGCCTGGCTCAGTGGCTCACTCCTATATTCCCAGCACTTTGAGAGGCCGAGGTGGGAGGATTGCCTGAGCCCACGGGTTCGAGACCAGTTCAGGCAACTTCATGAGACTTCATCTCTACAATAAATCAAAAAATTAGCCTGGCATGGTGGCGCTTGCCTGTATTTCCAGCTACTTGGAAGGCTGAGGCAGAAGGATCACCTGAGCCTATCAGGTGGAGGCTGCAGTGGCCATGAGTATGTCATTATACTCCAGTCTGGGTGACAGAGTGAGACTCTAACTCAAAAAAAAAAAAAGGAAAGGAAAGAAAGTAAATGCTTTTGTTTGTCACAATGTTGTGTGGGACTCTAGGTCAGTGGCTCAGACACAGTAAGCCATGGGAGAAGTATAGGCTGAAACTTTGCAAGCAGGAAACACAGACCCACACCCAGAATACATACCTTTTTCTGGTAAAATGAATCTTTCTCCTATCCAAGGGTTGAAGGGAGCAATGTGATCAAGTTAGTCGGTGCCTTCAGGTGGTGATGCCATATCAGAAACGCAGCATTGGTCTGCAATTGACAGACTGGAAATTCAACATCAGCTGAAACTAGATTATCCTCGGTGATGGGGGTTGAATTTTGCCCCCTCCTCAAATTTATATGTTGCTATCCTATCCCCCAATAACTCAGAAAATGACCTTGTTTAAAATTAAAGTTGTTGCAGATGTAATTAGGTAAGATAATGTCATACTGAAGTAAGGGGAGACCTTAATCCAATATGACTGTTGTCCTTATTTAAAAAAAAAAGAATGTCATATGAATAGACAGAGAAACATACAGAGGGAAGATAAGATGAAGACATAGGGTAAGCACCATCTACAAGCTAAGGAACTTGTGAGACTTCTAGAAGCTAAGAGAGAGGAATGAAATAGATTCTCCTTCACAGACTTCCAAAGGAACCAACTTTTTTCAACACCTTGATTTCAGATTTCTAGCCCCTAAAACATTTCTGGTTTTTTGTTTGTTTGTTTGGTTGGTTGGTTGGTTTTTGTTTTAAAGCCACCTATTTTGTGGCACACTCAGGAAACTAATATCGTTAACAAGTTAAAAGCCAATGCTGTTGACCTCATTCTTAGCTTCTATCTCTGTTACTGTGTTTTTTTTATTCCAAGTGACCAATATCTCAACATCAAACCTACCTGATGTCAACTGGCCAAGTGGACATTAACATGAAAGATAGACTTCATATTTTGCGTCCAATTGCAAATGTCTGTTCACAGGTGTTTTTCTCAGACCTCCTTCTCCTCAAATCTTCAGTGTTTTCATTCCAGGTTCCTGATCAATTGGCCAAGTCATTTTCCACGGTCCATGAGTTTGTGCATATTCTAACCTAGGGTTCCTACTTTCTCCTCAAAATTGGATGAGTCTTAATTCAATAAGACTAGCGTCCCTATAAGGAGAGGGATGTTTTCACAAAGAAAAGGTGGCCATCTTCAGGGTAAGGAGAAACCAAATTTGCTGAAATCTTAATCTTGGATTTCTAGCCTCCAGAACTGTAAAAAAATACATTTCTGTTTTTTAAGCCACCCACTCTGTGATCTTTTATTATGGCAGCTCCAGCACACTGATACAAATTGCTGCTTACAATATTCCTAAGACTGTGTTACTGTACTCTAGCTAAGGTACCACATCTGGCACAGCAGCTGCAAATACTATTTTAATAGTGCACTATCATCCTACAGGAACCATATGCAAGGGGGACCCCAAAATTGGAATTTATTTCTACAAAATATTGTATTTATTCTTACACATTTAAGCTTCAGGCATCTTCAAAGTACTCTCCATTTGATGCAATATACCTATCAAGAAGCTTTTTCAACGACTCAAAACGGTTTTTTGAACTTTCAATTTTGTTGCCTTTTAGTGCTTCTGCTGTTTTTTGTTTCACATCTTCCACATCAGCAAAACATTTGCCTTTGAGGACTGTTTTCATCTGGGCAAACAAACAAACAAAAAAGTCACTCGAGGTAAGATCAGATGAATTGAGAGGGTGGAGCATAGGGATCATGCCGTTTTTGGTCAAAAACTGCTGAACACTCAGTGCAGTGTGGACAGGTGCATTGTCATGGTAAAAGAACCAGTCACCTGTTTGCCACAACTTGGGACATTTCTTCCACAAATTGTGGTGCAACCTTCTCAAAACTTCCAGATAAAAACTTTGGTTGATCATATGATCTGGAAGAACAAATTCTGAATGTACTCCAAAGGGCCTGCCCTCTGAAAAATAATTCCTGTTTGTTTTGATCCCCACCCCTGTATATTTGGGAGGATAGAGGATGGCCAGGCAGGTGAACAAATTGGTAGAGGGCAGGCAAGCTGTGATATATTGGAGATCAACACTGCTGCATGCTTGAAGTCTTTAAAAATGACAATTTCGGCATTGCCTCAAGAGATGATATTAGTTTTGACTTACTATCTTGGCTGGGGTTAGGGGAATTTTCAAAGACCTCTACCTGACCTTTCCTATTATAATAATTTATGACATGATCCCAGGTAGTAATTCCAGGCAAAGACCCTTTACTTGTATTGGGGTGATTTCACTTAGTCTCCTCATCATTCATACTTGATTTCTATTGATTGTGCAGTTGAATACCCTTGTTGTCTGCCTAATCTATTTTTCCCTAAGGGTGCCGTATTCTAACTTTCTGACAGATCTGTGTGGGTCAAGACCCTTGACTGCCCCTCCAGTCTTTCCATTCATTCCAGTAATTCTGTCCATTTAGCTTCTGATGCCATCACCCACCTAGTCTCTATTATTTTATATCACCACTATTACAACCAGTGAGCTTAGCTCTGTTACAACTTCCCTTGCTTCTTTATGGAGGAGAGATACCATGGACCATTTTAGCGGCTCTGATTCCTCTCTCCCTAGCACAGTTTTACTGCTTTTTTAAAATGGCATCCTCTGTAACCTCCCATGGAACATAGCCAAATGTTGGATTTTCTGGCCTGTCTTGACATTTGACTCTTGCAAATCTCTTTGTCTTATCCAATCTTATGTTCTCCCACTCCACAGCCCCAGGCAAGATCCCACTTTCATGTGTGCGTCTGCAGGTACACACTATAAATGTGAGTCATCTGCCGAAGTCATATAACTGCATCTTTGGGGCTCAAGCTGATCATGCCTGGGATTTACATATGCACGTGCTGTTATCCAAAAAAACAGAGATCCGGTGAGTTTTATGGTTTTATTTTAATGAGAACAATGCAATTATAGCATGTTTTTTTCATTTTGGTGAAGAAATACCAGTAAACCCAGACTGGTTAGCATCGAACTCCTAAAATTTGACTGAGGTGAAGTCATCTGTGCTTAGGAAAAAGGCTATTTATCTCCTATCCACTGGTATGAGTGCTTTTACCACAATATTTAGACTACCTGCTATTTTCAGCTCACCAGGTTTTACCAGCATAATGTAATTATCATAGTAAACTAGTGCAATGCTCTATGGAGTGATCCAAATTATTGCATCCTCAGAAACCATTCCCACAAATTTCTCAGGTCGCTACTGTATAAATCATCACATTCTTGCAAAATGTTTTGGCATGCGTGTGCCCCCCCATGGTGGAATTCAACTGTAAATTTAGTTACAGTGTTCATAAATACTGAGAAGAATTAAGTTCTTTTTGTAAGATAAGTGCCTCAGATAACATTGTTACTAGATCCTTTTTGCAAGTAAGAATGTGCTTCTGTGTGAGAAGAAATAAGAGTTGCTTGTACTAAAAAAGAACATTTCATAAAACTTGGGATTTTAGAAACTGAGTAATCTGAATCTTTTCATAGTTTCCCATTCTAATTTTCATAGCTCCACTCTCTCCCAGTCAATATACTTCCTTTTACATCAGAAAACTGTAAAGTATTCACATTCAACTCATTCTAATATAGCAACTCCAAGACTGAAATTTTTAGCCTGATATTTAGCTACTTTAAGTTTTGGAGCCACAAATGACAAAGTGTTGTTTTACAATGGATAGAAACTTTTCATTTCTCTAACAGTGACTTGAGTCATGATTTCAGGACTTTGAGCTGATCATTCTCTTTCTTTAGACTCTCCAGCATAGCACAGTCACAAAAAAGCAGGTAATGCCATAGTCCTTGAATTCTCAAGCTTTCCATGCATGCAGCACTTGACATCCAAGGCCTTCCCATTAAAGACACTTCTCCTAAATGATATTTGAATTAGTTGTTTGGTCACTATATGCTGTCAAGTGCCATAATCCTTTATTTTAATACTAGCTGTAGTCTCCCAGCCTTTCCTTTTGATGGAGAAATCTCACAATGCCCCCAGGATAATTCCAGTTTTCTGTTTTTGTATGTCCTTTTTCTTTGACTACTTTGACATTACCATATCACTAGTGATTCATAGTAACAAACAAAAGAATCCATTCTGGCAAGTTCAGCCAGAAAAGGACAAAGTAATCATATGGGCTGGAGAAAAAGACTCAAGTCTATGCACGCAAGAATAATATGGCAAAACTAAATCATAAAACTGACCTTAAAAATGCTATTACAGCCACTGTCTCCACCAAGCTTAATGTGGCAGGAATCCAAAATTTAAAAATTATCCTATAGCAAATACCAACTCCATTTTGCATCAGGCAATGAACCTTGAAATAATTGCAAATCACAAAAATCAGATTCCTTTACTACCACCTACAAAATTAGAAAATCTCCACAGAGCCTATTTTCCTTCTAATTTATGAATCAAGATGTCTAATGGGTATTTGTGTGACTGAAAGAGGTCAGATCACATGCTCATGTCCTAATTGGCTGGGAGGACATAATTCTTAATATGGATTTCTCTAAATATAGAAATATATATATATAATATAAATATATTTCGCTAAATATATGAAGGCTATTCAAAACATCGTGCGAGGCCAAGAATAGGATGCAAGCATATAATAGTATGTGTATTTTCTATTTGCGAACTGCTTAGGTCACTTTTCCAATGTCTGCTTAGTTTTTTATAAAAACATTTCCCAGTATGCATTTTGTCTTGAGACATTGTATATCACCACAAATTATTTTGATAATTTAACTAACTAGTCTTTTTTAAGAAATGTCTTGTTTTTGTCAAACCTAGAAAATAATTTATCATTAAAAAATAAAAATAAAAAATAAAGATGCTGCATATTTTCTTCTAGTATTTTTTTGTTTTCTCTTTTTATGTTTAAATCTTTGATGAACCGGGCATAGCGGCTCATGCTTATAATCCCACCACCTTGGGAGACGGAGGCAAGAGGATTGCCTGAACCCACAGATTCAAGACCAGTCTGGGCAAGATCTCATTTCTACAATAAATCAAAAATATTAGCAGGGCGTAGTGACACATGTCTGTAGGTCCAGCTACTTGGAAGGCTAAGGTGGAAGGATCATCTGAGCCCAGCATGTCAGGGCTGCGGTGACTGTTAGCATGCCACTGCACTCTAGCCTGGGTGACAGAGTGAGACTGAATAAAAAAAAAATTTTTGATACATTTCCAAACTTATGTTTAATATTTATGACTCACCTTTCTTTCTAATTCAACCAACTTTTATTTTAGAATTTCATTGCTTCTGCATTTTTGGCAGTAAAGTAATCCAGCATTTAAATGAATTATTTATTATTTTTTAATATTCTGGACTATTTTTCTTATTTCAGATTGCCTCAAGGAGGTGACAACATCTAAATAAAGCTATGGGAGGAGCGACTAACCAAACACATGAACAGAAAACAAAAAGTAACTCATCTGAATATTTAGCCTGATGGAAATAAATATTTCATAGCTGAACTGAATCTCAAGAGATCTGGTTCTTGTTCTCATTTTAGGAATGAAGCAATTTATAGAAGGCAAAATGAGAGATGTCAAAGCCCTTATACATGAAATTTTTTCTCAGCCTTTACAATGGGGCAAGTAGGGGAAGGATGACAGAAGGCAACATTTTTCACAATAAATGATTTAAAAGTCTTAATTTTTATTCAAATCATTGAATTTATGCAAGAGTTGTATCTCAAAATAGAGCCAGTATGTTATTTCATATGACATTTTGACTGTTGCATTAAAATTTTTTAAAGAATAAATTGTAAAATTACATAAAACTAGCTAGTTTCTACAACTAAATTCTGGTCATTCACAGTAATAGCCTCATTTTTCTTTCACTGCCTGTTACAGAAAAAGCACACTCTATTCTACTTTTAAGAACATAATAGGTGCCCTATAAATGACTTCTTGAAAATGTGGCAAAATAAATAAATATCAACTCTGTTCTAGGTTCTGATACAAAGCAGCTTTGTTTTTATTCTGAAAGATTAATGATTGCCAAAGAATGCATCCAGTTAAAAAACTTAGTCATTCTTTGTTAAGGAAATTCTTCAACAAAAGGAAAGGCAGAAAAATTAGCTTCACTCAATGAAGAAAATTTGCAAAAGTGAAGATGTCATATGAAAAACAGAAACCACTGTCTGAAGATGAGACAGCCTTGCATATTTACACCGGTAAGAGGATATTTGGAGGCAGCTGTTTTGAGACTCAACATTCCTACTCAACTCTTTTGTAAAATTGGGAATGATCACTGAACTGCTTCAAGCTTCAAGTTTTGTTTTTTGGTTTTTTTTTTTCTGTAAAGTAAGTGAATAATACATATCTGCGGTGTTTTACAGATTGGAATAAGTTTTGTCAATATTGCAAACTATAAAATAAAATATGTGAGTATTTGTTGTAATATTGTTGTTGGTATTGTTAATATTGTTATTATAGATTATGAAAAAGTAATATTTTTTTTCCTTGAGCAAATTGTGCAAAATTTATCCATTTGGAGCTGTGTCGTGCTGTGCACTAAAACTCAAGATGAATATTACTAAGTCAAACTTAGGTTATGAAACAGATTTTATTGGTGAAAATCACAAGAATGTGATACACAAAATGAAGACACAGGGCCCCTAACACCTCTCCTTATCACACAGAGAGGTGTGCTAGATCCTGTGTGCTCTATTGGGCACACAGTGTGGACTTACCATTCAGGAAGGACTGCACTCCACCATTCATAGCAGCATTTCTGAAAGTGGAAACAAAGATTGCTTACTAATAGGCAGTCTGAATTTGGTTGGCCAGCCACATGTTGGAGTGGTAGCGAAAAGTACCCATGAAAAGCCAGAGTTAGGCTTGGCTGCTCTTTAGGGGAGAGGGAAGGAAAGTGAAAGCCAGTGCTAAAATAAGAATTGCTTGAAGTCTGAGTTAGACAGTGAGATTTCCACCTTAATTAACTGTTGTTGGACAAATGCCCATCTCTCACCCTGAGGAAAAAACTGGAAAAGGTAAAACCAGAGGTCTTTGGTATTAGGTCTGCAGACTTTATGGTACGGGTGTGCAGAACTGTGAAGTACATAATTTGCGGAGCCCAGTACAAAATTAAAATGCAAGCTCATTGTTCAAAAAAAATATTACCATTCTCAAAATGGCAATAGCAGAGAATTAAATCAAGTGTGAAGGCTTCTAAGCACAGGGTTCAGAGTGACTGCACAGGTGGGTTCTGTACCTATATAACTGACTGCATTGGTACTTAACTGAAAATAAAATTAGTGTCTATATCCACACTAAATGTTGAATATTGGGGACATGATATTAAAAGGTCATTACCTTTGTCCTTGAGAAGAATGAAATAGCATTTTCAGGTATGTGACCTCAAACATATTCTTCAGGACAACCTTCAAATGAAGCTCAAAGTCAAAAGTCTTATTCACTTGCTCAGAATAACTAAAACTTTTAAACACCTTAATATTAAACAAGAGTAAACAACTAAAGATTGCCAAACATCCACCCTAATCCCATGCCTTTGGGAGGCTGAGGTGAGTGGGTTGCCTGAGCCTGCGGGTTCGAGACCTGCCTGGGCAGCGAGACCTCATCTCTACAATAAATCAAAAAATTAGCTGGATGTGGTGGTGCGCGCCTGTAGTTCTGGCTACTTGGAAGGCTGAGGCGGAAGGATCACCAGAGCCCAGCAGGTCGAGGCTGCAGTGACTGGGAGCGGCCACTGCACTCCAGTCTGGGTGACAGAATGAGACTCCAACTCAAAAAAAAAGAAAGAAAGAAAGAAAGAAAGAGAAACCAAAAACCGAAGGAACATTATTTATAAGTTAAAAATACACAGATAATAGAAATTTCAAAAGAAAATTATTATAAAAATTCTCAAATCAAGAGATGATATTGCAACTATGAATGGAAGAACTATGAAAGGGAATATCCAGGGAGAAGAAAGGAGATCAGATTTTTAAAACAAAATATAAGAAGTGAAAAACTTAATAAATATTTCAGAAAATAAAGGTAAGAAAATCTCACAGAAAGTAGAGCAGAAAGGCAAAGAGATGGCTATGAGAACAGAAACAAGATAATATTAAAAGATTTGTTCAGACGGGCCAACATCTAAGATTTTTCAGAAAGATAAAGTAGACGGAGAAATTAACAATGAATAACTCAAAAATTGACTAAAATTGAAGCAATACAGGCTGAAGCTTCTGCAAAGTTCCTACCCAAATGGATAAAAATAGACCCATGCCAAAGGTCTAATCTCTATGATTTTTTTCCATAGTTGTGGAATTTCAGAGCACTGTGGACAAGGAAAAAATTCTCACAAGTTTCATAGAAGGGATAAGGGATATGAAACTGCTCAAAACCTAAAATGGTTTCAATTTTCTTTTTTCCCCCCTATCTTTGGAATTCATTTAAGGTTTTCACAAAAAAGAAGCTCAAACATAATTATCTAGGTCCACTACAAAACAGAATCAAATAAGTGGTTAGCACACAAACATAATGATCTTTTTCATTTTAAAAATATAAATAACAATGTTCAAGGTTTTATAATTTTCTCCTCATTGTGTCTTTTTAAGACCTTATGTTGCAGACCCTTCATTAATGGTACCTGGACCCTGTAATGGGATGCACTGTCCACCAGCAAGGAAGGTCACTGTGGATACATTCCTGAGGGTGGCATGCACCTTCTATGTTGTCTCTATCTGTTAAGAACTAAACGATCAATCAGACATCCCCAATCAGTTCTCACAGTTTCATTCACTTTCTTTTACTACAGAGCCTAACAGAAAGGAGTTATGTGTCCAGCAGCATTCAAGCTCTCGAAAGATCAATCATGAAGGTCAAGATGGAAAAAACAAACTTCTTCCTGGATAGAAGTTTCAACTTTCTTAATAGAAAAGAAATACTTTCAAAATTCTGAAAGAAATTATGTTGAAATGCCAATGAGGATAGAATAAAAACATGTGCAAGTTTTAAACAGTCTGAAAAATTTATCTCCCTTGCATACTTTTTCCCAGCAAGCTACTAGAGAACGTCCTCCTCAAAACCAAGAGAGTGAATCAAATTAAAGGGAAGGATATGGGAACGGAAATCATCAAGATAATGTTGAAAGGAAATGCCAGGATGATAGACGGGCACTAGAAAATAAAGCACATTCAGTTCAAATTAGAGCAGTGTGACTTGCTGGGGACTCTCATGCTCATGCCTCTGCCCTTGTCTCGTGAACCTAACCTCATGATTCACTAGGGCCAAACAAGACAATAAATCAAGTAAGAGGAAGATGGGGAACAGAAGCACTAGATATAAGCCAGCACAAAGACAAAAGAAATTCAAGCATGACAGAAAAGGGAAGTCCTTGAATAACAGTTGTACTTCAAGCCTAGATATGTAGTCAGCCCTGACAGGAGAAAGGGGGTCTCCAGGACACTGTTTCTAAGAAAATAATTGAGCTGTCTAAGTTTACCTCATGTGATGGATCTTGTTGAAAATTGTGCTTTAGAAGCTATTGGGTGATGGTGGGGGTGGGGAGCAGGCAGGCGGAATAACAATTTTTTAAAAAAAGAAAAGAAAAGGGAAGTAAGCAAAAATATTCATAATATGCTAATATTATCAGCTATGAAAAATACTTTCATAGACTGAATACTGTATACATTGAATATTGACTTAACCATAAAACCAAAAGTTCAAGAAGGATATATTTTAGAATACAAGGAAATAATTCAACATTAGGAAAGATAGTCATGTAATTTGCTATTTCATATTAATGGATAAAATGTAAAGCTACCTCTATGCTGAAAATGTTTTTGATAAAAATTCAACATTCTTTTTTTTATTAAAGTAGCAACAAAAGCTCTTAGCTACAAATAAGAAGAAACTGCACATAATTATGAACAACTATCAACAACAAAAAATATATCTGAGTAGACTATATTAGGAATTACAATTAAGGCCAGGTGTGGTGGCTCACAACTGTAATCCCAGCATTTTGGGAGACCGAGGTGAGAGGATTGCCTGAGCCCAGGGGTTCGAGACCAGCTTGGGCAATTTAATGAGACCCCATCTCTACAATAAATCAAAAAATTAGCCAGGCGTGGTGGTCCATCTGTGGTTCCAGCTACTTGGAAGGCTGAGGCAAAAAGATTGTCTGAGCCCAGCAGGTCAAGGCTGCAGTGACTATGGGCATGCCACTGCACTCCAGCCTGGGTGATAGTAAGACTCTGACTCAAAAAAAAAAAAAATCCAAATTAAAGTAAGAAACAAAATAAATCATACTTTCACTGCTACTATTCAATATGTTTTGATGAGTATAAAATATTTTTGTAAATTTTTTTTGGTCAACATAAACTCCAATGCTATGATTCAGAAATTTCCTATTAATTGAGGAACTCTGAACTGTCAAAAAACACATTTCACTTAGCTTGCTACTTTGGCATGTGCATATGACATGGATGCAGCCAATCACATGCACTCAAACAAAACTTGAAGCAGGAAATAATGCAATTAAACAGTGACGGATGAGAAGATATTATGGCTTCACCACCAGTGACAAGATGGTGATGGTACCAGTGGGAACCCAGGATGAGTGCTGTCCTGTGCAAACTGCGGTTCCATTATTCAATAGAAACAGCCATACTATGTCACCAGAGGGATCTATCTTGCATTCAATTCTGATTGCTTAGCCTACCTGTTTTCCAGATATAGTTCCTTAGTTTTCTCTTGAACTAATTTTTATTTTTTGGCGAAGATTAACCAGAGTCTGGTGTATCGTGTTGTTTAAAACTAAGTACTATGATGATTACAGGGAAGCCCTAACAAACAAGAAATTAAATAGGAAAAATAAATATTAGGAAGAAACACAAGTCATTAATAACTTATATGATTTTCTACATAGTAAATCCTGAAAAATCAATAGAAAAACTATTAGAAAAAAATGAAATAATTTGAATAAATGGTCAATTATAAGGTGATGTGTATAAGTTAATACTTTTTTATTTTAAAGATGTGGGGTACAATTCAGTGTTTGGTATACAAGCGGTCATCGCACAGGTGAAGTTTGGGCCTCCCATTGGTCCTCACTTCACCTGGTTTGGGATCAGCTACCCCTATTAGTGTTATGTGAACCCCCTTTCCCCTGGCACTGGCACACTATTGCCAATCACTTTCATGTAGTATTATGATAAATGTTTAGGGTTCACTTATGAGTAAGAACATGTGGTACTCAGCTCTTTGTTTCTGTGACAGATCACTGAGTTAATTTACAGACATAAATAGTACACATGTATTTTAAAATGCCTTTAACAAAGCCAAAACAATGATGTTTCTATGCATTTATTTATTTATTTTTTTGAGTTGGAGTCTCACTCTGTCGCCCAGGCTAGAGTACCATGGCTCACTCTGGCCATCACAGCCTCAACCTGCTGGACTCAGGCGATCCTTCCACCTCAGCCTTCCAAGTAACTGAAACGACAGGCATGCGCCACCATGTCCAGCTAATTTTTCGATTTATTATAAAGATGAGATCTTGCCAAGTTGCCCAAGCTGATCTCGAACCCGTGGACTCAGGCAATCCTCTTACCTCGGCCTCCCAAAATGCCTATGAATATGCTTAACTAAAATTGTGAAGGAAAAGTTTACTTCAAGACCCAATAAAGTGAAGAACTATTACAAAATAGTCCTCAACATGGTAAAGATGCCAATCTACTTAAATTAATCTACAAATTCAATATAATTTCTACTTAAATTCCAGAAAAAATTTTTGATCATGGAAATTGATCCAAAAGTATTCATAGAGTATAAAATCAAAACAAAAACCAAGAAAACTTTGAAGATGATCAAAGGAGAATTTTCCTACTAGTTATCGCAATTTACGATGAAGCCGTAATAACTTCAACAGTGTGGAGCTAGTACAGGAAAAGACAAATGTCTAGTGAAAAAGAAAAGAAGGTACACATACACGTGAGAATTTGGTATAGCAAATATGATTTCCTAAGAGAATTGAGGTTGGAATGAATGTTATCTTCACCTGTGTCTTGAGAGATCATTCTGTTGTGTGTGGAGGTGGGACATACTCAGAAATCAAAAAGGTTGTCCCTCCCTACTTTTCCAGAACCTCTGTGATGTGGAGGAGACACTGAGACAGAGAAGTCATGCTCTCTTGAACCCAGGCTGCAGCCTTAAGATGCCATGCGACCTGAGACCGTGGGTTCAAGACCCACCTGGACAACTTGGCGAGACCTCTTCTCTACAATAAATAAAAAATTAGCTGGGCGAGGTAGCACACGCCTGTAGTTCCAGCTACTTGGAAGGTTGAGGAGGAAGGATTGCTGGAGCCCAACAGATCCACGCTGGGGTGACTGTGAGCCTGCCACTGCACTCCAGTCTGGGTGACAGAGTGAGACTCCAACTCAAAAAAAAAAAAGATGCTATGTGGGATTTGGAAAGACTTCAGTTGGGGTCAGGGTGGGCCTGATGGGCATTCGACCAGTGCAGTTACACAGAACCTTGAGTTCAGCAAGGTTTCACATATGGTTTAACTCTGTTGTCATTGTCCTGACATTCTTAATAGTTTATATATTTTTTTTATTGTTTTGTTTTGAGTTGGAGTCTCACTGTCGCCCAGGCTGCAGTGCAGTGGCACGCTCACGGCCACTTCAGTCTTGACCTGCTGGACTCAGGTGATTCTTCTGCCCAGCCTTTGCATTCTTAATAGTTTATCTCTGATCTGTGTTGTCTAAGTGGAGTTTAATGGGATAATGGAGAATGCACTTGAGCAAAGGAGATAAACTCAGAATGCATGTGCACCGCCCCTTCTTAACACACATTTGCAGATAGCCTTTGCCATGTCCCAGGCACACAGACTTTCAGTGAAACCACTAAGCTTGGGAAGTCAGTAAGACTCAGTGAGTGAATATGAGGTAAGCATTTTGTATCTATGAGTAAGAGGAGGGTGGTGGAACAGGACACTAACAGCTCCTAAAAGTCATGCTTTCCTTTGAAAACAAATTTGCTTCAAATACAGAAATCAAGCAGTGGCCTTTCATAAACAAGAATGACCAAGGAACCCTATAATACCCTTTTTATTTGTTACTTTCTCACATTGGCCAAACACTTTCTTACTCATTTTTTTTTTTAATTGGAGTCTCACTCTGTCATCCATGCTGGAGTGCAGTGCCACACTCACGGCCACCATAACCTTGACCTGGTGGGCTCAGGCAATCCTTCCACCTGTCTTCCAAGTAGCTGGAACTACAGGCATGCGCCACCACACCCAGATAATTTTTAAAATTTATTGTAGAGATGAGGTCTTGCCAAGTTGCCCGGGCTGGTCTCGAACCCACGGGCTCAGGCAATCCACTCACCTTGGCCTCACAAAGTGCTGGAATTACCGGCTGAGCCACCGAGCCTGGCCCTTATTCATTTTACTTCCTTGTATTGACCAAAAATGATGACATAGAAAGAAAAATAAAAATAAGACAACCCATAGTTCCTTTTCCTTTCAGCCCTTCTTATCAGTTGTCAGAGTAGAGAGTGTTGGTAGAATGTGCATATATCAAGAAGTAAAATAAAAACAGTTGTACTATTTTGGTGCAGCATTTCCACTTGTTTGGTAACAACAAAATGCAAATACATCCATGAGCTATGAAATATGAATTGTACAATTTCAGTGTTTTTTAATAGAAATTAAATGCTCTTATATTTACAGCTAAATCTAAATTGCACAATATAAAAATGAATGGCAAAATTCTTTCTAATAATAAAAATGTTTTTCTTTACTTAGAATAACATAAAATAGAAAATAAAGGAGACATGACAAGTCAAGAGAGGGACCCCAGAAAAAAAAGGTAACAGCTTGATGGTTTAGTACTTTTAGTGAACCTTTTTTGTGCTTTTTGAACAAGGGGCCCCACATTTACATTGTGCACTGGATCTTGCAGTTTATGAAGCCATCTCTACCCAGATGATTGGGGCCCTGGAGAAGTTCCCACAATGACAGAGGTCAGTGATACACTTTTCCAGGTGCTGCTGTAGGTACTTTTCTTTGATTCTGTCTTTCCTGACTCCCTCATCATGACAAACCTCTTCAGTTTCTTTCTGCCAGCTCTGAGGCCAACTCAGCCTATCACAGTGTTAAAACTGATGCTGTTAACTTGATTCTCCAAAAAAGGGTTCAGCATTTTCCATTTTTTTAAAGGTGCTGCCAGGACAATAGAACTCTTTTTTCTTGGCTAAGAAACCCTGCTGAGCCACAAACAGATGGGGAACATAATTCATCCCTGCGAAAGTCTGGAAGTTACTGAGATGCTGCCCCATTTGCTCTGCACCTGGCTCCTCCATGGACCCTGCCGTCCGTCCAGATGAACTTGCTGGTCACCTTTCAGGCTGTCTCTATGCCAGTGATTTTGCTGATGGCTCCATTTGTCCTTTTTATTTCTGCTTCATGAGGGAGCTCATTACAGTACCCATAAACTCAGATTTGTGGTGTTTGGAGTCTAGCAGAGAAAGCTGTGAAACTGCAACAGATGACTTTAAAAATCCAAAATTTTAAGACTAACCTTAATCCATGTATATATTGCTCCAATTGCATCCTATCCCACAATTTTTTTTTCAAATGAGATCTTTGTATTTTGTGTTGATTTTTTGTGATCTTCATCATATATAAATTTTCTTTACAATTTTATGTAGCAAAAAATTTTAATCTTTTTCTATAGCTTTAAATTTTATGTCACCAGGCACGGTGGCGCACGCCTATAATCCTAGCATTTTGAGAGTCAGAGGTGAGAGGATTGCCTGAGCCCACAGGTTCAAGACCAGCCTGGGCAACTTGGTGAGACCTCATCACTACAATAGATCAAAAAATTACGGTCATGGTAGCACGCGTCTATAGTTCAAACTACTTGGAAGACTGAGGCAGAAGGATCACCTGAACCCAGCAGGTCAAGGCTGCGGTGGCGGTGAGCATGCCACTTCCCTCCAGGCTGGGTGACAGAATGAGACTCCAACTCAAAAAAAAAAAAAAAATTATGCCTATGGAAACTTTACCTATCCCAAAATTAATTTTAAAATTCTTCTATTACTTTTAGACAACTTTATAGTTTTATCTTTAGAATGGTAATCAACTTGAAATTTATAATTTTTTGTTTTGGGGTTTTTTTGTTTTGTTTTGTTTTGTTTTTTTAGTTGAAGTCTCATTCAGTCACCCAGGCTGGAGTGCAGTGGCACATTCACAGCCATTGCAGCCTCTACCTGCTGGACTTAGGCTATTCTTCCATCTCAGCCTTCCAAGTAGCTGGAACTACAGGTGCATGCCACCACGCCTGGCTGATTTTTTTTTTTTTTATTTATTGTAGAATCTAGGCCTTGCCATGTTGTTCAGGCTGGTCTCGAACTCCTGAGCTCAGGCAATCCTCTCATCTCTGCCTCCCAAAATGCTGGGATTACAGGCATGAGCCACTGTGCCCAACTGAAATTTACAGTTGAAAATGGTATATAAGATAGGAATCTAGCCGGGCTGGGTGGCTCAGCCTGTAATCCCGCGCCTTTGGGAAGCTTAGGTGAGTGGATTGCCTGAGCCCGCGGGTTCGAGACCCGCCTGGGCAGCGAGACCTCATCTCTACAATAAATCAAAAAATCAGCTGGGTGTGGTAGCGCATGCCTGTAATTCCGGCTACTTGGAAGGCTGAGGCGGAAGGATCGCCGGAGCCCAGCAGGTCGAGGCTGCAGTGGCCGGAAGCAGCCACTGCACTCCAGTCTGGGTGACAGAGTGAGACTCCAACTCAAAAAAAAAAAAAAAGATAGGACTCTAAATGTATTTATCAAAATGGATTGACGCTTGATGAAAAGCTATTTGCTAGATAATCTAGCTCTTCATCACTGTTTTGAAATATATTTACTGTATGACAGATTCTAGTGTGTCTGTATCTTCTTTTGTTTTTTTTGCTTCTTCATTAGACAATTTGTCTTTTCCTGTGCTAGCATAATCCTGTCAACGTTACTACAGCTTTATAGTAAATTGTGATAACTAGTAGGACAAATTCTTCAATTGTCGTATCATCATCGTCACCCTCAGGTATGGCATCTTTGTTTGGGCAAATTGCAAACTTCAAGCTTAGTTTTGGAAAACAGCATCAACCTTGCCACATTCTGCTCATGAATTTAGTGAATGTTCTTTAGTGTGAAATAGGGGAGGAAGTGTGGATATGATTCAAAGATCCAAAGAATTCACTACAGTGTAAGAAGAGATAGAGACATGAGTCCCTTAGTTCAAGGGCTGCAAACAGGCCTAGGAAATTAGCATGAAGTTTAACTGAGAGTGCAGCAAGAATAATTCCAACTGACACCATGACCTGTGAGAAAGCTGCTTTTTAAACTGTTAATATAACAATAGTAAGACTAAATCTCTGCATACCTCTATCAAGATGTGAACAAGGGCCGGCATGGTGGCTCAATCCTGTAGTCCCAGCACTTTGCGAGACTGAGGCGAGAGGATTGCCTGAGTCCAGAGATTCATGACCAGCCTGGGCAATGTGACAAAATAATACACGCCTGTAGTTCCAGCTACTTGGAAGGCTGAGGCTGAAGGATCGCCTGACCCCAGCAGTCAAGGATGTGGGTGACAGAGTAAGACTCCAGCTCAAAAACAAGAAAAAAAAGAAAGTATTTTGTCAGGGAAGCTCTTTTCTGAATTCCCAGAATACACTAGGTCTCTGCACAATTAAGAATTGTGTCTACCTGCTGGTAAGAGAGAATGGAAATAATAGTAGCATTTACATAAAAGAGGCTCAGAAGTAAGAAGATCAATCTCGCCTTATCAACAGCCAGAAACCTCTTTCTACACTACTAACCTAGCACATGATTTCCACATTCAGGTTTACCTCAAGTCACTATTGGCTGCTAGTGATCTTGGTATCATGGCCATGGTACGTGCCAAAAGAAAACAGAATAGTTAGAGGGCAAAAATTGTGGCAATGGTAGAGGGGTATGGTTTCTAATTTGCAACAGCTTCATTTTTCAGTTTTCATGAATGTCCTGTTCATCACATCTTTCTCATTCCATAGGTCAGAATAGCATCACCTAGCTGCAAGGGAGGAAGGTAAATTTAGTCCTTATTCCAGGTGGCAATGTGCCCCAATCACGAATTGATATTGTGGGTTCAGTTAACAAAGAGAAAAATGTTAACATAGTAAATATTAAATTAGTTACTAAAGACTAACTTTATATTTCTTTTTTTAGATAAAAATACACCCAAATGCAAATTCAATTTTTTCCCTGCACTCTAAATATTTTAATATATTTTAGAACATCCCCTGAAATATATACAAATCATTTTGGAAGCCACTGATTTAAAGAATGGAAAAAAAATTATTTGAAAGTGATAGATGATGACTAATAGTTTACATCTGTTGACTTCAAAGGGGCTGCATTTTCTCATTCAGCATTTATTAATGAAGATTATTTATTACATTAATATTAAAGAGATTGTTATATATAATAAATATACATTACATTTTAATATTTAACTATTTTCTTAGATAGATATGAGATAAAAGTTCTCAAAAAAGATATTAGACCAGACGTTGTGGTTTACACCTGTAATCCCAGCACTTTGGGAGGCCGAGGTGTTAGGATCACTTGAGCCCAGGAGTTCAAAATCAGCCTAGACAACATAGCAAGACCTTGTCTCTAAAAAAAAAAAATTTAAAATTAGCCAGATGTAGTGGCGTACTCCTATAGTCCCCACTACTTGAGAGCTGAGATGGTAGAATCACCTGAACACACGAGGTCAAAGAAAGAGTGAACCATAGTCATGCCACTGCATTCCAGTTTGGGCAACTGAGTGAGAACCTGCCGCAAAGAAAGAAAGAAAGAAAGAAAGAAAGAAAGAAAGAAAGAAAGAAGGAAGGAAGGAAGGAAGGAAGGAAGGAAGGAAGGAAGGAAGGAAGGAAGGAAGGAAGGAAGGAAGGAAAGAAAGAAATTAAAGTATTCTCAAAAGTTACTCATATATAGAGTCTATGTTGCTGAACAACTCATGTCATATATGAGAGTAAGTACAAAAAAATACACACATTGGATGTACACACCACACACAAACACAAACATTCACATACATATATCCATGTACTAATTCAACTTTTGCTCCAAAGCTGAAAATGAATGCATTTTCAAAGACTAATTTAAACTCTTCTCAGGTTGGCAGCACTAAAATATGTCTTCTGTTTATGATTGCTATATGTGCTATCTATAAATCTCTTACAGAATTTTTTTATTATTTTAAATATTTGGGGTACAATTCAGGGTTAGTTATACAAATGTTCACTACACAGGTACCTTTGTTGATGAGGTGTGACCCCCTTCCCCTGGCAGTTTCCCACTACTGCCAATCCTTTTCTTATAGTTTTATGAGAATTTTTTAAGGTCCACTTAGGAGTGAGAACATGTGATACTCAGTTCTTTGTTTCTGCCATAGATCACTCAGTATTATAGACTCTAAGTCCATCTAAGTTGCTGCGAAGTTCATAATTTTGTCCTTCTTTATGGTTGCATAATATTCCATCGCATATATTGCCACATATTTTTTTATGCAGTCCAGGTCCCATAGGCAGCATGGTTGGTTCCATGTTTTTGCTATTGTGAATAATACTGTAATAAACATGTATGTGCAGGTATCTTTTTCATATAGTGATTTGAATTCCTCCAGGTATATTCCCAGTAGGAGTCATATGGGAGGTCAATTTTTTAGAACTGTTAGGAATTACCACACTGTTTTCCACCAGGCTATATTATTGCTATATTAGTACACCCACCAACAGTGTAGAAGTGTTCCCTTTTCCCCACATCCTCTCCAACATCTGTTGTTTTTTGGGTTATTGATGATGGCCATACTGACTGGAGTTAGGTGGTATCTCAGTGTGGTTTTAATTTGCATTTCTTTGGTGACTAGTGAGGCTGAGCAATTTTTCATGTTTCTGTTGGCTGCTCATATGTCTTCTTTTGAGAACGGTCTATTCATATCTTTTGCCCACTTTGTAATGGGATTGTTTGTTTTTTTCTTTTCGGCACATTTGAGTTCCTTGTAGGTCCTAGATGTTAGGCCTTTATTAGATATGCAGTTGGCAAATATTTTCTCCCAGCCTGTAGGCTGTCTCCCTGCTCTCTTAATGGTTTCTTTGACTTTGCAGAAGATTTTCAGTTTGAAGAGTTCCCACTTGTCTATTTTATCTCTTTGTCTCTTATGGCATGGACACTTGGGGTTTTGATCAGGAATTGGTTGTCAGTTTCAATTTCAATAAGGGTGTCTCCTACATTTTCGAAGGTTCTTATAGTTTGAGGTTTTACATTTAGGTCTTTGATCCATTTAGAGTTGGGTTTTGTGTATAGTGATAGGTAGGAGTCTTGTTTTAATATTCTGCATGTGGTCAGTCGGTTTTCCCAGCACCATTTACTGAATAGGTTCTCCTCACTCCAGTGGTCGGTGGTGGAGGCTTTGTCGAAGATGAGTTGGTTGAGAAATTGATGTTTTTCTTCTGGGATCTCTATCCTGTTCCACTGGTTTATATGCCTGTTCTTGTACCAATACCAGGCTGTTTGATTACTGCAGCTTTATAATAAACGTAAAGTCTGGGAGCGTGATGCCTCCTGCTTTGTTTTTGTTTGTTTATTTGTTTGTGTTTGTTTTTGCTGAGGATTGTTTTGGCTATTCATGGTCGTTTATGTTGCCATATTAATTCCTGTATTGTCATTTCCATGTCTGAGAACAATGCTGCTGGTAAATTAATGGGTACTGAGTTAAATCTGTAGATTGCCTTGGGTAGGATGGACATCTTAACAATGTTGATTCTTCCAATTCATGAGCATGGAATATTTTTCCATTTGTTTGTGTCATCTTTGATTGCTTTGAGCAGTTTTGTAGTTTTCATTGTAAAGGTCTTTGACTTTTCTGGTTAGGAAGATGCCAAGGTATTTCTTAGTGTTTGTGTGTGACTTTTGTGAATGGGATTGTGCTTTTTATTTGGGTTTCTGTTTGTTTATTTTTGGTGTATAGGAATGCAACTGACTTTTGCATATTTATTTTATACCCTGAAACTTTGCCAAAGTCCTTTATCAGTACAAGGAGGTTTTTGACAGATTCTCTTTGCATTTCTCTGGTGACTAGTGAGGTTTTCAAGGTATAGAATCATGTCGTCTGCAAGGAAGGATAACTTAACTTCCTCTTTCCTATTTGGGTACCCCTGATTTCCTTCTCTTGTCTGATTGCTCTAGTTAGGACTTCCAATACTATGTTAGAGTGAGCATTCTTATCTTGTTCTGGTTTTCAGGGGAAATGTTTCCAATTTCTGTCTGTTTAGCAGTTTGTTGGCTGTGGGTGTCCCATAGATGACTCTTACTATTTTGAGGTATGTTCCATCTATGCCTAGATGTTCGATGGTTTTTCATCAAGAAGGGGTGCTGGATTTTTTTTTTTTTTTTGTCTTTACATCTGTTGATGTATTTAATTACCTTTATGGTCTTGCAAATGTTGAACTAGCCCTGCATCCTGGAGATGAAGCCTACTTGATGGTGGTGGATGATTTTTGAGATGTGTTGTGGGATCCAGTTTGCTAGGATCTTGTTGAGAATTTTAGCATCTATGCTCATCAGGGATATTGGCCTGTAGTTTTCTTTCTTTGTTGGATCTTTACCCAGTTTGGGTATCAATGTGATGTTAACTTCGTTAAATGATTTGGGAAGAGTTCCATCTTTCTCGATTGCCTGGACTACTTTAAATAGGATTGGTATCAGCTCCTCCTTGTATGTTTTGTAGAATTCTGCTGGAAAGCCATCTGGTCCAGGGCTTTTTTTTTTATTTTTTATTTTTTGTAGGCAGTTTTCTTGTGACATAGTCTGTTTTCTAGGTTGTTATTTGTCTATTTAGCGTCTTGATTTCTTTTTGTTTCAGTCTGGGGTGGTTGTGTGATATAAGTCCTCCATTTCATTTAGGTTTTCAAGTTTGTTTCCATATAGTTGTACATTGTAATCTCTGATAATCTTTTGTATTTCTTTGGGGTCAGTTGTGACTTCATCTTTTGCATTTCTGATTGTGTTTATTTGAGATTTTTCTCTCTTTTTCTTGGTCAGTCTATCTAGGGGTCCATCAATCTTGTTTATCCTTTCAAAAAAACACCTTTGGTTTCATTGATTTTTTTATTCTATTTTTGTCTTCTGTGTTCCAAATTTGAACTTTTATTATGGTGATCTGAATTCTTCTGCTGACATTAGGATTTTGGTGGTCTTTTCTTTCCAGCTTCCTTGGGTGATTTATTCGGCTATTAACTTGTGATCTTTCCATTTCCTTCATGTGTCTTCATAGAGATATGAATTCCCCTCTTAGGACTGATTTCATGGCATCCCAGAGATTTTGGTAAGATGTTTCTTTGTTTTCATTTGTTTCTAGGTATCTTTTAATCTCTGTTTGATTTCCATGTTGCCCCAGAAGTTGTTTAGCATCATGCTGTTTGGTGTTCATGTCTTTGTGGGTTTTGGGGAACTTTGTTGGTGTTGATATTTATTTTTATTCCTCTGTGGCCTGAGAAGGTGCATGACAAAATTTCAGTCTTGATTTTTGGCCAAGGATGTGGTCTATCTTAGAGTATGTTCCATGTGGTGATGAGTAGAATGTATATCCCATGGTCTTTGGGTGGAGAGTTCTGTAGGTATCAGTTAAATCCATTTGGTCAAGCGTTACATTGAGGTTCCATATCTCCTTTTTTACTTTTTGTCTTGATGATCTATCTAGTGTTGTTAGTGGGATGTTTAAGTCCACAGCTATGATAGTGTTACCAGTATCTTTTTTTAGTTTACCTAGAAGGTGCTTTATAAAAGTTGGTGCTCCTGTGTTGGGTGCATATATTTTTAGGATGGATATTTCATGTTGACGGATTGAACCTTTTATCATTATGTAGTGAACATCCATATCCTTTTTAATTTTTGACAGTTTAAAGGGTATTTTGTCTGATATTAAGGTTGCAACTTATGCTTTCTTTTGTGTTCTGTTCACCTGAGATTTTGTTTCCCGTCTTCTTACTTTGAATCTGTGACTATCCTTTCTGGTGAGATGAGTCTCTTGGAGACAATATATTGTAGCCTCATGATTTTTTTTTTTTTTTTGAGTTGGAGTCTCACTCTGTTGCCCAGGCTGGAGTGCAGTGGCACGCTCCCGGCCACCACAGTCTCAACCTGCTGGGCTCCGGCGTTCCCTCCGCCTCAGCCTTCCAAGTAGCCAGAAATACAGGTGGACGCTACCACGCCCGGCTAATTTTGGATTTATTGTAGAGATGAGGTCTTGCTATGTTGCCCAGGCGGGTCTCGAACCCGTGGGCTCAGGCAATCCACTCACCTTAGCCTCCCAAAGGCACGGGGTTACAGGCTGAGCCACCGAGCCCAGCTGCCTCATGATATTTTATCCAATTTGCCATTCTATGTCTTTTCAGAGGTGCATTTAGTCCACTCACATTCAGGCTAATTATTGAGATGTGAGAGTTTATCCCTGTCATGAGGGTCTTATAGGGTTTGTTGTTGTTGCTGTTGTTTGTGTATTGTCTTTCTTTAGATTTTTGGGTTGATTCATGTGTGTTTTCAATCTTTTTCCTGCCTTCTTGTGAAGGGCATTGTCATTCTTTTTTTCCTTTCTCCTGTGTTTAATACTTTCTAAGTGTTTCTTGCAGTGCTGATCTGGAGGCAGCATAAACTCTTATGGATTGAATGTCTGGAAAGGATTTTAATTCTCCATCACTGATGAAACTTACTTAGTTGGGTAAGTAATTATTGGTTGAAATTGCTTGTCTTGGCCAGGTGTGGTTGCTCAAGTCTACAATCCCAGCACTTTGGGAGGTCACAGAGAGAGGATTGTCTGGGCCCGTGGGTTTGAGATCAGCCTGGGCAACTTGGTGAAACCTCATATCTACAATAAATTAATTAATTAATTAATTACCCAGGCATGGTGGCACACACCTGTGATTCCAACTACTTGGAAGGTTGAGGAGAAAAGTTCGCGTGAGCCCAGCAGGTTGAGGCTGCAGTGGGCGTGAGTGTGCCACTGCACTCTAGTCTGGGTGACAGAACGAGACTCCAACTCAAAAATAAAAAATTAAAATAAATTGCTAACCTTTGAGAACTTTGATGATTGGGCTCCAAGCTCTCCTAGACTTAAGTTTTTCTGTAGATAAGTCTGCTGTTATTCTAATTGGTCTACACCGGGAGGTAATCTGGCCTTTCTCTCTTGTTGCCTTTAGAATTTTTTCTTTTATACCTACTTTGTATAGGTGAATTATTGTGTGTCTGGGAGTTGGTCTTTTCATTTGTTGTCTTGCAAGGTTCTCTGAATCTCTTGTGTTTACATGGTTGCATCACTGATGTGATAGGGGAAGTTTTCTTGGATAATTTCATGGCATGTTTGTTCCAGGGTGGTCTCTGTCTCTCTATCTGCCTCAGAGACCCCAATTAACCTTAGGTTCAGCTTCTTGAAATAATCACTCATCTCCTGGAGGCTTTGTTCTGTCTTTTTAAATTTCTTTTCTATGTTTTTAACAATTTGGGTTACTTACATATTTTGGTCCTCAAGCTCTGAGATTCTTTCTTCTGCTTGGTTAATTCTGCTTTCCATGCTTATTGATTTGTTATTTATCTCATTCACTGTATTCTTGACTGCTGTTATCTCAGTTATCAACTCATTCATTCTTTCCTCTTGTCTTTCCTCATTTATATCTATTCTGTCTATTAATATCTTGATATCTGGGCTTGTGGTTTGAGACCAGTCATTCTGGTGGCACCTCATTGTTTGAGTTCCAGAGTCTGTATTCTCAGCGGCTGACCTTCTGAGGGTCTGTGTGAGACTCATATTCTTCCTCTGTTTGTTTGTATTTCTGTGGGTTTTCCTGCCCCCTCCCCCCCTTTTTTTTAACCTCTTCTTTAATTCTGTTGTTCAGTGATGGGGGAATAGCTTTTATTTCTATTTGCTCAATCTCCTATTCTTCCTTATGTAGATCCTCTGGTTTTATTCAGTTCTGAAGTTGGACTAAGGGTAAGGGCTTGTGCTTCTTGCGGTTTTGAGATTTAATTGAGGGAGGAGCTATAATTCAGAAGCTATCTGCAGATCCCAGTATTCACTGACAGGTGTGTGGTCCCCCTGGAACTCACTTCCCACTGCCTTACAATCTCTCCATGCAGTGGGGGTGTCTGTTTGCTCCCTGAAAGCACAATGAGATAAGAAAAGGAGAAAGAATGAGAAAAGGAAGAGGAAGATGAAAGGGAGGTAGAGACAGAGAAGAAGAAGAGGGAAAACAGGCATATCAACTAACAGAGAGATAAACAAAGACAGAAAAAACAAGAAAGACAAAAACATACTGACAATCATACAAACAAACAAAAATTCTCCTTCAAAAATACCCACAGATAAACAGAAAATTTTTTAAAAAATAAAAATAATAGAAACAAAGCAAGTACAACACCATAAACAAAAACAGAAAGAAAGAGAGAAGAAAAATCTAAAACTAAAACCAAAAACAAACAAAGAAGAAAAGAAAACTTGCCCTCTGGCAGTTTCTATGAGTCCATGTTCCTTTCAGGCCTCTGTCTTAGGGAAAGGCTCTGGACTCCAGTCCCTCCCCTGCTCTCTCAGTGTAGGCTGATAGGGTTGCTCTCAGCCTGGGTCAGATGCCCCATGGATTACTGTGGGAGGAGGATGAATCAGATTCAGATTCACCCTACTCACTGCTGCTACTGTCAAAGTCTCTCACTCAGATCTGAGGTGTCTGTGCCTGTTCCAGTGTTGGGGAAGAGCATCTGTCTCTCTGAGTTTGATGAGATGATAGCCTCTAGGTCCTAAGATGAAGGCTGGGTACAGCTGGGTGAGGCAATGCAAGATTTTTACGGAATCTTTATTTTTAGTAAATAAATATTTCCTTACAGAATATTTTATTTAAAATAAAAATGTTCAGGTGCAGTGGCTCATGCCTATAATCTCAGCACTTTGGGAGGCAGAGGCTAAAGGATTGCCTGAGCCCAGGAGTTTGAGACCAGCCTGCACAATTTGGCGAGACCTTGTCTCTACAATAAATAAAAAAATTAGCCATGCATGGAGGCAAACACCTGTAGTTCCAGTTACTTGGAAGGCTGAGGCAGAAGGATCACCTGAGCCCAGCAGGTTAAGGCTGCAGTGACCATAAGCGTGCCATACACTCCAGTTTGAACAACAGAATGAGACTCCGACTCAAAAAATAAAAAATAAAAATAAAAGTTTTAGTAAAAATTAAATATAATAGAATGTTAGAAACTATAAAGAAAAGGTTTAATATTTAGTTAATTAAACTTTTTTGCTTTTAAATATTGTCAGAAATATTTATAAAAATATATAACAAAAATTTTTTAATTAGCACATATCTCATTTCAGAAGCTACAGTATTTTGCTAGAGCAATTTTAAATAACTGATTTTTAACCATCGGTGGCCTTACACTACCTATGTTTCCATTTCAACAGTCATTTATTTTTGAAGTGGAGTGGTTTGAGATCAGATATCATTGCCACAATTTTTCCGTTTAAATTTTCCAAATTTCCACATACGGTATGGTTTTTTAAATGTGTAGTTTAAAATGCCTAGTTAAGTATGTGTGTGTATATGTAGGCAAGTATGTGTGTGCATAATATATACAATTACTAATTACACTCTATTAGATAGGTTCTGTATCTTGCATATCTACCACGACATTTAAGGAGAGTAAATGTAAAACTATTTTATCAAAATTATAATACTTAACTTTTACTTATATACATTCATCAGATAGGTGTATTGCTACTTTATGCATTGTATATAAGCAGATTTAGAATATAAAGGTATTTTTCTTTATATTCTCATCTAATGGGGAATTTCCTTAACATCATATTAAAATTATTGCATATCATTACACAACAGGTTTTAGGATTAGTTGTAGTTATCTATTGGTTATCCTTTGACTGAATTATAATTAATTATCTAAAATGATTTCAATATGTCTAAAGTATTTTCCTCAGTTTCAATGTGTCTGCAGAAAAGACTATTCAGAAATTTTCTTTTCTTTTTTTTTTTTTGAGTCAAAGCCTCACTCTGTTGCCCGGGCTGGAGTGCAGTGGCACGCACTCTACTGGACTCAGGTTAAGAGAGGAGATAGTCAGCAACTGGTTAGGCAGACAGAGAGGGAGGGTCTCAAGGAGACTTAACACCTGTAGGAACTAACCCTGCACTATTCCCGTTATATAATTGTTGGCTGAAAATGTGGTTAGTGTGGTTAAGAACATCCTGTCACCCCAGTATGTACTACTAAAAGGGACTTTTTGCTGCTTAAGTGCAGGCACAGTAGCTTAACTAAATGCCCTAACTTGACCTTGGCTTATTATAATATCATTAACATAGCATTTACATTGAGGTTTTACCCCTCCCCCCAAGCGGGTTTTTCTGTGGTACTTATGGGTAATATTCAAGTTGGAGTAACTTTGGTCCTGGAGCCGTATGCACAATAAGGATTGGGTGTCAGGAAGTAAGGGGAGGATAAGATATCAATGAGAGAAACACCTCCAGAAAAGATATGATGAAAATCACACACAAAAAAATTCCTAACAGTAGATAACCCACTTGAGGCCCACTCTCGTTTTCTAGAGAGCTTTCTTGCTTATTAAACCCATTCTTTCACTCATCCTTTTGGTGTCCACATTCCCTAATCTTCTTGGTTGTGGGACCAGTACCTGAGGTGGCTGGTTTAAACTGACAGTGGAGCTCAAAAATCCTGCAACATTTTGGTGCTGTAACCAGATTGATGAATTCAAAAGGGTGAGTGAAAGCGAACCTGTCTCTTTACTTTCATTTCTGAGGCTTCTCATCCTCAAAGTAGTTTTCTCTTTCTCAAAACCAACACGGGCCTCTGTCCGCCACTTAAAAGTGCATAACATGGCTGCCATTCTATAAGCCACAGAGGACAGGCTTGCTGGAAAGGGCTTAGTCAATCCCTCGTCATCCTTGGGTGTCAGGAATGTTCCAATCTAGTTTCCTTTCATGGATGTCTAGCCGTCGCGTGGAACTGGATTAAGTTTTGGAGCAATTGAAGATTTTTGGCCAAGGTTACTCCTTGATGTTATCTGAAGGCTCTCAGACCGAATCCAATTCCCAATCAACCATTAGGGTATTGGCAAGACTTCCAATCTTTCCTATCGCATTTTCTTCCTTCAACACTGTCATGGCTCCCCTGCCGTCTTTGCATTCTATGTTGAAAAGTTTTATGCAATGTGATGAAATGCTGATATTTGATAGGATGTATTTTAGACATAAGGAATGCGACAAGTGACAATGTTGTTTTTGCCTTTTTCTGAGAACAGAGGGAAGTGAAGAAAAAGAAAGTTTGATCCTAAGTTGTGTTAGGGACCTCTCGGGAACCAGGATAGGAGGATATTATTCCTCTAGCTTTCTTCCTTCATTACATCTGGTCTGCTTCTTTTATCATGTCAAGGATCAACATAGTTTTGCTAATGTAAAAGGGATGACTATGCAAGCCCTTAATTTTCTCCTCTTGGGCTCAATTTTGTGGGGTCAAATCACCCCACACACTTCTTTGTCTAAGACAGATATGGGTACAAGGCTACATTTTCACCTTTCAGACTTTATTCACATGCCTAAAATACTTTTCAGGATATACGCTGTGGAGGCATAGGGTAGCACATATACTAAAATTGGAATGATACAGAGAAGATTAGCATGGCCCCTGCACAAGGATGCCATGCAAATTCGTGATGTTCCATATTTTATTCCCTAAAACTCAAGTAGCTCATTTTCTCACTTCGTTGAGACTTAAGTTCCAATTAGACTGTCCTATCTGTAATTCTAAAAATCATGCATAGAATAGAGATATGTCCATAACAATGTCTCACAGAATAATGTCTACAATGTGTCAAAGGCTATTAGAAGGATATTCAATAGATCCATACACCTTCCTCAGATACTTTTCATGTCCTCAATTTGAATGATCACAAAGAAAAGGAGGTGTCTACATACACATTAATCCTTCTCATTTTTGTGTGTGCTGGCAACTAACCAATGATATACAGACATTTTTCAAAGAAACGAAGGGAAGAAGCCTATGCAAAGACTCGTGCATACGTTACTCATATGGTTGGTCCAATTCACACCCACCCCTAAGATGTGTATGCCTTCATCCAGTGCCCACATCACTTCCTCTGAGTACTCTAACTCAAATTCAAGTTCTTCAATACATTTTTCAGATTTCCATGTAGGAAGATCCCACAAGGCTATGAAGCCAACAATCTAGGTGGCTCAAAGGCAGTCCCAACCAGGAGCAGAGGATAGGTGTACATGCAGGTAATCATAACTGAATCCTGTCTATAGAGTCCCCTCCACACACATGGATGGAGGTCTTGCTGGCATCCATGGGAACATCACAAGTATCTGAGGAAAGCAAGAGTGGGGGGACACTCCCCCTTCACTCGATCCCACACATGAGTGTCGGTCAGAAAAAGAGGAAAAGTAAAAGATGCTTTATTTTGCCTCTCTTTCATTGTAGATGGGCAACAGACCATCTGCATCAACAGTTTATACTCCTCTAGAGTGCACCCTGTCATACTGGGACTGCTTTGATCCCCAAATGAATTAAATTATTTTGCACCCAGGCATGGCCAAGTTACAAATTACAGGACAGGGAAACCTGGCCTCCAGAGGGAAGTATCAATTATAATACAACCTCACAATTAGATCTTTTTTGTACAAGGGAGGGCAAATGGTCCTGAGGTTCCATATATACAAGCTTTCTTTGCTTTAAGAGAAAATTCAAAACGTCATCAACATTGAAAATTAGACTCAGCTCTTTTAGCAGCCCTTTCTAAAGATGGCCCAAAGAAACAAGAAACACCAGCTCCAGAGGCACCACAGGAGAAGACTATATCTGTACCCCTGAAACCATCTCACCTAACCCTTCCGCCCCCCCCTTACTCAGGACCTTCCTATACTTCAAAACTATCGCCTCCTAAAATTTTATATCCAAAACAAGTCCCTGCCTTATGCATATACCCTTGTAGGAGATGCCTAATGAATTTGCCCCTGCTAGAATGCAGGTTCCTCTCTCCCTGTGAGATCTAAGACAAATCAAGGAAGATCTTGGTAAATTTTCAGATGATCCAGACTGATACATAGATGCTTTTCAGAACCCATCTCAAGTTTTTAAACTTTCCTGGAAAGACATTATGTTACTCTTGAGTCAAACTTTAACAATTACTGAAAAACAAGTGCTCCACAAGCAGCAGAGAAATTTGGGAATGAATTTTGTATCTCCTATGCTAACAAAGAAGGGGAAGAACCTTATCTTACTGGGAAATAAGCATTCACATTAGAGGACCCTAGATGGGATCCCAGTGGCAACCTAGGGGAAAGAAGAAGGAAACATTTTCAGATTTGCATACTAGAAGGTTTATGAAGAATCAGAACTAAGCCTCTGAATTATTCTAAGCTATCCCTGATAGATCAAAAGCCAGATGAGAATCCCTCTGCCTGTCTAGAGAGATTAAGAGAAGCTTTAATTAAGCATACCTCACTGGTTCCTGAGTCAGCTGAAGAACAACTTACCTTAAAGAACAAATTTATTACTTGGCTCCTGACATTAGAAGGAAGCTGCAGAAACAGGCCATAGGATCAAACAACACCTTGGAGAACCTCCTGAAAGTGACCACTTCATTCTTTTACAATAGGCATCAGGAGGTGACACAGGAGAAGGAGAGGAAACACAGAAAGAAAGTAGAACTTTTAATGGCCACTTTTCAACCTTACAAACCCCAGAATCCCCAGAGGGCCTCTGTCACTTGCTGCAAACAGTGAGTCAGGGCACTTTAAATACAACTGCCCTACACATAGGGAGACGCCACCACTACACACTTGTCCAATATGCAAAGGGGACCACTGGAAGTCAGACTATCCCCTGGAGGCTCCAAAGTTGAACTTACAAATGATCCAGCAGGACTGATGGGGCCCGAGGCTTACCTCCCTAGCTCCAGTGGCTCAAATTGCTATTACTGCCCAGGAGCCCCGAGTCATTTTGGAGGTGGAAGGGAGTTTTCTCCTGAATACTGGCGTGGCAATTTCTGTTCTCTCCAATCCAGGCCTTCTTTCCTCCCTTAGCATGACTGTAAAGGACCTCCCAGGATAGCCCTTAACGCGGTACTTTTCTTAACAACTTAGTGTACTGGGGAAGATCTCTTGTTTACTCATGGCTTTCTAATTGTGCCAGAGTCCAAGCCCTCTACTAGGTAGAGATATTTTAGCCTGCATGTGGGTCATTGTTCTTATGGCACCAAGACAACTCCTCTGTCTACCTCTTTTGAAAACTGATGTCAATCCAGAAGTATGGGCAACTCATGAAAAAAAATAGGTTGGGCTATTACAGCTATGCCTGCTCATATCCACCTTAAAGACTCCACCTTCTTTCTCAACTAAAAACAATATCCCCTGAATTCTGAGGCTAAAAAAGGATTAGAAATCATCATTAACAATCTGAAAATGCAGGGCCTCCTTAAACCTTGCAATAGTACTTATAATACCCCAATATTGGGTATACAAAAACCCAGTGGAGAATGGAGATTGGTCCAGGACCTTTGCCTCATTAACGAGGCTATGGTTCCAATTCACCCTTTGGTTTCCAATCCCTATACTCTATTAACCCAAATACCTGAGGAAGCTAAACGGTTTATAGTCCTGGACCTAAAAGATGCTTTCTTTTTTATTCCCTTACACCCTGACTCTCAATACTTATTTGCATTTGAGGATCCTTCAAATCAGGTCATTCAATTGACCTGGACAGTCTTGCCCCAGAGATTCTGAGACAGCCCTCACCTATTTGGACAGGGATTATCTTGAGATCTCTCTGAATTCTCATACCCACAAATCAAAGTTTTGTAATACGTAGATGATATCCTTTTATGTGCTCCAGCGGAGGAAATTTCTCAGGAAGGTACTAGAGTCCTTCTCAATTTCTTAGCTGAGTGAGGATGCAAAATCTCAAAATCCAAAGCTCAGTTCTGTCAAACCCCAGTAAAATACCTAGGCCCAATCCTAACAGAGGGAACTAGGACACTAGGTGAGGAAAGAATCAAACCCATTACCTCCTTTCCTTTTCCAGCATCTCAAACAGATAAGAGGATTCTTGGGCTTTACCAGATTCTACAGGTTATGAATCCCTGGATACGGGGAAACACCCCACCCCTTATATCAACTAATAAGGGAAACCCAAGCAACTGGAACTTACATTCCTAGCTGGCAATCTGAAACAAACAAACAAAAAAGCCTTTAACCAGTGAAAACAGGCCTTGGTTAGGGCACCAGCCCTCAGCCTTCCCACAGGAAGGACATTTAACCTGTATGTAGCCAAAAGAAAAGGAATGGCTCTGGGAGTTCTAACCCAGACCTGGGGTCCAGCAATCTGTAGACTCCCTGAGCAAAGAACTTGATTTAGTGGTTCTGGGAGTTCTAACCCAGGCCTTGGGTCCAGCAATCTGTAGACCACCTAAGCAAAGAACTTGATTTAGTGGCAGAAGGATGGCCAGCCTGCTTTGGGGCAGTTACAGTAGTAACTGTATTAATACCAGAAGCTACTAAGTTAACAACAGGTCTAAATGCTAAAAAACAAAACAAAATAAAGCAATGCTACCTAGCACAGGTGTTTGTTATGTCAGGATTGCTAAAGTTTTTAAACTTTAAATGCTAATTACTATCTGAGTACACTTTACTAAGCCTAGTACTTCTCCTGCAGGACAGAGGAAATACTAGGTGCTCTCTCTCTGTGACATGATAACGTGGGATCTGATTACTCTCACCTAATTGTCCACACTTCAAAACTGAAACTGTAATTTAGCAATTTATAAAATGTCTTAATGAGTTTGCCTGTTCATAATTGGAACTAAATAGGGACAGATCATTTCACATCCACCTAGTCTGTTCACTCTAAAAAGTCTTATAGCAAACCATTACAAACAGCGAAATTATCAAAAATTTCATAGCCAGGTAAAAGAAGAACAAATAAGTTTTTTTCTCAGCTGAGATTTTAAAAAGAAAGAAACAACATGGTGCCAACCTGGAGGGCTGCAGGACCTGAAAGTCAAAAAAAGGCATCTCAATTGACAGTCACCATTAGTGACAGAGCTCCGACCCATCAGAAACCTGGTAAGAATAAGCCTGCAAGGGGAGGGTGTCTGTTGCCATAAGTACCATCTGCAGGGGCACTAAAAGCCTAGTTGCCCCAAAGAGGCCTAAATATCCAGGATCTTGTCGACTGCACAGGTCAAAAAACCATTGGAAGGTGGGTATGCTCTCTTCTAGAAAGGAGGGAACGCCTAGCTCAGAAATGATGACCTCTTCTAAAGAGGCCTAGGAATCAGCTAAAGTGCCTGGCATAGCTCACCATCACCCCAACAGCCCCAAGTGAATATTAGGGTGTGGAACCCAAATTACTTTCTTTTTTTTTTTTTCTTTTTTTTTTTTGAGTTGGAGTCTCACTCTGTCACCCAGACTGGAGTGCAGTGACCACTTCCGGCCACCGCAGCCTCGACCTGCTGGGCTCCGGCGATCCTTCTGCCTCAGCCTTCCGAGTAGCTGGAATTACAGGCATGCACTACCACACCCGGTTGATTTTTTTTTTATTTATTGTAGAGATGAGGTCTCGCTGCCCAGGCGGGTCTCAAACCCGCAGGCTCAGGTCATCCACTCACCTCAGCCTCCCAAAGGCGCGGGATTACAGGCTGAGCCACCGAGCCCGGCCCAAAGTACTTTCTTAATTAACACAGGTGCCAGCAGTTTGGTCCTGGCCATCCATGATGGAATACAAATAGACTTAATTAAAGTTACTAAAGACAATTCAAAATATTAGTGTAGGTTATATGAAAAGATGGAAGAAAAGAGTCAGAAAAAAAATGTAAGGACAGTCAGTATAAAAGCATGTTTTTGGTAAGGAGGGATATAAAGGACAGAGGAAGCCTGCAATAAAATGGTCAGCTACTTAAAGGAAGAAAAGTATAGGACAAAAAATAGTGGGTTCATGCATGTCAAAAAAAAAAAAAAGGTATGTGTATGTCATAAAATAGTATATGAAATCCAGGTGACTTAGTACTGGTGAGGGCTCTTCCCTCTCCTTACTTAGGCCCAAATTGGGAGAGACTCTACACTGTTTGCTCCACCCTGTCAACAGTGAAGTTTGCTGGAATAAACTCTTGGATTCATCACATGAGAGTAAAGCCTTGAAGTCCTGAGAACGTCACCTTCTCCATCAGTCCAGAGGGATCTACAGACTACTGCTGTGAGGAAGTTGGGGACCTCAAATTAAAAATCATAAAAAGATAAGTGACATCCTTCCCCTAATATGGGGAAATTTTTAACATATATAAATACTCTTTTTATAATTCTGCCAATAATTGCTGCCATTATATTCATTTTAGCTTGCATTATAAGGCATTTTTGTAGAAAAACCCTAGACTGCAACATCTCATGGCCCTTCCTCCTTCCCTAACCTAATAAACCCTAACTTCAACAAATTCTTACATATTCCCCTCTCTAATAATCCTCTTACCTCCATCAACAAACTGCTCTCAATAATTGCTGATCTTTGACTACAATGATATCTATGCAATTTCTATTCTGACCTTATCCGTTGGTACTCCTTTCTAACCTGTACTTTGCCTTGGGAAGTATTACATCTATCTGAAGTATTACATCATGAAGTTTAACAACACTCAGCATAAGTTCCTTACTTTCACAAGAATAGCCTCTATATACATCATATTTTCATTTACATTATCCTTTAATAGCTAAATTCCTGTTGTCAATCTCACACACCAATTTCCAGACAGCATAAGCATATCCAATTGATGAATTTGCATGTCAACCCAAACACAACACTACGCAGCTTTCCCACTGAACTTGGACCCAAACCCCAACATAAATATACATCTCAAACCTCTAGCAGGACCTTTGATAGAACCCATTCCCAGAATAGCAACATATTAAAACCTATCTCCTATAACTTTTGCCTTTCTACCCCAGAAGTCTTTTCCTTATGTGGCGTATCTCCCTATCTCTACTTGTCTGCTAATTGGCCAGGCATCTGCACCCTAATATACCAAACATTGGATATCAGTATCCTACCCAATAATCAAACTCTCCAAGTCCCTCCAGCCTCTTTATCTCTAACCAGATCCAAAAGAGGAATTCAACTCATACTCTGTTAACAAAATGGGCATCTCAACCACCATAGGCACAGGAGTAGTAGACATCACTATATCAACCACATATTACCGACAAATATCTACAGTTCTCTCTAATACCATAGAGGATATGTACACTCCCATAACCAGTCTCCAAAGACAAATAAACTCATTGGCAGGACCTATTAACTGCCAGGAAGGGGGAACATGCCTATACCTTCAAGAAGAGTGATGCTTTTTTATTAGTAAATCAGGCATAGTTCAGGATGCAGCTTGCAGACTTCAAGAGTGAACAGCAGAACTCACATGGCAGGCCACTAATTTATGGTCCAAATGAACACTCTTCCCTTCATAACATGGCTATTACCTTTTGGGGGACCTTTAATAATAGCCTTTTTGGCATTGCTTTTCGGACACTGTATATATCAAACTTCAAATGGTGGTGCAGACAGAACCCGCATGACCAATCCTTTCTGCTAAGGCCCATTAGACTGCCCTCTGGAAGATCCCTGACTGCACATATACAAAGCCCCCCCCAGCTTGAAGAAGCCCAAGCAGTCATCATCCCTTTCTCATAAGGGCAGTTAGGAATACCATTCCAGAGATAGTCAGCAGCTGGTTAAGCAGACAGAGAGGAAGGGTCTCAAGGAAACTTTGCACCTGTAGGAACACCACCTGCACTGCTCCCTTTACATAATTGTTGGTTGAAAATGTGGTTAGTAGCCCGGCTCGGTGGCTCAGCCTGTAATCCCGCGCCTTTGGGAGGCTGAGGTGAGTGGATTGCCTGAGCCCACGGGTTTGAGACCCGCCTGGGCAGCAAGACCTCACCTCTACAATAAATCAAAAAATCAGCTGGGCATGGTAGCACGCACCTGTAATTCCGGCTACTCAGAAGGCTGAGCTGGAAGGATCGCCAGAGCCCCACAGGTCGAGGATGCAGTGGCCGGGAGTGGCCACTGCACTCCAGTCTGGACGACAGAGTGAGACTCCAACTCAAAAAAAAAAAAAAGAAAGAAAATGTGGTTAGTGTGGTTAAGAACATCCTGTCAATCCAGGATATACTGCTAAAAGGGACTTTTTGCTGCTTAAATGCAGGCTCAGTAGCTTAACTAAATGTCCTAACTTTGCTTATTATAATATCATTAACATAGCATTTGCATAGCGGTTTTACCCCCTGAATGGGCTTTTCTGTGGTACTTAAGGGTAATATTCAAGATGGAATAACTTTGGTCAAGGACCTGCATGCACAGTAAGAATTGGGTCTCAGGAAGTATGAGGCAGATGAGATATAAATGAGAGGAATGCCTCCAGAAAAGATAAGAAAAACCACAAAAAAACTCCTAACAGTGTATAACCCACTCTTGGCCCCCTCTCATTTTCTAGAGAGCTTTGTTGCTTAATAAACTTCTTCCTTCAATCATCCTTTTGGTGTCTGCCTTCCCTAATCTTCTTGGTCATGGGACAAGAACCCAAGGTTGCTGGTTTAAGCTAACAGTGGAGTTCAAAACTCCTGCGACAAGGTAATCCTTCCACCTCAGCCTTCCAAGTAGCTGGAACTACAGACACATGCCACCACACCTGATTAATTTTTTAATTTAATTTAGAGATGAGGGCTTGCCAATTTGCCCAGGCTAGTCTTGAACCCGTGGGTTTAGGCAATCCTCTCACCTCAGCCTCCCAAAGTACTGGGATTATAGGCATGAGCCACCATGCCTGGCCTCTAGAAATTTTCAAATAACAAAACAGTAATGCCCTCAGGGTATGTAAAGCACATGAGAGTGCCCTGAAATACATACATTTATTTCAAATCATATACACATACACATACATATGTGTCTATGTATATGTTCATATCTATATTTCAAATTCATGTATATGACATTTTCACTTTAATAAATATATATCCCCCCAAAACAAGATTAAAGAACTTAGAAATATTTAACCAAAAGTCCAAACTCTCCATGAAAAATCAAAATTCAGTGTATATTCCTCTTTAAAATATAAAACTATGTATGCAACTTACAAATTGTCAGAATTTTTCTGCATATAAACTGATTAGTGGTACTAAAACAGCAATATAATTTTGTCAAATAGCAGTGATTCTTTCATCTGAACTCTAATTTTCTCAGTCTAGGATCAAACCCAACCTTATTTTAACTCCTATCTTTCTCAAATCAAACTATGTACCAAAAAAAAAAAAAACCAAACCAGAAATGCACTGTAGTGTAGTTGGAAAAGTACACATTAGAGAAACACTGGTATTGGTGATTTTTAAAGATGTTTTACTAGAAAATAATTGTACAGCCTGAGCAGCATGGCAAGAACTTATCTCTAAAAAAAAAAAAAATCAAAAAAATTAGCTGGACATGGTTGCATGCACTTGTAATTCCAGCTGCTCAGGAGGCTGACAAGGGAGGATTTCTTGAGCCCAGTAGCTGGAGGCTTCAGTGAGCTGCGATTGTGTCAATGCACTCCAGCCTGGATGACAGAGAGAAGAAACCTTGACTCAAAATAATACTAATAACAATAATAATGTTTTAAACCACTGAAAATAAAAGTGTCTTAAAATATAATCACCAAAGCAAGGTATAATTTTAACATTGTAAACAATTGTAATTTGATTTAAAAATCGGGACTCTTGAGTATATACTGTTCTTTTATGCTTTTGTCTTGTTTTTGAGTCAGTAGTGACTGAATTTTTTTTATGGCTTCAGCTTTTGTCTAGTTGTATTTCTTAGGCTTTTCCTACCTTCAATATTCTGTTGCAGAATAATTCAGGACAATCATTTAGGTTATGAATTCTGTATTTTTTGGTTTGTTTCTTTTTTTTTTTAGAGACAGGGTCTTGCTCTGTCCCCCAGGCTGGAGTGCAGTGGTGCTATTATAGCTCACACAACCATGACCTCCTGGTCTCAAACAGTTGTCCAACCCTAGCCTCCTGAATAACTGGGACTATGACTACAGATGCATGCTACCACACCTGGCTAATTTTGTAGAGACTGGGTCTCCTCCAGTCTAGTCTTGATCTTCTAACCTCAAGCACTTCTCCCATTTCAGCTACCCAAAGTGCTAGGATTACAGGCATTGAGCCACCATGCCCAACCTATCCAGGTTATTCTTGATGTGATATGTAGTGCCAAAAGAGGGCAGTATCTGTGAAGATAAGCATCCAGCAGCATTTTACCTGGTTGTTGGAATAGTGGCGACGGCAAGAGAATATGGAAATTAACTTCCAATTTTTTTTTTTTTGAGTTGGAGTCTCACTCTGTCACCCAGACTGGAGTGCAGTGGCCGCTCCCGGCCACCGCAGCCTCGACCTGCTGGACTTCGGTGATCCTTCCGCCTCAGCCTTCCAAGTAGCTGGAACTACAGGCGCGCGCTACCACGCCCGGCTCATTTTGATTTATTGTAGAGATGAGGTCTCGCCAAGTTGCCCAGGCGGGTCTCGAACCCGCTGGCTCAGGCAATCCACTCACCTCAGCCTCCCAAAGGCGCGGGATTATAGGCTGAGCCACCGAGCCCAGCTTAACTTCCAATTTTGATCCATTCTTTTCCCCTTGGAAAGTTCCTTCTTCCCATTATTACCCCATACCTACTAAGTTTCCACAACTTTGTTTTTCTTAAAGGCAATACTTGTTAATAAATTTCTCTCATGTATAGTTTATTGAATTTATAATCCTATGATCTAATTAGTACCAAAAAGAAATTGATCCACTGAGCACGGTGGCTCATGCCTATAATCCTAACACTTTGGGAGGCAGAGGTGAGAGTATTGCCTTAATCCAGGGGCTCAAGACCAGCCTGGGCAAGTTGGCGAGACCTCATCTCTACAATGAAAATTTTAAAAAATTAGCCAGGTGTGGGGGCACAGTCCTGTAGTTCGGGCTTTCACCTCCTGAGCTCCGGTTATCCTTCCACTTCAGCCTCCCGAGTAGCTGGTACTACAGGCATGTGCCACCATGCCTAGCTTACTTTTTTGATGTTTTTAGAGATGAGTTCTCTCTATGTTGCCCAAGTTGGTCCCAAACTCCTGGGCTCAGGCAATCCTCTAGCCTCAGCCTCCAAAAGTGCTGGGATTACAGGTGTGAACCACCGTGCCCGGATAATGGAAAAACTTATAATGCCTCAAAATTGTTCCACTTGGACAGAGAGATTAAGAAAAGAAACTCTGAAAATAAGACATCTAACTTTTTTTTAAGAAAATGACCAGTATGTTGGACATGTGACAGGTCAGAATATTGACTGGTGTTTGATTTACAGGTGAACCAGGGGACAACAGGAAAATGTGACCTAGATCCAGAACAAACATCTGTTGATGCCATCCTGACTGTGAGTGTCACTCAGATTCAAGTAGTAGATTCATAGCCTGCACCAGACTTATAGATAACTTTTTGCAGTTGTGGGTGTATTCATTTGTCCATCAATTCATGTCCCATAAACGATGGTTCTCAAATGTGTTGCACATCAAAATCAATTCTGGAAGTGTCCCAAAGCACAGTTTTAAAATACGGTCCAGACTTTGGCCCCTTCCCCTACCTTGGGGAGGTGAATCTCCTCTTTCTCTCTCTCTCTTTCTCTAATTTGCTTTCTAAATAAACTTTCAAAGATTCTGATTTACTGAATCAGAATCTTTGAGAGGAAAGTCTATAAAACTTCTTCCTCCTTCCTTCCCTTTACCTCTTTTTCCTCCACCTTTTTTCTTCCTTCTCCCTTCCTGCCAACGTATCACAAGGACAAAAACCACTGATGCAAGATGGAAGAGAAAAATGAAGAAATAATACGGATGAATGAATCAGTATTTTTAAATCCTCACTAAGAGAACAAAAGCAAATATTCAAATATCTTAGCTCTGACTTTCTTTTTCAAATGAAAAATACGATTGTTTATCCAGCTCATTTTAAATTACACCAAACTTTTCAGAAACAGATATAAGACCAGACAAGACAGCCCAACTTTAGTCCTTTTAAAATAAGAGTGCTTCATGCCAGGCTCAGTGGCTCAGCCTGTAATCCCAGCACTTTGGGAGGCCGAGGTGAGCGGATTGCCTGAGCCTGCGGGTTCGAGATCTGCCTGGGCAACTTGGCGAGACCTCATCTCTACAATAAATCAAAAAATCAACTGGGCATGGTAGCGCACACCTGTAATTCCAGCTACTCGGAAGGCTGAGGCAGAAGGATCGCCAGAACCCAGCAGGTCGAGGCTGTGGTGGCCGGGAGCAGCCACTGCACTCCAGTCTGGGCGACAGAGTGAGACTCCAACTCAAAAAATAAATAAATAAGTAAATAAATAAAATAAAATAAAATAAGAGTGCTTCTTTCAGGAGTTAGAGGTCCTCACTATCATGTTCCTATGGTATTTTACCGAAACGTCTGGAGATGTGTAAGGCCCAATTTGATAATTGGTTTTGTTGCCTACCTGTATACATATGAAATGTATATATACCCAATGAATTTATTTATCTATTTATTGGTTTGTTTATTTGTTTTAAGTCAGGATCTCACTCTGTTGCCCAGGCTGGAGTGTGGTAGCATGATCATTACAATCACTGCTCACAGTGGCCTTGACCTTCTAGGCCTAGGCAAGCCTCCCACCTCAGCCCCCTAAGTAGCTGGGACTACAAGTGTCCACCACCACAGCCAACAAATTTTTTGTAGAGATGAGGTTTCACTACTTTGCTTAGGCTGCTCATGAGCCACTGAGCTCAAGCAATCCTCCTGCCTCAGCCTCCCAAAGTGCTAGGATTATAGGCATGATCCACAATGCTTGGTCTAATGAATTTCTTAAAGGAAGTTTAAGTTTGTCTCTATTTTGCCTGATTTACCCTATACTTCCATTACTTATGCTGTCTAAAACCCTTTTCCATCTTATCAATCACTTGAATTCCTGCTTATCCTTCTAAATTGTTTGTACATTCAGTAAATAACTATTGAATGCCTATTTAGTGCCAATAATTTGATCGCACAGAAAGTACAAAATGGAATTTGGTGTTGTCCCTTCCCCAAGAGTATTACTGTCTAGCCATTGAGAGTGATAACTAAATAAATAATTATAGCAAAATGTGATAAGGATGATGTGAGAATATTGTGGTAACATAGCAAAGCAACATATGAATTGAACTAGAAGGCCATTCTAAGTTGAAGTCAATAATAGAATGTGTCTGTACCCTTTCCTTAAATCTCTTCTCTTAATATTTTCACCATTGGAATGAAAGCAGAAAATATTCTTAGCAAAACTTGAGGGAAAGCAAAGTTGCAAGTGGAAGATCTAATATGTGAGAGGATGAAAATAAGATCCAAATGAATGTCAACAGTCTAGATTGAGGGCCCACAATCAATGCAATAAAATTTAAAGAGAAAAAAATACAGTATAAGATGGAGGACACCTATCTTGGAAATAATTTTAAACAAACGCTATGCATATTTAAGTAAATAATTTTTATAGCCATCACTGTAATAAGGCCATCTAAAATTATACTATATATTTAGAGTTCAAAAGTGGGCAAAACTAAATAATATGTGTAACACAACATTAAGAAAAGCAGAAGGGTCAGGCACGATGACTCACGCCTATAATCCCAGCACTTTGGGAGGCTGAAGGGAGAGGATTGCCTGAGCCTACAGGTTTGAGACCAGCCTGGGCAACTTGGCGAAACCTCATCTCTACAATAAGTCAAAAAAAGTAGGTGGTCGTGGTGGCACATTCCTGTAGTTCCAGCTACTTGTAAGGCTGATGCAGAAGGATCACCTGACCCCAGCAGGTCGAGACTGCGGTGGCCATGAGCGTGCCACTGCACTCCAGCCTGGGTGACAGAATGAGACCCTGATTCAAAAAAAAAAAAGAAAAAAGAAAAAGCAGAGGAAAGATAAAGATAAAATTCAGAGCATTTGTTTCTTAACAGAAAGGAGGCATGTGGAGAAATCCAAATACAGTAGAGAATGGAAGCAAGAGGGCATCAGTATCGAGTGGATCATTAATATCTTGTTTCATAAATGGCATATATCAGTATGTGAGTGAGCGTGTGTGAATTATTTCAAAATTAAATTTGAAAATAATAAAAGTTTAAATATATTATAATTGTAGGCCAGGTGCAGTGGCTCAAACCTGTAATCTCAGCCCTTTGGGAGGCCAAGGTGAGGGGATTGCCTGAGTCCGCAGGTTCAAGACCAGCCTGGGCAACATGGTGAGACTTCATCTCCACAATAAATCAAAAATTAGTCAGGTGTGGTAGTGCTCAACTGTAGTCCAGTTACTTGGAAGGCTGAGGCGGAAGGATTGATGGAGCCCAGCAGGTCGACGCTGGGTTGGCAGTGAGCATGCCACTGCATTCCAACCTGGGTGATAGAGTGAGACTCCAACTCAGAAAAAAGATATATAATTGTATCAGTCAGCGTTCAACCAGAGAAATAGAAATACTAGGAGATAAATACCATATGATTTGTTTTAGGTAACAGAGCCACCATGGCAGCTGCTTAAGCTGTCGCTGTAAGGCGGTTGTCTGTACATCTGATGCTGGAGCATAAAGTCCAAGAGGCAGGCAGGCAGGAAGGGAAGATGGGTGGAAAGTGGGGGAGATCAAAGAAAGGCTGGAAATCTTCTTGGAGTGTATGAGGAGAAATGCCTCCTGTCGATTTTTGTTACTTCTGACCTTGGTGACTATGGTATCCTACAGAATCTGGGGTCCCTTGTCACAAAGCTAAACTTACACACGTGACCCAGGGTTAAAAGAACGTGGATCCAGGGCAAGCTTGAGCAGTCGCAGGCCCAGCTGCTACTTCACCCAAGGAGGTAAGTCAGCAGATCAGCACAACATGTGTTAGCAACAAAAGAGCTGTTGCTTCCCCTTTGCCTTTCAGATTGCTCAAGCATCTTCCTATAGGTCCATTCTAACATATAAGGAGAATGGTGGAAAATGCAGCTCAGCATATCAAGTTGACACATTACAAAGCCTAAACAGTAATGATATACAGTTGGCCCTTGATTTCCACAGGGTACTGATTTCAGGCCCCTTCATCCAGCAAATACCAAAATCCACTGATGCTCATGTCTCTTACATAAAATGGCATAGTATTTGCGTATAACTTACATATATCCTCTCATATTCTTTAAATCATCACTAGATTACTTATAATACCTAATACAATGTAGGTGCTATGTGAATGGTGTATTGTTTAGGAAATAATGACAAGGAAAAAAAATCTGTATGTGTTCAGTACCAATATAACTACTTATTTTTTTGAGAAATATTTTTGATCAGGGGTTGGTTGAATTCATAGATATAGAATCCACAGATACCAGAACTGACAATATTGTTGACATTTCAGGCTACTTTAGAAGAAAGCACACTATCTGTTTTCTCATAATATTGTTACTGTATCCAGAAGACAATATTCTACATTCAATTCTGGGTATTACATTTTAAGAAAGTCTTTGAGGAAATGAAAAGTTATCTGGGCCGAGCATGGTAGTTTATGGCTGTAATCCCCATACTTTGAGAGGATTGTTTGAACCCAGAAATTTGAGGCGAGAGAATTGTTTGAACCCAGAAATTCAAGACCAGTTTGGGCAACTTGGCGAGAACTTGTCTCTACAATAAATCAAAAAATTAGCCAAGTGTGGTGGCACACGCCTGTGATTCTAGCTACTTGGCAGGCTAAGGCGGAAGGATCACCTGAGCCCAGCAGGTAGGGACTATGGTGACCGTGAGCATGTGTCACTGCATTCTAGCCTGGGTGACAGGGTGAGATTCTGACCCAAAAAAGAAAGAAGAAAAGTTATCTTAAGATACATTTATCATAATTCTATGAGGAAGAGTCCAGTGACCCTTAAAATTTAGCAGGCCAGGCATGGTAATTCACTCCCTTAACCCCAGCACCTTGGGAGGCAGAGATGAGAGGATTGCCTGAGCCCAGGGGTTTAAGACCAGCCTAGGCAACTTGGGAAAACTTTGACTCCTACAATAAACCAAAAAGTTAGCTGGACGTGGTGGCATGTGCCTATAGTTCCAGCTACTGGGGAGGCTAAGGAGGATGAACCATCTGAGCTCAGCAGTTTAAGGCTGGGGTAGCTGTGAGTGTGTCACTTTACTCCAGCCTGGCAATAGACAGATAGATAGATAGATAGATAGATAGATAGATAGATAGATAGATAGATAGATAGATAGATAGATAGATAGATAGAATTAATAAAAAGTAAGTAAGTTTGTGAAGAGCTCACAGGTGGAAGATGTAATATGCTTGTTGTGTTTACTGCAGGGGATCAGCAGTATAATGTCACAGAAAGGTAGTTTGCTGCTGTTTCTTTTTTTTTTTTTTTTTTTTTGTTTGAGTTGGAGTCTCACTCTGTCACCCAGACTGGAGTGCAGTGGCTGCTCCCGGCCACCGCAGCCTCAACCTGCTGGGCTCCGGCAATCCTTCCGCCTCAGCCTTCCAAGTAGCTGGAACTACAGGCGCGCACTACCACGCCCGGCTCATTTTGATTTATTGTCAAGATGAGGTCTCACCAAGTTGCCCTGGCAGGTCTCGAACCCGTGGGTTCAGGCAATTCACTCACCTCAGCCTCCCAAAGGCGTGGGATTACAGGCTGAGCCACCGAGCTGGCTTGCTGTTTCTTTTAAAGTCTGAAATCTCATTTTGAGTGCAAGCTCTACAAAAACAGGCAATATTGTATGTGTTTTGTCTATGGGTCAATTTTTAATTTCCAATGCTGAGTACATATTCATGTATACTACATTTATCAAAAAATGTTTGTTGGACCTGCATAATAAACATTTGTATATCTAACCCTGAATTGTACCCCACATTGTTAAAATAAAGGGGAAAAATGTTTGTTGGATTAATCAGTTAGTTAATGGACAACTGAGACAATTTGCTTAAAAAAAACTGATTGAATTAACTGGGAAATGGACTATGCATGTATTCCATAATTCCATCGTATCACAGCATTTTAAGTATGCCATCTCTTTATAAGTATGTGCTCTTTCAAGGTTGTAAAAAACCAGATGATGGAAAAATTTTTTTGTTTGTTTGTTTTGAGTTGGAGTCTCACTCTGTCACCCGCTCCCAGCCACTGCAGCCTCGACCTGCTGGGCTCCGGCGATCCCTCCGCCTCAGCCTTCCAAGTAGCTGGAACTATAGGTGCGCGGTACCATGCCTGGCTCATTTTGATTTATTGTAGAGATGAGGTCTCGCCAAGTTGCCCAGGCGGGTCTCGAACCCACGGGCTCAGGCAATCCACTCACCTCAGCCTCCCAATGGCACAGGATTACAGGCTGAGCCACCGAGCCCGGCTGATGGAAAAATTTTAAAACATAAACAATCTTTATGAAAGATCCAGATTATCTTCAGATCTTTGAGAAGTTACATTTAAATAAAATCATAAAATTAGTACAGTGATTGAAAATATTGTATTTTTCCTTGGGCAACTTGAATGTGTCTATTGAACTGTAAAACTAGATGAAAGGTAAAGAAAAATTTTCATTTTCTTTGGTAGTAATGTTTATTATCTTCATATGACATAATAAGCCAAAATATGATTTCATTGCTCATTGACTTTCATTGACTTAGTTACGATTAATTCTACTTCAAAAACATGGAGGATACGAAATAGTGGCCATTTAGGAATGTTTATAGTTTCACATTTGGGAACCTGGCATTTTTTCAGTAATCCATATATTTACATATATAAAGCCAATGTTGTATGCAAGCAAACATTAGTTTTATATATGTATATATCCCTAACAGTGACCTACGGATGCAGTTAGAATATTAATCAATTCTATTAAACATCAATGATTCTGAATCTTTTTCCATTTTTTGTAAATTACTCTCTTCCTTATTTTTCTACCCTTGATTTGTCCTTACTAAAATTTGTAAGTCTGGTGTATTTTGGCTTAGAAATTCTACCTAGAAAAGGAATTCCAGTGTCTACCATATTATCTGGTTTCTTACAGTTGTACAAATCATCTTGCCCTTCAATCATAAGTCAGGTTTATTTTGCCCAGCACCCCAAATGTAAAATGTTTATTAAAGTATGTGGCTCACACTTGTAATCCCAACAATTTGGGAGGCAGAGGCGAGAGGATTACCTGAGCCCAGGAGTTCAAGACTAGCCCGGGCAACTTGGCAAGACCTCATCTCTATAATAAATCAAAAAATTAGCCAGGTGTAGTGGCACACACCTGTAGTTCCAGTTACTTGGGAGGTTGAAGTGGAAGAATCACCTGAACCCAGAGGACCAAGGCTGCAGAGGCTGTGGGTGTGCCACTGCACTCCAGCCTGGGCAACAGAGTGAGACTCCACTCAAAAAAAAAAAAAAAAAAAGAAAAAAAAGGGAAGTGAGATGATTTCCTATTCAAAATACTTTCTCAACATTAATACATTTTCAAAATAAATTAGAAGTATTCTAGATGTCTGTAAACATAGCAATGTGAATTTAAGGATTGTATAGAAAAACAAAAAGCTCCTTCTAGAACTTTCCATAGCCTTCATTTCAATCTGTTGTATTTTTCATTTTCTAAAAAAATTTTGTTGAGAAAATTGAGTTAATCATATTCTAAGAAGCGTTTCAGCATGTGCAAGATTCCTCCTGGTTATTTCTTTTTCTCTCTCATCTCTAATCCCTGCCCTCATTACCTTTTCCACCTCACTGCCCAAGCACTCTGCTGGATATCTGTTCTTAGACAGATATACAGCAGGACCCTGAATAACCTTGTCATTCAATGTTGTTTCATTATAGTGTTGGTGAAGAAAAAAAAAATCTATTACTACTTGGAGCCGCTGTTCATAGGGAGTTTGTACACTCTTCCTGTGTCTGTGTGGATTTTCTCCAGGTACTCTGATTTCCTCCTACATTCCAAAGATATAATGTTTGGCTAACTTAGATGTCTAAATTGTTCCAGGATGGTTGGGTGTGGTTGTGATTGTGAGTGCACACAGTGATGAGATGATGTACTGTCCAGGGTTGGACCCTGGCTTGTGCCCTGAGCTGCAGGGATAGGCTCCAGGCACCTGTGATCCTGAACTAGGATAATCAGAACGGGAAAATGAATGAATGAATGCATGAATACATATTATTATAAAATAAAAGTTTATAAAGTATATGATAATCCTACAAATGCACAACAATAAACAACAAAGCATGAAAGCACTCATCAAGCCAGCCAGTCATGTTTGTAATTGTTTTTGAATTGCGTGGGTGGTAGAAGGTACTCCCTGCAGTTTTTGCTTTGCAAAAATTTATTCCTTGATTTAACCCACCACCACCGTGACTGCTGTCACTTACTACTCACCAAAAATTGAGTAATAATTATCTTACTTATTTTTACTAATCTTTCTTAAATGTATATATAGTTCACATTTATTTCAATGTTTAAAATTCAAAGCGTTTTGGATTTTTTTTTAGAAAGTTAGTGGTATTTTTGTGAACAGACTGTAGTAACTTAATTTCTTGTTTATATCAAGAATTCTATGGTAATCTTGGTTTCATTTTTTTTTTTTTTTTTTGCTTAAAGTTGCAGTTATCAAGAACTTATCAATGACGTTAAGGGACGATTTGTATTGCATTGTATTGTATTGTACTGCATTTTGGGAGTGTAGATACTTTGAATTCAACTAAATGATTTTATTCTATTGTTCTTGCTATTTCTTACTTTTTCACTCAATATTATTTTTAAAATTCCTTCATGCTCTTCAAACACCCACACTTGTATTCATAGTATGCTTTTATCATCTTTTTTATTCATTCCCTGATAAGAACAGCAAGGTTGCAACTAATTTCTTACTTTCAAAACAATGCTGTATGAGCATGTATCTTCATACGTGTCTCTTTATGGCTCTTTGTAGAAGTTTCTCTGGGAAATACCTAAAAGTGGGATTGCTAGAATTCAGGTTGTATTTAATTCTATTCCATATGATCACTTCATTCTCCACAGGGTTACATAACTTTAAAATCCCTTTCTCCACCACTTTACCGATACTGGTGATAAAAGAAAAATTATAGACAAATTAAATTTCACAGAGCTTAATGGAGCAAATAACGATTTGTGAATCAGGCAGCTCCTGAATCAGAATAGGTTCAGAAAGACTTCAGTACAACCACATGGTGGATGAAGATTTACAGACAGAGAAAAGAAAGTGATGCATAGAAAAAAGAACAGAGGTACAAAAACAGCTGGATTGGCTACAGTGTGGTATTTGCTTTATTTGGATCAAGTTTGAACAATTGGCTGCCTTTGATTGACTGGAACTTGGTGACTGGCACAAGAGTAAGTTATAGTCTGCTGACACCCAGTTAGGTTGCATTCACTGTGTACAGAGAAACCTTTAGACTGAACTTAAAATGCGTAAGATGGCAGCTTTAAGCTAAAGTAAATTGAAAAATTCTCCCCTTTTGGTCATAGTTACAATTTTGAGAGAAAAACCAAAACTTTAGGCATTGATGTCATTCTGTCACCATCATAAATGTACTTATTTGGTCTCAAGTCCTACTAGGAAATAGCAGACCGATGGGTTTTGTAAAGTGGGAAGAACTTCAGGTAATTCTTTTTTTGTATTGTTTTGTTTAGTTTTGTGTTTGAGTCAGAGTCTCACTCTGTCACCCAGGCTGGAGTGCAGTGGCATGCTCACAGCCAACACAGCCTCGACCTGCTGGGCTCAGGTGATCCTTTCACCTCAGCCTTCCAAGTAGCTGGAACTACAGGCATGCACCACCACACCTGGCTATTTTTTTTTTAATTGTAGAAACATGGTCTCATCAAGTTGTCCAGGCTAGTTTCGAACCCATGTGCTCAGGCAATCCTCTCGTCTCTTCTTCTCAAAGTGCTGGGATTACAAGCGTGAGCCACTGTGCCTGGCTCAGGTAATTCTTTTATAAGAATTATAGTAAATAGGATCTCCATGTGCCGGAATCTCCTATTTATAGGAGGAAAACAAAATCTAACCTGTTTTAGGATTTATCTGCTTCCTTAAAGTTTCATTTTGATTAAGTACATTTAACATGAATGACTCTATTTTAATTTGGGCTGGTCTATTGAGGCCTAGTACACAAGCTCAATCCAAAGTAATAACCATCCATAATTTTATTTAAAATTTCTCCCCTTTTGGTTCTTTCACACAAGGTTCTCACTTGGGTGACAGTGTGGCCAAAACATGGGGCTTTTGCACCACTCTCAGTTACCATCATTTTGGGTTTCCAATCTCAGCAAGTCATTCATAGGTTATGGTGTCCTTATGGTTGAACATGTCTTTGAGTTTTGACTGTTCCAATTGAAGAGAAACCATTTGACATTTTACAGATGACTGCATGCAAACATTTAAAACTTTTGAGAGAATACACTGTGCCAGGTATGCTACGATTATGACAATCAGGAGGATAACACAAAGAGTTTAAAAAATGCTCCTAGCCAGGCTTGGTGGCTCAGCCTGTAATCCCGTGCCTTTGGGAGGCTGAGGTGAGTGGATTGCCTGAGTCCGCGGGTTCGAGACCTGCCTGGGCAACTTGGTGAGACCTCATCTCTACAATAAATCAAAAAATCAGCCGGACGTGGTAGCGCATGCCTGTAGTTCCAGCTACTTGGAAGGCTGAGGCGGAAGGATCGCCGGAGCCCAGCAGGTCGAGGCTGCAGTGGCCGGGAGCGGCCACTGCACTCCAGTCTAGGCGACAGAGTGAGACTCCAACTCAAAAAAAAAAAAAAAAAAAAAAAAGCTTCTTAACCAGGGTCCCTATGAACCAAACCCACTAAAATCAAATAGATCAAAGGATGAGCTAGATAAAGAGGCTACTTGTATTAACCAAGCATCCTATTTATGAATCCCTTACAACTGAATCCCTGTAATAATTAATATAGTCCTCCATGTGCAAAAAGAAGTGTCAGCAATTGCATAGAGAGTTCTCTGTTTAGCTAGTAAGTAATTTCAAACAAGTCTATTATTTAGCAAAATTTTCACAAGATAATTTAAAGTCTGTCTTGTACTATGGCCTTTGCAAAAGAATCTGCCATATAGTCTATTTTGAGGAATAAAAGTCTAATCATTGCCCCATTTATTCCAAACTATGGGAAAAGAGACATCACAAATGATGCCCATCCAGAAGAGTGAAGGCCTCCTGGCAATGTTCTGTTTAACCTATGATATAGATTAAGAGGAGTGGACCAGTGTTCTGTTTCTGACTGAACATGAAGTAAAACGGGCACCATTACATTTTTCATCCATATTGGTCCTTCATCTTTCATCTATAAAGGCCTAAGGTTTTCCATGTATAACGTTGGCTGCAAATTCCTCCACAAATTGAAGTACGCCCCATGAGTTCACATAAGAGTCCTCCTTTTTAAAAAATTTTAATTTTAATGATGTAGGGTACAATTCAGGGTTAGGTTTTCAAATGGTCATTGTACAGGCCTCTCTTTGGTCCCCACGTCACCTGGTTTGAAATCAGGTACCCTTATTGATGAAGTGTGCCCCCTCCACCCCACTACCTCCCCTGGCAATTTCCCACTACTGTCAATCCCTTTCTTATAGTATTATGCTAATTGTTCAGGGTTCACTTATGCATGAGAACATGTGGGTCTCAGTTCTTTGTTTCTGTGATAGATCACTTAGTATTACAGACTCCAAGTCCATCCAAGTTGCCGCAAAGTTTGTAATTTTGTCCTTTTTATTGTTTTTATTTTTTATTTTTATTTCTATTTTTATTTTTATTTGTTGAGTTGGAGTCTCACTCTGTCGCCCAGACTGGAGTGCAGTGGCTGCTCCTGGCCACCGCAGCCTCGACCTGCTGGGCTCCGGCGATCCTTCCGCCTCAGCCTTCCAAGTAGCCGGAATTACAGGCACACGCTACCATGCCTGGCTGATTTTTTGATTTATTGTAGAGATGAGGTCTTGCCTGCCCAGGCGGGTCTCGAACCCGCGGGCTCAGGCAATCCACTCACCTCAGCCTCCCAAAGGCGCGGGATTACAGGCTGAGCCACCAAGCCCGGCTATTTTTATTTTTTATTTTTTGAATTGGAGTCTCACTCTGCTGCCCAGGCTGGAGTGCAGTGGTATGCTCAAGGCCACCGCAGCCTCGACCTGCTGGACTCAGGTGATCCTTCCACTTCAGCCTTCCAAGTAGCTGGAACTACAGGCACGTGTCACCACGCCTGGCTAATTTTTTGATTTATTGTAGAGATGAGGTCTCACCAAGTTACCCAGGCTGGTCTTGAACCCATGGGCTCAGGCAAGCCTCTCACCTCGACCTCCCAAAGTGCTGGGATTATAGGCGTGAGCCACCATGCCTGGCCACTTTTGTCCTTCTTTATGGCTGCATAATAGTCCATCTTGTATATGTGCCACATTTTTTTATCCAGTCCTCTTTCAATGGGCAACATGTTTGGTTCCATGCTTTTGCTATTGTGAATAGTACTTCAGTAAACTTGCATGTGCAGGTATGTTTTTTGAAGAATGATTTAAGTTCCTCCAGGTATATCTCCAAAAGCGGGATTGCTGAGTCATACGAGAGGTTGATTTTTAGATCTTTTAGGAATCGCCACATTGTTTTGCATACAGGCTGTACTAGTTTACACTCCCACCAACAGTATAGAAGTGTTCCCTTCTCCCAGTCTCCTCTCCAGTATCTATGGTTTTTTTTAAATTATTGATGATGGCCATCCTGACTGGAGTTAAGTGGTATCTCAGTATGGTTTTAATTTGCATTTATTTAATGATTAGTGAAGCTGAGCACTCTTTCATGTGTCTGTTGACTGCTCGTATGTCTTTTTTTGAGAGGTGTCTATTCATATCTTTTGCCCACTTTTTAATAGGGCTGCTTGTTTTTTTTTCTTTTTGGCATGTTTGAGTTCCTTGTAGATCCCAGATGACAGACCTTTGTCACACACAGTTAGCAAATATTTTTCCCGGTCTGTGGGCTGTTTCCCACTCTCTGGATGGTTTCTTTGACTTTGCAGAAGATTTTCAGTTTGATGAGGTCCCACTTGTCTATCTTATCTCTTATGGCATGGACATTTAGGGTTTCGATCAGGAATTGGTTACCAGTTCCAATTTCCATAAGGGTGTCTCCTGCATTTTCTAAGGATCTTATAGTTTGAGGTTTTATGTTTAGGTCTTTGATCCTTTTAGAGTTGATTCTTCATAGAGATATAAGCAAAAAAAAATTAAAAGATAAGGGTCTCATGATAGCAGAGAAGTTCTGATCCGTGGTCTTGGGAAAAGGCTATGCGAGTCTAGGATGCCTGCCATCTGCTTCTGTGGAAAAACTCTCCTAGTTAGCTTCACCTTAAGGTCTCAAACAGGTATACAGTTCCAAGAGTCTGGTGAGGTCCTTCTGAGTCATGAGATTACAAACCCAAGATTCAAAGTCTTGAAGTTTTGCCGCAGTGTAAGCAACAAGGGCAGTCTTTCTCTGATTTTGTTTTTGGAAGACCCAGTCTCCAGGTTCTAGATTGTGAAAAGCTTGATTGTCCTCAGTCAGCAAACTATCAAAAGCTTTCTTGCTAGGCGCGGTGGCTCATGCCTGTAATCCCAGCACTTCCGGAGGCCAAGGAAAGAGAATTGCTTATGCCTTGAAGCATGAGACCAGGGTAGGCAACATAGCAAGACCTTGACTCTATAAAAAAAATATTAACCAGGCATGATGGTGCATAACTGTAATCCCAGCTACTCTGGAGACTGAGGTGGGAGGATTGCCTGAGTCTAGGAGGTTGAATTGCCATGAGTTGTGATCACGCCAACTGCCCTCCAGCCTGGACAATAGAGTAAGACCTCAACTCAAAAAACAAAAAAAAAAAAAAACAAAAAAAACTTTCTTTACCTGGTGAAAATACACTTAGGAAGAATGCATTAAAACCTTGAAGCATTTAGTCATATCAAAATTTAATAGTGGAAGCTACTTGAGGTTCTATTATTAGGTACATAGATCTTCCAGTGACTTTTTAATAAAGGATCAATTTATGTTTTCCTCTTCAAGTGGATTGGATTGTCATAAATCTGCAATGCCTTTAACCAAGACAATTAAATCAATTTCGTTACTTTGCTTAAGGCTATTGTATCTGTTACTGTCTCTGAACTTGTTGAGTGAAAAAAAGTACTCGTATCATTAGAGATTTCTCCAAGACACTCCTATGAGGAAAATACATTTCCTAATTACCCTTTAGCTACTTTTACAAGATCAGTTCTCTTACATGGGACAGTTTATATAACCAGAAAACATACACTGAAAATGACTATTAAATTAAATCCTTCTATAAATGTTTATTTTGGACTATCAGGTAGCAGAAATGTACCTGAAGTTTTCATTCTCTTCCCAGAATTTTGGATCTGACAAACTAAACTTGGTCATAAACTATTTTAGCAATTTAGAACAATTACCATATATATAAAATAACTTGGATTATTTTATCTCTTCCGTGATGAGTCATGGAATGCAGAGCTTTTAACAGTGGAAGCTTTAAGGACTCAGGAAGCAGAAAGGATCAGGTGGTCATCCACTTCTTCCATGAGTCCTAACATTGGACTTCTGTCCTCTTAAACACCGATTTTTCCTCCAACTGGTTATGGTCTGAGTAATGCTCAGCTGCTCGCCCTTGATACTGATAAATCAAGGGACAGGGAACTGGTAGAAAGAAGTTTATTTCTGAGTTTGAATCCAGAGAGCAGAACCAGACTCAAGGTCTTTCTAAAATGGTCCTGCTCAGCCAGGCTCGGTGGCTCAGCCTGTAATCCCGCGCCTTTGGGAGGCTGAGGTGAGTGGATTGCCTGAGCCCGCGGGTTCGAGACCCGTCTGGACAACTTGGTGAGACCTCATCTCTACAATAAATCAAAAAATCAGCCGGGCGTGGTAGCGCATGCCTGTAGTTCCAGCTACTTGGAAGGCTGAGGCGGAAGGATCGACAGAGCCCAGCAGGTCGAGGCTGCGGTGGCCGGGAGCAGCCACTGCACTCCAATCTGGGCAACAGAGTGAGACTACAACTCAAAAAAAATAAAAAAATAAAAAATAAAATGGTCCTGCTCACCCTCCAGGCTTTTACAGTTCGCTTTTATAAGTCCAGAGTTGTCAGTACCTATACATTAGTCATGTGACCAGTAATACATTGTATAGAACTTGAATTTCAGCCGCATTTGTTGGTAGTGACATTTTTCTGTCCAGAAGTATCTTATAGCTTTTATCAGTGGGGCCAGCAGAAGCATTCATCAAGTTTGCCATAGAGTAAAGGGAGTTTACAAGGCCTAAGACATCATGCATTATGCAAAAGTTATGCAAATCACTAAACTTATTGCATTGATACAAAAGTTATACAAATCACAAAGCTTATGATTACATTGATACTATATTGTTCAAACGTACAACCATTCAGAAAAAGGGAGTAGGGCTGGGCAAGGGGGCTCATGCCTATAATCCCAGCACTTTGGGAGACCAAGGTGAGAGGATTTTCTAAGTCCATGGGTTCGAGACCAGCCTGGGCAACTTGGCAAGCCCTCATCTCTACATCTCTACAGTAAATCAAAAAATTAACCGGGCATAGTGGCACGTACCTGCAGTTCCAGCTACTTGGAAAGCTGAGGTGGAAGAATTGCCTGAGCCCAGCAGGCTGAGGCGGTGATGACCATGAGAGTACACTGCACTCCAGCCTGGGCAACAGAGTGAGATGCCAACTCAAAAAAAAAAAAAAAAGTCAGGGGTGGGGTGGGAAGAAAATGGGGATTTGCATCTTTCAGTTGATTGGTCCTCATCTATAAGGAAGTCAAGGATCCCCTGAAGCTACTTACTGGGAATGCATAGGAGATAAGAGGACTCTCAGTGATGTGTTCAGGAATGTACAGGAGTACTTGAACCCTAGCTATGCCCTTCTTTAGGGACTGTGACAATATGAATCAATATGAATGAACATTAGCAGGTCTCTGTATCAGGTACATACCACCATACTAGATGGGATATCATAGGTAATTTGACTTGGACCATGGAGTTCATTCAAATTGTATGCCTAAACAAATCTCAGTACTTACTGATTTACCATGAAAATCTGGCAAAATATTTTCTTGGTATTCAATTCAAGTTGTCCTGCTTGGATTAGCAGTTTTATCAACCAATTAGTCTCTTCATTAGAGTTCTGGGAATTCTTACCCAGTCCAAATGATCTGATCCTTAATGTGTTTCAGAAACCTGTATTTAAGAGTGCTTGTCGGCCAAGTACAGTGGCTTACGCCTATCATCTTAACATTTGGTAGGCTGAGGTGAGAGGATGATCTGAGCCCATGGGTTCAAGACCAATCTGGGCAACTTGGAAAGACCTCATCTCTACAATAAATCAAAAAATTAGCCGGGCATGGTGGTGTGTGCCTGTAGTTCCAGCTACTTGGAAGGCTGAGGCAGAAGAATCACCTGAGTCCATCAAGTTGAGACTGCGGTGGCCATGAGTATGCCACAGCACTCCAGAGTGGGTGAGACTTTAACTCAAAAAAAAAAAAAAAAAAAGAGTGCTTGTCAGTATTCTTTCCATCCTTTTCATGAACCTTCTTGAAGATTCAATAAATACTCCAGGATTTTGCTTGCTTATGAAGTTTTCAGAAACTGCATCAGAATTAAGGAATAACTGTGGAAATAAAATAGTCACAGTAAAAGACACAAGGCAATTTAATTATTTCTGTGGCTTACAATAATTTAACATAATAACCATAATTACGACTGATAGCACATAACCAGGCATATCAGAATTATGGAAATTTCATACAGTTTGGAACACATATTATTAACATATTCAATAAAATACGATTCAAAGATTAAACATAATTTATTTGGTAATGCATCCCATGTAATTTAATATATCAAGGAATTCTGTTTATCATTCTTTTAGAGGCCTCAGAGTCCCTCTATGATACCTAAAGTTAGGGGTTTAAAAACAAAGATAATTTTGAAGTTGAAATTTGATTTTAGGAAACCTGTCAAATATGTCCAAAGTTTGAAACACTTAACCATGGCTCAGCCTGTAATCCTGCGCCTTTGGGAGGCTGAGGTGAGTGGATTGCCTGAGCCCGCGGGTTCGAGACCCGCCTGGACAGCGAGACCTCATCTCTACAATAAATCAGAAATTAGCCGGGCGTGGTAGCGCGTGCCTGTAATTCCGGCTACTCGGAAGGCTGAGGTGGAAGGATCGCTGGAGCCCAGCAGGTCGAGGCTGTGGTGGCCAGGAGCGGCCACTGCACTCCAGTCTGGGCGACAGAGTGAGACTCCAACTCAAAAAAAAAAAAAAAAAAAAACCACTTAACCAAAATAGGATCACAGGTCACAGTAAAATATCAGTCATTGATTTAGCCAAAGTGATAATTAAAATATTGTAAAAAGCAAAAACCTTTACCATTTAATAGAGAGGAAACTCGGTTTTCCAAACAATCAAAAGCCCTAAGAAAGACAGCATGAGACAGAATCAGTCTCCTCTCTCTTCTCTCTCTTTTTATTTTTTGCAGTTTATTCAAGAAGTAAACAAACATATTTTACTGTCTTATTAATACTACATGAAATTTTTGTCAATAAAAGAAAAAACATGCCAGGCATGGTGGTTCATGCCTATAATCCCAGCACTTGGGGGGTAGAAGCAAGAGGATTGCCTGAGCCCAGGGGTTTGAGACCAGCCTGGGCAACTTGGCAAGACCTCATCTTTACAATAAATCAAAAAATTAGCCAGGCGTGGTGGCACACACCTGTGGCTCCAGCTACTTGGAAAGTTGAGGTAGAAGAATCACCTGAGCCCCGAAGTTTGAAGCTCTGGTGGCTCTGAGTGTGCCACTGCACTCCAGCTTGGGTGACAGAGTGAGACTTCAACTCAAAAAAAAGAAAAACGAAATTTCATTTTTGTATGGGTGTACTATTAATGCTAAAGGTAATTTTAATAGAACCTTATAAACAAATTAAATCAAATTTTGGTCAGCTTTTGACAACACCGCATTTCTCTAAACCTTTGTAATCTTTAATAAATTTTTTAATTCTCTTTCTTTTCAACTTTGTATATTTTAGTTTTATCTGTATCTTCTTTATTCTTTCAGTTCAAAAAAATTCAAGTAATTTTTTGAAGTAACTTCAAACTGGACAAAATTGTTTTTTAAACAAACACACATTTTTATGTCTTTATAACTTCTCTCACCAAAAGCACATCTTGCTTTCGTTTATTCACTCTGTATACAAAATTGTTGCTCTCATATCTAGTAGTTTTAATTAAATATATTTGTACCTAAAAACCATTTCACAATTTTTAAGAAAGATGTTTCCTCAATTTTTTGTTTATTAACAGATCTAAGTATATTTAACTTTTCTATAACATATAAAAATAAGATGTCACTGGGCACGGTGGCTCACACCTGTAATACCAACACTTTGAGAGGTGGAGGCAAGAGGATTGCCTGAGCCCAAGGGTTTGAGACCAGTCTGGGCAACTTGTCAACATCTCATCTCTACAATAAATCCAAAAATTAGCTGAATGTAATGGCACATACCTGTAGTTTCAGCTACTTGAAAGGCAGAAGTGGAAGGATCACCTGACCTGAGCCCAACAAGTGGAGGCTGCAATAGCCATGAGTATGCCACTACACTCCAGCCCGGCCCACAGAGTGAGACTCTGACTCAAAAAAAAAAAAAGAAAAAAAAAAGATGTCAAAGTAATATAAACTTAAGCTTATGTGTAATAATTGATATTCTAGTATTTTACTTACAAATGACTCAGACATTTTATGATTATAATTTAATTTAACATAACATGACTTTAAGATTTTAAGTTACTAAAAATACGTTTGAAACTATGACACAAGTATCCTGCCAATGTCTTCCCCAGTCATCGTGAGTCCCAAGTAGCCATGTGGCACCCAGAAGGACCATGAGGGCAGGGCCTGTCTGAGTCCTGAATTTGCATACCAGGTGTAGACCTCAGGACAGAAGACAGAGCTATAAAAAGGATGTCTGATAGATCCAAAACTTCCCAGAATAGCCAGGAAGCAAAAGCTGGGTCAAGGAAGTGGCCATATTGGACTTGATTTGCCTTGCAGTTGGTAGTTTGGGCACTGAGAACATGTCTCATGCCTCGCTCTGGCCACCTATCCAGAGGCTCAAACACAAAAACATTAGCTCACAATCGAGTTGATACAGAGAGCGGCTAATGTCCATCCATATTATCACAGCCCCTAGGAAAGGACATAGCAAGGGTTCAAGAGCTCCTGCACATTGCTGAGCACACACTGAGAGTTCCCTTATCTCCTATGCAATCCCAGTAAGTAGTTTCAGGGGATCCTTGACTTCCCTATAGACTAGGCCCAATCAACTGAAAGATGCAAATCCCCATTTACTCCCTTTTTCTGAGTGGTTATAAGTTTGAAAAATACAGTATCGATATAATCATAAGCCTTGTGATTTGTATAACTTTTGTATCAATGTAATCATAAGTTTTGTGATTGGTATAACTTTTGCATAATGCATGCTGTCTTAGGCCTTGTAAACTCCCTTTACTCTATGACAAGCTTGATGAATGCTTCTGCCAGGCTCTACTGATAAAAGTTATGAGATACCTCTAATACCTGGCACCAGGAAGTCTGAACTGAAAAATATCACTATCAATAAATGCAGCTGAAACTCAAATTCTATACAATGTTCTACTGGTCACGTGGCTAATGTATAAGCACTAACTGTGAACTTATAAAAGTGAACTGTAAAAGCCTGAGGGTGAGCAGAACCATTTTAGAAAGACCTCGAGTCTGGTTCTGCTCCCTGGATTCGAACTCGAAAATAAACTTCTTTCTACCAGCTCCCTGCCCCTTGATTTATCAGTATCAAGGGGGAGCAGCAAGCGTTCTTTGAACCATAACAAAGTCAAATATCAAATCATATTTTACTGATAATTTTGAAGCCATTTCAGTTTTACCAATAATTTAAACACTAGTTTTACTTACCAACTATTATTATATACACATAACACATATAGATATATAGACATACAGATGTATAGACAAAAACAGACCTTATGGCTTTCATAAACGATTCCCATATGCTAATTTTTAAATAGTCTTTGTTTTCCTCATCAGACCATCAACCTTCCCATTACCTGTTTCATTACTGTAAGCAATAGTTAGCTCAGCAACCCTAAATTTGTATTTCTAAACAGGCAACTCTTAGGTGAAACAAGGTAGAAAATTTATATCTCAAAAGAATAGAGCTAGCCGGGCTCGGTGGCTCAACCTGTAATCCCACACCTTTGGGAGTGAGGTGAGTGGATTGCCTGAGCCCGTGGGTTCGAGACTCACCTGGGCAACTTGGCGAGACCGCATCTCTACAATAAAAAAAAAATCAAAAAATCAGCCGGGCGTGGTAGCGCATGCCTGTAATTCCGGCTACTCGGAAGGCTGAGGCGGAAGGATCGCCGGAGCCCGGCAGGTGGAAGCTGCGGTGGCCGGGAGCGGCCACTGCACTCCAGTCTGGGCGACAGAGTGAGACTCCAACTCAAAACAAAACAAAACAAACAAAAAAAGAATAGAGCTAAGACTTGAGACCTAAATATCGTACCATCATTTGCTCAAACTAAGGAAAAGATGGTGTAAGTAAAAGATCAATTAAGACAAGATGGCCAGAAAAGTGCCTTGAATAAAGGTCTGACTTGTTATGTAAATTTAAAACAAGGGTAAAAATGTTTATTACACATTGTCAGACACACTTACAAATGGAGATTTCCTTTATTGATGCAAAATTTCTTTTACAAAATGGTCTCAAAATAGCCAGTTAAATGCCAGAAAGGTGTATTTGGTGGTTTTGTTTTTTAACTTAGTTACTCTTTCTTAGCTAAAACTACTGGTGGAGCCCACTAAGGAATAAGGTAAAGAAAGCTTTCTCTATGTCTGAACTCAGCATGGATAAATTAGAAAAAAAAAATCAAGCCTACTTTACCTGAAGGCTTACTTTTTATAAACAATTTATCTAGGGTCATTTTCTTTTTGCCTCTGGGACAGGATAAGTTACTAAAGCCAAAGGGTTAGCAGATTTAATTTTTCATATAAAATAGTCATGTAAGCATTTAATGTGCCTTTTATAGAGTCATTTTTTAAAAGTAATACAAATATTGAAATCTTTTTAGAATTTTCTGCATGTTAAGAGGCATCCCTGGATGAAACTAATTCAGGAAATTTCATTTTCAAATACACTTCTTTAAGTATGGTGTTGTTAATTTGGGTTGTCCCATTGTAATTTTAAATTACCTTTAGTAAGATTTTGCCATTTCTATCCGCTTTTGGCTTCTTCTGTGGTATAATGTTTATACATGTATATGCAGGTATAGCTGGAAGGCAGATTACTCAGTTCCTAAGAAATTAAGGAGTCCATTTTTACCTTGAATCTTGGCTTTGACTCTCAGATCCCCTTCATCAACTTAGTCAAGAATTTCTCCCTATCTCAGCCACAAGAAATGTATTATAACAAAAATCCTTATGAATTTCCAAAAGCCAGAATGTGTACCTCCTGCAGAAAATACCACTTACTCCTGGTTTCCATATGACCAGGCAGATATTTGCGGCCTCTAACTGAATCCAAGTCAGTTAATTATCAGATTCAATCCAATCTGTTGCAACTTCCAAATCCAATTTGGATTAGAACTTTGCTCATAGCTCAAATCACAAATCTGTGGAGCCTCAGAATCCAAGAGAGAATTTACCCATGATCCTCAATTGTAACAAGAAAACAATGGACCTGGTGGATACCTTACTTGGCACTCAGTGTTTCTGGGGGTTGCTAGAAGTTCTATTTCGGATCCCACTTCTGACACTATCTGTTAAAAGAAAAAGTTTAGGTAAATTAAATTTAATAGAGTTTAATTGAGCAAAGAACAATTCACGAATCTTGCAGCCTGCAAACCACAATAAGTTCAGAGAGTCCTCAGTGTAGCCATGTGGTAGAAGATTTATGGACGGTGAAAGGAAAGTCACATACAAAAAATGGTAGGACAGAGACAAACTTGTTTAAATTCGGCATTTGCCTTCTTTGAGCCTGGTTTGAAAAGTTGACTGTCTTTGGCCAGAGCTTAGTGATTGCACAAGAGTAAACTGCAGTCTGTTTACACATCCAGTTAGGTTACAGTTCTGCATGTACAAAGAAACCTTTAGGCCAAATTTAGAATATGTAAGATGGCAGTTTTAAGTACACTTAATTTAACACTGTGTAATATTCAGCTTTCAACTTTTTGCTAAACTAATGTATGTGAAGTCATAGCTCACCGTTTATTTAATTTCCCATCTTTATTTCCAAGAGAAGTTGAGCAACTCTCCAGAGTTATTAGCCAACTTCCCTTTATGAAAATTTCCTATTGTTTTCCTCTGCCCTCCCCCTCCCAATTGGATTTTCTCTCTCTTGTTGATTTTCAGGAATTCATTGTTGAATAGCTCTATGGTCATCTTCGAAGTACTCCCCTTGAGAAGCTATGCACCAATGCCAGTGCCTAGTCCATTCGTCAAAGCAACTTTGGAACTCTTTTTCTGGAATGGCCATCAGAACTGTTATCATATAATGTCCTGAATGTCATTAAAAATGTCTTCCTTCAATATATCTTTTATCTTAGAGTAAAGAAAAAATTCACTGGAGACCAAATTAGGTTGAGTAAGGAGGATGTTACAATACAGTTATTAAACTCCCTCACAGACAATGCTGTGTGAGCTCGTACATTATTGTGATGCAAGAGCTCCTTCAGGACCATTTTTGCACACACTTTTCTCACACCAAGATTTTCACCAGGCGTGGTGGTTCAAGCCTGTAATCCCAGCACTTTGGGAGACCAAGGCAAGAGGATTGCCTGAGCCCAGAGGTTCAAGACCAGCCTGGGCAACTTGACGAGACCTCATCTCTACAATAAATCAAAAAAATTAGCTGGGCATGGTGGTGCATGCCTGTAGTTCCAGGTACTTGGAAGGCTGAGGCAGAAGGATCACCTGAGCCCAGCAGGTTGAGGCTGTGGTGACCATGAACATGCCACTGCACTCCAGACTGGGCAAAGGAGTGAGACGTCAACCAAAAAAAAAAAAAAAAGATTTTCAGTTAAGAGTTTCCTAACTTTTTCTCTATCAATGCTTAGTTGGTCTGTTATTCTTCTCTCATTCAGCTTATCATTTTGATGTATAATTTGACACACTTTTGCAATGTTTTTCTCAGTTCTGCTTGTTACTGACCATCTTGACCTCTCTTCATCAATAATGTTTTCTCTCCCCTCAGAAAAACATTTAACCCGTTTGTAAACTGTTGTTTTCTTTATGGCATTATCCCCATAAACTTGGACTAACAATATCCCTGATTTCACTTCCTCTCTTGTCAAACTTAACTAGAAATTTACCATTTGTTCATTGCTCTAATTCAAGCCCCGACATTCTCACAAAAGCACACAAAACATGCAACAGCAGTAATGAATGCCATTCAGCAAGACACCACCACACGTTGATGTGAACACAGCTATGAGGCACAGATATAACAAGGTTATGAAACCTCACCAAGTTGTTTGTACAGTGCTGCCAACCTAAGTGCACGGGGACAAGTTCGCAAACTTAACGGTCAGACCTCATACTCTCTCTCTTTCTTTTTTCTTTCCTTCCTTCCTTCCTTCCTTCCTTCCTTCCTTCCTTCCTTCCTTCATATTTGCTTTCTTTCCTTCATGAGTTATCCTAGAGTCTTCATTAATATGATTTTTTTACTCCCCTAAGGTAATACATACATCCTCTTGAATTTTTTTCTTTTTTAAAGTAATTCTACTTTTCACTAGTTTGTGGTATAAGCTGTGGTTTCTTTTTTTTTTTTTTTTGAGTTGGAGTCTCACTCCATCACCCAGACTGGAGTGCAGTGGCCGCTCCCAGCCACCGCAGCCTCAACCTGCTGGGCTCCAGCGATCCTTCCGCCTCAGCCTTCCAAGTAGCTGGAACTACAGGCACGCGCTACCACGCCCGGCTAATTTTTTGATTTATTGTAGAGAGGAGGTCTCGTCAAGTTGCCCAGGTGGGTCACGAACCTGCCAGCTCAGGCAATCCACTCACCTCAGCCTCCCAAAGTGCTGGGATTATAGGCCGAGCCACCAAGCCCAGCTGTGAACTGTGGTTTCAGCTTAATTTTTTTCATATCGATTTCCCAATGCTTTCTACCAATTTATGTGTCTTAAGCTCTTCATATATCGAATTTATAAATGTGTTTATGACGATGTGATTTATATATTGCTGAACTCCTCATTGTATTATATCATCTTTCTTTTGATATGTGATGAATACCACACTAGTTTATTATATTATTATCATTATTATTATGGCTTTGTACTGCCTTATATCTAGCACAATGTGTTCCCAGTCTTTTTTATTCTTTAAACAAAAATGACTAAAATATTCATAAAATTTTATTTTTTCGTGTATATTTTTTAATACAGTGGCTACTTTGCTCAAAGAAGCCTGTTTGAATTTTGATTAAAAATTAGATGGCATCTCCTTGAAAATAATGACCATGCATGTTTTGCATCATTATCTGTCAGGTCCATTAATTCTACTGACTTAAGGTTTTAGTTTGCTCCCTTTCTTTTACAGCACTGACACAAACTCACAGACTCCTCATTAACAAATAATATCTTCCTCTGTGAAGTGTCTGTTCATATCTTTTGCCCATTTTATAGTGGGATTGTTTGTTTTTTTCTTTTCAGCACGTTTGAGTTCCTTGTAGATCCAAGATGTTAAGCCTTTGTCAGACCTGGAGTTGGCAAATACTTTTTCCCAGTCTGTAGGCTGTCTCCCTGCTATACACGATGGAATACTATGCAGCCATAAAAAAGAACAAAATCATGAATTTTGCAGCAACCTGGATAGAACTAGAGTCTATAATACTGAGTGACCTCTCACAGAAACAAAGATCTTAGTATCACATGTTCTCACTCATATAGTGGACCTTGAACATCCAACGTAACACCATGAGAAAATGACTGACAGTGGTGGGAAACTACGGGGGGGGGACAAGGGAGATGGGATTAATGGGAGTAAACATCTGTCAGGGGATGGGGAGATACCTCTTATCAACAAGGGTGCCTGAACAAAGCATATTTGTATACCTAACTCTTAACTGTACCCCACAATATCATAATAAAAATATTGATTATAAAAAAAAACACAAACAAACAAAAACAAATAATATGTGCCAGGGACAGGGGTTAAAATCCAGGCCCTAGCTTGTCCCCAACTGGTGAAATTAGACTGTGAAGTAGGGTATACAGAACCTCTGGTTTAACATTCTGGGCTCAGCCATTCTATTCTATTCTCCCCAATCTGCCAACATGGCTGGCTAAGAAACTGCGGGGCCTCTGGTCTGTCTACAAGGTGTCATTCAGTGGCTACCAGAAGTGTTTCAGCACCTTCCTGACATTACTGTTCTGAGTTCATCTTCCTTCTAACATTATTAATAATAACACCGTTACAGGTCCTGTTTATTAGTTCGGATTGCTCATAAAACTTAACAGTTGGTAGTGTGCAGCATCATTGAAATACAATTTTAGACTTTTGTTTCCCGAAATTGTTTTGTGGAGGACATCCACAAAATTCTCACTTGTCAGGCAATGCAGTAAAAGCAAGTTTGAAAAATTATCATGCTAGAAGAAACTCCTTGCTTTTTCTCAAGTTCAAAGAACAATCGTGCATACTTTTCTTCGCAATAAAATACAACACACAAAAAAAGAAGTCATTCGTGGAGAGAGGTAGTAATTTCAGCATGCAGAGTGGGGATTTACTATTTCACAACTTGGTACTAATCATTTAGCATGTTTTCTCATCTACAAAGTGGAAATATTGATGGTATTTTCCTTACAGGATTGTTGTCAAATTAAATGTCTGTGTGTCTATGTATGTATTTTTTAATCAATTTTATTAACATTAAATATTATATGTTTTACAACTTTGCTGGCACATAGTAGGTGCTCATAAGTGTTAACTCTTGTTATTCTTACAATTGTCTTCAGAGGTTCCAGGGGCTTGAAAATTCTACAGTTCTGGAAACCTACTATTAAATGTATCCTTCCCCCCCCCCATTTTCTGCCCTCTAGTGGTGATTCCAAATATTACCACTAGAGATGGTGCTTGATTTTGTGTGTGTGTGAAATTCTCGCTGAATAACAAACCACTTTGTCTCCTGGTCCTATTAACCCCAAGTTATTTTAAGTTCAGTCTTATGTATGTATGGCTGCAAATAATTTGTAACAGTTTTGTGTAGTTGATAAGAAATAGTTTGATGAGCTGGGCTCGGTGGCTCAGCCTGTAATCCCGCGCCTTTGGGAGGCTGAGGTGAGTGGATTGCCTGAGCCCGCGGGTTCGAGACCTGCCTGGGCAACTTGGTGAGACCTCATCTCTACAGTAAATCAAAAAATCAGCCGGGCGTGGTAGCGCATGCCTGTAGTTCCAGCTACTCAGAAGGCTGAGGCGGAAGGATCGCCGGAGCCCGGCAGGTCGAGGCTGCGGTGGCCGGGAACGGCCACTGCACTCCAGTCTAGGTGACGGAGTGAGACTCCAACTCAAAAAAAAAAAAGAAAGAAAGAAATAAATAGTTTGAGGATTCTTTTGTAAAAGGAACTTTCTCTTCAATGCCTGTTTGGATTTATTTAAGAAACCCCCATACTAAAATAACCCTTTTCTCTAGAAACAGGAGCTCTTCCTTTGCCTGAACTTACCTATGCAGTTCGACCTATTTTAAGCCCTATAAAGGTAAACAAGCATTTTTACATTAAAGATATTACTTCTCTGCTGTCTGAAAAGTTAAGCATTTACCTACAAAAATAACCATGTTCCAAAGACAGAATGTCAGCATCCATAAGCTATTGGAAGCTTTAATCAAAAAATGATAACAACACTCAAGCTTTTCATGTCCTTCAGAAGTCTGTCACCTTCTTCCTTTTCTTTTATCACAACCTCCTTCCCAATATACTAACATTCACTCTGAATTTAGAAATAAAGAGCTGTGCGCCATGGTTTACGCCTGTAGTCTCAGCACTTTGGAAGGCAGAGGTGAGAGGATTACCTGAGTTCAGGGGTTAGAGACCATATCTCACATGGTGAGATCTCGTCTCTATAATAAATAAAAAAATCAGCCGGGCATGGTGGCACATCCCTGTGGTTCTAGCTACTTGGAAGCCTGAGGCAGAAGGATCATCTGAGTCTAGTAGGTAGGCTACAGTGGCCGTGAACGTGCCACTGCTCTACATTATGGGTGACAGAGTGATATTCCGACTCAAAAAAAAAAAAAAAAAGAAAGAAAATATTCTTAATTGCTTTGTAGGGAAAAGAGATATTGTCAATTAGTGTAAACAAAATTGCCCACTGCCCAGTTCACTCCCCATTCCCTTTCCCCCCCAACTTAGCACATAAATAATAGCAAAGACTTAATTGGCATTGTTGCAAGCAGATTTTTGATGCTTTTAAAACATGGCTCTTTATACAGAATTTTAAAATATCATCTTGGACCATATAGCTTTTTCATATACATATATAATAATAACAGCTATAATCAACTGTAAGGAATTGAGTTATCAGAAAGGGCTTGCATTTTATATTTATAAACCAGAAAATACAGTCAGAAAGAAGAACTGAAGAAGAACTATATTGAGTAATAAACTATAAGATTTAGTGAGTGGACCAAGTATTCAAAATGGGATCTTGAACTACTTAATGTATCCATACATTATTGTGTCCTTGATCAGGATAGGATCATAAATATGAGAGAAGGAATGAACCTCCTGGCAGTATAAGGGTCCCTAAAACTTTTTCTAAGTAGTTCTTCCTTGAGCTTGGAGTAGAAAGATGCTTACCATAAATAAAATTTTATTACCTTCCCCTTCGGAGTTAGTGCAATGATGAAGACATGTTCTTCCAAGTCAGAAATATAAGATGTAAGATTGTAATCACTACTATCTTAGAGTAAGAAAGATAAGAGTGGAATAAAGGGAAAACCTGCCTATTCACTTCAGATAAGAGACCGGGAGCTACCCTGGGCAAGGGTAGCAATGATTTTTCAGGAATATACCTACACCTGATACACAAGCAGTTATTACTGAGCAATTATATTAGTATTAGAAATTAATATCTTGAGCCGGCCTCGGTGGCTCAGCCTGTAATCCCCGCGCCTTTGGGAGGCTGAGGTGAGTGGATTGCCTGAGCCCGCGGGTTCGAGACGTGCCTGGGCAGCGAGACCTCATCTCTACAATAAATCAAAAAATCAGCGGGGCGTGGTAGCGCATGCCTGTAATTCCGGCTACTGGGAAGGCTGAGGCGGAAGGATCGCCGGAGCCCAGCAGGTCAAGGCCGCGGTGGCCAGGAGCGGCCACTGCACTCCAGTCTGGGCGACAGAGTGAGACTCCAACTCAAAAAAAAAAAAAAAGAAAGAAAGAAATTAATATCTTGGAACCGATTCACATCAACTTTCTTTTTTTTTTTTTTTTTTGAGTCAGAGTCTCACTCTGTCCCCCAGGCTGGAGTGCACAGTGGCTCACTCACAGCCACCACAGCTTCGACCTGCTGGGCTCAGGTGATCCTTCCACCTCAGCCTTCCAAGAGGCTGGAACCACAGGCCTGTGCCATCATGCCTGGCTAATTTTTTAATTTATTGTAGAGATAAGGTCTCGTCATGTTGCCCAGGGTGGTCTTGAACCCGTGGGCTCAGGCAATCCTCTCACCTCCACCTCCCAAAGTGCTGGGATTACAGGCATGAGCCACCGTGCCCTGTTTATACAGCAATTTTTAAAATGGGTTAATGTGGCTGTGTGTTTGTGTGCATGTGTATGTATAAAATGGATTGAAATAAACGAGACGAGATGGGGGAGAAAATGGATGTATTCAACAGTTGTTTTTTTTGAGGGGTTGCACAGAGAGCAAGTTTATTTGGTGAATGCGGATGGCAAACATCATGCAAGAGAGGCAAGACGGGAGAGATACTGTGACCAGAGGGCCTGGGAAGCTTTCGGACTGACACACAGTCTCACACAGGGAAAGGCATGGGCTCTGGGAAGATTGGGAAGGCTTTCAGCCATTCAGCACCATACAGACAAGCTCTTCCTAGTTGATGCAACCATTACCGTCCCTGTAGCCTGCCATCAACATTTATACTTCTTCCTCTATCATCTTCTCACCCAGAGTGACAGGGACATGCCAGATTTCCGTGAGCATGACGGTGCCGTTCCCTTCCTTGTCAAACGTCCAAAGTCTTTTGACATAATCTTCAGAGGTGCCCTGGTCCTTGTTCTTGGCCACAGTCTGCAACATCGGTAGGAAGTACTCAACGTCCAGCACCTTCACATTCATCTCATCACTCTTGGGGTTCCCCAGGACCTTGAGCACCTCAGTGTTGGTGGGATTCTGACCCTGGAGTTTCATCACATCCCCACATAGGTTGTACAGGATCTTGCCATCCTTTGCTTCGTCAAACAGCTGGAAGGCCTCCTTGAACTCTGCAGACTTGTGTGGGTCATTTTCCTGCAATAATGACTCCGATTCCAGGCCCTGAGTAGTTATTTAGGAGGCAAAATATAAAGAATTGGGGATTACTTGACTAGCAAGAAGAGTGGTTTGTTGGAAGAATGGGGCAGATGTGTTCAGTGATTAAATATTCACTCCACCATAACTTACAGATGAAGAAACCAAGATCTTTGATTTAACTAAAAATAAAGTACTGTACTAATATTCTACCACATACAAGGCTTTGGTCAATTCATTTAGCAGATGTCTGGAGCTCAAGTGTAAATCAGAATATAGAACAATATTATTACAATTGCAATTCCACTATACAAGACACAATTAAAAGAAGGAACTGTAGAAAAGAGAGATAAATGTGAACGACAAAAGACAAGAAAATTTTATTCTACAGGGGTGAGAAAACAGATAAAGAAGTCCAAAAACTTGAATAATAAAGAAGTTAAAGTGCTTAAATAGATAAGAAATAAACAATTAGAATTTTGTCCTTATTTTTCAGAAGCTACGTTAAAAAAAAAATTAGCAAAACAACCAGCAGGAAATTTTAGACTTCAAAAATGTAACCTTGTGAGTTTGTTATGTCAATTGAAAAAAAAATGTTAAATTTCTATCTGTCCTTTAATGGCATTTTTCAGTTATTTATATCTCTAACATATTTTACTTATTTGATGATTCTGAAGTAGAAAAAAGCTTTACTTTTTTTTTCCACTCAGGTAAAAATACATGCTATGAAACCTGCAAATGTATACAAAAGACGTTCAAGGAGGAACTTCTGAAGTTTGTGACTTTCTTCCTCTTTGTTCCAGAACCACATAATTTCAAAAACTTTTTTTGTTTTCACCACAAAAGTACATAAGTTCTGTAATAAACAATTAGCATTAAATTGTTGGAAATCCTCTTATTGTTGTTAAGTATGAAATGTTTTGTATTTAAAAGCCAGCTGAAGTTGGTCTGTTTTTGTTTTTTTTTTTTTTTTTTGAGTCAGAGTCTCACTGTCACCCATGCTGGAGTGCAATGGCACACTCATGGCCACTGCAGCCTTGACCTGCTGGGCCCAGGCGATCCTTCCGCCTCAGCCTCCTAGGTAATTGGAACTACAGACATGTGTCACTACGCCTGGCTAATTTTTTGACTTATTATAGAGAAAAGGTCTCGCCAAGTTACCCAGGCTGGTCTTGAACACGTGGGCTCAGGCAGTCCCCTCACCTCAGCCCCCCCAAGTGCTAAGATTATAGGCGTGAGCCACAACACCCAGCCTTGTTTCTGATTTTTAAAATGACATGCTTTAGGTATATTTTAAAACCTTTTACAGTTATAACAATTTCTTCAGAAGATGAGATAGTTAATTTATGCCCTGTAAGTATAATTCTAAGAGATGAAGGCTGTTTTAAAATAAGTTAAAAATAAATTAGGCTAGATATGGTGGTTTTTGCCTATAATACCAGGACTTTAGGAGACCAAGGTAGGAGAATAGCTTGAGCCCAAGAGTTCAAGGCCAGCCTGGGCAACATAGCCAGAACTTAACTCCACAGAAAAATTAAAAAATTAACCACGTGTGGTGGTGCATGAATGTAGTCCCAGACACTCCGGAGGCTGAGGTGGAAGGATCACTTAAGCCCAGGAGGTCGAGGCTGCAGTGAGCCATGAGCCTGTCACCCTACTCCAGGCTGGGCAACAGAGACTCCAACTCAAAAAACAAAATAAGAACTTTGCTCTTTATCACAATATAATATTACATATAAAATTTGAGTAGCATAGCAGCATTTCACAAATTCAGATTTTACTCAGATCCTATCTTGTAATGCAAATCTGCCTTATTCTTCTCTTCACACACTACTGTGTCATTTATTCATCTATAAATATGTGTTGACCCTTTACCATGAGATGGACACAATTTTAAGTGCTGGAGTTATAAGGGAAGCAAAGCAAAAGTCTCCTTGCTTTATGGAGCCTGTGTTCAGTCCAAGGTCCCAAGGCAAAACTCTAGAATGAATGTGCAAAAAACATGAGCAGCTATATAAATCAAGGAATCTGTACCATAGAGAGATAAAGTAAAATAGCAATAATAATGTTATGATCTATTTTTTCCTCAAAAAGTAAGCCTTTGCCTCAAATTTCATTATAACCAAAATACAAAAATAGTTTCACTTGAAAGACAACATCTGAGATTAAGACTGGATGCATATTGAACTGAAAAATGCAGCAGGATGGAAATGACTATATTTTAAGATATCTAGTAAGTGATACTGCTTTTTTTAAAACAACTTAAATGTATATATTATGCACATACTTCCAAGGTATCCTCTAGGAGAGTTGAAGGATATACAATATATATCCATACCGTACTCACCATGACTAAATGTTTATTTTGGGGGCTTTGTGAAGTTGTATCCTAAAATATTTTTTCTCTAAATTTTTTTTTTTTTTTTTTTGAGTTGGAGTCACACTCTGTCGCCCAGACTGGAGTGCAGTGGCCGCTCCCGGCCTGCTGGGCTCCGGCGATCCTTCCGCCTCAGCCTTCCAAGTAGCTGGAACTACAAGCGTGAGCTACCACGCCCAGCTGATTTTTTGATTTATTGTAGAGATGTGGTCTCGCTGCCCAGGCGGTTCTCGAACCCGCGGGCTCAGGCAATCCACTCCCTCAGCCTCCCAAAGGCGAGGGATTACAGGCTGAGCCACCGAGCCCGGCCTCTAAAATTTAAATGACTTACAATATTGTGATTCATGCTTATATCTAATTTTCTAACAGGGATTTTTAAGGTCTCATAGATATCCTTAGAATATAGCTTACTTGTAGGGCTTAAAATCATTATGTCTTTCGTTCTTTCTTTCTTTCTTTCTTTCTTTCTTTCTTTCTTTCTTTCTGCTTCTTTCTTTTTGACTTTTTTGAATGGAGATTTAAGAGGTTTTTGGGGGGTTTGTTTTTTGTTTGTTTATTTTTTTTCTGATCAGAGTCTCACTCTGTCATCCAGGCTGGAGTGCAGTGGCATACTCACGGCCACCACAGCCTCGAACGGCTGGCTCAGACAATTATTCTGCCTCAGCCTTCCAAGTAGCTGGAGCTATAGGTGTGTGCCACTATGCCCAGCTAATTTTTTGATTTATTGTAGTGATGAGGTTTAGCCAAGTTGCCCAGGCTGGTCTCCAACCTCTGGGCTCAGACAATCCTCTCGCCACCGCCTACCAGAGTGCTGAGATTACAGGTATGAGCCACCACGCCCAGCAAGAGTTGATTATATTTTTTAATGACCTTGACAAGAAACATCTTAAGGATTTTCACTTTACCAAGTGTTAGGGTTTTCCAGAGAAACAGAGTAAACACATACATATATACATTTACACACATATAAATATATGCATGTGTAATTAAGTATATATTATGTATTATACCTTGTATTTCGTATATTCGAATTACATGTGTATTATATATATAAAGAGATTTATTATAAGAAATTGCTCACACAATTATGGACACTGACAAGTTCCAAGATCTGCAGCGTGAGTGAGCAAACTGGAGACCCAAGAGAGCTGATGATGTAGCTCCAATCTGACTCCAGAGACCTGAGAATAAGGAGAGTCAATGGAGTAGACCAGTCTAAGGGCTGGTGAGGCTAAGACTCAAAAAGGGTTGATATTTCTTTTATTTTTATTTATTTATTTATTTATTTATTTATTTATTTATTTATTTATTTATTTATTTGAGTTGGAGTCTCACTCTGTCGCCCAGACTGGAGTGCAGTGGCCGCTCCCGGCCACCGCAGCCTCGACCTGCTGGGGCGATCCTTCTGCCTCAGCCTTCCAAGTAGCCGGAACTACAGGCATGCGCTACCACGCCCGGCTGATTTTTTGATTTATTTTTTATTTTTATTTTATTTATTTTTTTTTTGAGTTGGAGTCTCACTCTGTCGCTCAGACTGGAGTGCAGTGGCCGCTCCCGGCCACCGCAGCCTCCACCTGCTGGGCTCCGGCGATCCTTCCACCTCAGCCTTCCGAGTAGCTGGAATTACAGGCACGCGCTACCACGCCCAGCTGATTTTTGATTTATTGCAGAGATGAAGTCTCGCTGCCCAGGCGGGTCTCGAACCCGCGGGCTCAGGCAATTCACTCACCTCAGCCTCCCAAAGGCGCGGGGTTACAGGCTGAGCCACCGAGCCCGCTGATTTTTTTGATTTATTGTAGAGATGAGGTCTCACTGCCCAGGCGGGTCTCGAACTCACGGGCTCAGGCAATCCAGCCACCTCAGTCTCCCTAAGGCACAGGATTACAGGCTGAGCCACCAAGCCCGGCTTCTTTTATTATTTTTTTATGATAAAGATGTGGGGTACAATTCAGGGTTAGGTATACAAACATTGATCATGCATTTACACTTGTTGATGAGGTATGCCCCTCCCTCCCCTAGCAGTTTCCCTCAACTGCCAATCCTACCCCCCTCCCCTGACAGTTAGGGTTGATATTTTGATTCAGGTTGAAATCAGGAAAAAGGCAGTGTACCAGTTCAACAAGTCAGGCAGGAGGAATCCTCTCTTACTCTGGGGAGGGTCAGCCTTTTTACTCTACTTAAGGTGTCAAGTGATTAGAGGAGGCCCACTCACATTTGGGCAATCTACTTTGCTGTTTGCCAATTTAAATGTTAATCTTATCCCCAAAAGGCTCACACCTGTAATTCCAGTGCTTTGGGAGGCGGAGGTGAGCGGATTGCCTGAGCCCAGTGGTTCGAGACCATCCTGGAGCTACTTGGTGAGATCTCGTCTCTACCATAAATCTCACACACACACACACACACACACACACACACACACACACACACACACACACACACCCCAGCCAAGTATGGTGGTATGCGTCTGTAGTTCCAGCTACTTGGAAGACTGAGGTGGAAGGATCACCTAAGGGTCAAGGCTGTGATGGCTGTGAACGTGCCACTGCACTTCAGCATGGGTAAGAGTGAAATTCCAACTCAAAAAAAAAAGCCTATAGAATGGTGATGGTAAATGAGATTAGATAAATGGGTGTGCAGTAGCAAATTTATGAAAAGGTTTAAAACCTCATTTGTATAGTACTATTTACACTTTTCAAACTCCTTTGTTATACATTTTCATTTTGATCCTTTTAACAACTCTGTGAGGTAGATATTATTTTTAGAGTAGAGAAGGCTTAATATTTTTCAGGTGTTGGAACTATTATCTGATTTCTACTTCAGGTCTCTTTTCCCATAGAAGTAGCAATAGGGAACCATTATGGTTCTTGAAGTATTATGGTTCTTATGGTTCAAAGGGTGTTACTATAAAAATCATGTTTTAGAAGGTTTGAACATGGTTTATGAGATGCATTGAAGAGTGAAAACTAGGAAGCCAGGAGGGCAGCAGTAATGCTTTGTACTTACCCAGGCCTTAAACATTATCATGGAATAAAGGAACAAGAGAAAATTGACATTGGTGAAGTTATGTTTAAAAAAAGAAATAAAAACTTTTAAGTTTGGGACCTATTAAAGCGTATCTAGTAAGAGACACAATACAGGCAAAGAGATAAAAAGAGATAGATACCCACTTTGAAAGATACATTTTACTATTTTTAAGTTTAAATTTAGCTTAGTTTTAAAGTTAACCAAAATGTTCAATTTCATTTTACTCTTACATAATTTTGCAACATCTCTCACATTTCAAGGAATTCTCAGAAAAAGTTTATTCTCATAGATTTATATCATCTCATAGAAAAAGCAATAGATTCAAACAATTTCAAAAAAGTTAGGTCATTTATTTCTTTTTTGTTGTTTTTGAATCGGAATCTTACTCTGTCGCCCAAGCTGGAGTGCAGTGACATGCTCATAGCCACTACAGCCTCAACCTGCTGGGTTCAGACAATCCTTCTACTTCAGCCTTCCAAGAAGCTGGAACTACAGATATGTGCCACCACATTCAGCTAATTTTTTGATTTATTGTAGAGACGAGGTCTCATCATGTTGCCCAGGCTGGTCTCAAACCCCTGAGCTCAGGTAATCTCTCCTCAGCCTCTCAAAGTGCTGGGATTACAGGCATAAGCCACCACACTTGGCTATTTATTTCTATCTTTGTTTGTGCTGCTGTAACAAAATACTTGAGACTGAGTAATTTATAAACAACAAAAATGTATTTCTCACAGAAATAATAAGATTGACCCTTACATGTAAAGTTTATACTGACAAATTATCTGTCTTGTTTTATTGTAACACTTACTCTAGACCTATTAGAATTTAGAGAAGAAATAAGATACTTGTTACTTCTTATGTAAAGATTCAGGGAATGAAAAAGAAAATATGGGCCGGGCTCGGTGGCTCAGCCTGTAATCCCGTGCCTTTGGGAGGTTGAGGTGAGTGGATTGCCTGAGCCTGCGGGTTCGAGACCCGCCTGGGCAGAGAGACCTCATCTCTACAATAAATCAAAAAATCAGCCGGGCGTGGTAGCGCATGCCTGTAATTCCAGCTACTCGGAAGGCTGAGGCGGAAGGATTGCCGGAGCCCAGCAGGCCAGTCTGCGGTGGCCAGGAGCGGCCACTGCACTCCAGCCTGGGCGACAGAGTGAGACTCCAACTCAAAAAAAAAAAAAAAAAGAAAATACAAAATAAGTATGACATAGTTTCTACTCTTCAAGAGTTTAAAATATATTTATAAAATGAGTGTAAGGGCCGAGCTTGATGGCTCAGCCTGTAATCCCAGCACTTTGGGAGGCTGAGGTGAGTGGATTTCCTGAGACCGCGGGTTCAAGATCAGTCCGAGCAACTTGGTGAAAACTCATCTCTACAATAAATCAAAAGTTAGCCAGGGGTGGTAGCACATGCCTGTAGTACCAGCTACTTGGAAGGCTGAGGTAGAAGAATCACCAGAGCCCAGCAGGTCGACACTGGGATGGTAGTGAGCATACCACTGCACTCCAGCCTGGGCAACGAAGTGAGACTCCAACTCAAAAATAATAATAAAATAAAATAAGCGTAAGAAAAGTTTAGCTTTTTTAGCTATAAATGCTATATTTGAGCAACAAGTAAGTACAAATTAGCAGTATAACTAAATTAATGGCACTGGGATGATTTAGAGTAGTCATAACCAATATAAGGTGAGGTTGAAAAGAAAATGTGCTTAATGTAGTTTAACACAGAACTGTCCTGAGAAAGAACAGACCTGAAATGGCAACGGAGAAGGACAAAACAAACTAGTTGAGTTTAAGAAAAATCTATGAGGCCGGGCGCAGTAGTTCATGCCTATAATCCCAGCACTTTGGGAGGCCAAGGTGAGAGGATTGCCCAAGCCAACGGGTTAGAGACCAGCCTGCGCAACTTGGCGAGATCTCATCTCTACAGTAAATTAAAAAATTGGTCGGGCATGATGGCATATACCTGTGGTTCCAGCTACTTGGAAGGATCGCCTGAGCCCAGCAGGTTGAGGTTGCGATGACTGTGAGCTTGGCTAACTTTTTTTTTCTTTTGCAGAGACAAGGTCTCCCTGTGTTGACAGTCTCAAACTCCTGGGCTCCATCAATACTCCTACCTCTATGTTCCAAAGTGCTGGGATTACTGACGTGAGCCACTGCAAACAAGCATGGCCTAACAAGCAAATCTTAACATAGATTTTATTTTGTCCTCATTGCCTCATGCTTAATTTTATAATCTGTGGATCATCTACTTCAGCTACAGAGCTATGTAAAAGTTTGTTTTGATCTTTTTACAGTATATTTTAGAAATAATATACTATCCAGACTTCATATTTGATTGACTGTATTTATTTTCTTTAAAAAAAAACTATATATCAAAATGTAAAAAATATCTCCTCTTCCCCTTGCAAGCTAAATTTAAAATTGCCCAAGTGGCCAGGTGCAGTGACTTACGACTATAATCCCAGCACTTTGGGAGATGGAGGCGAGAGGTTGGCTGAGCTCAGGGGTTCAAGACCAGGCTGAGTAAAATGGCAAGTCCTCGTCTGTACAATGAATCAAAAAATTAACTGTGTGTGGTGGCACACACCTGTGGGTCCAGCTACTTGGAAGGCTGAGGCAGAAGGATCTCCTGAGCCCAGCAGGTTGAGGCTGTGGTGGCCGTGAGCATGCCACTACACTCCAATCTGAGCGACAAAGTGTAACTCCAACTCAAAAAAAAAAAAAAAATTGGCCAGTCGTGGTGGCTCACGCCCATAATCCCAGCACTTTGGGAGGTCGAGTTGAGAGGATTATCTGAGCCCATGGATTTGAGACCAGCCTGGGCAACTTGGTGAGACCTCATCTCCACAGTAAAGCAAAGAAATTAGCCAGGCATGGTGGCGCGTGCCTATAGTTTCAGCTACTTGGAAGGCTGAGGTGGAAGGATCACCTGAGCCCAGCAGGTTGAGGCTGCGGTGGCCATGAGCATGCTGTTGCATCCAGCCTAGGCATCAGAGTGAGACTCTGATTCAAAAAAAAAAAAAATTAATGTCTTTGGTAAAATAAAACTTGTATTTCCATTAGCATTAAATTAAAACTATAAGAAAAGAGTAATAATTATTTTAAATTTACATCATGTACATAATACAAAAATGTATTCTCCTTGTAAAAATTTTTAAAATATTATAGATAAGGTTAAGCTCGCAAGACCAGGTGCGGTGGCTCATGCCTGTAAACACAGCACTTTGGGAGGTGAAAGCAAGAGGATTGCCTAAGTCTAGGGGTTCAAGACCAACCTGGGCAACTTGGCAAGATCTCGTCTTTAAATAAATAAAAAACTTAGCCAGGCATGGTGGCATGCGCCTGTAGTGCCAGCTACTTGGAAGGGTGAAATGGAAGGATACCCTGAGCCCAGCAGGTCAGGGCTGCAGTGACCATGAGCATGCCACTGCATTCTAGTCTGGGTGACAGACTGAGAATCTAACTCAAAAAAGTAAGGTCCCTTTGAACACAACCCCATAGACAGTACACAATACCATTTTGTTTTATATATGTATGTGTATATATATATATATATATATATATATATATATATATATATACATTTTTTCTTCCAAGTGAACTCTGTTCAGATATTTTGTAATAGGAATGAAAAGCAACCAGGACAAACTATCCCCATAGCAATTATAGAAATAGTTAATATCTACTAAATTCTACTCACTTTTCTAAATATTTTACACATATTAACATAATTAGTTCTTATAAGGACCAGAGGTCAATGCAATCATTTTTTTTCATTGTGCAGATGAGTAAACTGAGACATTTAGAAGTTACATACTTTTTCCAAGGTCACAGAACTTATAAGTGGTGGAGCTGGGATTTGAACCTAAGAAGTGTGACCCCAGAGCTTATGCCTGAACACTCATACACAAAATGTACAGAGAAGGGAGTCTGTGACTGAGCACCGATCATACAACTGCCTGATGACACGCAACGTTCATCTGCATTGGTCCAAAACAAGTGTCTATTCCAGTTAACTCACACTTTCACTAACTTTCTGTTGGATACTCCCAAACCCTAGGAATTATATTTTACTTTCTGATTTACTGTTCTTCTCCTATATGGAAAAATCTGCTTCAATTTTTGAATGTGTTTCTTCTTGATGAATAAATGAATCCAACTATCCAGTGAGGATTCATATTTCAAGATCCTCTGACTACAACTCTGTGAATCAACATTAATATCCTCTTCTTCAACATACCCTCTCAACCAAGCATCATTTCCATGAAACCAAGTATCTTGTTAGGTGCTTTCACTGTGTCCAAAATGTCATTTTCTTGTAAGTGACAGATCACTTTTTATCTTCAAAACTCTTGCTAAGATTCAATCTTCTCAGTGAAATCATTCTTCCCTATGTTACTTCCATCCTTTGTACATGCTATTAGTACAGCACTTGTTACTCTGGGTTTGCATTTATTATTACATGCCACCTTCACTCTGGGATCTCAGGTAAGTAAGATCGCTGAGAACAATCTGTATTTTGGCATGCCCAGATCTTAGAAAGTTGCCTAGTATATATTAGATGAACCCAAAGAAAAAAATTTATGAAACTACATTAAAAAGTGACTATTATGTTAGCATTGTTGCGATCTGGCCATACTTTTAATTTATTTTTAATTCTTAAATTTTTTTAATTTTTTTTTGAGTTGGAGTCTCACTTTGTCGCCCAGGCTGGAGTGCAGTGGCAAACTTACAGCCACCACAGAGCCAAACTGCTGGGTTCAGGTGATCCTTCCGCCTCAGCCTTCCAAGTAGCTGGAACCACAAGCACATACCACTACACCCAGCTAATTTTTTGATTATTGTAGAGACAAGGTCTCGCCAAGTTGCCCAGGCTGGTTTCAAACCCCTGAGCTCAGGCAATCCTCTCGCCTCAGCCTTCCAAAGTATAGGGATTACAGGCATGAACCACCGTGTCCAACTTGGCAATATTTTTTATACACATACCTCTACAACTCAGTTTTTAGTTAGGGTGTGAATTAACTCATGTATGTTGAGAAAAAATTATTTATATTTTGTTCAAATTGTCCATAAAACTATATTATTCTCGTAAGTCTTATTTCCCTATAATCTTGTGATGACATTTTTAGTATTATTTTGCATTAAAGTAAATTTTTATTGATTTCTTTCTTTCTTTTTTTTTTTGGAGATAGGGTCTCACTCTGTCACCTAGGCTGTAGTGCAGTGGTGCCATCACAGCTCACTGTAACCTGGAACTACTGGGCTCAAGCATTTCTTCCACCTCCGCCTCCCTAGTAACTGGTACCATAGACATGTGCCATCACTCCAAGCTAATCATCATAAATTTAGAAAGGAGTCTGTAAGTTGAAAGCAGTTACATATATAGTGGCAAATTTTACGAAGTGCCCATTTTTTTAAAAACTACTTTATTCTTTAGCAGTATAGAAAACAGCACCGCCAAGAACGGTGGCTCATGCCTGTAATCCCAGCACTTTGGGAGGCTGAGGCAAGAGTATTGCCTGAGCCCACGGGTTCCAGAAACGCCTGGGTAACATGGCGAGAGCTCATCTCTACAATAAATCAAAAAATTAGCCGGGTGTGGTGGCACATGTCTGTAGGTCCAGCTACTTGGAAGACTGAGGTAGAAGGATCAGCTGAGCTCAGCAGGTCGAGGCTGCAGTGACTGTGAGCATGCCACTGGAACTCCAGCTTGGGTGACAGAGTGAGACTCCGACTCAAAAAAAAAAAAAAAAAATACAACTTCCTATTCTAGCAGGATAGCTGATTAAAATAATTAGAAACTATACCATTGTAAATACCTGAGTACAGTGAATGAAATATAACAAACCTTATTTTAAATGCATAGCTACGTTTTCGACCAAGAAAAAAAAAAAACCTATACTTTTTTTCTAAAAATAAAGTGGAAACTGAATAGAAACAAAATGGAAACTGAAAACCAAAGGGTAACCATGTGAGTGGAACCTGGGGCTGTCCTGTGATGTACTTGTCCTCCCGGTATTTTAGAGAGTCAAACTGTATCTCCCATATGAGAAAGGGGACATGCCCAGACATCTATGTGTGGCATGCATTCCTTTTAACATTTGCGTCATGTTGTTCCTGACACAGTGACTACCTTTAGGCTACCTAGCAAAGCTAATTCAAAGCTTTTTTTAAAAAACATGCCACAAGTTTATCTCAGGAAAAAAAAAAAGCAGGAAAAAGCCTCACTAAAGTAAACTGGCAATTAAAAAAACAAAACATGGAAATCACAGAAATAAATGATCATGAATTAGATTGAGCAGACAAGATAGAAAGATTGGAGATTCAAGAACTTGAGCTTTGTAAAGATAATCTTAACAAGAGTATAAAGATAATACATATAAGTGTAACACTTTTGTAAATGCACAGAGGGGACATGCACAGTGGCTTATTCCTCGATACCAGCACTTTGGGAGGCCGAGACAGGAGAGGTGAGAGAGAGAGAGAGAGAGAGAGAGAGAGAGAGAGAGAGAGAGAGAGAGAGAGAGAGAGAGAGAGAGAGAGAGAGAGAGAGAGAGAGAGAGAGAGAGAGAGAGAGAGAGAGAAGGTCTCGCCGAGTTGCCCAGGTTGGTCTCAAACTCCTGGACTCAGGCCATCCTTTCACCTCAGCCTCCTCCTGGGATCACAGGCATGAGACTCCGGATCCAGCTACCTTTGATATTTCTTTGGGAAATCATCCCATAGAAAAGGAGTAAATACTTCCAACATGGTTGATTTCAATTTTCAAGCAGCTTGCAAAATTCCTGATAATTAGGCCAGATGTGATGGCTCACACCTGTAACCTCACACTCTGGGAGGCTGTGGCAGGAGAATTGCTTGAACCCAGGAATTTGAGACCAGCCTAGGCAGCATAGTAAAACCTCCTCTCTACAAAAAATTAAAGAATAAGCTGGGCATGACGGCATGGTAGTACCAACTACACAGGATGCTGAGGCAGAAGGGTTATCTGAACCCAGGAAGTTGAGGCTGTGGTGACCTGCGATCGTGCTACTGCACTGCAGCTCAGGTTGATTCTGTCTCAAATATATTTAGTTAGTTAGTTAGTTAGTTATCTTGATAATTTAGCCCTTGACTGTCTCAAACCACTCTTGGCTGGCTCTAGCACACCACAGCACTCAGCCTGCCTTCAGAAAGCAGGATGGTACCACTCCAGATGTTTTCTCACCAATGAATCATCCACTGCATTTTTCTAACTGATTATCTCAGCCTACAGATGATAAATATTTTCCTCAGAGTCTAGCAATAGAGTTACTGGCATCCCAGGTACTGATGGTAGTTGAAAAAGCTTTGTCTTGACATGCATTTCATCAGCTCTTCCAGTGTTGCCTTGAGATTCCAAACTTTAAAAGAGACTCAGAAGAGAGCAATGGCAGAGAAACTTAGATGCCATTTCCAACAGATTATAAGCACACACACGTCTAATGTCACAGATTTCAAAGACAATGACAGTCTTTCTTAATACTGTGTGCATTTTTCTATTGGCATCCACTTGCATAAAACTAGTTATTTATACATGCACTTAATTCCACTGATAAGGAGTGTATTTCTTGAATATTGTGTATGAGGATTGCAGGGAAATTTGGTCCATTTCAGCCATTACCTAATAGCAGCGCATTATCAGACACTACCTGGCAAGACACACTGAGCTTTAGACGACTATTATTTTTTAAATGTATTTTTTTATTTTAAGGATGTGGGATACAAGTCAAAACTGGGTACACAAGTGGTCTACGTACAAGTGAGTTTTAGATTATTGAAAGTATAATTTTCACTGTGTCATTCGGCACCATTTCCCACTGCTAGTGATGCCGGGTGGAGTGTGGCACAAAATCCGTGGATTCTTTGGTTCATTTCTAAATTGATTTTTAGAGCAGTCAGCAAAGTTTTCAAATAAAGTTTATTAGAGAAAGAAGAGAGAAAAGACAGGGTGACATGCCAGAGCTGACATGGCAAAATAAACCGCCCCTTTGCTCATTAAGATAAACCTGGCCGGGCTCGGTGGCTCAACCTGTAATCCCGCGCTTTGGGAGGCCAAGGTGAGGGAATTGCCTGAGCCCACGGGTTCGAGACCCACCTGGGCAGCTTGGTGAGACCTCATCTCTAAAATAAATAAAATGGTAGCGCACGCCTAAATAAAATGGTAGCGCACACCTGTAGTTCTAACTACTTGGAAGGCTGAGGCGGAAGGATCGCCCAAGTCGAGGCTGCGGTGGCCAGAAGCAGCCACTGCACTCCTCCAGTCTGGGCAACAGAGTGAGACTCCAACTCAAAAAAAAGATAAACCTGATATACCTTCACAGTGATTGATATGCTAAAGAAAGTGGGGCCTAGAGACCCCGCACTCCCTTGGAGATGACATTTCTGGGATCCTGATAGGAGGAGAAAAAAAGGAGGGGTGATCCTTTCCTGATCACATTGTCTTTTGTGGGAGACCTGTCAGACATATCCAATTCACAAATTCCTTAAGTCAAAAAGTGGTCTTAATATCATTTCTATAGCTTTGGTCAGTTAAGGGTGGTCTTTGACCTTCCACTTTCAACAGGGATCCTGAAGGTTTCTTAGAGATTATTCTACTAAACCGTGAATTGAAAGGTTGAGCTGTCCTAGTATTGCATCTGATGAAGTTTCCGTTTGCTTTGCTAACGGGGTGGGATACACAGCCAGTTTGTCCCGCAGTAAAATGTAATTTTTTTTGAGTTGGAGTCTCACTCTGTCACCCAGACTGGAGTACAGTGGCCGCTCCCAGCCACTGCAGCCTCGACCTGCTGGGCTCCGGCGATCCTTTCGCCTCAGCCTTCCAAGTAGCTGGAACTACAGGCGTGTGCTACCACGCCCGGCTAATTTTTGATTTATTGTGGAGATGAGGTCTCGCCAAGTTGCCCAGGCGGGTCTTGAACCCATAGGGCTCAGGCAATCCACTCACCTCAGTCTCCCAAAGGCACGGGATTACAGGCTGAGCCACCGAGCCCAGCTGTAAAATGTAATTTTTAAAATGTCTGAATGGCCAGGTGAGGTGGCTCATGCCTGTAATCCCAGTACTTTGGGAGGCTGAGGCGAGACGATTGCCTGAGCTCAGGGGTTCAAGACAAGCCTGGCAACCTGGTGAGACCTCATCTCTACAATAAATCAAAAAATTTACTGGTTGTGGAGGCATGCGCCTGTAGTTCCAGCTACTTGGAAGGCTGGCGGAAGGATTGCCTGAGCCCAGCAGGCCGCGACTGCGGTAGCCATGAGCATGCCACTGCACTCCAGCCTGGGCAACAGAGTAAGACTCCCATAGAAAAAGAAATAGATTAATATTGTGATAGATGCACTTTTATTTTTGAGTCAAAGTCTCGCTCTGTCACCCAAGTTGGAGTGCAGTAGCACATCAGGCCACCACAGCCTTGGCTTGCTAGGCTCCGAGGATCCTTCCACCTCAGCCCTCCAAGTAGCTGGAAATACAGGCATGCGCCACCCTGTCCCACTAATTTTTTGACTTACTGTACAGGCGAGGTCTCACCAAATTGCCAAGACTGGTCTCGAACCTCTGGACTCAGGCAATCCTCTCACCTCTGCCTCCCAAAGTGCTGGAATTGCAGGCATGAGCCACCATGCCCAGCTAGATCCACATTTTTAAAAGTTGCATAGAAGAAAAGATGAATAAATCCAAGCAATAGATATCAATATTGGTGACCCTTGCAAAAATAATGTTTAAAAAAAAGCAACTGCCAAAAATAAAATTGCATAATGCTTTTAAAATATAATTTTGAAAACCTTATATATGTATACATGTGTGTGTACAATCATGGCAATCAGAAACATTTTCACAAGAGTAGTAACTTCAAAAATTGGAGGAGGTGTGATACTATTAGAAATATTTATAATGCTGGGCACGGTAGCTTACGCCTGTAATCCCAACACTATGGGAGGCAGAGGCGAGAGAATTGCCTGAGCCCAGGGATTCGAGACCCGCCTGGGCAACTTGGCAAGATCTCATCTCTACAAGAAATCAAGAAAAATTAGCCAGGAGTGGTGGCACACATCTGTGGTTCTGATACAGAGACCCACTAAGGTCTGTCCATATTGTAACATTCCCTAGAGAAGGGCATAGCAAGAGCTCAAGCGCTTCTGTACATTCCTGAACAATATTCCTAAGAGCTAATAAAAGGTGCACTTCTCCTTATCTCCTATGCACTTCCAGTAAGTAGCTTCATGGAATCCTTGACTTCCCTGTAGTCTAAGTCCAATTAACTGAAAGATGCAAATCTCCATTTACTCCCTTTTTCTGAGTGGTTATAAGTTTGAAAAATAATATAGTATCAGTGTAATCATAAGCCTTCTGATTTGTATAACTTTTGTATCAATGTAATCATAAGTTTTGTGATTTGTATAACTTTTGGGTAATGCATGATGTCTTAGGCCTTGTAAACTCCCTTTACCCTATGACAAGCTTGATGAACGCTTCTGCCGGGCCCTACTGATAAAAGCTGTAAGATACCCCTGATACCTGGCACCAGGAAGTCTGAAACGAAAAATGCCCCTATCAATAAATGCAGCTGAAACTCAAGTTCTATACAACGCTCTGCTGGTCACGTGGCTAATGTATAATAGGTATTAACAACTCTGAACTATAAAAGTGAACTGTAAAAGTCTGGAGGTACGTGACTTATGCCTCTAATCCCAGCACTTTGGGAGGCCAAGGTGAGAGGATTGCCTGAGCTCAGGGGTTTGAGACCAGCCTGGACAACTTGGTGAGACCTCATCTCTACAATAAATCAAAAAATTAATCAGGTGTAGTGGCACATGCCTGTAGTTCCAGCTATTTGGAAGGCTGGGGCCGAAGGATCGCCTGAGCCCAGCAGGTCGGCTCAGGCTGCGGAGGCCATGAGTGTGCCACTGTACTCCAGCCCGGGTGACAGAATGAGACTCCAACTCAAAAAGAAAAAAAAATTGCCTTGCAAGAAAATGGGCTTAGGCAAAAATAAAAATGTAGTTAGCCATATATTTTCAAAATTCTATACCTCCTTTGATCATTGACAAATTTAGTGGGGGAGTTGTTTGTTTTTTGTTTTGTTTTGTTTTGTTTTGAGTTGCGGTCTCACTCTGTCACCCAGGCTGGAGTACGGTGATACACTCATGGCCACCACAGCCTTGACTTGCTAGACTCAGGTGATCCTTCTGCTTCAGCCTTCCAATTAGCTGGAACCACAGGCATGTGCTACCAAGCCCAGCTAATTTTTTTTTTTTTTTTTTTTTTGTAGGGACAATGTCTCGCCATGTTGCTCAGACAGCTCTTGAACCCCTGAACTCCGGTAATCCTCTCGCTTCTGTCTCCCAAAGTGCTGGATTACAGGAGTGAGCCACCATGCCTGGCTACTGACCAATTTAATAATCTTGCTTCTCAGGTCTTCCTTTTCAGTCTCATCTTTTTCCCACTTGTGTAAAAATCTAGCATTCTGTGTATAATTATGCAATCCATACTGATAATACTTATCTGCTGTAAATAAGTCTCAAAACTTTAATAGAATTTATGTGGCACGTGCTTGTTATTCCACTTACTTGGAAGGCTGAGGCAGAAGGATCACCTGAGTCCAACAGGTCAAGGTTGTGGTGGCCATGAGCATGCCAGTGTACTCCAGCCTGGGCTACAGAGTGATACTCCAACTCAAAGGAAAAATTTATATTTTCCCTATACAACTCATGACTTACATGTGCCCTGGAATTTCCCCGAGATAACAAAAGTTTCTCAGCATTACAAAAAATGAAACAAGGTGTTTTCGTGTTTTTTTTTTCTTGGTAGAAAAAAAAAGAACTAAAACTTCATGTGATTACTCAGGACGTGAAAGAACAAGGAAAGCACCCAGAGATATACTCCCCTCAAATGAAAACATATTTTGAGAAATGGAATAAAGGAGAAACAACATTTAAGGTTTTACTAATGTCTGAACTTTTCTTCCCAGCAAGGATCAACCATATAATTTTTTTGTTAGAACTGTATAACTAAAGTGACTTTATTAAACTTTAGCACAACTGTATTGTTTTGTTTTGTTTTGTTTTGTTTTGTTTTGTTTTGAGTCGGAAGTCTCACTCTGTCGCCCATGCTGGAGGGCAGTGGCAGTGGCATGCTCATGGCCACCGCAGCCTCGACCTGCTGGACTTCAGCGATCCTTCCATCTCAGCCTTACAAGTAGTTGGAACATCAGGCACAGGCCACCACGCCCAGCTAAATTTCTTTACTAATTGTATAAATGAGGTCTTGCCACATTACCCAGGCTGGTCTTGAGTCATTGGGTTCAGGCAATCCTCTCACCTCTACCTCACAAAGGACTGGGAGTGCAGGCGTGAGCCATAGCACCCGGCACAACAGTATTTTAAGGAAATAAAACGTTTATAAAACTCTGCATGGAAAAATTTTGACATGTCAAAAATTATAAATTAAGTAGAACTAGTTTGCTTTCAAATGCCTAGCTAGCACTTAAAATATTATTTAATGTATAAAAAAATTATATCTCAGTTTAAACTTCAAGGCAAACATTTATTGCTTAAGGTGGTAGCAGCCTTATTTGATTTAAAATTTATGTTACCTCAATATCTTGCTTACATAAAAATGATGGTACAGTGGTACTTTTTGTTTTTTCATTTTGAATGAAGAGTAGTGTTATAGCCAGGTACAGTGGCTCATGCCTGTAATCCTAGCACTTTAGGAAGCAGAGAAGAGAGGATTGCTTGAGCTCAGGATTGCCTGTTGCGCAGGACCAGCCTGGGCAACTTGGCAAGACCTCGTCTCTACAATAAATAAAAAAATTAGCTGGGCATGGTGGTGCGCACTTGTAGTTCCAGCTACTTGGAAGGCTGAGGCAGAAGGATTGCCTGAGCCCAGCAGGTCGAGGTCGAGGTGGCCAGCCTGGGCAACAGTGAAACTCCAATTCAAAAACAGAAAAAGTTTAGATTTTAGATCCCCATCCTTTGCCTCCCAGACTCATGATTTACATACATAGGAAAAGGGTATAGTACTTCAGAAGGAATTTTTTTCTTTTATATCCCAGGTCTCCCTAAGAAGACAGAAGGAATCTGTAAGATAATTGAAGTAATTTGTTTAAGAGGGAGAAATTAGCTCGGTGGCTCAGCCTGTAATCCCATGCCTTGGGAGGCTGAGGTGAGTGAATTGCCTGAGCCCGCAGGTTCGAGGCCCGCCTGGGCAACTTAGTGAGACCTCATCTCTACAATAAAACAAAAAGTTAGCCGGGTGTGGTAGCACCCGCCTGTAGCTCCGGCTACTTGGAAGGCTGAGGCGGAAGGATCACCGGAGCCCAGTAGGTTGAGGCTGCAGTGGCCAGGAGCGGCCACTGCACTCCAGTCTGGGCTATAGAGTGAGACTCCAACTCAAAAAAAAAAGAGGGAGAAATTATGGTAAGCTGATATTTACAACAACATCAAGGTTGTTTTGACCTAAGGGTGGGATTTATAGTAAGCACATAAAAGTAAATCAATATGGCAGATTAGCATCCAAGATGGGGCTACTTCAGCCTCCACACCCATAATAAACTTAGACTAATGAGAGTCAGAAAAATGAAAAAAGCAAGTAGATAAATTCCTTTCCTTTCTTTCTATCTCAGACTTTTCTGAGTAACAGGGATACCTTACAACCTACTTAGAATACTTCCTTAGTGATAAAAGCAAAATGGTACACTTTCTTCTAAAGCTGTAGCCTCCTGAGAAGTACCACATTTTCTTCTCTCCTAACTCACTTATTTTTCCCTCACTTTTGCTATCCTGCCATTGCCTAAGCTTTGACTCAGGATTCATTTTTTTAGGGGAGCTTTAAAACATCCTCTTTGAGGCATATATGATTGTAAACATATAAGAAATCTAAAATATGAGAATAATTAAAAGTCTTTCAGTGAAATTTCCATTGATATTCACAATTATCACTTTTTAACAATAGCAATGCTCCACAATTTAAAAAAAAATTATAAGGCAAAGTTCTCGTTTATGCCAATAAATTAATCTATTTCAGAAGAAAATCTTATTTTTTTCATAGCTTTGTATTGCCAGAGACCAGCTCCCGCAGAGTCCAGAGATTCCCAAAGGTGGAGACGGCATCAGCGATTGTGAGAAAGAGAGAAAGAGAAAGAAAGAAAGAGGCTGCACCCCTGTCTAATGCAGAAGCCATTTATTGGGAATTACAACGGGTCTTTTATCCACAAATTTTGCACAGACAGTCTCACATGTCTCAAAGCCAGGTGCAGGAGGGGCGTCCCCCACCCACCAGATGTTCTTTCAGGTATGAGGAAGAAAATCCCATAACAGACATTAACCTTAATCCATGACTGCCTATAAGCCCTTTTCATCCTATGCTAATTTATACTAATACCAAGTTAAAGATAACCTAAAAATCCCATAACAAACACTAACCTTAATCTGTGACTGACCTATCCAATAAAACTTTTTCATCCTATGCTGATTTATACTAATACCAAGTTAAAAGATTCTATAGAAGCTTAAGTATTTACTTTACAAACGAAAGTGGCCCATCCCAGAATGTTTGGAATGTGGCTCAGTCCAAAGTTCACAGTGGACTACCTGCAAGTAACTTAGCCACATTCTTTCAACACACTGGCTATCTAAACTTATATTTCTAAAACTATATTCTACAATTTACACCTTACTCAACTTCAATAAATCCTAAAATCGCAACCTAGAAGTCTGTGACCAGTACTAAGGCTCTTAGATGTGACCTGAGTTTGAACTGTAAGTTGTGTGAAAGCCAAAACTGCAGTTTGTGGAAGAATGGGAGCAATGAGCTTCTAAAGTTAGCTTGTGTTCATCCCAGTCCCAGAGTTTTTATGTTTTGAGTTTACAGGAGCTTATTCTGGTTATAGAGCTAAGTAGAAAGGGGGAAGAAATAGGGTCAATAGCTCCCGAACACATCCTAGTCTTCTCAGGGTCAACAGCCCTTCCTGATCCCTAATGCTCAGTGGGCCTCCATGGCCGGCTCCCAACATTGTATCATGTAATGCAAAATACTAATTAAAAAATGCTTCAGTCAGATCTGGTGAAGGATAATAAAAGAATAAAGATCAAATTTTTTTTTCTTTTTTTGAGTTGGAGTCTCACTTGGTCACCCAAGCTAGAGAGCAGTGACATGCCTCTGGGCCACCCCAGCGTCAACCTGCTGGGCTCCTGCAATCCTTCCACCTCAGCCTTCTAAGTAGCCATAACTACAGGCGTGCACTACTACATCCAGCTAAGTTTTTATTTATTGTAGAGATGAGGTCTCACCAATTTGCCCGGGCTAATCTCGAACCTGTGGGCTCAGACAATCCACTCCCCTCGGCCTCCCAAAGTGCAGGGATTATAGGCTGAGCCACCAAAACTGGCCTTTTTTTTTTTGGTCCTCTTTTAAGTCGGAGTCTCACTCTGTCACCCAGGCTGGAGTGCAGTGGCACACTCATGGCTACCGCAGCCTCGACCGGCTGGGCTCAGGCAATCCTTCCACCTTAGCCTTCCAAATAGCTGGAACTATAAGTGTGCACCACCATGCTCAGCTAATTTTGGGATTTATTATAGAGACAAGGTTTCACCAAGTTGCCCAGGCTGGTCTGGAACCGCTAAGCTCAGACAATCCTCTTGCCTCAGCCTCCCAAAGTGTTGGAATACAAACTTGAGCCACTTCATCCAACAAAACATCACAATTTTAATCAAAACACAGAAAAAATATTATTTAGCTTGCTTACTATGGAAAAAAGGTCTTATAAACAATAATGATAAGCATCAACACAAACACATTTATTGACTTTTTTCTTTCAAATGAATTTTGAGGTATAATATATGCACAAGAAAATGTACTCACTTTTTGAAAATAAACCCATTTTAAGTGTATAGTGTAATGTGTCCTGACAAATACCTGTACCAGTATAACCACTACCACAATCAAGATTTAGAATATGTGAGAAACAAATTCACCTGTCTAAAATCAAAAGATGGACACAGAGACATGGAGTGCAGCAGAAGCGAGACTTTAATGACAGTCTTGCAAGTTCGGGTGTCTGGTGGGCAGGTACACTGAAGCTGTTACAGCTAGCATATTTGTGCCCTAGAACACAAGTTCCTCTCCTGTTTTCCCATAGTCTGGGTATTCCAGAGGTTACATCACTTTCCCAGAAGTTCCTCCCCTGTTTTCCCATAGTCTGGGTACTCCAGAGGTTACATCACTTTCCCAGAAGTCACCTACATGGCACACATTGACTGGGTAACATAATTAGCTTATTTGCATGCCCTGTTTGTTGATTGGCTTATAGAGTTGCTACAAAATCCCTTCATTTACATGTCCTATTTACTGATTGGTTACAGGATTTAATTTTGATTGGTTCCCTCCAAAATTTGAAAACATGAAAGCCCACCAAAGTGAAAGTCCTCAAAAAAGAGAACAAAGAAGCAGGCAGTGACTCAGCAAAGGCATTTAAATATGGCTCAGGGTTCATTTTGTATATAAATCAGGCCGTGTGCGGTGGCTCATGCCTATAATCCCAGCACTTTGGAAGGCCAAGGTGAGAGAACTGCCTGAGCCCATGGGTTCAAGACCATCCTGGGTAACTTGGCAAGACCTCATCTCTACAATAAATCAAAAAATTAACCAGGGATGATGGCACATGCCTGTAGTTCCAGCTACTTGGAAGGGTTAGACAGAAGGATTGCCTGAGTCCAGCAGGTCAAGGCTGCGGTGACCATGAGCATGCCACTGCCCTCCAGGCTGGGCGACAGAGTGAGACTCCTACTCAAAAAAAGAAAAGAAAAGAAAAGAAATCATTCTATTACTTACAGAATATGTGCATCACCCCAAATTGTTCCCCCATGAACTTTTTCAGCACCACTTTCCCACCCTAGGCCCTTAAGCCCCAGGCAGCCACTGGCCTCATCAATTTTCACTCTCTGTCATTATGCAGTTTTGTCTATTCTAAGATTTCATGTAAATAGAATGATCACATACGCACTCATGTGTATATGTCCAGTTTCTTTTTCTCAGCATCATATACATATATATATGTTGGAGTCTCACTGTCACCCAGGCTGAAGTGCAGTGGCATGCTCACAGCCACCGCAACCTCAACCTGCTGGGCTCAGGAGATCCTTCCACCTCAGCCTTCCAAGTAGTTGGAACCACAGGTACACAGTACCAGACCCGGTTAATTTTTTTATTTATTTTAGAGACAAGGTCTTGCCAAGTTGTCTAGGCTGGTCTGGCCAAGTTGTCCAGGCAATTCTCTCGCCTCAGCCTCGCAAAGTGCTGGGTTTACTGGTGTGAGCCACCGCGCCTGGCTTGCATCATATTTTTGAGATTCATTCATATAGTTGAGCATATAAGTAGTCTATTCCTTTCTATTGTTGAGTAATACAGTACTGCATTAATGTACCATGTGTTGAATATTTGCAGCAATTTTAATTTTGGCTATTACCCACGAAGTGCTATGAACATTTTTTTTGCAAGCTTTTCTGTAGATGTATGTTTTATTTTATTTGGGGGTAAATATGTAGTAGTGGAATTGCTGTATTACAAGGTTAAGTGTATGTTTAACTTTCTGAGAATTTGCCAAATTATTTTCTTTCTTTCTTTCTTTCTTTCTTTCTCTCTCTCTCTCTGTCTCACCCTCCCTCCTTCTCTCTCTTTCTTTATTATAGAGAGGAGATCTCACCAAGTTGCGCAGGCTGGTCTCAAACCCTGGGCTCAGGCAGTCCTCTTGTCTCTGCTTCCCAAAGTGCTAGGATTACAGGTTTGAGCCATCACACCTGGCCAAATTATTTTCTAAAATAGTTGTCCCCACAAACAGTATACAAGAGTCCCAGTTGTTCCATGCCCTTCCCAACACTTGACATTGTTACTCTTTATAATTGTACCCATTTTTGTGCATACTGTTACCTCTTGGTAGTTTTAATTTCCATTTGCCTGCTGAGTAATATCAAACATCTTTTCATATGCTACTGGCCACCTTGTATGTTTTGTGTGAAGTGTCCATTCAAACTATTTTTATTGGTGGGTTTGTCTTTTCATTCACTTTTATTTTTTGTTTACTTATTTATTTATTTTTTAGTTGGAGTCTCATTCTGTCACCCAGGCTGTAGTACAGTGGCACACTCAAGGCCACAGCAGCCTTGACATGCTGGGCTCAGGAGATCCTTCTGTCTCACCCTTCCAAGTAGTTGAATTTAAAGGCATGCACCACCACGCCTGGCTAATTTTTTGATTTATTGTAGAGATGAGGTCTCACCAAGTTACCCAGGCTGGTCTCGAACCCATGGGCTCAGGCAATCCTCTCACCTTGACCTCCCAAAGTGCTGGGATTATAGGGGTGAGCCACCATGCCCGGCCTCATTCACTTTTAAACAACAGGAAGCCTGCAGAATTTGCTGAGGGGTCATGTGGTCTGCAAATATAGTAAATAAGTAGGCAAATAAAAATATACTACTGCAAATCGGGCATGGTGGCTCATGACTGTAATCCCAGCACTTTGGGGGCAGAGGTGAGAAGATTGCCTGAGTCCAGGGGTTCAAGACGAGCCTGGACAACTTGGCGAGACCTCATCTCTGCAATAAATCAAAAAATTAGCTGGGTGTGGTGGCACTTGCCTGTAGTTCCTGCTACTTGGAAGGCTGAGGTGGAAGGATTCCCTGAGCCCTGAGCTCAGCAGGTCGAGGCTGCGGTGGCCGTGAGCGTGCCACTGCCCTCCAGCCTGGGCGACAGAGTAATACCCCAACTAAAAAAAAAAAAAAAAAAAAAATATATATATATATATATATATATATATATATATATATATATATAACTGCAGGTTATAAGAAATGATGGAACAAAGTGTTATGATAAGAAATGGCATAAAAGGCTTTATTTGGCTGGGTGTGGTGATTCATGCCTATAATCTCAGCACTTTGGGAGGCCGAGACGGGAGGATTGCCTGAGCCTAGGTGTTTTAGACTAGCCTAGGCAATATGGCAAGACCTCGTCTCTACAATAATTCAAAAAATTAGTTGGACACAGTGGTGCGTTCCTGTAGTCCTAGCTACTTGGAAGACTAAGGCAGAAGGATAGCCTGAGCCCACTAAGTCAAAGATGCAGGTTGCCATGAACATGCCACAGCACTCCAGCCTGAATTGGTGTGACTCCAATTCAGAAAATAATAAAGCTTTATTTTAGCTTGGTGGTCAGAGAAGATATTTGTAGAAGATATGATATTTGAGCTGGGACTTGGAAAGATGAAAAATAACCAGTTACAAGAGGGAATAGGGAAGCAAAATTCCCAGCAGAGCTAATTGCAAGAAAAATATGAAGGGGGAGGAAACAGGGTCTGTTCTAAGAATGAATAGAAAGCTATAATAACTGGAGCTTCCTGAAAGAAGACTTAAAAAGCAAAGGTGGTAATTAATTATTGTTAATAGCTTATTTCATTAACTTTATTGAATTTTCCAGTCTGGGCAACAGAGTGAGATTCCGACTCAAAGAAAAAAAAATTAACTAGATGTGGTGGCATGCACTTGTGGTTCTGGCTACTTGGAAGGCTGAGGCAAAAGGATCACCTGAGCCCAGCAGGTCAAGACTGGAGTGACCACGAGCACGCCACAGCACTCCAGCCTGGGCGACAGAGTGAGACTCCTACAAACAGATTAAAATAAAAGATATGTGGAAGGAAACAGAATCTAGAGACCCCAGACTCACTATGCTAAGGAGAAAGCTGAGCTTGAGCTTGGGAACAGAAGTCATTCTCTCTCTCTCTCTCTCTCTCTCTCTCTCTCTCTCTCTCTCTCTCTCTCTCTCTCTCTCTCTTTGCAGGCTCTCTCTTTCTCTCACACGAAAACTGCCTTTCTTGTATTCCCAGAAGGCTAGGATGGCCACAGCAGTGAAGTGCCATGAATCTCCCTAGATGACCTCCCTCACAAGGAAATTCCTTGTGGGTCCCCAGACCTTTTGAAACACATATTCCCCATTGAGGACAAGCCTTAAAGCAGAGTTTTGTTGGATCTTCCTCCATTCTGTCTTTCCACATGTTTACTTTATCTTATGTGACACATAATTGAGTTCCTCTACCCCTCCTTTCATATTTAAAATGTAAAATCACTGGGCCCAGATCTAAAGCCTTCACGAGAATGTAAACCACTCATCTCACAACCTGTCTTACTCTTTTCTCCTTTTTTCAATCCTTCCCCTCCAGTTCACTCTATTCCCTTTAGATACTGAACTCTTCCAACATCCTCTTTGGAAAAAAGGCACGGGATTATGATTTGTGTTTCTTTCTTCGGCTGCATCCTAAACCTTGGCAAAATAAACTTCAAAACAATTGAGACGCCTTGGTCATTGATTGATTTGGTTTACAGAAACTATCTCAGAGGGGTTCTTGAAATAAACAGGGTTAGCCAAGGTCTACTGGGCTATTACTAGACTCAGGGAGAGACTAGGCAAACCACACAATGAGGAAATTACGCCTGTATAAGACAACGAGGAGTGGTGGGTATCTTGGTGAGCTCCAATCAAGTGTTGTCAGACAGAGATGCAGGATCAATTTTTCCCAATCTTCAAAAGTATGAATGAATAAACGAATAATGATCAGGGTTTACATGTTGGCTCTGTCACTTAGTCATCATATACATTCTGGTCCGTTACTTAATCTCAACGTACCTTAGTTTTCTTATCTTTAAAGTGCAGTTAGTAATAATTTAGCTGAGCATGGTGGCTCACGCCTGCAATCCCAACACTTTAAGAGGCCGAAGTGAGAGGATTGCCTGAGTTCATGGGTTCGAGACGAACCTGGACAACTTGGCGAGACCTCATCTCTACAATAAATCAAAAAATCAGCTGGGCGTGGTAGCGCATGCCTATAGTTCCAGCTACTCGGAAGGCTGAGGCGGAAGGATCGCCGGAGCCCAGCAGGTCGAGGCTGCAGTGACCGGGAGCGGCCACTGCACTCCAGTCTGGGCGACAGAGTGAGACTCCAACTCAAAAACAAACAAAAAAACTTAATTTATAAGATGTTTTCTGGCTTACATAAAATGCTAATAAAGTGCCTGATATATATTAGAAGTTATATTTTGTTTGTTTTACATTTTATCACTTCATCTTACATATATTAGAAAGCACGCATTTTCTTTTCTTTCTTTTTTTTTTTTTTTTTTGAGTGGGAGTCTCACTCGGTCGCCCAGACTGGAGTGCAGTGGCCGCTTCCGGCCACCGAAGCCTCGACCTGCTGGGCTCCGGTGATCCTTCCGCCTCCGCCTTCCGAGTAGCCGGAATTACAGGCATGCGCTACTACGCCCGGCTGATTTTTTGATGTATTGTAGAGATGAGGTCTCGCTGCCCAGGCGGGTCTCGAACCTGCAGGATCAGGCAACCCACTCACCTCAGCCTCCCAAAGGCACGGGATTACAGGCTGAGCCACCGAGCCCGGCCCGGCTGGGTTTGTTTTGTTTTTGTTTTGGTTTTATTGTAGAGATGAGGTTTCGCTGCCCAGGCGGGTCTCGAACCCGCGGGTTCAGGCAATCCACTCACCTCAGCCTCCCAAAGGCGCTGGATTACAAACTGAGCCACCGAGCCCGGCTAACTTCTTTTCTTTCTTTCTTTTTTTTTTTTTTTTGAGTTGGAGTCCCACTCTGTCACCTAAGCTGGAGGGCAGTAGCATGCTCCCACTTACCACAGCCTCGACCTACTGGGCCCAGGTGACCCATCCACTTCCACCTTCCATGTAGCTGGAACTACAGGCACCTGCCACCATGCCAGGCTAAATTTTTTGATTTGTTGTGAAGATGAGGTCTCGCTAAGTTGCCCAGGCTGGTCTCGAACCCAGAGGCTCAGGCAATCTTCTCACCTTGGCCTCCCAAAGTGCTGGGATTATAGGCGTGAGTCTCGACACCTGGCCAGAAAGCATGCATTTTTCTAAACACATACTGTATTCTATGCTCTACTCCAAGTACATACTTAATATTCACTCATAGCAATAAAAGTTTAATGTGCCGGGAACAAATAAGTAGCAGTTATATAACCTAGAGTCTACAACAACAAATTTAAAAAATCTATTATAAGAAAAAGAGACTGTATAATTCAAAGAAAAATTACTTTCATAATAAACTCAGTATAGCAAATGTTTAGACAGACTTGAAAAAGGCATTGCTTTACTTTTTAAAATTTATTATTTTTTTTTAGTTGGATTCTCACTCTGTTGCTCAAGGTAGAGAGTAATGGCACAATCATGTCTCAGTACTACCTTTACCTCCTGGGCTCAGGCATCCTTCTTACTCAGCCTCCCAAGTAGCTGGGACTACAGGTGTGCACCACCACACCTGGCTAATTTTTTTTTTTTTTTGAGTTGGAGTCTCACTCTGTCACCCAGACTGGTGTGCAGTGGCCGCTCCCGGCCACCGCAGCCTCAACTTGCTGGGCTCTGGCCATCCTTCCGCCTCAGCCTTCCAAGTAGCTGGAAATACAGGTGCGTGCTATCACGCCTGGCTAATTTTTTTGATTTATTGTAGAGATGGGGTCTCGCCAAGTTGCCCAGGCAGGTCTTGAACTCACAGGCTCAGGCAATCCACCTATCTCGGCCTCCCAAAGCGCTGGGATTACAAGCTGAGCCCCCAAGCCCGGCCTTTTTTTTTTTGGTAAAGACGAGGTCTCACTATGTTGCCTAGGCTAGTCTTGAACTCCTGAAGTCAAGCAATCTTGTTGCTTCAGCTTTCCAAAGTGCTGGAATTACAGGTGTGAGCCACTGTGCCCAGGTGAAAAATATTTTTTTCTTTTTTTACTTTTTTTTTTGAGTCGGAGTCTCGCTCTGTCGCCCAGACTGGAGTGCAGTGGCCACTCCCGGCCACCGCAGCCTCGATCTGTTGGGCTTTGGTGATCCTTCCGCCTCAGCCTTCCGAGTAGCTGGAACTACAGGCGTGCACCACCACGCCCAGCTAATTTTTGATTTATTGTAGAGATGAGGTCTCGCCAAGTTGCCTAGGCGGGTCTCGAACCCGCAGGCTCAGGCAATCCACTCACCTCAGCCTCCCAAAGTGCTGAGATTACAGGCTGAGCCACCGAGCTCGGCTCTTTTTTTTTTTTTTTTTTTTTTAATTTCAAGTCTCACTCTGTCACTCAGGCTGGAGTGCAGTGGCACGTTTCTCACAGCCACCACAGCCCTGACTTGCTGGGCTCAGGTGATTCTTCTGCCTCAGTCTTCCAAGTAGCTGGAACTATAAACACACGTCACCACACCTGGCTGATTTTTTGATTTATTGCAGAGATGAGGTCTTGCCAAGTTGCCCAGGGTGGTCTCGAACCCATGGGCTCAGGCAGTCATCTTATCTTGGCCTCCCAAAGTGCTGGGATTATAGGCATGAGTCACTGCACCCAGTGGAAAAATACTTTCTTCAAAATATTAAGCATTCTCCAAAGAATAAGAAAGTTATATAATTTGTGCTTGATTTACAAAAAGGTTGTGCATCATTTAGTTGGCAATATCATGAAATGAGATAATATATCTACACATATTTTCCAGACATTCAAATATTATACTGTGGACTGGGAATGTTGGCGCCACCTGTAATCCCAGCACTTTGGGAGGTGAGGCAAGAGGATGACTTGAGTCCAGGAGTTCGAGTTCACCTGGGCAACATAATAAGACTTTGTCTCTATTATAAATAAATAAATAAATAAAATTTAAAAACACAAATATTACACACTGTGAATTTTTCTTTAAACATGACTTTGCCTGACTATACAATTATAAATGTGATGCAGGTATTATTATGTAGCAACTGGTCACAGGAATTAACCATACTGCTAAAAGTTAAATAGAGTTGGGCACAGTGGCTCAAACCTGTAATCCCAGCATTCTGGGAGGCAGAGGCGAGAGGATTGCCTGAGCTCAGGGGTTTGAGACCAGCCTGAGCAACATGGTAAGACCTTGCCTCTACAATAAATAAAAAAATTAGCCAGGCATGGTGGCACATGCCTGTGGTTCCAGCTACTTGGAAGGCTCAGGTGGAAGGATCACTTGAGTCCAGTATATTGAGGCTGTGGTGACCGTGAACATGCCACTGCACTCCAGCCTAGACAACGAAGTGAGATTCCAACTCAAAAAAAAAAAAGTTAAATAGCTAGGAAGTTCCTATTCAGTACAAAACCTTTCAGGATAGAGAAGAGAAATCTGACTAAATAAAATAACTCTGAAAAATTATATCCCAAGTCAATGGATATATGTGACTAAAATCAGCAACTCTGAGCAGATTAATCTCAAATTCTTCCAGCCACATGCTCTATCTTCATTCTGACCATACGTATTTGCATACCCTGTTGTCACCTCAAACTCTACAAGTTTAAAGACAATGTCTTTATCTCTGCAAAAGCTGTTTAATTTTCTCAATCAAAATAAGTTTTGTTTTATTTTCTCAGTCACCAAGGCTTAAAAATATACATTTGTCTTTCAGTCCTTATTTGATTCCACAGCTTATGTCTACCCAAGCTCCATGCTTTAAACATTTTTTCTGATGAGATAAGAAGGAAAGTTACTTCTTATTTCCTTTCTGAAGCCTCAAACTAAAAAGCGGAAGAGAAATACTAAATGTAGCAACCATAGTTCAATTATTTGCTAATCAATGGGAAAAGGAGGTTCTGAATTTAAAAATAGCCCTTGCCTAGAGTCAACTTATCAAAATCTATTCTTGTCATAGCTACATACTAGCCCTGTGACATCAGATGAGATACTTCCTCTTTCTGCTTCAGTTACCTGATCTTCATAATGGTAAGGGAAGTGGTTGGTATGCTAAAGCACCTTTCCATTTAAAATCCCACACGAAGCCTCCTGCCTATAGTCCCAGCCCTTTGGGAGGTGGAGGCAAGAAGATTGCCTGAGCCCACGGGCTAGAGACCAACCTGAGCAACTTGGCAAGACTTCGTCTCTATAATAAACAAATTAAAAAACTAGCTGAGCCGGGCTCGGTGGCTCAGCCTGTAATCCCGCGCCTTTGGGAGGCGGAGGTGAGTGGATTGCCTGAGCCCGTGGGTTCGAGACCTGCCTGGGCAGCGAGACCTCATCTCTACAATAAATCAAAAAATCAGCCGGTGTGGTAGCACCTGCCTGTAATTCTGGCTACTTGGAAGGCTGAGGCGGAAGGATCTCTGGAGCCTAGCAGGTCGAGGCTGCGGTGGCCGGGAGTGGCCACTGCATTCCAGTCTGGGCGACAGAGTGAGATTCCAACTCAAAAAAAAAAAAAAAAACTAGCTGAATTTCGTAATCCCAGCTACTCGGTAGGTTGAGGTTGAGGTGGAAGGAAGAATAGCTCAAGCCCAGCAGATCAGCATGCTACTGTACTCCAGCCTGGGCAACAGAGTGAGATTCTGAATAAAATAAGATAACACAAAATTAAATTAAATTAAATTAAAATACTCACGCCTATAATCCAAGCGCTTTGGGAGGCCGAGGTGAAAGGATTGCCTAAGAGTACGGGTTCAAGACCAGCCTGGGCAACTTGGCGAGACCTCATCTGCCCAGGCGGGTCTTGAACCCGCGGGCTCAGGCAATCCATTCACCTCTGCCTCCCAAAGGCTTGCCTGTAGTTCTAGCAACTTGGAAGGCTGAGATGGAAGGAACAAGGGACCCACAGCGGGTCAAGGCTGTGGTGGCCAGGAACGTGCCACTGCATGCCAGCCTGGACGACAGAGTGAGAGTCCAACTCAAAAATAAATAAATAAACAAACAAAATAAAAAGTAAGAAGAAATAATAATAAGATCAGTTGCAGTTGCTCATGGCTGTAATCCCAGCACTTTGAGAGGCTGAGGCGAGAGGATCACTTAAGGCCAGGAGTTCAAGACCAACCTGGTCAACACAGCAAAACCTTATTTCTACAAAAATTAGCTGAATGTGGTGGCACACACCTGTAGTACCAGCTACTTGGGAGGCTGAGTAGGAGGACTGCTGGAAGTTCAAGGCTACAGTGAGCTATGAAAGTGCCACAGCACTCTACCCTGGGTAACAGAGTGAGATCCTATCTCATAACAATAATAATATGAAAACATACATTGAACTCTCTGATCTCTTCTGTTTTGCCTATCTTATGTACACCATTTTTCTACCTGGATTGTCCTCTTCATTTCTTGTTACCTACTTGTTAGGTCAAAATCCCAGAGGGGCCTCCAAAATGTTATGTCAGACCAGACAGGGGTCTGTGATCCAGTATCACTTGAGTGATGCAAAGAATTGCACAAAGTTAGATTGAAAAATATAGTTTAGCCAGGCTTGGTGGCTCAGCCTATAATCCCGTGCCTTGGGAGGCTGAAGTGAGTGTATTGCCTGAGCCCGCGGGTTCGAGACCCGCCTGGGCAACTTGGCGAGACCTCATCTCTACAATAAAACAAAAAATCAACCTGGCGTGGTAGCACACACCTGTAGTTCCAGCTACTTGAAAGGCTGAGGCAGAAGGATCACCGGAGCCGAGCGGGTCGAGGCTGCGGTGGCCGGGAGCGGCCACTGCACTCCAGTCTGGGCGACAGAGTGAGACTCCAACTCAAAAAAAAAAAAAAAGAAAAAAGAAAAAATATAGTTTATTTACAAAGCAAATTAGAGGAGATTCAATTCCCAAGGTAGAGAAGGGGGTCAAAGCTAAGAAAACTTGGCCAGTCATAGCTTAAAAACCACATGACCTGGCCAGTGCTTAACAAAACAATGGCCAGCCAGGCTCGGTGGCTCAACCTGTAATTCCACGCCTTTGGGAGGCTGAGGTGAGTGGATTGCCTGAACCCGCGGGTTCGAGACCCGCCTGCGCAACTTGGCGAGACCTCATCTCTACGATAAATCAAAAAATCAGCCGGGCGTGGTAGCACGTGCCTGTAATTCTGGCTACTTGGAAGGCTGAGGCAGAAGGATCGCCGGAGCCCAGCAGGTTGAGGCTGCAGTGGCCGGGAGCGGCCACTGCACTCCAGTCTGGGAGACAGAGTGAGACTCCAATTCAAAACAAAACAAAACAATGGCCAATGGCTGCTTGAAGTTAAATGCTTTTAAACCTACCCTTTGATGGGGGCAGTTCATTAAAGTGATTGGGTGTGGTTTTTTTTTTTTTTTCCTGCCTCAATCTTCCAGGTGCTGAGATTATAGGTATGAGCCAGCACATTCAGCCTATTTTTTTTCTTTTTGAGTAGGAGTCTTACTCTGTTGCCCAGGCTGGAGTACAGTAGCAAGCTCAGGAGATCCTTCCAAATAGCTGGAAACCCAGGCATATGCCACCCTGCCCAGCTAATTTTAAAAAATTTACTGTGGAGATGAGGTTCCGCCAAGTTGCCCAGGCTGATCTTGAACCCGTAGGGTCAGGTAATCCTCTCACTTCGGTCTTCCAAAGTGCTGTGATTATAGGTGTGAGCGACCACGCCAGGCCTTCCAGCCTATTTTTTAAGAAGAATTAATACTCCAGTGCAGACTGCCCCACCTATAGCTCTTCTACCCTGTGCATGCCAACAGCTCCTTATTGCAAGCACCTGGACTTCTCTGGCTGAGGACTCTCTCTGGCTCCTGTGCAGAACAGGTCAAAAATTTTCAGAGAACTGACAGCCCAGGGAAAACCCACAACAAATGAGAGGTGAAAACTTGTGAATAGATACCTCAGTTTCCTTGCTCCTGAAGTAAGATAATGCTGATGAGTGTTCCACACAGCCTTCCAGGGGTCCCCAGTGGGATTAAGTTCCAAATGTACCCAGTGGTAACCTAAACAATATTCCCTGTACTATCTGGCTTCTTCCCTGGCAGAACTTTGGGAGATAAACTCTTATTTAAGCTCTTCCATACACACCAATTTTACTTATGGTCTCCTTCAGAGAAAAATACATAACTTTTTTATACATCTTGTTTGTTTGTTTGTTAGAAATGGAGTCTCACTGTCCCCCAGGCTGAAGCTCCTTGGCTCAAATGATCCTCTGGTCTTAGTCTCCTAAGTAGCTGCGACTACAAGTACACATTTGTTTGTTTGTTTGTTTTTTTCCTTGGTTTAAGTTGCATAACTTAATCTTTTTAGAAAATTGTAATGTCATTTATGCTTTCAAATTTATTAATAAATATTTATGCATTTTGTTCTCATACTTTTAAAGATGTTTAATTTAGGTTCAGATTATGTCTTTATTTTCAACCCTAATAATGTTTTTTTGTTCTTCTTGTTTGATATATATATTTGTGTGTGTGTGTATATATATGTATATATACAGAAAGAGAGACAGAGAATGTACACAAAAGGGGTATTTTAACGTGTGTTCTTTCTGCCATCTTGACCTTGAAGTCTACCTAATGTTTTCTTAGAAAATGTGATTAAGGTTGGGCATTGTGATTCAAGTCTGTAATTCCAGCACTTTGGGAGGCTGAGGAGAGGGGATTGCCTGAGACCAAGGGTTCAAGACCAGTCTGGACAACTTGGCGAGACCTCGTCTCTACAATAAATCAAAAAATTAGCTGGGTGTGGTGGCACAAACCTGTAGTCCCAGCTACTTGGAAGGCTGAGATGAAAGGATTGCCTGAGCCAAGCAGGCCAAGACTGCAGTGGCCATGAGTGTGCCACTGCACCCCAGCCTGGGTGACAGAGTGAGACTCCAACTCAAAAAAAAAAAAAGAAAATGTGATTAATTGGTACTTTAATTCAATTTCTTGAGTTGTAAAATATGTGTTTTTCATTTGGAATCAATTTTCCTAAGCAATTTAGTGAAGATTCCCATTGCTCTCTGGCAGAAGTAGGCCAAAAGATTTCTGCAAAAGATGCTACTGACTGCTTAGTTCTTTCACTGGAATACATAGTTGCCCCAAACCAATACTACACCTTAAGTGCTTACTGCTTTTAGAAACAGTATCTGAACTAATGCCCAAGCTTACATTAAGAAGAGAGTGGTATTAATGCACTCTCAAAAACATTTTTTATAGATTAGCAGGAAGAAAAGTCACTTTTCTCTCATAATATATTTTATATACGGCTAATTATAGTATCCCAATAAAACATTTATTTATGAACGCCCTTCAGTTTAGTTTCACCTCTTAGAAAATTTATTTTCCAATTTCTAAGATTTCTTTCTTCATATTAACATTTTATATAGTTTGATCAGATAAAGGATATGGATGGATGACCAAAATAACGAATGGCAGAGAGACCGGTTAAGTTAATGCCTTTCTTGTTGTCTTTTATTCAGTTTAGACTTAAACATTCAAGCTCTTTTTTCTTTTTAAAATTAAGAAAAGCTTAAGAGGTCTAAATCTAGTTTAGCCAGACACGTCCACTTATATCTTTAACAATTCTGAATGTGATTTGACAGATTTTCTTTCTTTCTTTGCCATTTAAATTGTGGTTTACAGTTTTGTTCACACCAGTTAAATTTTATAGTCATTTTCAGAGAGTGAAAAAAATTATCATAATCTAGCTACCTTTAACTGTCACATATGAATCATTTAGAAAATTTAAGAAATCTATCTAACTATATCTCTCATAAAACATCCCATGTTCATATACTCTATAGAGCCAAGATCTGTATCTATTCAGTTTAGAAAATTGATTTAACTAGGTAAAACAAAAGTAATTAAATAAAGCATGTTATAAAATACCATGGTAACCAAGCAATCTGAAGAAAACCACTAAAACAAATTTTGTTTAAATCCATCTTCTTACGTAGCATTCTTCAGCCTTGTAAGTAATATAATCTGAATTAAAGACAACGTAGATGATTCACATAGAAGCAAAACAAGCTATCCTTTTTGATGACTGATTATCAATGACTGCAAATTATAAGATGTCTCATTCTCTCTTTAAGATTTAGAATTGTTATCTCAAATATGACTGTAATTAGGATTGCTAAAGATATTAAAATGATTACTTAAGGTTACACTATAGTTTCCGAAATAACATAGCTTGTTTTTATTGTATTTTCAAATCAGATATACTAATATTTATTTATTTATTTATTTATTTATTTATTTTTGAGTCGGAGTCTCACTCTGTCACCCAGCCTCGACCTGCTGGGCTCTGGCGATCCTGCCCCCTCAGCCTTCCAAGTAGCCAGAACTACAGGCACGTACCACCACATCCAGCTAATTTTTTGATTTATTGTAGAGATGAGGTCTCGCCAAATTGCCCAGGCGGGTCTGGAACCTGCTGGCTTAGGCAATCCACTCACCTCAGCTTCCCAAAGCGTGGGATTACAGGCTGAGCCACCGAGCCCAGCTACTCATATTTAAAAAGGGGGGTTGCGATTCAACATACTAGATAATTTGGGTTATCAATTAGAAAAATTTTTCTTTTCACATGTGTCCCTTTTGACATTTGACCTTGAAGTTCACCTAATCTTTATGTTTTCACCAGAAAAAGGTGATTAATTGGCATTATCAGCCAGGCGCAGTGGCTCATGCCTGTAATCTCAGCACTTTGGAAGGCTGAGGCAAGAGGATTGCCTGAGCTCAGGGGTTGGAGACCAGCCTGAGCATCATGGTGAGACCTTACCTCTATAATAAATGAAAAAAATTAGCTGGGCGTGGTGGCGCGTGCTTGTAGTTGCAGCTACTTGGAAGGCTGAAGTGGAAGGATCACCTGAGCCCAGCAGGTTGAGGCTGTGGTGGCCGGGAACGTGCCACTGCAATCCAGCCTGGGTGACAGAGTGAGACTCTGACTCAAAAAAAAAAAAAAAATGGACATTATCACTAAATTGCCTGATGAAATGTCTATTACTATAGAGATTTTCCAATTTTTTTGTTTTTTAATCTTTTGAGAAAATTGTTATTTCATATACATTTTCATATCTGCTGGCATATATTTATTCATTGCATTCATTTATAGTTCTAATTTTTTTTTTTTAGTCAGAGTCTCACTCGGGCTAGAGTGCGGTGGCACACTCACGGTCACTACAGCCTCGACCTGCTGGGCTCAGGTGATCCTTTCACATAGCCTTCCAAGTAGCTACAGTGTATACCACTACAGTTGGCTAATTTTTGGATTTATTGTAGGGATGAGGTCTCGCCAAGCTGTCCAGGCTGGTCTCAAACCCATGGACTCAGGCAATCCTCTCACCTCTGCCTCCCAAAGTGCTGGGTTTATAGGCATGTGTCACTGTGCCTGGCTTAATTTTTGAAATCTCTAATCTGGCTTTAGCTTATGCCCCTGCTTTCATTTTTAGTGAAAATCATTATTATTTGCAGTGTTTAACTTGGTTAATATACTACTAATAAATAACCATAATATATATTACTGAATACACAGAATTATAGTAATTTATGTAATGTAAGCACTTTGGTTATATTTTGGGACACATTGATCTCCTCCAATGTATCATTAACTCTCTTTGATCTTAAAATTTTAACTGTCCCCACTATTATTTTTTTTCTTATTTTTTGAATTGGAGTCTCACTCTGTAGCCCAGGCTAGAGTGCAGTCGCACAATCAAGGTTACTGCAGCCTCGACCTGCTGTGCTCAGGTGATCCTTTCACCTCAGCCTTCCAAGTAGCTGGGACTGCGGGTGTGTGCCACCACACCTGGCTAATTTTTGGATTTTTTGTAGAGATGAGGTCTTGAGAAGCTGCCCAGGCTGGTCTCGAACCTCTGGGCTCAGGCAACCATCTCACTTCCACCTTCCAAAGTGCTGGGATTACAGACATGAGCCACTGCACCCAGCCTATTTTTTCAACATAAAATGTGTTTGTTGAAATGACCTTTCTATTAAATGCTTTGAGGGGTTTACATAAAAAGATTTGATAGTAAAGCAGTTTCACTTTTGGTCCATTAAAAGCATAATTTCCTCTCACACTAGCCAAATTTCTGAATGGCATTACTTGCTTTTAGCAGTAATCATTTTTCTTCATAACAATGTATTCATAATTGCTTGAAAATATTATGGTGTTTTATCTCCCGAATTTTCCAATTCCAAATGGTTTTCTCTTGATATTCTGTGAGAGCCATGGCTCATGATGTATCCTCTATAACAGGACACAATTGTCCTGTGAATAACAGGACACAATTGTCCCAGGGAAAGCAGGACTAAGTGAAAAAGCAGGTAAAGGCTGAAGAGGAAAAATGAGCACATAGACGTCTTTAAACACAGAGATCCTCAGAACAGGATCAGAGGATCTGAAGGTCTAGCTAAATCCACATTTTCCTTTTCCTTTTCTTTTCTTTTTTTGCCCAATGGGAAATTTACACAAACTAGTACCTAGAGAACGGGGAAGGAGAAAGAAGAGAACAAAAAGGAGACTGAGGGGGAAGTGGGGAGTGGTTGGGGAGGGAAGAAGGAGGAAAGGAAAAAGTCAAGAATAGAAAAGGGATTGGCGAGTTCATATAAACTTTTAAATTGTATTATACGATTTCCTTTAGATGCTCAGCCTTCTGTCTTACAATGAATGTAACCATAACTTTGACAAGCTGATAAGCTTTGTAATTCATTTGCAAAGATAAGTACACTATAATTCACCTATTTCAAGTGGCTTTGAAAGAACAAGTCCTATTACAGTAACTAGCAAGTGTGGAAACCATTGTACACTCAGTACTGCATACTTCATCTATTGCAAATGGCTTTGAAAGGACAGGTCTTACAGTAACTGGCAAAGGTTTTTACCTTTGCCAGTTGATTGTTGGCCTTTCACTTTGCTATATCCTTCTCTTTTTTTTATTTTATTTTTATGAGTTGGAGTCTTACTCTGTCACCCAGGTTGGAATGTAATGGTATGCTCACAGCCACTGCAGCCTGGACCTGCTTGACTCAGGCGATCCTTCCGCCTCAGCCTTCCAAGCAGCTGGGACTACAGGCACACGCCACCATGCCCAGCTAATTTTTTTTTATTATTTATTGTAGAGACAAGGTCTCGACGAGTTACCCAGGCTGGTCTGGAAACCATGGGCTCAAGCAATCCTTTAGCCTTGGCCTCCCAAAGTGCTGAGGCTACAGGCGTGAGCCACCGTGTCCGGCTTTTTGTTTGTTTTGAGTTGGAATCTCACTCTGCTGCCCAGGCTAGAGTGCAGTGGCGCTCTCATGGCCACCACAGCCTTCACCTGCTGGGCTCAGACGATACTTCTGCCTCAGCCCTCCAAGTAGCTGGAATATAGACGTGCACCAACATACCTGGCCAATTTATTGATTTATTGTAGAGACGAGGTCTCGCCATGTTGCCCAGACTGGTCTCGAACCCCTGGGCTCAGGCAGTCCTCTCACTTCTGCCTCTCAAAGTGCTGGGATTACAGTGTGAGCCACCGCTCCCAGTTCACTTTGCTATATACTTCTGCTTCAAAAAAAAAATACATATATGTATATGCTGAATGCAAATGAGAGTGCTTTTGAATTTGGAACAAAGAAACCATAGTGACATCGTGACTGACTATTCAATTTAGACTTTTATAACTACTCTCAATAAGCATTTTAGACCCTTTGCAATCTCAGCATATTAATAAATAGGTTGAAGCAACATATTTTAAAATAGTTTGACATTTCTAATGATTTGGGCTTTGGCTTTAAGCTTTAGCACAAATTACATGGACACTGAAGTGATCTTTGCTTGTCTTCCAATATACTATCCAAAGTGATTGTTTAAAACTATAAATATTGGCCGGGCTCGGTGGCTCAGGCTATAATCCCAGCACTTTGGGAGGCTGAGACGAGTGGATTGCCTGAGCCCGCGCGTTTGAGACCCACCCGGGCAACTTGGTGAGACCTCATCTCTACAATAAATCAAAAAATTTGCCAGCCGTGGTAGCGCACGCCTGTAGTTCCGGCTACTTGGAAGGCTGAGGCGGACGGATCGTCGGAGCCCAGCAGGTCAAGGCTGCGTTGGCCGGGAGCATGCTACTGCACTCCAGTCTGGGCGAGGGAGTGAGATTCCAACTCAAAAAGCAAAAAAAATATAAATCTTATCATTTTACTTCCCAACTTAAGTTTTCTTTTTGTTTGTTTGTTTGTTTTTTGTTTTATTGTAGAGATGAGGTCTCACCCAGTTGCCCAAGCTGGTCTCCAATCCCTGAGTTTAGGCAACCCTCTTGCCTTGGCCTCCCAAAGTGCTGGGATTACAGACTTGAGCCACTGTGCTTGGCCTCCAACTTAAGTTTTCTAATAACTTTCCAAGGTCATATTCTTAACATAAGCTGAACAGAGTTTATAAAAAAAGATCCAGGCACATCATTCTTCCTTGTCCCCTACATACTAGCCACAGTGGCCATCTTCCAAGTTCTCTCAAAGTTCCACAATACCTGAGGACTCAGCACCCTGGCATTCTCTGCTCTTTGTTGGTGCATCTCCATCTCCCTTCCTATCTAATTCCTGCTTCACGGGTGAGCCCAAACTTCACTCCTTATGGAACAATTCTCTGGACACCCAGATTAGATCAATTTTCTCTGTCACATGCTCAGCTGGGTCCAAATATTTTTTTCATACCATTGAGTGAAGATAGATTAATAACCAGTTATATATTACACTACAAGATCTATGAGTGTGGCACGATATCAGTATTACTCACCACTGTATCCTCACAATCTAGCACTGTACTTGGGATCTAGTAAGTGCTCAAGAAATATTTTTGATTGAATGAATATATATACAGCATGGTAGTTATAGTTTTATATATCTGTGCATGTGAAAATGTATTAAAGTCATAAATAAGAGAACTTTGTTTTATAATTTATGTAGTTGATTTCAGATAGCTCCAAGCGTCCTATTATGTTTACAGTGGACACAAAATTAATTTTCCTGAAAATATTGGTATCACGCGCCCTCTCATTGCTCTTTTCTCTCTACCATACTTAGACTTTTAAAGTTATACTAGAAATTACATAAAAGAAAGTGTGATAAGTGTCCTAGTTTGAGTTCCCCCACAAGGAAGCCCTGAAAAAGGGCTTCGAGTATAGTTTCGATGGAAAATGACCCTAAGAAATGTTGATAGCAAAGTGAGAAAGTGAAATAGGAAATAAAGACAATTTTAATAACACAATAGCATAATAACACAATAACAAGAGGGTATTATTAAGTTACCACTTTGGGCTTCAGGAGCCAAATTAGAATATATACCAGAGCCTTGTCCCAACTGAAGGGCAAGGGAACTGAGGTGTATAAATACCACTTTCCAGTTATCCTGGTTGAGTGCTACTCCTGAGAGGTAGAAATTCCGAGTATTTTAGCTTGCTACCAGCACCAGCAGAATGTCCATAGACCAAAGAAAGCTCTCAAAGACATACATACTGTCCCTAAGAGTCTACTGGTGTGCACTACAATACTAAGGCCCTAGGAGATACAGGCAGGGCATAGAGCCTGCTAATAAGCTTCATGCATATTCCTCAGTAAACTGCACTAAATGTCGATCATTCCAAAAACTGAAGTACTCTGTAATCTTATTTTAATTTTGATGTTTCTGAATGAAATGTTAAAATTGTTAGTAGTACATTTTTACTTTTTTATATTTTGTGAGTTGGAGTCTCACTCTGTCGACCAGGCTGGAGTGCAGTGGCACACTGCTCACGGCCACTGCAACCTCAACCTGCTGGGCTCAGGTGATCCTTCCACTTCAGCCTTCCAAGTAGCTGGAGGCATGCACCACCATGCCCGACTAATTTTTTGATTTATTGTAGAGATGAGGTCTCATCAATTTGGCCAGGCTGGTCTCAAACCCGTGGGCTCAGGTAATCCCATCACCTCAGCCTCCCAAAGTGCTGCGATTCTAGGCATGAGCCATCATGCCTGGCCTGTTAATGGTACATTTTTAAACAATAAATAATGCAAATAATAAAAAACAATAAGAGTGGGATGTTAAAATTATAACAACGGGCAGCTTTGTTAAATCCACAAAGAAGTAGGTAGCCCTTAAAAATATTTTGGGAAAGGAATTTGAATAGTATTTTAAGGATGAATCTAAAATATGGTTTATAAAAATGCCTGCAGACATATATGGATTCAATTTGAAAAAATAGTTTGGCAAACAGTGGACTCTTTCTTTCTTTCTTCCTTTCTTTCTTCCTTCCTTCCTTCCTTCCTTCCTTCCTTCCTTCCTTCCTTCCTTCCCCTTCCTTCCTTCCTTCCTTCCTTCCTTCCTTCCTTCCTTCCTTCCTTCCTTCCTTTCTTTCTTTCTTTCTTTCTTTCTTTCTTTCTTTCTTTCTTTCTTTCTTTCCCTTATATATTGGAATTGACCAAACTTGGTCTCCAAATGAAATCAAACACACAGGCAGGGCGCAGTGGTTCATACCTATAATCCCAGCACTTTGGGAGGCTGAGGTGAGAGGACTGCCTGAGCTCACGGATTCAAAACCAGCCTAGCCAACTTGGTGAGATCTCGTCTCTACAATAAATCAAAAAATTTAGCTGGGCATGATTGTGCGCACCTGTAGTGCCAGTTACTTGGAAGACTGAGGTGAAAGGATCACCTGAGCCCAGCAGGTCGAGGCTGCAGTGGCCATGAGCGTGCCTTCCATTGCACTCCAAAAAGAAAGAAAGAAAGCAAACACACACACACACACACATACACACACACACACACACACACACACACACACACACACACACACACTTGCAAAACAAGCATATTGATCCTAAGGAGGTAAAACGATCTGAAACGGAAGAACAGCAGAATAAAGATGTTGGTCATCTTGTGATGTTTTCACACAAATGTGATGGATATTTTATAGAACTTTGAATTATTGTGTTGGAGTTATTCATAAGCACTTTACATGACACCATTAATTTTCCACACTAAAAATGAACTACCATAAGGGATTGATTTAAGGCCTATGCCAATGAATGAGGTTACATTCAGTTTATAAAAGTAAAGTAATATATTGAATTTATGTTGTGATTTTCAATAAAAATTGAATATTTTATACATATTTATTATTCTCACAATATCCTTAAATAATAAATATTGTTATCTATCTGATAAGGATATGGAAATAAGATCATAATGTCAAATTTATCTGATTGTTAAAAAGAATTAAAGCGTCCAGATCAGGCATGGTGGCTCAAGCCTGAAATCCCAGCTCTTTGGGAGGCCGAGGCAAGAGGATTCCCTGAGACCAGGGTTTTGAGACCAGCCGGGGAACTTGGTGAAACCTCGTCTCTGCAATAAATCAAAAATTAGCCAGACGTGGTGGTGCGTGCCTATGGTTCCAGCTACTTGGAAGTCTGAGGTGGAAGGATCACCTGAGCCCAGCAGGTCAAGGCTGTGGTGGCCGTGAGCATGCCACTGCACTCCAGTCTCAGTGACAGAGTGAGACTCCAACATAAATAAATAGATAAATAAATAAATAAATAAATAAATAAATAAATAAAAGATGAATTAAGGTGTCCAAATGTACAAGGATATTTCCATAATGAAAACAAGTACTGAAAACAACAATTTCTGTTGTTGTAGTGCTTTCACATTCATTGTTTCAACAACAAAATTTCATTTTAATGGTAGAAAACAGTCTAGCCGGGCTCAGTGGCTCAGCCCGCAATTCTGTGCTTTGGAAGCCCAAGGTGAGTGGATTGCCTGAGCCCAAGGGTTCGAGACCTGCCCAGGCAAATTGGCGAGACCTGTCTCTACAATAAATAAAAAATTAGCCAGGCGTGGTAGCTCATGCCTGTAATTCCGGCTAGCTGGAGCCCAGCAGGTCGAGGCTGTGGTGGCCGGGAGCAGCCACTGCACTCCAGTCTGGGCAACAGAGTGAGACTCCAACTCAAAAAAAAACAAAAACAAAAACAGGTCATTCTGAGCTCCAGTCACTCCAGCCTTTCAGTTTCTGTAATACTTTTTTTGTTTTCTTGAGTTGGTGTCTCTCTTGCCAAGGCTGGAGTGCAGTGGCATGCTCATGGTCACTGCAACCTCGGCCTGCTGGCCTCAGGCAATCCTTCAAGTTCAGCCTTCCAAATAGCTGGAACCCTAGGCATGTGCCGCCACGCCAGGCCAATTTTCTGATTTATTGTAAAGATGAGACCTCACCAAATTCCCCAGGCTGGTCTCAAACCCCTGGACTCAGGCAATTCTCTTGCATCTGCCTTCCAAAGTGCTGGGATTATAGGTGTAACAAATTGCACCCAGCCAGTTTCTGGGATAATTTGTGTTCTATTGTCCCAGGTCATGTGCACTCGCATTTACCTCATCTTATAACACCTCTTCTTGCCTAGGTCCTTCTACTTGTTTGCAAACTTCAGCTCAAACAATTGTTTTTTTTTTTTAAAGGAAACTGTTATCTGCCCATCCACATCTATTCCCCTGCCAGAGTCCAGCTCCAGCTGGGTTCAGGGTACCCCAAAGGTGGAAACAGCATCAGCGATTGGAGGGAAAAAGAAAGAAAGAGAGAGAGAGAAAGAAAGAGACTGGACTCAAGTCTAGTGCAGAGCGATGTGTGTCATTGGGAATTACAACAGGTCTTTTATATACAAGGTCGGATGTGGAAGGGGCATCCCCCACCCACCAGAAACCTTAATCCATGAAAACTTAATCAATGATTGCCTTTAAACCCTTTTCATATGATAATCTTAAAATCCCGTAACAAAGGATAACCTAATCTATGACTGACATATTCTATAAACCTTTTTCAACCTAAGCTGATTGATTTATGCCAAGTTAAGCAATTCTATAGAAGCTTAAGTATTTACTTTACAAACGAAAGTGGCCCATCCCAGAATGTTTGGAATGTGACCCAGTCCAAAGTTCACAGTGGGCTACCTGCAAGTAACCCAGCCACATTCTTTCAACAAAATGGCTGTCTTCTAAAACTATGTTCTACAATTTACACCTTCAATAAATCCTAAGACCCAGAAGCCTGTGACCAATACTAAGGCTCTTAGATGTGACACGAGTTTAAATTATAAGTTGTGTGAAAGCCAAAACTGCAGTTTGCGGAAGAATGGGAGCAATGAGCTTCTAAAGTTAGCTTGTGTTCGTCCTGGTCTCAGAGTTTTTATGTTTTGAGCTCACAGGAGCTTAATCTGGTTAGTGCTGAGTAGAAAGGGGGAGGAAATGGGGTTAGTAGCTCCCGAACACATCCTAGTGGTATCGGGGTCAACGGCCCTTCCTCATCCCTAACGCTCAGTGGGCCTCTGTGGCCGGCTCCCAACATTCCCCCATTCTTAGAATGATACTATCCCTTCCATGATGACTCTTAGCAAGATTGTTAATGCTTATTTCATAATTATTTCACTAAATATCTGTCTTCTTCCATTAGACTCTGAGATCAATCAAGGCAGAAAACATGACTAGTTTTGTTCATTATGGCCCTTGCAGTAAACTAACAATACTAGTAATTACTCACTAATTGTTAAATATATAAATAGTCATGCCTAGGGCTTGACTTTAGTATCAAACACTGTCTGCTTGAGAGCTGGGTCGTCCTCACCGCAGGACCCTCGTGTGTCTTCGTCTCAACCTCTGTCGCCCTGTCACCTGCTGGTTGTGGGAGTCCATGGTGAGGACGCCAGGACATCCGGAGGCCAGGAGATGGAGCTGTTGATATTCAAAGATGAAGTCATAAAATTCTTTCCAGAGGAGTGGGAATGCCTGGACCCCCTCAGCAGATATCGTACAGGAATGTGATGTTAGAGAACCACAGAAACCTGGTTTTTCTGGGCCTTACTGTCTCTAAGCTGGACCTGATCACTAGTCTGGAGGAAATGAAGGAGCCCTGGAATGTGAAGAAATACAGCACTTTAGCCAAACCCTCAGTCTCACTCTGTCACCCAGGCTGGAGTACAGTGTCATGTTCTTGGCCACCACAGCCTTGACCTGCTGGGCTCAGTCAATCCTTCAATCTCAGCCTTCCAAACAGCTGGAACTACAGACATGTACCACCTCACCTGCCTATTTTTTGATTTATTGTAGAGATGAGGTCTCACCAAGTTGCCAAGGCTGGTCTCGAACCCATGGGCTCAGGCAACCCGCTCACCTCCGCCTCCCAAAGTGTTGGGATTATAGGCGTGAGCCACTGCAGCTGGCCTAAAAGCACGTTTTTCTTGCAGCATTTTGAGGCTGACATTCCTCCCCTCACCAGAAGTTGCGGGGAAGAGTAGGATGTGGCACGCCTAGCAAGGCATGCTAGGAACTCTGGCACAGGCATGGCACTTGGTGAACGGGTTGCTGGCCTGCAGGACTCCATCCCAAACTGTGCATACTGCAGGTGGTGATCAACCAAGGAGGGCGGTACAGGGTGGTGCACTTCATCCCACCTAAGTTCTGCTGGCTGTTGACTTCCTGTCACATTTTTGCCATGGGAGTGAGATTGGAGAGAAACATGAGAAGCGGGCCAAATGGGCAGTGGGGACGGTGTGTTGCTTCAGTGCACCTCACCCCGGACCACTTTGTCCTGACTTGCCCTGCCGCATCCCTGCACAGCTCAGAATCTTCTCAACGAGCACCTGGTTCCCTCCAGAGCATCAGCTTCCTCAGCCCAGAGCCCACCTGCTTCCTCAGTCACTTTTGGAGGTTGCTGATATACCACACACTGCCTATGTGACTGCCCTGTGCTCTTACAACTGGAGCCAAGGCCAGTTGCTTTGGGAGAAGTCCCCATTCAGGCCTCACCACACCTTTAGCACTTTGCCAGGGATTGTGGGATGTGGCTTCCTGGAAAGGTCACCCCCACGGGCACCTTTTTGTTGGATTGAAATTTGAGGCATCAAGGCAACAAAATTATTGGGTCACTCAGGATCTGCTGAGAGCAAAGGAGAAATCCCACTCTGAGGTACGTGTCTAGTGGACCATTTTTACTAACCCATTTCAGTGGATGTGAAACCAACTTGAAACTGATGGTGAGCCGGACTTGGTGGCTCAGCCTGTAATCCCGCGCCTTTGGGAGGCTGAGGTGAGTGGATTGCCTGAGCCCACGGATTCAAGACCCGCCTGGGCAACTTGGCGAGACCTCATCTCTACAATAAATCAAAAATGAGCCAGGTGTGGTAGCGCGCACCTGTAGTTCCAGCTACTTGGAAGGCTGAGGCAGAAGGATCGCCGGAACCCAGCAGGTCGAGGCTGCGGTGGCCGGGAGCGGCCACTGCACTCCAGTCTGGGTGACAGAGTGAGACTCTGACTCAAAAAAAAAAAAAGAAAAGAAAAAACTGATAGTGGTACAGGCATTTTACATTTAAACTCATCGAGCTCAACTCAACTGAGGCCTGACAGGACACTGTCTCAGAGACACAGAAGGTGACCTGGCCTCTCAGGAACAGATGCTGTCCCAGCTTTGGGGCAGTGATTTTCAAGGTGAGGAGTACTTAAGGGACGTTGGAAACACATGAGTTTAGCATCTCTGCTTTGGATGGAAGGTTTCTAACCCACAGCAGTGAGGGATGCACCGACCTCACTGTGGCCTATCTAAAGAATTTGTCTATCTAGACAGTGGAAAACTCCAGAACACTTCTGCTTCCATGTCGCCTCCTAATAATCGATGCCCCTAAATCCCCATGACCTCAAGGCAATTCTTTTATTTCCCAAAGAACCAGCTTTCATGTTGTTATATCTAATGTGTAAAAACCTGGCTGTTAATGACATTTTTCATTTCACACGTTCTAGGTGATCTCTCTGATTCCCAAATAAGAGAGATGATGAAAGAACTGAAAAACATTGTCATGGAAATGAGACCCTTCTACTATACTTGGTGAAAAATGTTCCCATTCAGAATTAATTACATGTGAGCAAATCAGTACCTTTTTAAATAAAGAAGAAAATGTGACATCTATGAAGATGGCAAGATGAGGAGTTACAAGGAGATCACAGGTCAACATTAGGGCTCTTCTCATTTTAAATTGGGTTTGTGGGACAGTCTGTGTGGTAAGTGCATGCATCACTCCTACCTTCCTCAGTATTCTCATTCTACTCCTTCCTGCTTCCTCTTTAGGTGATGGTCTCTGATTACACCTGCCCAGAAATCTTGTAAAAAGATGTTGTCATATGAGAGTCCATCATTAAATGGGGATTTGTGGGGGGGACAAAAAAAAAACACTGTCTGCTTTACCATCTATAGTAATTTCTCCATTACAGAAAAAACCATCATGTTTAATAGATTCATTTATATTTCTGTAAACTACATACAATATAGTAATTGTCATGTATAGCAATAAAAGAAAGAACTTCCTTGGAAAGCTTAATTTTAAAACCTCAACTTTTTATGAAATTCTGCCATATCAAAAAATATTTGCACTTTACTACATGTATCTTAGTATTGACCACTTTGTTTCACTTGCAAAGTAAATATACTCATAGAAAATATATATTTTATCAAAGGTAAGTGGAAGATTGTACCTGGAAATCTTTTGTTTGTTTGTTTTGGGGGTTTTTTTTGAGTTGGAGTCACACTCTGTTGCCCAGACTGGAGTGCAGTGACTGCTCCCAGCCACCACAGCCTTGACCTGCTGGGGCACCATTGATCCTTCCGCCTCAGCCTTCCAAGTAGCTGGAACTACAGGCGCGCGCTACCACACCCGGCTAATTTTTTTGGTTTATTGTAGAGATGAGGTCTCACCAAGTTGCCCAGGCGGGTCTTGAACCCACGGGTTCAGGCAATTCACTCACCTCAGCCTCCCAAGGCTTGGGATTACAGGCTGAGCCACCGAACCCGGCTGACGTACCTGGGAATCTTATGACTAAAAATAGATGTTTGGCCGGGCACAGTGGCTCAGTCTGTAATTCCTGCACTTTGGGAGGCCAAGGTGAGAGGATTGCCTGAGCCCGGGTGTTCGAGACCAGCCTGGGCAACTTGGTAAGAACTTGTCTCGCCGGGTTCGGTGGCTCAGCCTGTAATCCCGCGCCTTTGGGAGGCTGAGGTGAGTGGATTGCCTGAGCCCGTGGGTTCGAGACCTGCCTGGGCAGCGAGACCTCATCTCTACGATAAATCAAAAAATCAGCCGGGCGTGGTAGTGCATGCCTGTAATTCCTGCTACTCAGAAGGCTGAGGCGGAAGGATCGCCAGAGCCCAGCAGGTCGAGGTTGCAGTAGCCAGAAGCGGCCACTGCACTCCAGTCTGGGCAACAGAGTGAGACTCCAACCAAAAAAAAAAGAACTTGTCTCTACAATAAATCAAAAAATTAGCCGGACATGGTGGCACATACCTGTAATTCCAGCTGTTTGAAAGGCTGAGGCAGAAGGATCATCTGAGCCCAGCAGATCGAGGCTGCGGTGGCCACGAGTGTGCCACTGCACTCCAGCCTGGCTGTCAGAGTAAGACTCTGACTCAAAAAAAGGAAAAAAATGTTCAAGTAATTTAGTCAATAGTAACTCTTCAGTTGTGAAGACATTTATTATGTGGGACATGGTTAGGACTTCCAGTCTATGGACATATCATCCCAAATGTACCCCATCTCAACTGTCAGCAACTCCGGTGAGCCCGAGTTTTGTAGACAATACATAGAAAGGACTAAAAAACAAACCAAAACTGACTACCATCTGTTTTTTTGAACTGTAAACCATTCTAGATATCTCAGTGGCTACATTTAGAAAACAGCTCAGATGTGACAAAGCTTTAGTTTGTGGAAGTATTACTTTTCTCTCTGTCTCATTGAGGGAGTGCCCATATTGGATCCAGTCTGACATCTGTACAGTACTTTACCGAATGACTTCACCTTTACTTATCAAATGGTACTGCAATGACCCAATCCAGCTGCACCCTTCACCATGCATAAAAGAAATAATTCAAGCTTCACTTTATTTGGTGGCTCTGATTACTCTGAATACTTCCCACAGTGGCTGAAATCCCAATTATTCTTTATCTTGTTCCCTTGAATGCCAAGTATAAATGAAACTTACCTACATTACTTTGTCTCTCCTTTGGCTGCTTTGCAAGCACAACATAGAATCATTGTACAACAAAGTTTATAGGTCCAAATACAAATGAAATCAGTACTGCTTAATTTTCTGAGGGCAATAATAATATTGAAAAGGTAAAGTGTTACTGAGTATTTTTCCATGCTAAGATATATGCAGATATAACTGTTGTCTTTTATATTGTTTATTCCATGCCAAACAGGCATGAAATGCTGGCCATTTAAAACATATTTTTGTTTTTTGGTGTTTTTTTTTTTGTTTTTTTGGTTTTTTTTGAATTGGAGTCTCACTCTGTCGCCCAGACTGGAGTTCAGTGGCCGTTCCCGGCCACCGCAGCCTCGACCTGCTGGGCTCTGGCGATCCTTCCGCCTCAGCCTTCCAAGTAGCCAGAATTACAGGCATGCGCTACCACGCCCGGCTGATTTTTTGATTTATTGTAGAGATGAGGTCTTACTGCCCAGGTGGGTCTCGAACCTGCGGGCTCAGGCAATCCATTCACCTCAGCCTCCCAAAGGCGTGGGATTACAGGCTGAGCCACTGAGCCTGGCATTAAAACATATTTTTTACAAAGAAGTATGGGTCTTATGACATTAACTCAATCGTTTCTAGCAACCTTGACATATATTTTCTAAATTTTTCTTCAAAATTTTTTGGTTATTTTAGAATTTCCTACTTAGAAATAGTTCATAACTGAGGCAAATTTATTCCAAGTTGTAGGATACTGTCTCATTCTCACAAAAGTTTTATTATCATATTAGATATTTACAGAACTTGGTCAGAAATAAAAACATATTAATATATTTCTTCACAAATATTAGCTAGTGATAAACTTGGAAATAGAAATAAACTGATATAGCAAAATACATCATCTGAAGACTATGTTAAACTTTAATAATATTACTTACACAAAGAATAATTCACAGACATGTAAACATTATGCTGTTTGCTTTATAAAAATACAATAAATTAGGAAAATATTTAATAAATCTTAATAAGCCTTGAAATAAGAATGTTTAGCATGCTCAATTTCTACAAAGTTGTATTACTCTTATTGAGAAAGAATGATGAACTTTTATAAACATAATCATTAAATCAGACATGCCTGATCTATTTTACTACCTTAGATTTGCTGACAGTATAATTTCTAATTATTATAGTTACTTTGATGTGCATTATCAGTAAGGTGAAGAATCAGCTAAAACTGATGACTGCAATTTTTTCCAAGATTGTAGAGTTTAGATTTATGAGTCCCATTAATCTCAATGTCAGCAATCCATAAAGTTCTAGTTTTTAGTCTAATAAAATGTTTATGTTTATATCCTGAACATTTGCCATGCTGCTACAAGGTCTTAATAATTAGAAATTTAACTGCCCTGGATAATATTGTTGAGCACAGAGTTACCATCATTTGACCATGGCATTACCCAACTGCTATTTATATAGTTTGTTTCAATGTATTTATTGACTTGTTTTTCTGTATTGGGGAAACACTGAAATTAATGATTTCAGCAAAGAATTGTTTAAAAGATTGATTTGAATTTGTAAGAACCCTCTCCTTTTTAAAAATCAATTTTATTGAAATAACTTTTTTTTTTTGCGTTGAGGTCTTACTCTGTAACTCAGGCTGAAGCTCAGTGACTCAATCACAACTAACCAAAACCTCAACTTCCAAGACTCAAGAGATCCTTCCTCCTCAGCCTCCTGAGTAGCTGGAACTACAGAAACGTCACCATACCCTGCTAATTGTTTGATTTTTTTTTTTGTAGAGACAACGTCTCACTATGTTGCCTAGGCTGGTCTCGAACTTCTGGGCTCAAGCAATCCTCTTCTCTCTGCTTTCCAAAGTGCTAGGATTACAGGTATCAGCCCATACCTGGCCTGAAGTATAGTACACAAATTTTAATTGTATAAGTCAATAAATTTTGACAAAGCACCCTTCCACCAGTACCGATATAGAAAATTTTTATCATCTTAGAAAGTTATCTTAAAACCCTTTGCAGTTAATCCCACCTTCCTCCCCTCTCTCCATTTCAAGGCAACCCCTTGTCAACTTTCTATCACCATGTATTAGTTTGACCTATTGTAGAAAGAGATTTAAATGAGTAATATAGTATTTGTTCTTGTATTTTGCTTCTTTGATCCAATATAATATTTTTTGCTGTTGTTTCTGTGTCTGTTTCTGTTTGTTCCTTTTTACTACTAAATAGTATTCCATTGTATGAATTTATTTACATATTCATGTGTCAGTTATTTTATTTTATTTTACTTTATTTTTTTGAGTCAGAGTCTGTCTCTGATGCCCAGGCTGGAGTGTAGTGGTACACTCATGGCCACCGCAGCCTTGAACTGGGGGCTCAGGTCATCCCTCTGCCTCAACCTTCCAAATAGCTGAAACTACAGGTGTGCGCCACCACGCCCAGCTAATTTTTTGATTTATTGTAGAGATGAGGTCTTGCCAAGTTTCCCAGGCTTGTCTCGAAACCCTGGACTCAGGCAATCCTTTCACCTCTACCTCCCAAAGTGCTGAGATTACAAGCGTGAGCCACCGCACCCAGCTCATGTGTCAGGGCTTTCTGTTTGGGGATACTGGGGAAGAACAAGGCTGCTATCTACATTTTCATACAAGTATTTTTTGGACGTAGGTTTTCGTTTCTTTCGGATACTTAAGAGTGGAATTGCTGCGTTATAGGGCAGGTGTATGTTTAATTTTACAACATACTGCTAAACCATTCCTAAAAGACTTGTACCATTTTGCATTCCAACTAATAATGTATGAGAGTTGCAGTCGGCCCATATCCTTGCCAACACCTGTCTCTCTTTTTAGTCATTGTTGCAAGACTACAGAAGTGAAACCATGTAGCATTGTGTCTTGGAGACTGCAGGATTTCTGAGATCAGGAGACAATGAAAATAAGAGACTTTTAAAATGTTAAATTGCAGGTCAGGTGCAGTGGCTCATGTCTATAACTCCAGCACTTTGGGAGGCTGAGGTGAAAGGATTGTCTGAGCCCACAGGTTCAAGACCAGCCTGGGCAACTTGGTGAGACCTCATCTACAATAAATAAAAAAATTAGCCGGGCATGGTGGCACGTGCCTCTAGTTCCAGCTACATGGAAGATTGAGGTGGAAGGATCGCCTAAGCCCAGTAGGTGGAGACTCCAGTGGCCGTGAGCCTGCCACTGCACTCCAGCCTAGGCAACAGAGTCAGACTCCAACTCAACAAATAAATAAAATAAAATAAAATGTCAAATCACAAAGTAATGTGATCTTTCCTTTCCAGGCCTAATCCAAGACTTGATTACTCAGTAAAATACTCATGATAAAAGAATATTTGGGGAAGAGCATTTTATTTATATTTGAAGCTTCCTTGAATGTAAAACCCTCACACTAGCTCAAGGGTTCAAAAAAGTCTGGCAGGTTTCTCTTCCTCAAGGCAAAGATTATCTTTGGTCTGGAAGCTTGCTCCTCAACCTATACTGACCTAACCTCAGCAACTACATCAGGCGAAAATAGTCTCCATTTGTTCCTATGAAATAGGATTTTTACAAAATGGTGGCTTTAACAAAGTGTGAATTTTGGTTTATCAAGTAGCATTGTTTCAGTAGAAGTAAAGGAAGGCCTTTCATATCATTTTGTGTTCTAATTATAAGCAGAACTCTTGCCAAAAAAAATATTTTTTGCAAATTTGAAGTATCTCCTAAAAACATATTCCAGGAAGACCATTACTAAGTCAAGAATAATAAATTTTTTTGTGATGATTGCCAAAAAGAATAATAGTATAATAATGGTATTATTTGTCAAAAGAAACGCTATGTTCCTTTTTCCATAGAGTTTTGTTTTTTTTTTTTACTCTATGGATTCAAAATACTACTCATTGAATTTTATTACTTCCATTTTTTTGTGTATTGATCTCAAACTTACTTGCATTATGTGCTCTCTCTTCATCAACTGCCAACATTCATTCAACATTCATTTATTCCTGGAGTAATCTTAGTAAGAGAATGACCTTTTCTCACTTTTACAGGCAAAATGAATTAAAGAAGTGTAACTGCTAATGGGCATGAGAGTTGTTTTGTTGTTCTAAAGTTGATGGTGGTGATGGTTGCATAAACTCTGAATACAATGAAAACCATTGAATTGAACGCTCTAAATGGGTGAATCATATGGTATATAAAAGTTATCACAATGAAGCTGTTACTTAAAGAATGAAATAAAAAAGCCTAGACAACACAGTGAGACCTCATCTTTGATAAATAAATAAATAAACAAAGAAATAAATAATAAGCTGGGCATGGTGGTGTGTAAGTGTAGACCAAGCTACTTGGGAGGCTGAGGCAAAGGATTGCCAGAGCTGAGCAGGTTGAGCTCATGGTGAGCCATGATTGTGCCACTGCACACCAGCCTAGGAGACAGAGTGAGACTCCATCTCAAAATAATAATAATAATAATAATAGAAAGAAAAGATGATAAAGGAAAGAAATATGAGTGTCAATAAAACTTCTATGATGTCGCCAACAACCAAATTCTCATTCAAATGAAAACTAAAATCAATGTCTCTGGGTTTTTTTTTTTTTTTTTTTTGAGTTGAAGTCTCACTCTGTCGCCCAGACTAGAGTGCAGTGGCCACTCCCAGCCACCATAGCCTCGACCTGCTGGGCTCCGGCAATCCTTCCGCCTCAGCCTTCCGAGTAGCTGGAATTACAGGAGTGCGCTACCACGCCCAGCTGATTTTTTGATTTATTGTAGAGATGAGGTCTCGCTGCCCAGACGGGTCTCGAACCTGCGGGCTCAGGCAATCCACTCACCTCAGCCTCCCAAAGGCGCGGGAATACAGGCTGAGCCACCGAGCCCGGTTTGGTTTTTTTTTTAATTGTAGGGATGAGGTCTCGCCAAGTTGCTTAGGCTAGTCTCGAACCCGTGGGCTCAGGCAATTCTCTCACCTTGACCTCCCAAAGGGCTGAGATTACAGGGGTGAGCCACCACCCCTGGCTGAGCTAAATATTTTAAGTTATTATCTCAATCTTCATATCAACTCTAGAAAGTTACTAATATTGATTATATTTTGCAGATAAGAAAACAGATTTAGAAAAAAGTAAGTAACTGGTAGAGTAAAAAATGGGGTTTGTCTCATACAGTTGTTTTTAATCTACTGCTTCCCAGAAGTTAGAGTATGACATCCAAGAAGACTCCATTGCTGTTGAATGTGGGGAGGAAAAAAGCAAAAAAAAAACCCCACCTGCACAGGCAGATACATATACTCAGAGTAACACAAATTATGGCAAACATTTAGGGGACAAAAAAGTAGTACGTATATATCAAATCACCCTGCTGTGGTGAAAGTCTAGATCCAGAAATCCTAAAAGCCTAAATTGAGAAATTCTAAATGTTTGGAAGGTCAACTGGAAAAAGGAGATGCAATACCTTTTCCAGCTTCAGGTTGGCTGTAGTCTGCAGTTTGCTCACATTCAAAATTACTTTAAAGCCTCATTGATTCTGTGTTTAAACATAATAATAATACTTCAGATTATATGACATTTTAAAATCAGTAGCCAGGCTCAGTGGCTCAGCCTGTAATCCTGCGCCTTGGGAGGCTGAGGTGAGTGGATTGCCTGAGCCCGCGGGTCTGAGACCCGCCTGGGCAACTTGGTGAGACCTCATCTCTACAATAATTTAAAAAAAAAATTAGCCGAGCGTGGTAGCGCACGCCTGTAGTTCCAGCTACTTGGAAGGCCGAGGCGGAAGGATCGCCGGAGCCCAGCTGGTCGAGGCGACAGAGTCTGGACAACAGAGTATGACTCCAACTCAAAAAAATAAAAATAAAAATAAAAAGTCAATAAAGAGATTTTTTTCGATGGTTAAGACAACCTATGTCCAACCTATTGGGAGTTATAGGAGATTAGTCTTGCAAGAAATCTTTGAAATCTCAATTTATAGATAAGAAAACATCTTCCAGAGAAACTGAGGCAATTTTCCAAGGTAAAGCAGTTCTTCACAAAGTCAGAGAACTATGTCAGGTGTCTTGAGCCAGGGTCCAGGCATTCTAATAGCACATTATATTGATTATTATTGATTAATGAATATTGGTTTCCTTTCTTTTGTTCCGTCCCTGGTAATGCCGAGCTCTGACCCAGTGCTCATTCATGATGCTGCCTTTTTGGATTTGGGTACAGCTTGCTCTCTGATTGCAAACTCTGAGAATAAACTTGGCATTACTCCAGACTCTGCTCCTGCCAAGTCCAATTTCATCAGGGAGCAATAAAGTACAACAATACACATTTTTGCTTTAATGTTCAAAGAACACTTCTGGATCATTGAATTTTGGACAGCATTTCATCTATGGGATGCAAATTATTCTAATTACAACAAGTAAAAAAAAGAACACCTGCATTTTTAGAGCAAGATCTACTAAATAATAATGAACTGAATAAAATTAAATTTGTTTGCTTTTAATAGTAGTTAGGAAAGGATAAAAATACCAAGAAATTGTGTTTGCCACTAAAGAAAGCACTGGATGGTTAGGAAACTCTACCACAGGAGCACTAGAATTTTATCCTGTGTGCATTTGTACTGTGTGTACTCATAAATGAAATAAATCACAAAGACATAATAACATTTAAACCTTAGTAAAACAACTTCTTACCACTGACATTCCAAAAATGAACTACTTCTTTTAGAAATAAAGTTAGATGTTTGAAAACTGAGATTTGCATCATACATAAGTAAATTTTCCAGATAATTAAGACTTACAGGCTCAAGCTGCAGCACTGTTTATTCCGTTATTCATTCTATAAGTTCTATGTAAGCCAACTGTGTTTTCCCAGCACTGGGATACCCCTATGCTGTAACAAAAAGCACAGTCCCTGTTCCTACAGAGTCTTGGTAATATTAGATGGGCTCATTATCATTAAAGACATCTCAGCTGGGTGCAGTGGCTCATGCCTGTAATTCCAGAACTTAAGGAGGCCAAGGTGAGAGATTGCCTGAGCCTAGGGGTTCAAGACCAGCCTTAGTAAGACTTCATCTCTGCATTAAATCCAAAAATTAGCTGGGTGTAGTGGTGCGTGCCCGTGGTTCCAGCTACTTGGAAGACAAGTGGCGGAGTGTCTGAGCCAAGCAGGTTAAGGCTACAGTGGCCATGATCATGCCATTGCACTCTGGTCAACAGAGTGAGACATTGACAAAAAATTAAAAATGAAAAAAGACATCTTATTTTTACCTCTATAAACCAAGAATAATCAATATATACACATTCACATTCTCTTGATAAATTTTGATTTTTGATAAGTACATTTGTGATGAATATCCACTACTGAAGTAAAGTTTATTTTTGTAAACTATTTTAAAATTGTACTGTATTTAAGTCGGGTGTGGTGGCTCATGCTTGTAATCCTAGCACTTTGGGAGGTGGTAATGAGAGAATGGCATGAGCCCACAGGTTTGAGACCAGTCTGGGCAACTTGACAAGACCTCCTCTTTAAAATAAATCAAAAAATAAGCCAGGCATGGTGGCACGTGCCCATAGTTCCAGCTACCTGGAAGGCTGAGGTGGAAGGACCACCTGAGCCCAGCAAATCGAGGCTGCGGTGACTATTAGTATACCACTGCACTCCAGTCTGGGCGATAGAGTGAGAACTCAACTCAAAAAAAAAGTAAATATTCATTATGAATATTTTTATTTATATGCTATAGTTATACCACTAGTCCTTTCTTTCTGGAATGAATACTACTTGTCTTCAATCAACACATAACTGAGTTCCTTATGTACAATATATTCTAAGCTAACTAAAGCTAACTAAGCACTTAACTTGCTTTTAAACTGTAATGTCCAAATGAATCACTCAAGAATACTGTTAAATTTCCCTTTCTAAGTTTCAGATCCAATAGGTCTAGGGTGGAGCCTGAAATTCTGCAATTCTAAGGATGTTGCTGATATTATTAGGACAGACTACACTTTGAGGAACAAGACTTCAAAAGGCCCAACCGCAGTTATTTTTTTATAAAACTTACAAGACATTAATTGATAAAATAACATTACTATCCTATTTTCTAGGGTTGTTTTGAGGGATGATGAGATAAGATATGTAAAGCAACTGGCACAAGATAGTTCAAAAATGATAAAACTTATTAAATGAATAAAAGAGACATCCATTATGGTGAATTTTATGCAGCTGACTGTACCTAAGGCAGAGAATTTGAAGGGCTCATTAGGATAGCGTAGGCAAGTTGGCATAAATCTGTTCCAAATATTAAACTCTAGAGATGTGGAATTTTACTTTTAAAGTGGAAATAAATTCATCAGTGGCTTTCAGTCATCATGAAGACAAAGGAAAAGCAATAATTTTATCCAGCCTGGGATAAAATTAAAGCCTGGGAAACCAGTGACAATGCTTTTGCAGTAATATGGATTTGATCTGATGAGGGCATGGGGGTAATGGTGGAAGTACTAAAAAGTGAGAGACCAACATGTGTTGAATGCCCACTCGCAGTCAGACCTTAGGATGGCTGCATGTCAAAACTACCTGGCAGACTTTTTTGTTTTTTTTTTTTTTGAGTTGGAGTCTCACTCTGCCACCTAGAGTGGAGTGCAGTGGCCACTCCTGGCCACCGCAGCCTCGACCTGCTGGGCTCCGGCGATCCTTCCACCTAAGCCTTCCAAGTAACCGGAACTACAGGCACGCGCTACCACACTCGGTTCATTTTTGATTTATTGTAGAGATGAGGTCTTGCCAAGTTGCCCAGGTGGGTCTCGAACCCGCGGGTCCACTCACCTCAGCCTCCCAAAGGCACGGGATTACTGGCTGAGCCACCAAGCCCGGCTGTCTGGCAGACTTTCAAGGAGTGTGCATGCATGTCTGTGCCTCTCTTTGGATCACTCCAGAATCTCTGCACCCTGCAGAGGGATCGAAGCACATTTTTTTTTTTTTTAGTTTGAGTCCCACCCTGTTGTCAAGACTGGAGTGCAGTGGCACGCTCTTGGCCATTGCAGCCTCAACCTGCTGGGCTCAGGTGATCCTTCCACCTCAGCCTTCCAAGTAGCTTGAACTACAGGCACGCACCACCACACCCAGCTAATTTTTTTGATTTAATGTAAAGACAAGGTCTCGCCATGTTGCCTAGGCTTGTCTTGAACCCCTGGACTGAAGGCAATCCTCTTGCCTCCACCTCCCATAGTGCTGGGATTACAGGCGCTAGCCACAGCTCCCAGCTCCAAGCAAATCTTTTAAAGCTCTTCATGAGGAAGGTGCATTACTCTTTGTCTGTAAGACTTTCTCTTCCCAGAACTCTTACTGCTTCCTTTCTTTTCCTTCCCTGCTTCTGCTTCACAGAATATCCCCCTGCAAAGAGATGAATGGTTGTGTCTGATATCCTGTGCTCTACTCCCCTAACAGCCTTCTCTTCTTCTCCTCACAAGTCTAGATTGAAAGTTTTAAAAAATTGATAATTAGCTGTTTGTTCTCTTTACCTCCTTTCTCAACCTAATTCTGAGGCAATGTAGATGCCTCTGCTTACTGAGGGAATGGTCAGGAGCTGCAGACAAAAAAGAGACGTATACCTCGATACTTCAATTTCTTTTCTCACTCCAGTAAATGACCTGAGTCAGGCTTTGATTCCAGGTCTGACTGAGTCCCAAGTACATATGATTTTTGTTATATCCTGCTGCCAAATATTGCAAGCTATCTAGGAAAAAGTAATTAAATTGATAACAAAGTTTGCTTTTCCAGTGCTAAGACAGGAAAGAAAGAAAAGCCATTTTTTCATCTTGCAAGAATCATACCCTGAAATGTTAAGAAATATGGTGGAGTAATTTATAGCAACATCATCTCGAGCTACAAGGCTGTCACCACAGGTCCCATTGTCATCTCACAGCTCCAACTCCTCCTTAGTTCATATTTTTGGTTCAACTCATGCTTTAAAAACCTGGCTGTCACCCTTTCTTGTGGATCTTTCTTTCCCACTTCTGCCTTTTCAAAGGTTTTTTTTTTTTTTTTAATGTCTCTAACCTGTCGTGACTGGGTCAAACCTTCTCCTTTCTATCAAGGCACTGCTTGTAAAACATGCTTCTTTTTTAACTTGCGACAAATAGAATAGTAGAGCCCATTCAATTAAAAAACCGTATTCATTAATAATTCCATTACAACCCTGAATCCTTTTTCAAAATTGCCATTTCCTCAGTATTTATCTTTTTGTAATCTGTGTTCTTTTAAAGTTTTAAATGCATACAGTGTTGTATTACCCTCTGATCTTTTATTTGAAGCTTTCCTAAAATACAACCATGATGATTTCTTGGGAATAGTGATTTCTTGGTATTAGCTACACATTAAAATTACTTGAGGGCTTTAAAAAATATTTTTGCTTGGGACCAATTAAATGGAATCTCTGGAGTGGGACTCATGTGAGTATATTTTTAATGTCAGGATTGAGAGCTGCTATTTTTGATCGTATACTGCTTCAAGATAGAAAATTGCCCTTCTCTTTTCCCTGGAAGAACAAAACAAAAGAAAAACAAATTTAAAAGAATGTAAGGCATTGGTTTATCCAGAGGAAGCCCTAGCAACGTTTGGAGGCCTGGGATCTGAAGGCTCCCAAGAGGCAAATCTGGAAGTCACAGAATTGGAGGACATAATTCAACCAGAGGTATTTACTCAGCTACCAGGCACTATATTTACTCAGCTACCAGGAATACTATATTTGTAGTTCTCGTTTTCAGCTAAATCTTCTAAGCCTGTAAGAAATAACTCTTGCTCAAAATCAATTTCGTAGGTGATTGAGGATCATTACTTGGGTTTCTCTGGTCCACTCAGAAGACAGTGGGGAGATGAACAGAGTCAGCTGTGCTTTGTATCTACTTCTCACTCATTCACCCATATGGCCCCAGATTTTCTAGGCCCCAACATAACTCTATTTCACACATAATAAGGGTAAAGATGTTCTTTTCAGATTTATTTAATAGAGGGCTTAGCATTTCTAGCTAAATGCCCACCAAAGGAGGCCATAGGCACAGAAGGAACATCACAGGACAGCCTATGGTTCAGAACTTGAAACTAGAAACCAAGAAACTTACTCATCCTAACATTGCTCTTTATTTTGAGTTTATTATCAACCAATCTGTGACTCGGTTTCCTCAAAATCAAAAGGGTATAGGCTCAAGTGCCAGTGTGATACATGCCTCAAGCGATCTTGTGAAATGAGGTAATACGAGAGGGAAACGCCCCAAACCGGAATTTATTTATACAAAATTGCGTGGTTTTTTTTTTAACTTTTAATTTTTTTATTTTAAAGATGTGGGGTACAATTCAGAGTTAGGTATACAAATGTTCAATATGCAGGTACCCTTGTTGATGAGGTATGCCACTATTTATTCTTACATGTTTAAGCTTCAGTCACCTTCAAAGTGCCCTCTGTTTGATGCAATACACCTATCTAGATGCTTTTTCCACTGCTCAGAACAGTTTTTGGACTCATCAATTTTGATGCCTTTTAGTGTTTCTGCCGGTTTTTTGTTTGTTTGTTTGTTTGTTTCACCTCTTTCACATCAGCAAAACATTTCCCTTTGAGGACTGTTTTCTCCAGGGAACCAGGGTGAGATCGAGTGAATAGGGAAGGTGGGGCATGGAGTTTAAGCTGTTTTTGGTCAAAAACTGCTGAACACTCAGTGTGGTGTGGACAGGTGTGTTGTCATGGTAGGAGAACCAGTCATCTGTTTGACACAATTCAGGACAAATCATGATACATCTTCTCAAAACTTTCAACTTGGTTGACCATTTGATTCAGAGGGACAAATTCCAAGTGTGCTACAAGGCATCTGCCCTTCAAAAGGTAATTCTGGTTTGGGGGTTTTTGTTTGTTTGTTTGTTTGTTTGTTTTGGGTCCCTCTTATACAGCTAAGTACTTCAAAAATTATAAAGTACTATTCAAACAAAAATTATTTTTCCACTGTGATTATTTATCAATGATAAATTTGGTCCATGTTCTTCTATTTGTTGCCAACCTTTGTGACAGAATAAAGTGTGGAAAGTAAGAATGAGGAAAAAAGTCTCAGTATATATAATAATATAAACTCAAGAAAATCAAATAAAAATTTTTTTTTTTAGAGAAGTAAAACACAAGCCGGATGTGGTGGCTCACTCCTGTAATCCCAGTACTTTGGGAAGCCAAGGTGAAGAGGATTACCTGAGCCCAGGGGTTCAAGACCAGCCTGGGCAAATTGGCAAGACCTTGTCTCTACAATAAATCTAAAAATTAGCTGACCATGGTGGCGCACTCCTGTGGTTCCAGCCGCTTGGAAGACTGAAGCAGAAGGATCACCTGAGCCCAGCAAGTCGAAACTGTGGTGGTCATGAGTTGCCACTGCACTCCAGTCTGGGCGACAGATTTCGACTCCGACTCAGAAAAAAAGAAGGAAAACACACTAAATATTTGTGATGACATGAAAATTGAGGGCGGGGGGGGTGAAAGTGTTATTGTTGTGTTGCTTTATTTACAATGCCTTGGTATTCTTCCTGTTCTTCCTGTTTATTCTCCCTTTGTAATTGTGGCATTGTTTAAGACAGAAATGGCTATTTTATTTTATTTTATTTTTATTTTATTTATTTATTTTTTGAGTTGAAGTCTCACTCTGTCGCCCAGACTGGAGTGCAGTGGCTGCTCCCGGCCACCACAGCCTTGACCTGCTGTGCTCCGGCGATCCTTCCGCCTCAGCCTTATTCTATTTTACTTTATCTCAGAGTATCACTATGTCAGTCAGGCTGGAGTCCAGTGGCATGCTCACAGTCACTGTAGCCTCAACCATCTGGGTTCAGGCGATCCTCCTACCTCAGCCTTTCAAGTAGCTGCAACCACAGGCAAGTGCCACCACGCCCAGCTGATTTTTTGATTTATTGTAGAGATGAGGTCACACCAAGTTGTCCCAGCTGGTCTCGACTCCCTGAGCTCAGGCAATCCTCTTGCCTCGGTCTCCTAAAGTGCTGGGATTACACGCTTGAGCCACTACACTTGGCTGACTTTTAATATAGGTTGAATTCTCTAAAATCCAGAAGAAAGTGTTGTCTCTTCCTAAGGCAAAATAAAAATTTCGTCTTTATCCTTATTACATTCTCCAGGGAAATTTCAGTTCCTTAGTGCAGCCCCTGGGATAAACTGCTGAAAGATTGTAGCTGCTCTGGAGAAAAAGATACCAGACTTCCCCTGAGATTTCACAGTAATTGCTCTTTTTAGATGTTTATACATAGAAAGTCTTTATTCTCGAAATAATTTTCAGAAAGGTATTTTCCAAAGAGATAATTAATATTAAAATTCCATATCAGAAATTACTGGTAAAAAAGTTAAGCTCATATCGCACCAGAAAGGTTGTAAAAAAAAAAAAAAACATTTTATGGCCGGGCTCGGTGGCTCAGCCTGTAATCCCGCACTTTGGGATGCTGAGGTGAGTGGATTGCCTGAGTCTGCGGGTTTGAGACCCACCTGGGCAACTTAGCAAGACCTCATGGCTACAAAATTAGCCGACGTGGTAGTGCGGGCCTGTAATTCCAGCTACTTGGAAGGCTGAGGCGGAAGGATCGCCAGAGCCCAGCAGGTCGAGGCTGCAGTGGCCAGGAGCAGCCACTGCACTCCAGTCTGGGCAACAGAGTGAGACTCCAACTCAAAAAAAACCCCAAAAAACCAAAAAAAATTTTATGAATACCCAAGAAATTCATCTCAAACAAGAATGGTAATATGCAAAGAAAAGTGTATTTTAAGCCATCAGGAAGAATTGTGTTTCATTTAATTCCTGCCATGGTTACTATTCTATTTTTTTTCTCGATATTTATGAAATTCGTCAATATTATTTTGTTTTTATGATTATCTTCAAATGTATGATTATAAAGAATCAATAAAATTTTCCTTAGAGGCAAAATTGAACACTATTTTGTATGCAGTTAGTGCTCAATACTTACCAATTATTCACTAATTTGAATGACAAGTCAAATGTAATTCAGTATCACCAATTTCACGTGCCTAATCTCATACTTAATTCTTGGCACTCACTCTTTCAAGTATCAGGTTGTTTAAATTTAATTTGTTAATATCTCTTAAAAATTCAAGTTTGCTCATATCACAAAATTTTAGCTGTTTTTTTCTTTCTTCTGAAAGTAAACATGTGCTCTTTCTGACAAATAATGTTTCTTCATGGTATGATATATGCATTAAACCTTATGGTACTAATAAAAATCAATAATCTTTTTTTTTTTTTTGAGTTGAAGTCACACTCTATCACCCTGGCTGGAGGGCAGTGGCATGCCCCCAGCCACCACAGCCTCGACCTGCTGGGCTCAGGCGTACCTTCTGCCTCGGTTCTCCAAGTAACTGGAACTGTAGTCACGCAACACCATGCCAGGCTAATTTTTTGATTTATTGTAGAGAAGAGGTCTCACCAAGTTTCCCAGGCTGGTCTCGAACCCGTGAGCTCAGGCAATCCCCTCACCTCGGTCTCCCAAAGAACCACCATGCCCAGCCCCAAATCACAAATCTTGATGTCTAGCAAAAACGCATTTAAGGTGACTGTACATATTTCATTACTGATTTAGGTCAACTTTCATGAGTTTCTTCACACCACCAAAGCAACAAAACCTCCACAAATATTATATAGCAAAATGTTATAAAGATAATGCACTCAAATTGGCACTTATTCCCTTTATTGCCTTTTCCATTGTATATTCTATAACATACAAGGAGGAGCCAGAAAACCAAAATTTACTTAGAAAAAATATGTGCACTTATTCTTACATATTTAAACTTCAGTCATCTTCAAAGTGCTCTCTGTAGCCAGGTCCGTGGCTCAGCCTGTAATCCCGCGCCTTTGGGAGGCTGAGGTGAGTGGATTGCCTGAGCCTGCAGGTTCGAGACCCGCCTGGGCAGCGAGACCTCATCTCTACAATAAATCAAAAAATCAGCAGGGCGTGGTAGCGCACGCCTGTAATTCCGGCTACTCGGAAGGCTGAGGCGGAAGGATCGCCGGAGCCCAGCAGGTCGAGGCTGCGGTGGCCGGGAGTGGCCACTGCACTCCTGTCTGGGTGACAGAGTGAGACTCCAACTCAAAAAAAACAACAACAAAAAAAACAACAAAGTGCTCTCTGTTTGATGCAATACACATATCAAGACACTTTTTTCACTGCTCAAAACAGTTTTTGAACTCATCAATTTTGATGCCTTTTAGTGCTTTTGCTGGTTTTGTCTCACCTCTTCCACATCAGCAAAATGTTTCCTTTTGAGGACTTTTTTCATCCAGGGAAACACAAAAAAGTCAGTGAAGGTGAGATGGGGTGAATAGGGAGGGCGGGGCATGGGGATCATTTCATTTTTAGTCAAAAACTGTTGAACACTCAGCACATTGTGGGCAGATGCACTGTCATAGTGGAAGAACTTTTTTGCCACAACTCGGGACATTTCTTCTGCAAATCGATTCAAGCTTCTCAAAACTTCCAGATAAAAAACTTTTTGATTGACTATTTGATCCAGAGGAACAAATTTGGAGTGTACTACAAGGGGCCTGCTCTTCGAAAACATAATTCTGATTTTTGGGCGGGTCTCCCTCCATAGTTCACATTGCAAAATTATTTGTTTACTAAGTCTTGAATAGAGTTATGTTTTCAAAATGCTGATATCTCACAGTATTTGTATTTCCCAAAAGGTGATTCTACCTCTTTCCTTTAATATTTAATAAGATTATCTGTCAACAAAATGAGTCCATTCTTACACACCCCAATTTTCTACTCCTAAATTTTTGTACAGGCAAATTTAGAGATTGTTTTGCTTATTCTGTTTTTTTTTTATTTTTTTTTGAGTTGGAGTCTCACTGTGTCGCCCAGACTGGAGTGCAGTGGCCGCTTCCGGCCACCGCAGCCTCGACCTGTTGGGCTCCGGAGATCCTTCCGCCTCAACCTTCCGAGTAGCCTGAATTACAGGCAGGCGCTACCACGCCCGGCTGATTTTTTGATTTATTGTAGAGATGAGGTCTCGCTGCCCAGGCGGGTCTCGAACCCGCAGGCTCAGGCAATCCACTCACCTCAGGCTCCCAAAGGCACGGGATTACAGGCTGAGCCACCGAGCCCGGCTGCTTATTCTTTATACCCTTATCTTGGGCAAATGCAGTTTCCTTTACCTAAGATTTTTTTTTTTTTTTAATTGGAGTCTCACTTTGTTGCCCAGGCTGGATTGCTGTGGCACGCTATGGCCACCATAGCCTTGACCTGCTGGGCTCAGGCGATCCTTCTGCCTCAACTTTCCAAGTAGCTGGAACTACAGGCATGCACCACCAAACCTGGCTAATTTTTTTTATTTATTGTAGCGACAAGGTCTTATCAAGTTGCCCAGGGCTGGTCTCAAACCCCTGGACTCAGGCAATCCTCTTGTCTTGGCCTCTCAAAGTGCTGGGATTGCAGACTTGAACCACTGCACTTAGCCTGGATTTTTTTTTTCTTTCAAAGAAAGTTCCCTTGCTTTTTTTTTTTTTTTTTTTTTTTTTGAGCAGATATCTCGCTCTGCCACCCATGCTGGCATGCAGTGGCACTCTCACTACCACTGCAATTTCAACCTGCTGGGCTCAGGTGCCCCTTCTGTCTCAGCCTTCCAAGTAGCTGGAAGCATAGGCACATGCCACTACACCTGGTTAATTTTTTTTTATTTATTGTAGAGACAAGGTCTCACCAAGTTGCCTAGGTTGGTCTTGAATCCCTGGGGCTCAGGCAACCCTCTTGCCTCCACCTCCCAAAGTGCTGGGATTACAGGCATGTGCCACCGTGGCCGGCTTACCTAGGAATTTTATGTTGACTTTGTCTAATAGTTATGTAAACACTTTTATGAACCGATTCTGCATTGTCCTGGTTCCAATTTCAGCAGCAGATGCTCTTTCACAATCTTACCATTTCTTTCTTACCTTGCCACTTCTTTGTGTGTATTTATTTTTGAATTAGTTTTTCCCCATGAGGGGTGGAAGAAGGGGAGTAGAGCAGGAAAGAGGGAGAAATGGAGGTCAGGGAGAAGACCAGGGGTGGAAGGATGGGAAGGAAGAGATCAAGACGATGACAGAGAATTAACTGCTTCCTCTGAGCCTAATACTAGAAGTGCTCCCTTTCAAAATATTCTGAAGTCTCAGGGAAAGAAAGACATTAAAGGAAGCATTGTGAAATTGGCTTGGTGGGGGCCGGCCATGGAGGCCCACTGAGCGTTAGGGATCAGGAAGGGCTGTTGACCCCGAGACCACTAGGATGTGTTCGGGAGCTATTGACCCCATTTCCTCCCCCTTTCTACTCAGCACTAACCAGATTAAGCTCCTGTGAGCTCAAAACATAAAAACTCTGAGACCGGGACGAACACAAGCTAACTTTAGAAGCTCATTGATCTCATCCTTCCACAAACTGCAGTTTTGACTTTCACACAACTTATAATTCAAACTCGTGTCACATCTAAGAGCCTTAGTATTGGTCACAGGCTTCTGGGTCATGATCTTAGGATTTATTGAAGGTGTGAATTGTAGAATATAGTTTTAGAAGACAGCCATTTTGTTGAAAGAATGCGGCTGGGTTACTTGCAGGTAGCCCACTGTGAACTTTGGGCTGGGCCACATTCCAAACATTCTGGGATGGGCCACTTTTGTTTGTAAAGTAAATACTTAAGCTTCTATAGAATTGTTTAACTTGGCATAAATCAATCAGCTTAGGTTGAAAAAGGTTTATAGAATATGTCAGTCACAGATTAGGTTATCCTTAGTTATGGGATTTCGTGGATTAAGGTTTCTGGTAGGTGGGGGATGCCCCTTCCACATCTGACTTTGTGTATAAAAGACCCGTTGTAATTCCCAATAACACACATCGCTTCCTCACTAGACTGGAGTCAGTCTTTCTCTCTCTCTCTCTCTCTCTCTCTCTCTCTCTCTCTCTCTCTCTCTCTCTCTCTCTCTCTCTCTCTCTCTCTCTCTCTCCTTCCCCCTTCCCCCTTCCCCCTAATTGCCGATGCCGTCTCCACCTTTGGGGTACCCTGAAGGTGCCGCCTCTCACATTCCTACCTATGGCCCAGCTCCAATCCAGGCTTGTGCCCTGGCTTAGAACTTGTCTAAAACAGTCTTACACTGAATTTTCCTAGTCATTAATCCATGTCTTCACAGCTTAATTTTGAATAATGACTACACAAAGTCACACTAATTTTTTCTGTTGTACTGTCAAAATAAAGTTGATTATCAACTGACACAGCTATCTTCTGAAGCTCTAACAAACATGAGAATTAAATCTGAGTTAGTTTTATCAATGTAAAAGAGTAAAAATCCCTGAGACTGAAGGACTGAAAAAGAAAAAGCATCCCTACTGTTAGGCTGGGTGGACAGATACAGATAAAGCCAGCTGCAAAGTTAACAGGAAATGGTGTTTCTTTTAAGGCCCTGGAGCAGCTATAAAATGCCATCCTGACTCCCTCCTTGTGTAACCTCTGCTTTGTTACCTATGACACCATAGGTTTACTATGTCCATCTAGTACTGGGGATATCCAGTTGCTGAATGTCCCTCAGCTTATGACAGCTCCAATTCCTAGTTAAATACTTCTCTTAATCTTGCTGCAGAAACAGCATCCGACCAATAACTTATCTCTCTTACCTTAGAGCTTGCTCAGAATCCTTTAGCAGAAGCCCAAATCTTGCCAAAGATGGTGCCCTCTGCCCCATTGTAGAGCACACCATTTTGGGTTCCTCTAAAATGTGTTCCCCTTTTTGCAAATCAATAAATCTGATTTTGTCAGACTACAGGTTGAGATGTGCAGTCTGTGGGATAGTTGGACTTTAACAGATATCAAATAGAAGATAAAGAGTTTGAATCATTTTGTTGGATATTTGGAGTTTTTAAATAAGATTTATCAAATGTCAGTTTTTTTCTTGGTATATACTTATACAAAAAATGTCTTTTAAAAACCTAATCGGGGGGCACATAACATCAGTAAGGGTACCCACACCACACGTTACCTGTATGATGATCACATATGTACCTAACCCTGATTTGTACCCCACATTTTTAAAATAAAATAATTAAAAATTTTAAAAAAAGAGAAAGAAGAAATAAATAAAAAACCAAATATAGGCCAAGTGTAGTGGTTCATACCTGTAATACCAGCACTTTAAAAGGCTAAGGTGGGAGGATTACTTAAGGCCAGGAGTTTGAGACGAGCCTGGGTAAAATATCAAGACTCTGTTTCTACCAAAAAAAAAAAAAAAAATCAAAATTTTTCAAGAGATATAAAAAAGTAAGTGTTTCAGGTTTTGTGACTTCACCCAGAGTTCACAACTTCCAAAATGAAAATTTCTTTCTTGAAAATTTCAAAGAGAGTAGATTTCAAAAAGTTCATGGAAAAATTGAACTAAAATATAAAAGTAAAAAATATAGACCATGCATGGCTCATGCCTGTAATCTCAACACTTAGGGAGGCTAAGGAAAGAGAACTGCTTGAGCCCAGGAGTTCAAGATCAGTCTAGGAAACATAGCGAGACCTCATTTCTACAAAATATCAAAAAACTATCTGGTGCATACCTGTAGTCCCAGTTACTTGAGAAGCTGGGGAGGAAGGATTGCCTGAGCACAGGAGGTCGAGGTTGCAGTAAGCTGCAATCATGCCACTGCACTTGAACCTGGGTGACAGAGCTATACTCTAAATATATATATGTATGTACACACACACACATACACACACACACACACACACACACACACACACACACACACACACACACATATAAACTTTATTTCTCAACATTAGCACTATCAAGCGCAAAACACTTTTGTAAGCAATGATACCAGCCATTTAGTCTATCCCTAAAAAACGGAGCGTCTTAGCTGGGCACGGTGACTCACGCTTAATCCGAATACTTTGGGAAGCAAAGACCAGAGGATCGCCTGAGCTCAGGTGTTCAAGACCAGCCTGAGCAATATGGCGAGACCTTGTCTCTACAATAAATCATAAAATTAGCCAGGAGTGGTGGCACATGCCTATGGTTCCAGTTACTTGGAAGGCTGCGACGGAAGGATCACCTGAGCTCAGCAGGTTGAGCCAGTGGTGGCTGTGAGCGTGCCACTGCACGCCAGCCTGGGAGACAGAGTGAGACTGACTCAAAAAAAAAGAACTGAAGGTCCTGGGAGTTTAACCAAGTCAATGCAGTCTTTTTTACATTATTAACTAAAGAAAAGATGAGTGCCCTTTAAAAATAATTTAAGATTAATTAACAAAAAGAGTACAGGAAGAACCAAATCAGGAATATAGGGCAGACACCTAATGATTTCCCAGGAAAAAATCTCCCAAAATTGGGCATGGAAATTTGCCTTATTTGATGAGCAGGAGGACTGTCGTGGTGGAACACTCTGTGATGAAACTTTCCCACATGTTTTTCTGGTAACACGTTGTCTAACTCTTTCAAAACACTCTCCTAATAAGCAGATGTCATCCTCCTCTGGCCCTACAGAAAGTCAACAAGCAAAATGCCTTGAACATCCTGAAGAACTGGTGCTATGAACTTTCCTCTTGACTAGTCCATTTTTGTTTTGACTGGACCACTTCAGGACTGTACGGGTAAAGCTATAGTGTATCTCCTTTTACAGTTTTTTGAAGACATGTTTCTAGGATCTTGATCGCACTTGTTCAAAATTTCCATTAAAGTTCTGTTTTAGTCTGCAGCTGATCTGGGTACAATGACTGTGGCATCCATTTAGTGAAAAGTCTGCTCAACTTTTTGAGTCAGAATTGTGTAAGCTGAACCAGTTGAGATATTTATTGTGTTGGCTATTGTTTTTGTTGTTAATCGTCGGTACTCTTCAATTACAATCTTATTTACTTATAGTTAAGACCAAAGATGAGTTTTTTTTCTTGCAAATTGATGTCAGTGATCTGCCACTGCAGGCTTCATCCTCAACATCATTTTATTACTTCTTAAATGAGTTATCTACTTGTAAACTGCTCATTTCATTGGTATATTGTCCCCATAAACTTTTCATAAAGCATCAGTTATTTTACCATTCATCCACCCAAGTCAAGCTTCACCATAAATTAGATGTCTACTCTTGTTTCAATTTTGGCAGAATTCACATTGCTCTAATAGGGACTTTTTAAAAACTGATGTCTCAGTGCCTTAAACTAGATGTTGTTCAGGCATGTAACAAGCATTTGTGGCAACATTTTGGTGCCAAAAAAATCAAAATCCATGAATAGTTTTTCATAATATGAATTATACATTTTCTATGAGTCTTTTTTTTTTTTTTTTTGAGTCAGTGTTCACTCTGTCACCCCGGCTGGGGGGCAATAGCATGATTACGGCTTACCACTACTAGAACTCCTGGACTCAAGCAATTTTCCCTCCTGGGCTTTTGAGTACCTGGGACTATAGGCATGTGCCACCCCATGCCCCCCGCCACTGTACCCAGCCTTCATGAACTTTTTGAAGACCCTTTGTTTGTATGAACCAATGCCGATGCTGTTTAGCTTGATTTAGCCTTTCCACAATGTATACATATTTCAAAACATTATTTTGTACACAATAAATATTTATAATTTTTCTTTGTCAATAAAAAATAAATTGGGGGGAGGGGGATGGGATTAACAGTCGCAAATATCTGTCTGGGGATGGGGAAACACCTCTTATCAACAGGGTGCCTGAATGAAACATAATTGTACACCTAACCCTTAACTGTACCCCACAAAATCATAATAAAAAATATTGATAGAAAAGAAAAAAAGAAAAAATAAATTAATTTTTTGTTGTTGTTGGATTTTCACTCTGTCACCCAGGCTAGAGTGCAGTGGCATGCTCACGGCCAAGCAGCCTTGACCTGCAGGACTCTGGCGATCCTTCTACCTCAACCTTGCAAGTGGCTGGAACTACAGGCATGCACCATTACACCTGGCTAATTAAAAATAAATTAGCCAGGCTCGGCGGCTCACGCCTTTAATCCCAGCACTTTGGAAGGCTGAGGGGAGAAGACTGCCTGAGCCAGTGGGTTTGAGACCAACCTGAGCAACATGCTGAGACATCAACTCTACAATAAATCAAAAAATTACCAGGACATGTGGCACATGACTATAGTTCCAGCTACTTGGAAGGCTGAGACAGAAGCATCACCTGAGCCCAGTAGGTTGAGGCTGTGGTGGCTGTGAACAGCGTGCCACTATACTCCAGCCTGAGTGACACTGACTCAGAGAAAAAAAATATTTAATTTTTTAAAATGTATTTCACTAGTTCAGGTACAGTGGCTCTTGTTTGTCATCCCAGCACTTTTGGTGGCCAAGATGGGAGGATCACTTGAACCCAGGAGTTCAAGATCAGCCTGGGCAACATAGCGAGGCCTCATCTCCACACACCAAAAAAAAAAAAAAATTAAATTAATAAAAAATTTTTTCATTAATTTTAAAAGTTTATTTTCTAAAATATGTAATACTTGGGTTAACAATAATAAATCTCCATCTAGTGTTTAGTTTTTAAGAGGTTGAATTAAGCTGGGCGTGGTGGTTCATGCCTGTAATCCCAGCAGTTTGGGAGGTGGAAGCGAGAGGATTGCCTGATCCCAGGGGTTC